>JAFFJZ010000004.1:48550000-49750000 GCA_018340375.1 Gonatopus flavifemur
ATTCTTACACTACTGAGGCGTATTCCACGCAACTGTGCGTGGTGTGTGCGTGGGTTATTTCAATACTGTGTTATAATACTTGGATTTTGTTTTAATTTTATAACTCCATTGATTTTGTAATAATATTTATTACAGACAGCAACATTTTGTTTGGTTATTCGTGGGGCAAGCCTTGGCCAAACTGCGCTTTTAGAATCCATGGCGTCTGGATGTATACCTGTAATTGTATCGGATTCACTCGTACTACCATTCAAATCAGTAATAGATTGGAACAGGTAAATTTAATATTGAGTATTCGTTTTTCTAATTAATACAGTTAGTTGCTCATAACAAATAACGTATTCGTGAATCGAAAGTGTCACACGAGTGGAGAAATATTTTACTATTAAAGGGATACTAATGGCGTGGTATACAGAAAAAAAAAATTCTTGTATCAAGAAAAGATGGTTGTCTTCGTTATATATGAAACACGGATTGTCTCAGTTCAATGCAATTTGCTTGAATCAAGAAATTTTGTTTTGATCCAAGCAAATTGCATTGAACTGAGACAATCCATGTATCATATATAACGAAGACAACCATGTTTTCTTGATACAAGAATTTTTTTTTTCTGTGTAGCAGCCAAATCGTTTATGACAAATTACGGGCAAACGCTTCAATTTTATCGAAATATCGTGTTGTACAGCACTTCTCTGATTCAAGTAGAAGTACTGTACACAGTGATACTTTGATTAAATTGAATCGTTTGTCCGTAGTTTGTCATAAGCGATTCGGCTGCTACCACGTCGCTAGTATCATCTTAACAAGAAAAAGGAAGTGTTACCGTGGGATGACACTTAGTTACCTCTAAAACAGGGCCGTGAAGTCGACGCCTCCATCAACAAAAATCAACATGTCACAGGTATGACAATTATGTGCCATTTTATGCTCCATTTGTAATTTTTGTGCTCGTATGATTTTTATAGAAAAAGTAAATTTCATGAAAGGGTGCTGACTACGCGTGCAACTAGGGGGTTACGGTCGTTTTAACAAATAATATAATTTATCGAAATATTAAACTTACCGAAATTCAGTTTATCGAATAGATAATTTGTTAAATGCTGTTGTGAATCGGATCGAGACTTGATCGCAAACTTCATTGTCCGATGAAATACATTATTTGAATTGGAAGATATGACAGTTATGAATACAACAAATTGGAGAATTTATGTGAATTCATTATTAGTTACAAGAAAAATTACTAATTTTAGTTTGATCCAATACTGGAATCCTTGGTTATAGTATTATTTTTCATTGGAGTTATTAATATTAGTCATGTGGACAATCGATAGTCGATATTTTGACAGTATCAATATTATTATAGAAAATCTCGCGAATTTTTATTGCATTTTATAAAATATAGTTCGAAACTTCATATAAATGGTATAAAAATATCGATACTGTCAAAATATCGCCTGACCCTTTATATGAATATTCTGTATTTTCACCAAGGGATCGTTCATATATTACGTAACGCCGTTTACTATTCCCTTCTCTATCATACTCCTCAGGTCTGAAGTTGACGCGACAAAGCACGAGGGAAAAAAAAGCGTTACGTAATTCATGGACGATCCCCAATCAAAAAAGTACCCGTGTGGAAATTTTTTCCGGGCAATAATCGGGGCCTAATTGATTTTCCATATAAATGTTGAGGCTTCGGTGAGAATCCAATATAGAACCTATGTAGAAATGTCACGCTGTTGTATCTAGGCCCTATATCATTTTCCAATATAGCTCCAATATAGGGCAGTATTGAGAACCTCACGAAATTGTATTCATTTTCTAAAGCAACAAAATTTGTAGATATATGGAAAATTAGTCACTTAAGCAGCACAACCACATACATAGAAGAATCATAGAGTATCCTTATGACATGCAGTTGGTACAGCTAAATACGTTCAGAGTATTTTTATAGTACGTTCATGAAAGTGAATGTTGTATGAACCTGCCATGGAATGTTTTTAGCTGTACCGAATGAATATAACTGAATGGCATTTTCACAGTACTTTCGAGCACTTTTTTTTACTTGGACAACGATTTTCACAAGTTTCAGTGTGTCCCATTACTAGGATTGTAACAAACCAACTTGGTAATGATTAAATTTCACTTCAATGTCATGACAGCCGCAACAAATATTTACCATGTTATTACTTCACACTGGAACTCATAATTCATTGTAATAATTCATTATTTTTTTATTAAAACCAATTTTCTATATTGAAAATAATATGTTCCGTGGAAATTGAAAATTGATAATGAAATCATTGTACTATAAATGTAATCAGTGTCCAAATTTGGATTAAATCAGGTATGTTTAGTCACTATGGTTTTATATGTTCATTACATTTTGAATTGAAATATAATGTGTCCGTTGTGGCGAACAAATCTGGGCCAGTATTGGCCATGATGAGGAATGCCAAAAAAAATAGGAATGGGACACGAATATTCACTTTCGACTATCTATTTGTCCGTATGATAATGGAATGTTCAAAAATTGATAATAAGAATAATGAAATAATGAACTAAAATTATATCTCAATAATACCAGGCCGGGGCTTTTGTAGGTTGTCATTAGAAGTAGATAGATATTTGACGTTTCTAAGACAATTTAGGAGCCTTAATGTAAACAACAAATTTTGACTTGAATAGTTAATTCAAACACACGAATGACATACGAAATATCAAAATTTTATAATATTTATAAATACATAAAAAGAATAATATAAAATGACACATCAATAATCATGAATAATCACATTTTAGGAGTCTTTATGAAAACATCGTATTTTTACTCACATAATTAATTCAAGGGCACAAATGACTCACAAGGAACAGTTTTTCAATAATTCAAAGTTATCAAAAAAGTAATATGATGAGGAATTATCAACATCTTATGATAAAAAATCACGTACTTCTCAACTAATTCTATATACGTATGGAATTCTTGAATGTTAAACTTTCATGTTTAGGTATTGAAGATGAAAATTCTTCTACATTATTTTCATATCCAACTCAATTCTACCGTTTCAGATTTATCATTTTTCTAACCTTTATAAATCAAATTATCATTATTTTTATTCATTTCTCTTATCATTTTATCATCTAATTTACCAACAAATCTTTTAGGTAAAAAAGTTTTGAAATCTTCCAATCCTTCACAAATACCAGGACCATGTTTAGTTTGAATTCTTTCCACAGGTAAAATATTATAAGATTCATTTCCTTTCAATTCTTGTAATTTTTCCAATTTTCTATGTCGTGAATTGGCAATACGATTGAGTGCATATATTGTAGAATTCATTGTAGGATTAATGTTTATTTCATTCATGTTTGAAAAGAATGTTAATGTATAAAATATTATGAATTTGAGTATCTGTGAATTCAAAACAGGAGGAAAATTAAGAGAAATTCGAAAGAATGAATAATTTTTTTATTCATCCTCAAATACTTTTTCATTTTTTCCAAATTAGAAAAAAAATTGCCCTTCTCTTCTTTGAATTCACAGATGCTTGAATTGAAAATAAATCCATTTTCTAATATGAATGAATACTCTCAAAGGGTTGATTCATTGTCATGAGTGTAAGAAGAAAAATAAAAATTAAAATCCTCAAATAGTTCAAGCTAGTAACGGGTCATTTGGAATTGCAACTTGATGTTCAACATGTAAAACTAATAAAAGTAAATTTATTCAAGCTCCTATGATAGAATCTGAAGAAGTAATCGAACAAGAACCCGATAAAGAAGAAAATAAGAATTGAAACTGTTGAATTACATAAACTAATTAGGCGGACATTCACTAGGAGAGAAATTATAACTTCAGGAATTGATGATTTATGAGCCATAGATCTTCTAATAATGCGACAGTATCATGAACAGAATGATGGATATAAATATACAGGGTGGCGCAAAAGTTTGGAAACACCCCACAACTTTTGAACGGGGCATGATAATTGGATCAAATTTTTTTTGAATCGGAGGTTTTTTTATCCCAATCTTGGCATTACCCAGAATCAACCTGATTCCTTGTGTGTGTGTGTGGGTGGGCGTGGGTATGGGTATAGGTGGTTGTGTGTGTGTATGTGGGTGTGGGTATGGGTATAGGTGGTTGTGTGTGGGTGTGAGTAGGTGTGTGTGTGTGTGAGTGATTGGATTCTGGGTAATGCCAAGATTGGGACACTGAGAAAAAAAATGAAGTGAGCTCAACTTAAGCGTGTATTTGGACTGTGTACAGTTACCACGAAGGGATTGTATTTGAACTAAACATAATTTCGTTAAGGCAATCACACAAAATCACGCTGATGTCGTTCAGCCAACTACATCACACTGTTATAGTATCATCAACGTTCATTTTGTTCAAACATCAATGTCATTCACTGGAGTTATCGTTGTAGTTGAATCAATTCATTTCGTTAGTTGAAACAATTGTGGGAGAAATGTGATTGAACGCATTTTGAGTTGTAATAAAGAAATAATTATTTGAAAATCACCTGATCAGAGATGGTAGAATACAGGGTATGTAGTAGATTAACAACTTTCGCAAGAGCAAAATGCGAAGCGCGCTGTAGAGAAACGGTTAGGACGTTAGTGTCTCAGATAGGTAGGTTCGATTCCCCTCAAATGAGATTTGATATATACACTTACCGGTATCATCATGGTGAGATATCGAAGCATTTCAGAGATTGAACAGTAAACAAATGAAGATTAACTTTTTGATTTACACATTTTTTTTACATCAGTATATTTATGATTTGAAATGAAATAGTCTTGCATTAAACATCTTGTAACCTTGAACGGATTCTTCTATTGAGTTGATTGGAATAATTATTGAATCTAATGAAATACGGTACAATTGATTGTAATAAGTATCATTTTTATGTTGAAAGAATGACGTATTTGATCAAATTACCATTTAGTTCTGTCAACTACATCTGTAGTTGATGGGAATCAATCTTTACAAACATACGATGTAGTTGACGGAACTATTCCGTGAGATTCGCCGTATTTAAGCCCACGATGTAGTTGAAAGAACTAAACCGTCTTTGAGTTCACAATCTTTTTTTCTCAGTGGATAAAAAAACCTCCGATTCAAAAAAAAATTTGAATGATCAGAGTATTAAAATCACAATAATCCAGCGAAAAATGATCCGATTCCAAAAAACGAAAAACCGCTGGATTTGGGTTGGAAAACCCTATCGAATGACGTATCACAAGCCCCCCCCCCATCTCATTCCAGATTTTGGCCCCCCCATCGTCCCCTACAGGGCTGGGGAACTCGAAGTCCTCCGTTAAGATAGCCCTTGATCCCTCCTTTAATAGAAAAAAAAATTTGATCCAATTATCATGCCCTGTTCAAAAGTTACGGGGTTGTTTCCAGACTTTTGCGCCACCCTGTATGTTGAATGTATAATTGATACTTCTTTAAAATATGTTTGGTCACAACCTTTGAAGAGGAAAAATGTTTCATTTGTAGAAGATGTCTATCAAATTTGTATTCAAAGAAGAAATTAAACGAACATTCAGAAATTTGTAAAAATTATGATGCTGTAAAACCTATAATGCCAAAAGAAAGTGATACTCTTCATTTCAAAAATGATTCCAAAAAGTTTGAACATCCATTTGTGATTTATTTGGATTTTGACAGCATTTCGAGGAAGATTGATACTTGTGAAAATGTTCCAACAAAAAGTTCAACAACTAAAATTCAAGAACATATTCCATTTGGATTCACAATTCATTCAGGTAATAGAGCTAAGAGAGATAAATTCTATCAACTCATTTGTTATAGGGCTGAAAATGAAGGCCAAAACGTTCCAGAATATTTATTTTCAAATTTAAAAAAAGTATCAAAGCATATCGCTCAAAATATGATTCGGAGAATGAATTCCCTATGAAATTGAGTAGAGATGAAGAATTTGTTTTCAAAATGCTACAAATTGTCATACATGTGAAAAACCTTTGAGGAATAATCCAAATGGAGGAGATGAAGAAATTTTAGATAGCGGATCAGAATTATTGAATTTAGAGGAAGAAGTTGAAGAAGAAGACAAATTCAAGGGTATAAGGAAAACTCGCTCACTTGATTAAACGAAACATATCAAAGGAATATTGCAATCAACTCGTTGACTTACTTTCGTAAAAAATAAAAGAACAACCCGGTGTTCCTTCTATTAACCAAACGACTCCGCGTTTCATCTACCACTCTCCTCAAGGAGAGTGTACAATCCCACTCGTACAAGTGTACGAGCGTACAATCCCGAAGCGTACTCCCTCCCTCCAATTTTACACTGAATGTCTACAATCGGCAGTTATGGTGATTTGAATTTTTATTTTCTTTTTCAAGGGAGTTAGAGATCATTGTCATGTAAGTGGTAGATACAGAGGTGCAGCACATCAAGTATGTAATTCAAATTTCAAACTTCCACGAAACATGCTAGTGTTTTGTCATAATATAAATTCTCATGATACTTAACATATTTATGGGGCATTCCATAGCAAAACGGCTACTTTTTGAGGTCACCCCCTCCGATATTTTTGAAAAATTTTTATGTTTTTGAGACCGATGAAAAACGCTTTCATGAATTTTTTCAGATTTTTTTGGCCACCCGTTTCCGAAATACCGATTTTTTTCAAAATTCGAGGTTGTTTTCTTCAAGTGCTCATAACTTCGCGGAAAATACACCAATCGGGCTGTTTTTTCTTCAAAATTTTCGTTTTTAGATGTACTTTCAAAGAAAAAATACGTTTTTATTCTTTATCAATTGCTTCATCGTTTATTTTGAGTTTTAAGCAAAAAAGCCGTTTTCTCGAAATGTATGCCTCCTTCGATTTTTTTAAATGAATTCTCAAAAAAACTTGGATCAAATTGGAAAATTTTGAGACCAGTCCGATCGTGGGCGACCGTTCCGTTCTATTTTTTTTCTCAATTCGAAAAATTGGTTTTTATTCCAACTGTTATTTTTTTACTTAATTTGACCAATAAACATTTTTAGATCGGTCTATTTAGCTGCTACGAATTTTTTTTAAACACTTTACCTTTCAGAATATACTACTTTTTAAAGTTCCTCTTCTCATTCAGTAAATTAATTTTGAAAATTAACTCAGAACCACTTATGAGTTATCTTTATAACCTAAGAAAGGATAATCAATGATATTAATGATAATAAATCCATCCGTATTGACACCCCCAAATAATGAGCAATATTTATTTTTTTTTACGCTCAAACAATTTGTGGATTTTGAATTCATTCGAGTTTGAGTATTCACCAACATAATTTTGATCCAGACGGCATCAGAACATACGAAACGAATCTTCGAAATATATATATATGTATAAATATAATATATAATAATATATATAATAATATAATAATTATAATATAATATTATACAGGTTGTCCCAGAATTCGCGGACCGGATTTCACAGGTATATTCTGCAGCCAAAATGCAATAATTTCGCGTTTGAAAAAAAGTTTTTCGACGCTTAGTTTTGGAGATATGAGCATTTTTAGATTTGTTTCAAATCCAAATCATTCAAAAACACTCTATGCTACATACTTGAGCTTAACACCATTCGCTAAGTTGGAAAACGGCGAATTTGTGGAAAAAATTTAACTATTTTATCATTGATAGTTCCGGAGCTATAGCGATTTGAAGTTGCTGAATTTTGATTGGCTGAAAGCTAAAAAATTCCAAATCGCTATAGCTCCGGAACTATCAATGATAAAATAGTTTAATTTTTTTCCACAAATCCGCCGTTTTCCAACTTAGCGAATGGGGTTAAGCTCAAATATGTAGCATACAGTGTTTTTGAATGATTTGGATTTGGAAAAAAATCTAAAAATGCTCATATCTCCAAAACTGAGCGTCGAAAAAATTTTTTCCAAACGGGAAATTATTGCATTTAGGCTGCAGAATATACCTATGAAATCCGGTCCGCGAATTCTAGGACACCCTGTACATATAAATATATATATTTCGAACATTCGTTCACCCTTCATAGTATATTCTGATGCTGCCTGAATCAGAATTATGTTATTAAAAAATACTCAAACTCAAATGAATTTGAAATTCACAAATTGTTTATTAAAATTTTTTAAAAATAAATATTGCTTATTACTTTGGAGTTTAGATACGAATGAATTTATTATTATTAATATCGTTTATTATCCTTTCTTAAGTTATAAAGATAACTTATAAGTAGTTCTTGGTTAATTTTTTTAATTAATTTACTGAATGAGAAGAAAAGAAGAACAATTTTGCGAATTGAGAAAAAAAATAGAACGGAACGTTTGCCCACGATCGGACTGGTCTCAAAATTTTCCAAATTCATCCAAGTTTTTCTGAGAATTTATTCAAAAAATCGAAGGTGGCATACATTTCGAGGGCATGGTTTTTTTGCTTGAAACTCAAAATAAACGATGAAGGAATTGATAAGGAATAAAAACGTATTTTTTCCCTGAAAGTACATCTAAAAACGAAAATTTTGAAGAAAAAACAGCCCGATTGGTGTATTTTCCGCGAAATTATGAGCATTTGAAGAAAAAAACCTCGAATTTTGAAAAAAATCGGTATCTCGGAAACAGGTGGCCAAAAAAATCTGAAAGAGTTCATGAAAGCTTTTTTCATCAGTCTCAAAAACATAAAAAAATTTCAAGAATATTGGAGGGGGTGACCTCAAAAAGTGGCCGATTTGGTATGGAATGCCCCTTATATATTTAAGAATGAGCTTAAAAATATGAAAAAGTGGATTTGACTGCTAATACTCATGAGAAATTCCTTATTCATTCCGGAAAATTAGGATCTGGATGTGGATGTGAATTTGATGAAAAAAATAAACCTGAGAAGTATATAAAATTATTATTTGTTGACACTTTCAAATTTACGGCATCATTAGTTCAAAAGTTAGCTAAATCACTAGGGGAAGGAAAGCGTAAACATATTATTCATTTCATAAGTAATGGAAACATTCTGAATAATATATCAGAAAAAATAGAGAATGAGGAAGATGAAATTTTTTGAATTTCAAGTGGAAGAGGTATATTCCTTTATGATTCAATTGATAGTCTTGAAAAATTGAGTTATGATGAAGTTTTGAATCAACAACATTTCTACAATATTTTCAAATCACGAAGATATAAGTTATAAAGATTTCTTACATTGCGAAATGGTGTGGTATAAACTGGAAGATGAAAATTTATGTAATTATTCTGATTTATATAATAAAGAAGATGCATTATTGTTAGTTGATATATTTGAGACATTCTGAGATTGTTGTTTGAATAATTATGAATGAGATTCAACTCATTATTCAACAGCTCTATCATTGGCATGGGATGTTATGTTAAAATTCACTAAGATTGAATTAGGTCTAATATCAGATTATGAAATGTATTTAATGATCTGAAGAGGTATAAGAGGAGGAATTTCTCAATGTGTTGAAAGATATTCTAAAGCTCATACAAAGTATTTGAAAGATTACGATCCAAATAAACCGGATAATTATTCATTATATGTTGATGTGAATAATGGATGCGCTCCATCTGAAAAATTACCTCACGAAGATTTATTTTGGATTGATCCTAACAATCGAAAATTGAATGATTGGAGAGAAATAATCATGAATTATGATGAGAACAATGATGTTGGTTATATATTCGAAGTAAATTCAGAATATCCTAAAGAATAACATGATTCAGATAAAAATGTATCATTTGCTTCAGAACATTATAATACAAGATTATGTACAACATTATTTCATGAGAAAAATTATGTTGTACATGTTAGAAATTCAAAATATCACTTAGGAAAGGGCATAGTTTTAGAAAATATCAACACAGTAATTGAACTGAAACAAAGTAATTATATTGAAGTTGAATTAGGTGATGAACAATTTTATTATAATCGAGCTATAAAACTCAATTCCGAGGGTTTCCAAATATTTAGTGAAAATTGTATAGCATCTCATATGCATAAACAAAAAGTAGAATTTAATAAGTCAATTTATATTGAATTTTCTGTTTTAGATTTATCCAAATTATTGATGTATGAGTTTTATTATAATGAACTTAGAGGTTATAATCCAGATTGAAACTTATTATATATGGATACCAATAGTTTCTCTTTAGGAATTCAAAAAGATCATTATAGACTGATCAGAGACAATTCAGAAGAATTTGATTGAAAGTCATCACGATTAATCACATGAATGTTATAATGGAACAAATAAAAAAGTTATTGAAAAATCCAAAGATAAATTAAATGGAATTCCATTAGAAGAATTCTGTGGTTTGAGATCAAAATGTTATAGTTATACTTTCAGCAAGAATAAGAATGAAGTAAAATGTAAAGGAATCAAGAAAGGTTTGTTAATGAGTGAAAACACTACATGAGATGAGACACGTAAAAAAACGAAAAATTTATGTATAAAATGGAAGATTTCAACACATGTTTATTCCAAAATGAAAGGGAATATAGAGAAATGGATTGTATCAGAAGTTACAATCATGAATTATATGCTATAACAATAAACAAATTAGCATTAAATCTTAAGGATGAGGAGAGATACGTTTTAGAAGATGGAATTAATACGTTACCATGGGGTCATAAAGATATACCATGAAATTTTTATTCTTCAAAAAGTTATTAAAAACAAATCTCTAAAAATTTTTACTCTTCAAAAAGTTATTGAAGAATGAATCTCTACAAATTTTCACTCTATGAAAAGTTATTGAAAATTGAATCTCAATAAATTTTTATTCTAATCATAATCATGAATTCACTATTACCGTGTCAACGCCATCCAATTGCACAGTTGATTTTCAAACATTTAGATATTGAATCTTTAACAAAATGTTATGAAGTATCGACTGATTTAGATATTTTGTGAGAATGGCTATTTTGAATCAATATACTGAAGCTAATGAGAAAATATCTATACATAATAGAATAACATTGAATGAAGACCTTTTATTAGAATTTGGGGAATATATATAGATTGGAAACCAATTCCTATACACCAAGATCTTACAGAAAATATAATCAGAACTTTGTATGATAAACTTGATTGGATTGAATTATTCATAAATTAGAAGTTATTCGAGAATTTGATCAATTACTTCTGTCACAATGTAGATTGAAATCTCATATCTTGGAACAAAAAATTGAATTTATCAAGAGTTTTTATAATAAAGTTTTTATATGAAATGAATTTTGAAGCATTGAGATCACATAATAATTTAGATAGAACTGTTTTGGATGAATTGGAATTTTTTCACAAATCGTGTTGTTATGAACAACTGGAAGACTCAGATTGATATCAGTTCGAATGTGTAGGGCTTAAATGAATTATGTTTGCTCCATAATTTTTCAATAAGTGACCTCTCTCATCTTGAATCGAAATTATTATTCCTCTTATTAATTCTGAAGAACTTTTTAGTGGAACATGATGAATTCCTTGTGGAGTTTCACTGATTTGAGATTCATGCGGAACTTTTGGATGAAAAGAAGATCAAATTTCAGATTCTTCATGTTCATGAAGATTTAATGAATGATTGATTATTAGGGTGGCCCTCATGATGGGAAGTTTTGAACTCTTCTTGTCTCACCCCCTAGAAAAGTTCCGATTCCTATCAAAATGAAGTACGTGAAATCTCAGTTCGATTGAACTATGTCAACACGTGCCGCAAAGGGGTCAAAGTTTCGTAGTAGTAGTAGTAGTAGTAGTAAAAGTTTCATTACATACATAGATTCTATATATACATATCAACATGAAGTAATCAGTCTTATGACTGGTTTGATGAAATCCTCCGACCCTGTCTATTATCCGCTAACCACTTAATTTCTGCATATCTACGACAATCCTTATCTTGTATAATTTGCTTCATAAAACTTAATCTAGGTCTACCTCTTCGAGTTTTATCATTCATTTTCCCTTCCAATATTGTTTTCAATAAGCTATCATGCCTTAACCCATTAAGGCCCATGGCTAAACCAGCATGGATATCAGAAGGGTAAATATCGGATATGGCACATTGGAGTAGCAGAAGATTTGAGGCGAGAAAGAAGTTTGAAAAATAATTGTTTATAAGAAATTTGTTTAAACAATTTATTGAAGAATTGATTTTCAACGAGAACTGATAGCGCCATTCGATCGTACGGGAAAAATCACTAAAGGAACATACATCACATTATCATAAGTGTCATGTATTTTGTTATAAAAAAATTATAAACAATTCCTACAAATTGCATACCGCATAACCCACGACCCAACCAGCATAGATATCAAAAGGGTAAATATCGGATATAGCACATCAGGGGAGCAGAAGATTTAAGGCGGAAAAAGAGTTTGAAAAATAATTGTAAATAAATAATTGTTTGAACAATGTATTCAATTATAATTGTTGAAACAGGTTATTTTCAATTGTAATTGTTAAAACAATTTATTTACAAACAATTATTTCTCAAACTCTTTTTCCGCCTTAAATCGTCTGCTACCCCAATGTGCTATATCCGATATTTACCCTTTTGATATCTATGCTGGTTGGGTCATGGATTATGCGGTATGCAATTTGTAGGAATTGTTTATAGTTTTTTTATAACAAAATACATGACATTTATAAGAATGTGATGTATGTTCCTTCAGTGATTTTTCCCGTACGATCGAATGGCGCTATCAGTTCTCGTTGAAAATCAATTCTTCAATAAATTGTTTAAACAATTTTTCTATAAACAATTATTTTCCAAACTTTTTCTCCGCCTTAAATCTTCTGCCACCCTAATGTGCTATATCCGATATTCACCCTTCCGATATCTATGCTGGTTTGGTCATGGGTTATGCGCTATGCAATTTGTAGGGAATTGTTTATAATTTTTTTATAACAGAATACATGACATTTTTAATAATGTGATGTATGTTCCTTTAGTGATTTTTCCCGTACGATCGAATGGCGCTATCAGTTCTCGTTAAAAATCAATTTTCCAATAAATTGTTCAAACAATTCTTTCACAAACAATTATTTCTCAAACTCTTTTTCCGCCTTAAATCGTCTGCTACCCCAATGTGCTATATCCGATATTTACCCTTTTGATATCTATGCTGGTTGGGTCATGGGTTATGCGGTATGCAATTTGTAGGAATTGTTTATAGTTTTTTTTATAACAAAATACATGACATTTATAAGAATGTGATGTATGTTCCTTCAGTGATTTTTCCCGTACGATCGAATGGCGCTATCAGTTCTCGTTGAAAATCAATTTTTCAATAAATTGTTTAAACAATTATTTTTCAAACTTTTTCTCCGACTTTAATCTTCTGCTACCCTAATGTGCTATATCCGATATTTACCCTTCTGATATCTATACTGGTTTAGCCATGGGCCTTAATGGGTTAATGTGTGTCCTATCAGATTACTTCTTTTCACGACCTGTCTCAAAAGACTTCTTTCGTCATTTACCTTCTCAAGTACTTCTTCATTTTTCACTTTCTTCATCCACTTTTACTCTAAGCATCCTTCTATAACACCACATTTCAAAAGCTTCAAGTCTTCGTTGGCCTGTTTCCCTTGTGCTATTCTTGCTCTGATATCTCTTTCGCTTTCACCGTTTTCTGTTATTATGCTTCCTAGATATTCAAATTCTTTCACTTGCTGAATTCTTGATGTTCTTGCAGTTGTACAAATCATAAATTTTGTTTTGTCCTTATTCATATTTATACAATAGTTTTCTAGTAATATTGCTTTCATAGTGTTGAGAGTATTTTGTAACTCAGCACCACTCGTGGCTGATGTATTATGGCCATGTCATCCGCAAATCTCAACGTGCTTACATTTTCACTTTGAATCTGTAATTTCAATTGCACTTGCTCCTTCACTTCGTTCATCGCTTCTTCTATATACAAATTGAAAATCAATGGCGATAGCGAGCATCCTTGTCTCACCCCTCTTTTAATTTGTGATCTCCTTTTTGACCCTCTATTTTTATTATTGCGGTTTGATTCTTATATAATTCATATATTATTTTTCTATCCTTGAAATTAACTCCTACCTTTTTCAAAATCATGAACATTTCCTCTCAATCAACATTATCGAATGCCTTTTGTATATCTACAAAACCTATATCCACAGACTTTTCTTTACTACTGTCCTGAGTGCTAATATTGCTTCCCGCGTTCCCCTATTTTTCCTAAAACCGAACTGATCTTCTGCTAATCTACTCTCTATTTCATTCTCTATCCTCCTGTATATAATTTTTGTCAGTATTTTCTAGGCATGTGAAGTTGAACTGGTCGTTCTGTAGTTCTCGCATTTGTCTACTCCTTGTTTTTTTGGAATGGCGACAATTTTATTCTTCTGGGAATCTTTCGGTACTCCTTCTCTTTCGTACATATCTCTGACCAATTCAAACAGAGCGTCACGAGTTCTCTGACTGGAGGCTATGATAAGGACCGCACTTATGTCACCTATTCCTGGCGCTTTATTATTTTTCAATTCTTTTAAAGCCCTGTCGAATTCCGATCTCAGAATGGAATCTCCCAATTCTTCTTCATCGACGTCTTCCTCCCTCTCTAAAAATCCTATATTATCGCTCCTTTTATACAGATCTTCTAAATCATTAATACATTGTTATATTTTTTCCTCCGTTCCTATCAATTGCCTCCCTAGAGAATTTTTAATCTTACCGCTTCTAGGTTTCATTTGTCCAAAAAATCTCTTAACAATCCTATATGCCTCATTTATTGTCCCTAAATGTGATCTTACTTCTACCAGGTGTGTAAGTATGAAACCGGAATTTGCCCATAAGTGGCGCTAGATTTCGATGCAGTTACCGAGACATCAGGTCAGCGGTATCTTGTTATTGTATTGATATCCGACAAAGATTTCCAATTCACAATAACACGAGTTTCATTCAGTAGCATTAATTTATTAGAGATAAACATGTCGAGTTTTGTGCCAACAAATTACAATTTGCGGACAGCACTACTTTTCTGTTTTCATCTGAAGAAAACCGCAGCCGAATCGCATCGGAGCTTGTGCAGGCGTTTGGTGAGCATGCTCTCGGTAAAACACAGTGTTTTGAGTGGTTCACACGGTTCAAAAGTGGCGACTTCGACGTCAGGAACGAAGAACGTGGAAGACCACCGAAAAAGTTTGAAGACGCTGACCTGCAAGCCTTGCTGGACGAAGACGACGCTCAAACACAACAACAACTGGCGGATCAGTTAAAGGTGACCCGAGAAGCCATCTCCCTTCGGTTGAAAGCCATGGGGAAGATACAAAAGAAGGGGAAATGGGTTCCACATGAACTCAACGAAAGACAGCAGGAAAACCGCAAAACATCATGCGAAATGCTGCTCGCCAGGTTCCAAAGGAAGTAATTTCTCCATCGAATTGTGACTGGCGATGAAAAGTGGATATATTCCGAGAATCCTAAGCGCAACAAGTCATGGGTTACTCCGGGTGAACCATCAACATCGACGGCAAGACCAAACCGCTACGGACGAAAAACAATGCTGTGTGTTTGGTGGGATCAGAAGAGCGTAATCTACTACGAGCTGCTGAAACCTGGGGAAACTGTGAATACTCAAGGCTACCGACAACAAATGATCGATTTGGATCGAGTTTTGCGTGAAAAACGACCAGAATACCAACAAAGACAACACAAGGTGATTTTGCTGCATGACAATGCACCAGTACACAAAGCAAAACAGGTCCAGGAAACGACAGAGTCGTTCCGTTGGGAGATTCTTCAGCACGCGCCTTACTCACCGGACCTTGCCCCATCCGATTACTACTTGTTTGCATCGATGGGACACGCACTTGCTGAGCAGCGCTTCACTTCTTACGAAGATGTACGAAAATGGCTCGATGACTGGTTTGCCTCAAAAGAGCGACAGTTCTTTTGGCGCGGAATCCACAAATTGCCAGAAAGATGGAAAAAATGTATAGATAGCGACGGACAATACTTTGAATAAGTTACTTTCTATCATATCATTACAATAAACGTGTTTTTTCTGTACAAAAATTCCGGTTTCATACTTACACACCTGGTATGTCCTGACATTTTCCCTCTAACCATTGTTCTCTTGCTTTCCTTGATTCTCTCAATATTTTATTCCTCAGTACCTTGTATGTCTGCTGGTCTTGTTCGCTACTCTTATTCTTCTTCAGAGCTTTCAATTTCAGAGAACATTTCATGAGCAACATATTGTGATCGCTATCGGTATCCGCGCCTGGATAAGTTCTACAGCTTTTCACTTGGTTTCTAAATCTTTGTTTCACTAATATGTAATCAATTTGGTATCCTGCTATATCTCCTGGCATTTTCCAAGTATAGATTCTTCTTGGATGATATGTTGGTAATAACCATTTTATGGCTTTCACAGAATCGGATTGAACGTTCTTGTCCTCTTTCATTCCTTCTCCCTAACGCAAAATCTCCTTTTATGTTGCCCTCTTTTCCTTGTCCTACTACCGCATTCCAGCCGCCTATGATCATTAAATTTTCTTCTCCCTTTACACATTCTATCACTTCTTCTATTTCATCGTACGTTTTTTTGATATCTTCCTCTGAGTACGCAGATTCGGGCATGTATACTTGAACTATAACAGTATCTACCGGTTATGTTAGGCACTCATTGGTATACGTAGTAGGGGAGAGTGGGGACACTTGCACCACTTTTTTTTTACATTGTTATAACTTTCGTGGTTAACTTCATTCGATATATTATTTATGGGATTTTGACAGAGCAAACATTCCTTTCTAAGTTGCAAATGATAGCAAGGTCGAATCTAACATCCTATCAATGATATAAATGTTCTTCAAAAACATTGCGTTTGGTGCAACTCTCCCCACATGGCGGGAGACTTGCACCACCCTGTGGGGATATTTGCACCACCCTGCGAATTAGCTCTTTCTCCCTCTCTCTCTCTTTCTCTCTCCCTGAGTAATTGATCCTCTCCCTGCTAAATTTTCCCAATAAGGACCGATACAAAACGATAAATGTTTTCTATAGTTTTCAATGAGGTTTCTGAATACGGAATTTACGAAGTTATATCGTTATCAAACGATAGAACTCTATCGTTCCTTATCGTTTTCTATAAAAATTCAACAGATTGTATAGGGTTTTATCGTGAAATTCGTATAGGAGAAGTATCAGTTATTTGGAAAAAAATAGTTATGTGTTCTAGAATAAGTAGTACTTTTCCAATACGAATTTCACGATAAAACCCTACACAATCTGTTAAATTTTTATAGAAAACGGTAAGGAACGATAGAGTTCTATCGTTTGATAACGATATAACTTCGTAAATTCCGTATTCAGAAACCTCATTGAAAACTATAGAAAAAATTTATCGTTTTGTATCGTTCTTTATGGGGATAATTTAGCAGGGCTAATTGGAATAATAACCACTATTTTCAAATCTATTTATCAGTATTTATTTGAAATGAATAATCAGATATACAAGTGAATAGCTGAACTTACGATTAAGATGGACTTTATGCAGTTTAGAGTTTGATACTAGCAACAACCTTTTATTGAAAACTAATTGCACAAGAGTGTTTGCTATGAACGGAGAAAACAAGTGAAATTTGTCACTCCTACCAACTCATATCAGGAGGCATAAACTCAATTGAACGTTCTTGAGACTGATTTCAGCGCCACCAAGAGGAAGGGTACTTGAACTAATCTCACATGAAGGCACTGATACTGTGTCACAAACTTTTATGATTTGTTGAGCATTTGTGTAAATGTATCCATGTGAGGTTAGTTCCAGTAGCCTTCCCCTTGGCGGCGCTGAAGTTCATTATGAAAATTCTCTCATTGAGTTTATCCCCCCTGACTTATATGAAGTGAGATCATTCATGGAAATAGCAAAGAGTTTCACAGAGTATTTTATCAAACAAAAGAATCTTTCCCTCTCTCTCTCCTTCCTCTCCTTCTCTCTTCTGTTCTTCGGAAGAACATTCAGATTCGAACATCCGAGTGTACGGATCATTCTGAATACCTGTTTCTATAAAAAAAATGAAACATCGGAAGTGGTGCAAGTATCCCCGCAATTTGTGGTGCATTGCACCCCTCACGGCATCAACAGACTACTGATGCTCGCAAAAAAATTCCAGATATTTTCAGTCAAAATAAGATCATGAAAATATTGTGCAACGATTGTACTTTCGATTGAGATTAGTTTCGTGGTGTTTGGGATCACTTACAGATTATGGGAAACTTTTTCTGAAAAACTAAGGAGACACAAATCAAACGATTTTGAGAGTGCCAAACCTTCTGATATCAATAAAAAAACAGAGATTCATCCCACATTCCTGTGAACTCGTGTGGAGTTAGGTCATCCATTCAGCAAACGCCACGTGCAAGAACAGTTCAGAAATTTTGGAAAATTAAGAGATATCTGCTGTGGTGCATATCATCCCATGGTGCAAGTGTCCCCACTCTCCCCTATACCAGCACGGAGTGCCTATTACACCCGCTATCGTACGCTATGACCGTATCTTCTAAAATATTTGAGTAATCCAATTGGAAGTTGGATAGTTTTTCATTTCATGCAATACTGATTGATAATCCGTGGGGTTGTCTGTATGTCTGTCCGTCTGTCTGTCTGTATTCGGCATAACTCTGGACCGAGTGGACCAAATTGGATGAAATTTATAGAGGACCTTCTTAAAACCCTCCCCAAGGATCATCCTTTTTTTTTATTGCAATAGGACAAGTCCTTCTATTTTTTTCTAATTTTTCACTTAAAAAATAGGTCCGCAGTCTTTGAATATTCGTTATCTTAGCTTGATTCAATGAATTATTATGAAACATGGGTCCTAGAGGTTTCCGAGGGTGAGGAATTCGAATCTGACGTCATAACACGAATTCAAGATGGTGGATCCAACATGGCGGACGTGAATTTAATTGTTTTGGCATTTATGGACGGATTGTTATGAAACACGTGTTCTAGGGGCTTCCGAGGGTGCTGAATTCAAATCTGGGGACAAACCTCGAATTCAAGATAGCGGATCCAAGATGGCCGACGTGGATTTAGTCAATTCCGCATTTGTGGACAGATTTATCCCAACAAACACTGCACTGATGGCCCTGTACTGGGTCTTCAATAAATGCCAGCAATAGCTTTGATGGTCCTCCATTGGCAGCCTTTGATGGCCCAGAGCTTATATGTCCCACCGGCCAGCATTCGGCCACATAACATTCAACCAACACCGTATGCCTGCATTGAACCACCAAACTTTATCCACTGATTGAATATGAATGTCAAGACACGAATTCATTTCGAATTCAATATTATTTTGAACAAGAATAAAAAACGATGAATCTATTGAAGACTATAAAATGAAAAAAAAAACATTTGTTCGATGAATGGTATTCATCCGCAATGATTTTCTTATCCTCAAACATGTCGTTGTAATCCAACGTGAAATAATCCTGAGAAATTCTTTCTGACCACGGTCACCCATCCAAACTTCTACCGCTCATTCAATGCTGCACATTCATGATCACGTTCAGAAGTCGTTGACGCGCTGCTGCCAGTCCTTCGTTCTCGTTGGAGCACTAATTGGCGTTGTAGTGAATGAAAAATTATTGAAAATATATCCTGATCATAAATATACGGTACTTGAAACCACACTGATTCATTCCTACTTTTACACTGAATCAAATGTTGGAAAGAATATCTTCATCACGAACAAGTTTTTTGTCGGGTAAAGACGTCTATACTACTCAAAGTTTGATGAAATGTTCTCATGTGTTGTTATTGAATAGTGAATCACGTAACCTAATCACTTTGTTTATTCACATCACCTCACAATATATTCCAATAAAATAAAACCTGCATGATTCACTCGATACCCGACATTAGGTATGATTTTATTTTCAATGTAAAATATAGAAATTCATTCTCGAATGAATGATGAATTCTCATAAAATATCAATTTAATGGGATGGGTTTGATCATCTATTATAAAACCAACAACAACAAAGTTCATAAGGATCGCAACAGATGGCAGTACGATAATACGGGGAGCCATTATTGGCAACATATCGGGTCATTACAATTCTGCCGTAATTTCCTGGCATCAGAAATGAACGTGATGCCATTATTGGCCCTTCGATGGAGAACAATATATCGAGTGTCATTGCAAATCCTGTGAAGGTCCAATACATATTCACCAATGCCAGCATTCCACCGGCACTGCCAATGTTGGTCCTTCAAAGAACCTGACCACAGTGTTTGCTGGGATATGAAATATAGGTCCCAGGGGTTTTCGAAGGTGAGGAATTCGAATCTGACGTCGAAAAATGAATTCCAGATGGCGGATCCAACATAGCGGACGTGAATCTAGTCAATTTTGCATTCATGTACAGATTTATATGAAATATGGATTCCAGGGGTTTTCGAGGGTGATCAATTCGAATCTGGGATCAAATCCCGAATTCATGACAGCGGATCCCAGATGGCGGACGTGAATTTAGTCAACTTGGCATTGGTGGACAGATTTGTGTGAAACATGGGTCCCAGGGGTTTTCGATGGTGAGGAATTCGAATCTGACGTCGAAAAACGAATTCCAGATGGCGGATCCAACATGGCGGACGTGAATCTAGTCAATTTTGCATTCATGTACAGATTTATATGAAATATGGATTCCAGGAGTTTTCAAGGGTGCTCGATTCGAATTTGGGATCAAATCCCGAATTCATGATAGCGGATCCCAGATGGCCGACGTGGATTTAGTCAATTTCGCATTTGTGGACAGATTTATATGAAACATGGGTCCCAGGGGTTTTCGAGGGTGAGGAATTCAAATCTGACGTCGAAAAATGAATTCCAGATGGCGAATCCAACATGGTGGACGTGAATCTAGTCAACTTTGCATTTGTGGACAGATTCATATGAAACATGAGTTCTAGGGGTTTTCGAGAGTGCTCAATTCGAATCTGGGGTCAAATCCTGAATTCATGATAGCGGATCCCAGATGGCCGACGTGAATTCAGTCAATTTCGCATTTGTGGACAGATTTATATGAAACATGGGTCCCGGGGGTTTTCGAGGGTGAGGAATTCGAAGCTGACGTCGAAATGCGGATCCAATGTGGCGGACGTGAATCTAGGCATTCCGGCTCTAATGAACAAAACTATATTGTTATATGTAACACGGGTTCTCGGGATTTCCAAGGGTGCTGAATCAAAAGCTGGGCTCCAATGTTGGAAGAAAATAATAATTTCGATCTTCCCGTGTAAGCTTTACCGCATCCGAAGACTCTTCAAGAGTTGACGTTATGACAACTGCGCACTAGTGAGAATTCAAAAGTGAAGGAAGTAGCTATTGGAACAGATGAAGCCTGAAAATATTCCGATTTATTCCTAAATTACGGCTAAATAACCCTTCGGTACGCTTATTACGCTTAAATGACTTTTAGCTCACGCTTTCGTCGCGCTTCTAGGCTTTCTTTTTACCAGGACAGTTGAAATTCTGCAGTTCTGCAGGTACATGTTTCTGAATCATTTGGGGATGGTATCAAGGATGGTAGGCAATAAGTTTCAGGCTTTCTGAACATTACATTCACAAAGTTTCTCAAGTGAGGGAAAAACCGATGAGCGCCTTTCCATATATCCACGGATATTTGAATTGTTCAAAATGCGAGCGAAGCGAGCATATGTGGGCTACGATCCATTCAAAATGAGTGAAGCGAATTGTGAAGGGAGTTGGACTGCTGAGCGAAGCGAAGCAGTCAGGGGGCGGAGCCCTCTGGTTCTAACTCCAACCATCATTCCTCGTTCGCTATGTTGCAAATAATTTTCTATTCTATTCCCTACCCTTTTATGCATCATAATTCCCACACCTGCTTGACCATTCTTTGATCTTGTATGAATGATTCTATAATCCCCACTCCAGAAATCCCCTTCTTGCGGCCATCTCATTTCGCTCATTCCCATCACATCGATACCTAACCTATCAATTCCTAATTTCAAATTCTCTGGTTTACCTGTTTGTCTCAGTGATCTAACATTCCACGCTCCGACTCGAAGAATGTTCTCTTCCTCCCTCATCTCCTTTGTTCTTCCATCTTGTTTAATGAAGCTCTCTCAAGCACCCTCCACCCGGAGATCCGAACGGGAGGCTATATTACCTCCGGAATATTTTACTCGAGAGAACGCCATCATGTTTTTGTAGTTGCTTTTTTTCAATAAATTAGTATTTCAAAATTGCAGGTTTAGAAAATATATCCGTATATACATATATATAATACATATATATACATATATTATTCCGGAGGTAATATAGCCTCCCGTTCGGATCTCCGGGTGGAGGGTGCTTGAGAGAGCTTAATTAAACAAGATGGAAGAACAAAGGAGATATATATGGATGTATATAAGGAGAGAGGACAATTCTGAATTTTGGAGGTGATTATGAAAATTATTTATTCATGACATTGAAAAATTTCTAATTTATAGAGGAATTAGAGGAGTGCCACTAAACCATTTAACCGAAGCAATAGTACTGGCATTCCCAGACGATATGGTATTTCTCTCGGATACCTTAGTGTATATGAGAAAAATAGCCAGATGTCTGGAGGAATACTTTGAACTCAACGGACTGACAGTTAATTCAGGAAAAACAAAGATGATAATATTCCAGGAAGAAGAGCATGGACATAAGTCAAAGATTGCACCGATATTAGACAAAAATCAAGAGATTGATTTTGTGAAACAATATCTCTATATAGGGGTACCCTTTGTCCAATCAGGTACCTATAATGCAGCAACAAAGTATTTCCTGAAAAAAAGGCAGAAATGCAATCCAACCCACAATTAATTCCATAAACAACTTGAAGACTGTCAATTTGTCAACATGCTCCATATTATATACCGCTTTCACCAAGTCAACAATAATGTATGCAGCCTAGGGTGGGTCGAAAAACACAAATGTTATCGTACGTTAACGGGCGGAATGTCAAAAGGTGCCATTTCAGTCCGTTATTTCGATGGAAAAACTGCGAATCCGTGTAATGATATCTTCAGGTTGTGAAATGGTCACAAAGTTTTGAATTTGAGTGAAAATTTTGAATTTTTGCACGGTTCATTTTCAGATAATTTTTTTGCAACCAACTGCAAAACCACACGTAGAATGGTTGGGGTTGTTGGTTGAATACGGTACCTGTGTCTGAATCTAAAAGTGTTGTGCAGCGGCATTCGATCTCTCGATTTATAATTCCTCTATTTTCATTCTGCGCACAAGCCGTACTGCAATACATTTCTGTTGTCATGCCACTCACAAAGAAGCAAACTGGGTCTTCTATTTTCGAGGTGATAGGACCACCTGAAGATTTGTCTGACACCGTGTTGCCTACGCGTTTGAACGTGGTAAGATATTTCAATCTTGTTTCAGCTCAAATGAAGATTGAGCTAGATGGGGAGAGTCCATCAGCAGGACTTATTTCTGATAAAGTTTGTGAACGAATACAGAAAATGTGGGATCGGGCTTCCATTCCAACCGTTTCACATTGTAGAATGAAGGATTATGTATTGAGAGAGCATAACCTTCTTCAGGATTTAAACAAAACGTACAACGCTCATAAAATAAAGCTCTCGAAAACTTACCAAGAGAAAATTGACTTATACCTAGATGAGGCTAAAAATATTTTTGATATCGCCTCATGCAAGTGTCTTAATTATGATTCATGTCGATGCGAGGGGAAAATACCTCGTATGGAGTGCGAGTTCTTGACCGATCAACGATCAACGAGGAACATATACATGGATGCCATAGATGCTGTAACTACTTCCCGTAATGAAAGGAAATTCGAGAATATAGAAAAGAAGATGGCTAATTTAGGTAAGAGAATTAAAATTCAGACTCATCACAATCTAGATGCACCTTCATGTAGTGGAATCAGCAGCAAATATCACGATGATGACTTTCTTAGTGAGGAATCTTCAGATGACGATTTCAAGGTGCCTTCAGTTAGACCATCGCCTCTTTCAGAACAGACTAGGCTTAGACTTGAGCATTCCTCCAGAGCATGTGACAGAACAGGTGTTTCCAATAGGGCTGCAGCACAATTGGCATCTAGCATACTAGCTGACGTCGATCGGGAACGACCAGAAGAGGAAAAAATAAAAATTGTTATTGATAAGAGCAAAGTTAGGCGTGAGCGTTTAAGAACCCGTCGTGAAATACAAGATCGCCAGCTCCCGAACGGCCTGCAGGTCACAGGTTTATACTTTGATGGCCGGAAAGATCATACAAAGGTACTGGAATCATCTGAAGACGAAAAGATGCACCAACGGATTTGTTCCGAGGAACATGTATCCTTGATTCATGAACCTGGTTCTACGTACCTGGGTCATGTTTCTCCGATAACCGGCGATGCACAGGGCGTTGTTTGTACCATATGGAACTTCCTATCTGAATCAGATATCGACTTGTCTGCACTTACGTGTGCTGGCTCAGATGGTGAGCCAAAGAACACTGGAAAATATAATGGGGTCATTCATCGCCTTGAAGGATATCTCCATAGACCTCTCCAGTGAATGATTTGCCAACTCCATAACAATGAACTTCCCTTGCGGCATCTTCTGGAGCTTGTAGATGAGAAGACTTCTGGGCCAACTGGCTTTCTTGGCGATGTTGCAAAAGAGCTAGGGAATTGTGAGACCCGTCCCATTGCAATTGATGATGCAAATGAACGAATTGATTCAGCCATTCCACACGTGAACACAGATGACCTAAGTACGGATCAACTCTATCTGAAAAGAGCGTGTGAAGCAATCGCAGCTGTCAAGTGTCCAGATGATTTCATGTGGGTGGTTCCTGGCCAAGTTTACCATTCCCGTTGGGTAACTACGGCTTGCCGTATTTTGAGGGAATACATGGCAGAAGGATGTCCTTCAGATGTGGTACGAATGCTCGTAGAGCTCGTAATGCGCGTGTATGCACCAATGTGATTCCATATAAAAATGAATAACACCATTGTTAACGCTGCCAGGAACTTATGGCTGACGACTGTGAAAATGCGATATCTACCTGATTTTGTGAAAGAAAAAACTTTTCCCATCTTTTGAGAAGAGCGCATGTGCAGCTTACCCTGAAAATGTTCTAATATCTATGTTGGCAGATGACAGGCCTGCTGTGCGCCAAAAAGCTGTGGATATAATCATAGAGGCAAGACAAAGAGCAGCTATTTCTCGTCGCGAGACTGTAAGAAAGTTTGTACCACCAAATATAATTTTTCAAGCCGAGGACTACAGTGAATTGGTCAAGTGGGAGGCTTGCGAAGTTATCGAATCACCAGTTACCATGTTCCTCACAGACTGTGATCTCCAGAAAATCAAAGAAGGTGACATTGATATTCTGAAGTTATTAGACCCTGTTCTTAAGCTTCCCTGTCATAATCAAGCAGTAGAGAGGTGTGCCCATCAGGTCACAACAGCTTCAGCCAATGTATACGGTGAAAAGGCAAGAGATGGATTTATAAGAGCACGATTGCTTGACATAAAAATTATGCCCAAATTTGAAAATAAATCACTGTTCAAAACTGAACTGTAGATGGATTATGTTCCCACGTGGTAGGGTGATTGGGATGGAAACGGGTGGCGCTCGATTTACAGGTACCTCGTCGTGGTGAGTGCTGGATAGTTGTTTGGGAAACTAACTAAAAGCTGCAAGCTTTCAGAAAAATTCGAAAAACTGGCGGATCAAGCAACAATACCAGCATCAGTTTGTGCTCAAGTCGTAGGTAATTCAGTATATAGCTAACAATGGATAGTAATCCTACGCCTGTTTTAGCAGTTTGTTGCAAAAAAATTCTAATCAAAATATACTGTGCAAAAATTAAAAATTTTGTGTTTTTTTCAAAATTTCTTGCTATATCTCAAACACGGCGGGATTCGTCGGAACACTCGATGGTCCAATCGAAAGAACACGAAATTTCCCCCAATTTCTACACGGCAACTCTATTATTACAAGCCATGATTATGGAAATAAGCGCGATTGAATAACAAAAAAGTATATAATGTAGAAACGTGAATTTGATATCATGTAGGTTGATATGACCGAAACGGTCCAACATATCTAAAAGTTGATCGAATAAAACCAATGGCGTATCCGGGGGGGTTTAACACCCCCCAAATTCATAATCTTCCTCCCTCCTTATATACATATATATAGTTTATATATATATATGTTTCTATATATGTAACGAAACTTTGAGTCCTTTGCGGCACGTGTTGTCATAGTTCAATGGAACTGAGGTTTTACGTACTTCATTTTGGGGGATGAAATAATGAAAGATATTTGAGATTTGGAGGTTATTACGTATAAAATCCTTTCGTGATCTTTGGGAATCAATCGAAGACTTCTGTTTAGAATCAAATCCTGAATCTCATTATCGGGGATTACAAATTTTCGATTACCATGTTATTCATGCTCGTTTTGATGCTTCGTGTTTCATAATTCAATAACTTTATTATCAATTACTAATCACACATCTTTTGTTCGAAAATATCATCGATCTGAATAATCGTATAATTTAGTATTATTACATATATATATATATATATATATATATATAGAATCTGTATATATTAGGTTGATAAGAGAGTCTTGCAACACACAAAAAAAGTTTTTATTATATTCATAATATAATATTATCAAGTGATGTACGCTCCCTCTGCATCTACAACTCGTGCCCAACGCTCTGGTGACAAGATCATTAAATTCCTTATCCTGCAAATAATTTTTCAACGGTCGGAGAAGATGGTAGTCGGTAGGAGTCAAGTCTGGTGAATACGGTGGATGTGGTAAAACTTCCCAACCCAGCTGCGAAATACAGTCTTGTGTCATCTTAGCTACGTGGGGTCGAGCGTTGTCATGGAGAAGTCGAACTTGGACACGTCTACGCCTTTTTAGTTTGATAATTTCAGCCAGTTTTTGCAGTTGTCTAGTGTAAGTTTCCGCCGATATCCTGGTTCTAGCTGGTAGCAATTCGTAATAGAGCGAGCTCTCAGAGTCCCACCAACAACAGAGCAATACTCTCTGTACTCCGCGAGGCAGTTCAGGGGTTGGCTCTAGTTTTTTTCCTTTCGGTGGCCACTGTCGCTTGCATGTGTGGTTGACATAGAGCACCCAACTTTCATCTCCAGTGACGATTTCTCGAAGAAAATCCTTTCTGTTCGGACGATGCAGGAGTGAAAGACATACAGACACCCGTGACGCTTTGTTTGATTCGCTGAGATCGTGTGGTATCCAAGACGACACAACTTTTCTATATCCCATCTCTTATAGATGTTAGAGAATCGTGGGGTGGCTACAACCGAGTTTGTTGGCTAATTCTCGTGACGACGTGTTAGACTTTGCCTTTATAAGTGCACGCAGGTTTTCATCGTTAACAACTGATTTCCTGCCGGGCCTGGGTTTGTCTTCAAAAGATGTATCGCCTGAACGGAAACGTTGATACCAACGAGATACAGTTGAATGATGAAGAACGTTTGACTTGAACGCGCTGCAAATACTAGCGGCTGCAGCTCTTGCAGAATGCCCTTGTAAAAATTCGTAATAAGCGATTGCTCGAAGTGCACTTTGTTCCATTTTTGCTCGTACCGACTGCGCGGAACAACTGACTAGTTCATAAACACTGCGGTGTGGGAGGTTCTAGACTGATCTCGCATAGACGACTCTCGAATGTTTTCGAACTGTGTTATTAGAAAGCATAGATCAATTGAAAAAAAAGTGTTGCAAGATTTTCTAACCAACCTAATATAACCAAACTTTGAGCCCTGTGCGGCACGTGTTGACATAGTTCAATCAAACTGAGGTTTCACGTACTTCATTTTGATAGGAATCGTAACTTTTTTAGGGGGTGAGACAAGAAGAATTCAAAACTTCCCAAATTAAGGGTCACCATAATGAACCTGTTGAACAACATTCAAATGGAGAAATTGCTCTTTTCTGTCCAAATTGTGAAGATCTTATTACTTTAGACGAAGCTAACTCAAATTCATTAGTTGTATTTGAAGATTGTGTATTAGATGATCAATCCATTATCAAAGATTATTTTGTACAAAAGAGACATGAAAATATTTCTTGCATCTATCTCAGTCAATGTTATAGTACAGTAAATCTTCAAGAAATAAAGAGTCATATGAATCTTGTCCATATCTTCAAACAGAATAATTCATTATACATCAACATTATTTGAAGAAGATTTATGATGATTGAGTTGGATCGAATATGTCATTTCAGAATTCAAATCATATTTGTAATCAATGTTGGAATGAATCATATGGTTTCATTACCATTGATTCAACTACAAAAATTAACCAAGGTAAATATTTATGTAAACTTGAACATAACATCAATGTTTAGAATTCATCAAGATCAACATTCGTGTAAACGAAGTCTGAAAAATCATTTCATGTAGAAATCCCTGATTCGCCCAATTCAAATTCTCCAGAAAGGAAAGAAGTCTTGAATGAAACTTTGGTCACATTAGATTCAATTGCTATATTTTTCACCAAAAGCTAGAGATGAACAATTTGGGATATATTATGATACTGATGAAGAATCTTTTATGATTGGGAATAAACCAGTAAATTTGAATAGAAATGATTCGATCATAGATGATGAAACTTATGAATGAACTTCCGGCTTATGGTCGTTGCTAACAGATGAATATTCACCTGATCCACATTCTTATACAGATGATGATATGAAAAACTATGATGAAATTTTATTTAAAACATATGTCATTTATGGAAAAAATGATACATCTACAGGTAAACTGAAAGCCAGTAAAGAGGGAAAATGTATCAATTCAATCCGAAATATTTGGAGATTCAATAAATATGCATTGAATTCAACAAATGCAATAGAAGGGTCTGGTTTGAATATTCTGATAAAGATTCTGAATACGAATATATTTCTAATTTGAATGATTTCTTTTCTAGATTGAATTACATTTATGCACAAGAAACACTTGGTAATAATAATTTCCATGATGAGAAAACTAAGTGTAGTACGTTTTTTTAGTAGAAAAATGAAAGCCATGATTGATTCATTTAAAAGTGTCAAATATTTCATGATATTTATTTCAATTTTACCTGAAGATTTTTTACATGGTAAAGAAGAATCTGGATTAGTGGATGTTTTCATTAATAATTTACCTTTTGAAGCTCATGTTCCTGGTTACAATTATTTAGGTCCTGGGACTAAATTAGATTAAAGATTAAAAGAAAGAAGTAAACCTATGAATAAATTAGATGGAGCAGCTCAAGAACATGATATTTCATATACAGATCATGAAAATATTGGAGATAGACATTAGGGTGGGCCGAAAAAACCATTTTTTTTTTCGATCGCGATACCTCAGAAAAGTTTCTTTTGGCCAAGCTGAGGCAAATGCAACAAAGAAAATTGAAATCGAACAATATCTTCAGTTCGCGCATCGCAATCGAAGTTTGAAAAATCGCTGTTTTCCGCAGGTTGCTGTCAATTTTTTATGAATACTGAGTCAACTACCATCAAAATAATATAAGTTCGTACGTGAAGTCTGAGGTGTGAGAAACACTAAACCAAATCAAAAATTGTCTTTCAAAAATATTCATTTTCGCGCCGAAGGATAAAAGAAAACACAATATTTCGAGAAAATAGTGATTTTTATTCATTTCCTTCACTTCTCCTTTTTCAGTTTCAACATAAAAACTCTTATACTTGGTGAATATATGTTTTATTTTTCATTTTTTTATTCAATATAATGTACTTTGGAATCAGATTTTTTAGAAAATTTGGGCATTATCGATCTTTATAAGAGAGTTGTTCTAATGAAGCCGTCTCTTGCCTCAGCGTCGCACACTTTGCGAGATGCTTCGGTTACAAGTTTCACACATCGTTCAACAGCTTGGGTATGACAAGGAAAGCTCTCGAACTCCGATAGTAAAGGTGTGCCAGTTTTTATCAACATTCTTATATGTTCATCCGTGATATTCCTCAATAGTGGAGGTGGAGAGATATCGCAATCATTCCATCGAATCATATCCACGTACTCTACTGCTTCGAAGTTGAGTTTTGGTGTTCTGAAGTTTCGAACAGTGTTCCCTTTGCAAAGTGATCCAGCTTTCAACACTCGATGGAGCCCCAGTTCTCTGATATTTCTTCTTTCATCCACAATCATTGCCAAAATCAAATTTTCGGGGTGAGCAAAGAAAGCGTTTCGTTCTATCACCGGGTTGATGACATTTAGTAAGTCTTGAGTTAGGTATCGTGAAGTTTTGATGGTTTTCCAAATTATCTTTGGGCCATCTGTAAAATTTGTGCTAGTTTTGATCCTGAACCAGATAGGCATATAACATTTTTAAATAAAATATACAAACTGCCGAATTTCATCAGTAGGTGTTTCTACGCTTATGTATAGTCTGAGAACTCTATTTGCCGTCGTTAACCATGTTAAAATAAGATATACCAACATGGTTAACAACAGCAAATAGAGTCCTCAGACTATACATGAGCGTAGAAACACCTACTAAAATGTTATATGCCCATCTGGTTCAGGATCAAAACTAGCACAAATTTTACAGATGGCCCAAAGATAATTTTTGGAAAACCATCAAAACTTCACGATACCTAACTCAAGACTTACTAAATGTCATCAACCCGGTGAAAGAACGAAACGCTTTCTTTAACATTATGAACAAAACATTTAGAAACTGGTATATGTAAAGAAGTTTCCATTTAGGAACGAGCATATGTAGAAACGGGCATCCGAACAAAAAAGATTTTATGTAGAAACGAGCATATGTAGGATCGGGCAGCCAAACAAATATTTTATGTAGAAACAGGCGTATGTAGAAACGAGCATATGTAGAATCGGGCAGCTGAAGATTTATAATCAAATACCTTCATGTAGAAACGAGCATATGTAGAATCGGGCAGCTGGACATTTTTAATTAAATACCTTTATGTAGAAACGGGCGGTTACTGTTCGAGAAATCTTAATTTACCTTCATGTAGTAACGAGCATATGTGGAATCGGACAGCTGGTTATTCCTTTATGTAGAAACGGGCATATGTAGAAACGGGCCGCCTCAAATTTTTAAGTAGGAACGAACAAATGTAGAATCGGTTAATGTCCAAACGGACCCGCCCCGGCCACGAGTAGTTATGAGTTAGAAAATATTCTCAACACTATGAGAACAATATTATTGGAAAACTATTGTATGAATATAAATAAAGACAAAACAAAATTCATGATGTGTACAGCAGCGAAAACAGCTAGAAGAACGAAAATCGAAATAGATACCGAGACAATTGAACAGGTAAAAGAATTCAAATATCTAGGAAGCATAACTACAGAAAACGGATTTCAATTTTCTTTGTTGCAATTTGCCTCAACTTGGCCAAAAGAAACTTTTCGGAGGTATCGCGATCGAAAAAAAGACATGGGATGGATCATGCACATAAGAATTGCACACGTATTTATTATGCACATAAAAAAATTGAATTAAATTTGTTCACATATTAATTTTAGTTGTTCCTAATACGTTTGATAAATGTGCACTGATAGTCGTGCACAGTGAATTGTACACATGAAAAAAAATGAAGAATATAAAATGTAAGATTGTGCACCTTACATTTTGCACCTTTGGGAATATTCAATATTGTTTTTTGTGCGCAAGTAATCATGCACAAAATTTTTATTCACAAAAACTTGCGCATAAAAACAATATTGAATATTCCCAAAGGTGCAAAATGTAAGGTGCACAATCTTACATTTTATGTTTCTAATTTTTTTTCATGTGTACAATTCACTGTGCACGACTATCAGTGCACATTTATCAAACGTATTAGGAACAACTAAAATTAATATGTGAACAAATTTAACTCAATTTTTTTATGTGCATAATAAATAAGTGCACAATTCTTATGTGCATGATCCATCCCATGTCGAAAAAAAAAATTGTTTTTTTAGGCCCACCCTAATAGACATATTGCTGATAAAATACGCGGAAATAAAGCATGGGCAAAGTTTTATCTGAAGATGGTAAATTAAGTGGAAAGTTTTGGGCTTGGAATACTACAAATGCAATGAGAATTGAACAGAAATTAGGAATGGGATTATATGTTGGATCAAAATTTTAAAAAGTATAAAATTTTTATTCAACCCTAGAACTGTACCAGGTGTGTAAGTATGAAACCGGAATTTTTGTACAGAAAAAACACGTTTATTGTAATGATATGATAGAAAGTAACTTATTCAAAGTATTGTCCGTCGCTATCTATACATTTTTTCCATCTTTCTGGCAATTTGTGGATTCCGCGCCAAAAGAACTGTTGCTCTTTTGAGGCAAACCAATCATCGAGCCATTTTCGTACATCTTCGTAAGAAGTGAAGCGCTGCTCAGCAAGTGCGTGTCCCATGGATGCAAACAAGTAGTAATCGGATGGAGCAAGGTCTGGTGAGTGAGGCGCGTGCTGAAGAATCTCCCAACGGAACGACTCTATCGTTTCCTGGACCTGTTTTGCTTTGTGTGCTGGTGCATTGTCATGCAGCAAAATCACCTTGTGTTGTCTTTGTTGGTATTCTGGTCGTTTTTCACGCAAAACTCGATCCAAATCGATCATTTGTTGTCGGTAGCGTTGAGTATTCACAGTTTCCCCAGGTTTCAGCAGCTCGTAGTAGATTACGCCCTTCTGATCCCACCAAACACACAGCATTGTTTTTCGTCCGTAGCGGTTTGGTCTTGCCGTCGATGTTGATGGTTCACCCGGAGTAACCCATGACTTGTTGCGCTTAGGATTCTCGGAATATATCCACTTTTCATCGCCAGTCACAATTCGATGGAGAAATTACTTTCTTTGGAACCTGGCGAGCAGCATTCCGCATGATGTTTTGCGGTTTTCCTGCTGTCTTTCGTTGAGTTCATGTGGAACCCATTCCCCCACCTTTTGTATCTTTCCCATGGCTCTCAACCGAAGGGAGATGGCTTCTCGGGTCACCTTTAACTAATTCGCCAGTTGTTGTTGTGTTTGAGCGTCGTCTTCGTCCAACAAAGCTTGCAGGTCAGCGTCTTCAAACTTTTTCGGTGGTCTCCCACGTTCTTCGTTCTCGACGTCAAAATCGCCACTTTTGAACCGTTTGAACCACTCGAAACATTGTGTTTTACCGAGAGCATGCTCACCAAAAGCCTCCACAAGCATTCGATGGGATTCGGCTGCGGTTTTCTTTAGATGAAAACAGGAAAGTAGTGCTGTCCGCAAATCGTAATTTGTTGGCACAAAACTCGACATGTTTATCTCTAATAAACTAACGCTACTGAATGAAACTCGTGTTATTGTGAGTTGGAAATTTTTGTCGGATATCAATACAATAACAAGACACCGCTGACGTGATGTGTCGGTAACTGCATCGACATCTAGCGCCACCTATGGGCAAATTCCGGTTTCATACTTACACACCTGGTATACATATTTTTTTACCCCTCACACTGTATACATGGGTCCACAGGACCCGGCTGACAAAATATGCTGTGATTGTTTACGATAGTAGTAGTTTATTCCCTTCAATGGGATCAAAATCGAAACACCGAATTGTAAACTACATACTCAGATCAATGAAAATAGAATTCAATCGCACAAAAGTTTTTCTCCTCCCATGTTGGTGGTAGCAAACAACCCGCGCAGTGTAAAACGACATGAATTCTAGAAAACGCTCTGGTTCCACTAGACCCATGTACGAGGTGTGTTCAAAAAGTAAGGTGACTTTTCAAATTTCGCGGGCAACGTACTTTCGATTCTCGATTTTTTTGTTTTGTTATGTTGGCACACTCTTCCCGAACATCTGTACCAAGTTTCAAGTGTATAGCATTTTTTGTTTGGTTGTGAGAGGCGTAAAGGTTATAAGTGTTTTGCGTGCTCGGCGATTTCTTGCTATCGAAAAATATGGATCAAAGGATTTGCATCAAATTTTGTGTAAAAAATAAAATAAAGTGTTCCGAAACGCTTAAAATGTTGACAGTAGCATACGGTGAAACTGTTCTGAGTAAAAAAATGTTTACAAGTGGTACAAACTCTCTTCCAAGATGGCTGGGAAGATGCCAATGACGAGCCTCGCTCTGGACGCCCAAGCACGTCAACAACCGATGAAAACGTTCAAGCAGTGAAGAAAATTGTTTTGGCAAATCGTCGAATCACTATCAGAGAAGTTGCTGAGGATGTTGGTTTATCGCTTGGCTCGTGCCATGAAATTTTTTCTAACGTTTTGGGCATGAGACGTGTGTCAGCGAAGTTTGTTCCGAAATTGCTAAATTTTGACCAAAAGAACCGTCGCATGAGCATCGCTCAAGAACTGTTGAATGACGTCAACGACGACCCAGATTTACTCAAAAGGGTCATAACTGGTGACGAATCATGGGTATATGGTTATGATGTCGAAACCAAAGTCCAATCGTCCCAATGGAAGACCCCAGATGAGCCAAGACCGAGAAAAGCACGCCAAGTTCGATCAAATGTCAAAGTTTTGCTCACTGTTTTCTTTGATTACCATGGCGTGGTGCATCAGGAGTTCTTAGCATATGGTCGTACGGTCAATAAACAGTATTATCTTGAAGTTATGCGCCGTTTGCGAGAAGCAATACGAAGAAAACGTCCAGAATTGTGGAAAAATAATTCATGGCTTTTGCATCACGATAATGCCCCTGCTCGCTCATCTTTGCTTGTGAGAGATTTTTTGGCCAAAAACAGCACCACAATCATGCCTCAGCCACCATATTAACCGGATTTGGCCCCATGTGACTTTTTCTTGTTCCCAAAACTAAAGAGACCTATGAAAGGACGGAGATTTGCAACGATTGAAGAGATAAAGACTGCATCGCTGGAAGAGCTCAAGGCTATACCGAAAAGTGCTTATGAGAAGTGCTTTGAGGATTGGAAAAACCGTTGGCATAAGTGTATTGTATCTGAGGGGGATTACTTTGAAGGGGACAACATAAATATTGATAAATAAATAAATATTTTTTCTTAAAAATACAAAGTCACCTTACTTTTTGAACACACCTCGTATGATGATATAGAATAATATATTTATATATGTATATTCCATGTTGAGGGGTCTTATGGCCGAATGAACATGATTTGACCACCGCTAGTCATTCCCTAGTGTTCTCTGAAAGCGACTAGTGATTGTCAAATCATGTCGATTCTGCCAAAAGACTTCCTACCATATTCCATTTTACTTTATATTGTCACCAAGAAATACTGAATAAACTGAAAAGTTACTTTTCATATAATCTCTCATGTGAGCACCAATCTGGGATCAATTTTTGTTCGACTTTCGCCTGAGCTTTCAAGGTTGGGCCTCGATCAGATTGAAATTGGACCAAGATTTGTGTTCACGTGAGCTGAAATCAAGTTTGAAACTAGTCAAATTTCCAAGTGCAATTTACTCCAACCGTTAACGCACTTTCCTGCAATTCGATCAGCATCGCCACAATTCAAATTGGACGTTACAAATCCTTGTATTTTGTGTCCATTCTAATTTTGATGCAAGACCACACTGCACATCAAAACGATCCACCAAGTGGTTTTGCATGTTTTTTGCCAAATTGTTAAGGTGTCCACCTAGCAGTGCTGGGATTGAAAGAAGTTTTTCTTCATTCGGGCATATTTAGAATAGTCTGAGGAATAGACTAGTTCCAGAAAGGGCCACTAAATTAGTTAAACTATATACATTTTATCAAAATGAACAACACGATGATTAACCACAACTAAGACTTTCTAAAATAGGGTGGACTACCCAGTAGATGAACGATTCATAAAAAAAGTGATTATTAAAAATTTCTGCTACATCAAAGTAATTTGATTGTTTTCATAAGAAGTTGTTACTATTTTGAAAACAACCGAATTATTTCAACGTAGTGGAAATTTTTAATAGTTACTTCTTTCATGAATCTTTATTCCATTAGGCCATCGTTCATTTACTAGGTAGTTCACCCTAATCTTCATTGTGATATTCTTTCTGAATAAAAAAAATACAAAAACCCCATATGAGTACACTGAGGGAAAAAAGTCATTGAGGCAAGAAAATATTTCATCCAATGGTATCTATAAAATATTCCTTTGAACCAATTGAATATTATTCAAATGAATGAAATGGTTTTTGACCGCATGAAGTATTTCATCAACTGAAAAACCATGCCATCTATTGGAGTAAAATTTCATTGATCTCAAGAAATATTTTATAGATACCATTGGATGTGATATTTTTTTGTCCCAATGAATTTCTTCCCTCGGTGTTTAAAAAATAAACAAATAGAGTTATCAAACTCATTTATTATGTAGAAATTAAAAATGAATATGTACCGTTGTTTTTGTACCGAAATATGAACATTCATATTCAAATTATCATTTTATGCTATTTTATTGAATCATATTAAATGCTGTCTCGTCACACGGAGAAAAAGGAATTCGCTGTGGCAGCGAAATCTACTTTTGCGTGTCCCTTTTGACAGAGCAGCAAATTTTTTGCTGTGACAACAAACTATTTGCCGTTCCAGCAATCTAGTTAGCTGCGACAGCGAATTCTTAGCTGTGGCAGCAAAAAATGTTTGCTATCCCAGCAAAATTTGTTCGCTATTCTGTATATAATACTGAAAATTTGCTGGCGGAGCAAACATTTTTTGCTGCCACAGCTAAAAAATTGCTGTCGTAGCTAACACGATTGCTGTTATAGCCAATTTTTAGCTAGGTCAGCAAAAAATTTTGCTATTCTATGTATAATACCTCGATTTGCTGCGTCAACAAATTTTTTCTCTCTGTGCATAATTAAAATCTACATTGTATAAATTGTTTTCCATTGAATTCATTTTCAATTATTAATGTTCATCTCCCATATTTTTCTATACTTTGAGGAAGTTATCACATTCTATTGACTAATAAGTGGAGGTGTGGTTTTTAGTGGAAACGTGTTTTTTGAAATTTTTCAACATTCCTCAAGCGTTTATAATCTGGCTAGGCAATGCTTTGGAAGGTTTCGAGAATATAAAACGACAATCCAAAACAATGGCTAGTCGTACCACATATGCATGAAAAGTTCTGGGCAATTTTCACGGATTCGTTTTCATAAAAAAAATCACACTTCAATGAATGAGTCTTTCAACGGTATTCGAGCAACATTTGAGCAAATCTCAATTAAATCACTTCCTGTATTTAGATCAGTGGAATTCCACTGGATCGCGATGATTAGTATTCCACTCCAATGCACTGCATTGGTGAATATCCATTCACCGAAAAAAATTATTAGTTACCCTTACTCCAAATTAGTTCCAGCAACTAGATACAGTTGTTGATATTTGGATAACTAAAACGGGCGTTGGCTCAACCAAATTCAAATTCAATTTCTCTGACTTTAGTTGCTGTTACTAATTTGAAGTTGCCTTTACTACAGCTTTTATTACCAGCTTCTATTCTTTTATTACTCGGAACTCATTTTCACAACAAACTTCAGTTCATTCGATCAAATAAATTATTCTTTTCGATGTTGAGTTTCCCAATGAAATATGACTCATTCCGATCAATCATCATTTCGAGCTTTAGGTAAGCTTTCACTCACTAAATAGTGAGTATTAATTGATAACGTAGTAAAATTCATCCAATTCTATCCAGTGGGATACTTATAACTGTAGAATCAATGAAATTCTACTGATTCAAATTTAGAAAGAAGAACAACATGGAAATATACATTGTATAAAATAACCATTCAATTGAGCACCATGTGGGGTTTTGAGGGTTTTTTCAATCCGTACCCACCCGAAAAAACCCACTGGGTCCAATTGGGTTGGACCCACAGATGCCAACCCTGGAAATACAGCATTCGAAACATATAATTCCAAATGGCGAAACTTGAATAATTTTTTATCTCAACTTATTTCCTAATAAATGGCTCCGTTGAATTATTCAAAGTATCATAATGATATTGTGAGGGGAGAATATAAAGATCTTTCACCTGTGAGTAATTTGAATTTCAATTCATCAAATGAATAAATCGAACTCAATATTGATTATGCTGATACTTTTAGTCCTTCAAATTGCAAATACTTCATATCTGGTAAATTAGTTAAAAAATTGTAACAAATTATACAGCAAATTCAGATATCAAATTGATTGATAATTTTGTACCATACTTGTTCAATTCCTGTTCCTCATTCTTACCAACACCAACCTGTGATTGTCTTTACCTCCCTCCCTTTATCTATTACCTGCTACACTTGATCCTCTCCTATTTCTAGCCCTAGTTCTTCCTTGAACAGCAGGATTATCTCTTCCATCACTTCCTTCTTCCCACCCAAACCTCTCACTATTTTGTTGAACTTCCTCTCCTCCTTTTCTTTCCTCCCTATATCCCTCAATCTCCTATTCTCCTCTATTTCTATTTCTTCCTCTTTTCTTTTCTCTATCTCTCTTACTCCATAGCCTCACCGACTTCCGGGTGCCTCCCTCCCCCCTCTTCATTTCGCTTTAATGTCACTATTATCCTCTTCCCCAGATCATCAATTCTCCTCACTTTTTCATTCAACTTCCCCTTTTCCCTCCCTAACCTTCCTAAACGCCTTTCTATCTCTTTCCTATCTTCCTGCCATTTTGCTTCTGCACTACGTAGTTCCTTCCACATATCACCCGTTTCTTTTCTTAGGTCTTTCAATTCTCCTCTTACCCCTTTCTCCCGTCGCCACTTTATTCGTATTCCTATCTCCCTTTCGTCCTAACTCTCTTAGTTTCTCCATCTCTCCTTTCTTTCTCTCTTCTTCTGGTGACCTCTCTGCTCTTCTCCCCTACCAAAGATCTCCTGTCTCTCCTTCTCTCTCTCCCCTCTTCTCCTCCTCTAGCATAATGCCTCTCCTAACTTGCCTGTATTATCACTCCTCTCCTCCACTAAGCTCTGCGCTTTGGTTGAGCGTCCTACTTGTTCCTTATTTGTTTCCTTTCCCTGTAATGGCGTGTGCCATTTTTCTTCATCTTCTTCCACTTTTTCACCCTTCCCATTCCCCTTTTCCTCCTCTTTCTCCGTTTTCTCTCAATCCACTCTTCCTACTGCTTCTGTCTCTTTTTTCTTTCATCAATCTATTTCACCCATTTCTTCTGACGGTTTATTACACTCATTATTATTTTCCGTCTGACTACCTGTACCGATTTCTACTTCTCATTTTACACGCTTTTCAAAGTACCTTCCTCTTTGTCCTACCGTTACCGTCCTAAATCTACTTATCTTGTACCTTCTTATGCTGTTTGAGTTTCGCGCTCCCACGTTCTTCTCTTATTCTTCTCACTGTGGCAACACCCTCCGTACCTTTCTCCTCAATACTTCACTGCCTGCCTTTTCCTGTCCGTTACGCGTCGCCACTTGTTTATTCTTACTTACCTCAGCTATCCCGAGTTTCCAACTACCACGTCCTTTCCCACCTAACCTCACTCTTTCCACCTTCTTTGCTCACTACCTCAACCGCTGTCTTACATCTCTAACTGCTTCCACACAATCTTGCCACCCATATCCACCTCTCACTAACACTAACTCTCCACCGCCCTTTTTCCTCTTAGCACTTCGCGAAAAAATAAACTGCTCTAACGTTAGCTTCTACTCCGCTCTGCCTATCACCCAGAAGCCCGTGATTGATCTTATTGAACATTCTGAAAATACATCTGGTTCAAAAAGTGATATAATTATCAATATTAACTTTGTAAACACTATTGATGCACCTACTAATGACAATCCTGGAACAACTTGTTGGATAATTGGTGTTTCTGAAAAAATATTAGAATACGATATTATCAAAAATGATATGAAAGAATTTGAGTGCCTCACACTTTGATATGAATTTTAATCTTCAATACATCGATATCGAAAATTTTATTTGAAATTCTTATTCCTGAACTCTTTAAAATCTCTAAAGAGATTCAAAAATTCTTTGATTTTCATTTAAAATCCTTATTCCCCAACTTTTCAAAATCTCCAAAGAATTTTAATCTCCAGTACTTGAACATAAAAGTTTTCCATTCAAGAATTCCATACGTACATTAAGGTGGTTCTTATTTTATACATAAAAAGTGTTTTTTTATATATAAAATAAGAACCTACGCATAGGAGATCTAGTCCTTATTCAAACACCCAACCTCCAACCTGCACACTGGGCATTGGGTAGAGTGATTTCTTGCCATCCGGGTCGAGACAATTTAGTCCGAGTTGTCAAAGTCCGAACTGCTCGAGGCACGCTTCAACGCCCTGTGACTAAGCTCTGCAAGCTACCGATTTCTAATGAGCGATCGGCGAATACCGCAGATTGAACTAGAATAATTTTGAGCGTTTCCAACTCCCAAGGCGGGCGGCATGTTTGAGAGAGAGCTCGGTTCATCCCGTTTTGTTTGCCACCGCGTAGATGAAATAATATTTGCCGAATTCATACTTACGCTACTATCGGTTCTTAATCATCGCTGTCGAACTATCGATGCTCTAAATCCTTTCCAAGGTCGGACTTACCCCCCTCTCTCGAACGTGCCGCACGCCAAAGTACTCTAATTACCGGGTTTTACATATCAGAGTCGTGCCACTAGTCATCTGAGACATTACCGCGATCTTTCACACGACCTCCCGCTCTTTTTGGAAAAGAACTATTTCTTTACAGCTACCGCTCAAGGAGATCGCTCCTTGCCGCTACACATTTCCCGCGCTCGCGTAATTATAAAAACGCGCTCATTTAAGTATAACAGGCCGTGAGGGCCCCCCAAATATCTTTTGAAAATTATGTAAAAAATATTGTAGCACTCCTTTATGATGCAGAACAAAATTATAGGGTGGGCCGTACAGAAAACTTGTTTGTTGACAACAAAGAAATCAAAAAAGACTTTTTATATATAAAATAGGAACCACCTTAACGTACATAGAATTAGTTCAGAAGTACGTGATTTACAATAAAATGTTGATAATTTCTCATCATATCACTTCTTTGATAACTTTAAATTATTGAAAGGATGTTTCTTGTAAGTCATTTGTGTCCTTGAATTATATATGTGAGTAAAAATACGATGTTTTTATTGAAGGGACATAAGCATAATAATGAAACTCAGGGCACTTGTGGTGGGGAATCGATATTTATTTGACGAGAAGTAAGTGTTAATAATAGGTAGACCCATGGCATGGTCCAAGCGGTGTGACGGACCATCTCTAACTGTACTTGTTACTACGCACGTATGCGTTCACATTGATGCTCTCTCACGATAGAGGGCGGCACGCACCGTTACAGTAGTTATCACTGGCCCGCTACTACAGCTCGGCCAATCCTGACAACTCGATCGACCACGATCGGTTTGAAACATAAGTAAAAGTACACAGCATAAGTAACTTATTACATACAAAATCTTAATGTGTATCATAAGTGAGCAGGTTAACATAAGGACATAAATCAAATTGAACGGATATACCTTTGAAGTATATAACATAACATTCAAATTTTTGCATATTCGCATTACATAACATAGGAAAATTTCCTATTCTACGTCAGTCGACTCTCAAAAGTTTACAAAATCACAATATTATCATTTGAATCTACATAAAAATATAAGCTTATATTCGTAACTTTTCATCTTGAGTACTAGTATTTGTAACTGGCCTAACCCAATGCTTCATATTTTCAACTGCGTATATGCCTTCATATGGCATTTGCGTTACTTGATGCCCTTCGGGATTGGTAACAACATAGCGATCATTATCTAATACACGTTTCACAACGTATGGTCCCCGAAATTTGGGTATTAATTTTTTATTCACTCCTGGCGTTACGTCCACATTCTTCAATACAACATGGTCACCCACCCTATACAATGTAGGTGGTTTGTGCCTTTTATCATAGCATCGTTTATTATAATCACCAGTTCTTTGTATGTTGACTAACGCATTATCTCTCAAAGAGCTCGAATCATTCTCTTCTGGAAACTGACTTTTTAAAATCTCTGCTAGATCATCCCGTACGTTTCCTAATTGGTCTGTGCTGAACAATAACGTTGATGGACTGGTACCTATAGATCGATTTATCGAGTTATTAAAAGCGAATTCAATATCTAACAAAATATTATCCCAGGTTTTAGTTGATTTCGACATTTTTGCTAACATCGGTGTGAGCGATCGATTGACTCTTTCGATTTGACCGTTGGCGTGTGGAGTAGCAGTAGCAATGAATATATGTTGTATCTGAAATTCAGTCATGAATTGTTTGAATTCATGAGCAGTAATTGCACTGCCACGATCAGAAATCAACTTTACAGGTCTACTATACGTAGCAAAATAAGATTTTAAATGTCTTATCGCCTCCTTTGCGCTCGGACCTACAGTTCCGTAAAATTTAACAAATTTAGTGAAAGAGTCGATAATTTCAAAAATATATTTATGACGGTATGTCGATTTTCCCAAGGGACCGTAAAAATCTATATGCACACAATGGGATGGCTTTTTTTTCTCTTTCTGGACAATGTAGTTCACCCTCACGCTTCTTAGAATTAGTACTGTAGGTGATACATTTAATACAATTTGCTATATGATCTCGCACTTTTTGTCTCATTTTTGAGAACCAATAAGTTCTACTCAAATATTCTGTGGTTTTATTTACAGCCTGATGACCCACTACTTCATGACTGATTCGTATGACATTGTCTTCCATTGACTGCGGTACATAAAACAGTAGTTTTTTATCAGCTTTGCGGTGAACTGAACCATTTCGTAATTCAAAATATTTGTCTTCATTTTTTTCCAGCTTGGATCGTATCTTGACAATATTCTGATCTAAACCTTGTAAAATCGCCAAATTTTTCTCAAAACTATTTTCTTCTATAATTAAGACACTATAAACTCGACTTAAAGCATCAGCGTGCTTCATACGATCACCTGTTCGGTGTTCCAATGTATAATTAAAATTTCTGAGTATCAAAGACCATTGTGAAATTTTTGGGTTTATCTCTTTCCTTTCTAACGTTGGTTTTAAGCTGTTACAATCAGTAATGATTTTGAAAGGAATACCATGTAAGTATATCCTGAATCTTTCTAAAGAATACACAATTGAGCTTCCAATTCAAAGCTATGATAATTCGATTCGTGTTTAGATGTAGGTTTACTCAAAAAACAAATTGGATGACATTTACCGTCTTTTTGCCGTTGCATTAATACAGAGCCAAACCCATGCATGCTCGCATCGCAATGTAATTCAGTTTCTGCTGTTGGAGAATAAACAGATAAAACTGGTTCAGACATCAACGCAGACTTTGATTTTTCAAAAGATTTCATCGCTTTTTCTTCGAATTGGAATGACGTTCGAGCTTTCAGTTTCCCATATAGCGGTGCGGCAATAATTGCAAAATTTGGAATGAACTTTCTAAAATAGGAAGTTAATCCAATAAAACTTTGAAGTTCTTTGACATTCGCGGGTATTGGATAATTGATAATCGCATCTATATGTTCTTTATTTGGCTCGATACCTTTCATACTGATCTTATATCCTAAATAATTGATCTCCGTAGCAAGGAATAAACATTTCTCAAATTTCAACTCCAAACAATTTTTCACCATGATATCCAATACAGATTTTAAAATTCGCAAATTTTCTTCGATGGTCTCGGTCGCAATTAATAAATCATCCAAATAAATTAAAATCTCACGCTTTTCCAATAATGGCTGAAATACCGCATTGATAAATCGCATGAAAAAGGATGCTCCATTCGTTAGCCCAAATGGCATTCGGGTATATTCGTATTGGCCAGAGGGAATGATAAAAGACGTGTATGGAATCGAGTTTTCCTTGAGTTTGATATGATGAAAAGCGTCTTTTAAATCCAGACGGGTGAAATAAACTTTGTCAACCAAACCATCTATCTGATCATCAATTCTTGGTATTGGATAAACATCCCGAATTGTCAATTTATTCAGACTCCTATAATCCGCAGCCATCCTTAGTTGACCAGATTTTTTATTAACTCAAACAATAGGACTACAGTATTGAGAAGTACTAGGACGTATTATCTCTCGATTCAATAAGTCTTTAATAATGTTGTCTACCGCTTGTTTTTCGGCAAATGATAATCGTCTTGGATTATAATAAAATGGTGAATGATTCGACTTAAGTATTAGTTCTAATTCTAATTGAGTTTCTGGAAACTTAGGTCGAGATGGTTCCAAGTAATGACATTAAATTAATCCCTGAACTCGATCCTGCACTTCCAAATCAAGTTTTTCATTGATCAATAAAGAAAAGCTTTCAGAAGAACGTTCTATTGCATCAATTTGTAAAATTTCCATAACGTCTGAATCTAATTTAACCGGTTCTCGTTTGTAAATTTTTACGATTTCGTGGAAATCCACTCTGATTTCTTCATTTGAAATGAAATCACGTCCAAGTAAACAATCATAATTCACAGTATTAGATGGAACCACATAAAAAACAATAGCAACCTCTATGTTATTCACTCTTACTACTTGTTCAAGACAGCCTAAAACAATTATTTTACTTTGATTCGCACCATTGAATTCAACGTGAGTAAAATCTTTCGAAATGTTTACATAACTTGGAATCGCCTCTATTTTTAAAAATGATACTGGACTACCTGAATCAATAATAGCAATTGTTGTGCCTATATCCAACGTCACCTCTACTGTGTAAGCTGGCACGATGTTAATCTCCGATTGAATTAAATGTGTTGTAGTCTCCCGTTTTGTTGAGGAAGATGATTGAGACGGAGACGCTGTTGCTCGTAGAGGGCACGATTTCTGTTGATGATCTACAGCGCCGCATAAATAGCAACTCCCTCGTTGCCGTTTTGGTTTAGTACACTGTGATGCAATATGTCCAGTTACGTTACAATTAAAACACTTATTATTCAAAATCTTCGAATCGCTGGACGGATATTTGCCGTTCGTTTTATCAACACTATCTCGATTGGGTTGAAACACCTTTGACACTTCAATTTTCCGTGAGGTTTGAGTTTGAATTTTCTCTCGAACTTTGTCATATACTTCCAACTTATTTTTTAATTCACTGAATTTGACCCAAATTTTCCCTAATGATACAAACACTTTCGCTTCTCTTTTATCATGGATAATTCTAAATCTCACTTCTGTTTATCCACATGTATAAACAATATTCACAAATACGAAGCAAAACCGACGCGATGCCTCCATCTTGGTCGTTATAGAATGTTCGATGCACGTATTGATTGAATTTCGCGAATACCGAAACATCGATTGTCTAATCCCACCTCTGAAAACTGAAGGGGCATAAGCATAATAATGAAACTCAGGGCACTTGTGGTAGAGAATCGATATTTATTTAACGAGAAGTAAGTGTTAATAATAGGTAGACCCATGGCATAGTCTAAGCGGTGTGACGGACCATCTCTAACTGTACTTGTTACTACGCACGTATGCGTTCACATTGATGCTCTCTCACGATAGAGGGCGGCACGCACCGTTACAGTAGTTATCACTGGCCCGCTACTACATTATATATACTCCTAAAATGTCAATAATTATGATTAATAATATATTATTATATATTATTCTGCTTATACAGGGTGGTCCATATGAAGTGATGTAGTCGAATATCTCAGGAACTAGTAGAGATGGAAAAAAATGTTCCAGATAAAAAGATCAGGGTTCTAAGAGGCAAGTATGATGCTGACCTTGAAAAATCTCTCAAAGGTCATTTTGAAGGTCATTTAGGGGTCAAGATGGTTTTTTTAAATGGGACCCCCATTTTTCTATCATGGCATGGGGAAGCTGGTTTCAAACCCTTTACGAAACACTGGTCATGGACCCCTTCCCGCCCATTGGGGTGCAAGGTATGGACCGTCGAAGTTATTGATGAACTACTCTTAGCGCTACCCAGGAACAACGACGTGGACGTGGTAGTTCTCCGTTCCTTCCGGAGTGCTTGATTATTGTGGGTCCCCTTGCCTCTCACATGTGGGGTGCTTGATTATTGTGAGTTTCCTTGCCTCTCACATGAGGGGTGCTTGATGCTGTTACAATGATTGCTCGAAGTTACCCCCTCTGCCTGGATACATAACCCCAGAGTCCGCCGAAAATTTGTAACTGTCTTCAGAAACACTGATCGCGGTATGTTGGCACAAACAGTGCGGATGCGATCGATCATGTCCTCCATCGTTGTTGGTTGGGCCTTGAATACTTCGTCTTTCAGAAATCCCCACAAGAAAAAGTCGGGAGATGTCAAGTCGGGTGAGCGTGGAGGCCACGTAACTGGCCCATCTCGTCCAATCCACCTTCCCGGGATATGATGATCAAGGTATTCTCTCACGAGCAATGCGTAATGGAGTGGCGCTCCATCTAGTTGGACCCACATCCTCTGTCTTGTTTGTAAATCCAGATCCTCAAGCAAGCCTGGTAAATGATCCGCCAGAAATCTCAGAAACATGGGGCCGTTCAAAGTGCCGTTGGAAAAATGTGGACCGACTAAATAGCCATTGACGATCCCGCACCACACATTTACGCTCCAACGATGTTGGTTGTCGATTGCTCGATACCAATGCGGATTAACATCCGACCAGTAATGAGAGTTGTGTCTATTTAAATGCCCAGTGCTCTGAAAAGATGCTTCGTCGGAGAACATTACATAGTCGAAGAATTGAGGACGTCAACCAGCCTTGCTCGTGCCCAGTTGCAGAATTTAATTCAAAGTCTCATGTCGTTTGGAGTGAGAGCTCGAGTTAACGTAATGTGGTATGGTTGATATTTGACATGCTTCAAGATTCACAAAACAGTAGTCCGGGGTATACCAGTGATTCGTGCCAACGATCTGCTACTAACATGAGGGTCCAAGTGGATAAGTCCCAATATGGTGAGTGCATGGATATCATTCTCATCGTACCGGTGATGTCTTAGATCTCGCTGCAATACTCCTCGTCAAGCCCTCAATTCGAGTCGACGGATGATCGTGGGGTGTGCGATGCGGTGATCGGGATACCGATCCCGGTAAACTCTTGCGGCTTCGTTGTAATTATTGTGACATGAGCCAAGCACAAGCATCATATCAATAATTTCAGAGGGTGAATAGTGATTCATTTCTTCGATTGAATCGAATGGAATAAATTGATAAATGTAGATGATTGAATATGCAAAGGAGAAGAACGATTGTGATGGTCTCAGTTTAGAACCAGTGTTTAAATGATCACGTATTTCCGTAATCATCCATATAACCAACCCTAATAAACAGAAATTCGATGTTTCTGTTTGTTTATGTATTCATGTTCATCGTTTTTCTCCGAAGTTCGGGACTGATTTCAATGCAGATCAGAGTTAATTCCATTGGAAAAAAACGTGATCATAAACAAACGGGAACACTGAGTCTCTGCTTATTATGGTTGGCAGTAATGTGTACGATTCATTACGATTATTGCGTTTCAAATCGCATAAATTATTCCATTTGATCCAATGAGGGTTATAAATGAGTATCGACTCTCAAAAATTGTTGAAGGGTTGCTGGAAACATTGGAAGTATTGACCATACGACATAACGTCGATTAGGATGCACATCCGAACGGATACAAAAATCCTTCGAGCTTCCAGAGAATTCACCGAAAAGAGCTACGCTGTAAAAAATTTCTTTGTAGATTTACCAAAAAAATTTGGAAGTTTTTTTGTAAATGAGGGAAGACATGATCGATCGCATCCGCACTGTTTGTGCCAACATACCAGGATTATGTATCCAGGCAGAGGGAGGTAACTTCGAGCAATTATTGTAACAGCATCAAGCACCCCTCATGTGAGAGGCAAGGAAACTCACAATAATTAAGCACCCCACATGTGAGAGGCAAGGGGACCCACAATAATCAAGCACTCCGGAGGGAACGGAGAACTACCACGTCCACGTCGTTGTTCCTGGGTAGCGCTAAGAGTAGTTCATCAATAACTTCGACGGTCCATACCTTGCACCCCAATGGGCGGGAAGGGGTCCATGACCAGTGTTTCGTAAAGGGTTTGAAACCAGCTTCCCCATGCCATGATAGAAAAATGGGGGTCCCATTTAAAAAAACCATCTTGACCCCTAAATGACCTTCAAAATGACCTTTGAGAGATTTTTCAAGGTCAGCATCATACTTGCCTCTTAGAACCCTGATCTTTTTATCTGGAACATTTTTCTCCATCTCCACTAGTTTCCGAGATATTCGACTATACCACTTCAAATGGACCACTCTGTGTATTCATGAATATTATAAAATTTCCATATTTCGTATGTCATTTGTGTGCTTGAATTAATTTTTCGAGTCAAAATTTATTGTTCACATGAAGGCTTCTAAATTGTCTTAGGAACGTCAAATATCTATCTACTATTAGGTGACCCGTCAATTCTGAATTGAAATGAGGATAGTATTTTTTATTTATCCAATGATAGTTTTTTTTATCATTCCCCCAAAAATAATCTTTTCTGCATTGTATCTTTTTTTCTGGAACTCCTTCTTTCCAACATTCACACGGAAAGAAAATAGTATCAATAGCGATACCACACTAAAAATCCAATTCCTTTGACTGAAAAAAAATTTTTCTGCCCTCATTCTAATAGAACTTTTTTTCAATTCAAAAAATTCAGTTCAATAGAAAAAGTTTCCATCAGATTGAAACAAGAAATTTTCAAATTGAAACAGAAATCTAATCCTTCTTGATATAATTTCAATTCAATGAAAAATTTTCTTATTGAAATGAATTATCTTTTCCATTGAAAACGAGATTCATCAAAATGCGAGTAAAGAATTTTTCTTCAAATCTAAGAAATTGGGTTCTCAGTCCATACAGTTATCATCCCTAGTGGAAATGAATCATGTATGCCCCATATATGATTCCGATTGAACATATATGTAACCCATATATGGAAATTTTTCAGTATTCACCATATATGGTTTAAATGTGACTCATGAGTAGCTTATATGTGGTTCATATATGATTCATATATGCATCATATATGAGTCTCACGTGGATCATATACACATCATATGTGAGTCTAATATGCACAGTAAAAAGTAAAACTTACTTTCCACCTGAATATCAGCTTATTTTATCTGAAAGTAAGCACCGAAAACAAATGGACACAATGGAAACGACTGAGTTTCAGTCAAGTTTTCAAGTAAGATGCAGCCACATTCAGTCGGACTTTTTACACTTTGGCTCATATATGATTCTCACAAAATCCATATATGGTCGATACATGGTCCTCATATGGTCCATATATGATGAATCTTCACTAGGGATAAGTAAGCCCAGACAGCAAAACTGATCTGTTTGAATTCTTGAAGACTTCTCAAAGAACAGATATATATATGGGTGAACTCTTTTTCATTCAGGATTTCGAATTTCTTTAACCCTAGAACTGTATACATGGGTCTAGTGGACCTAGAGCGTTTTCTCAAATTCATGTCGTTTCACACTGCGCGGGTTTTTTGCTATCACAACCATGGGTAGAAAAAAACGCACGTGCGATTGGATTCTATTCCCATCCATCTCAGTGTGTAGCCTACAGTTTGATGTTTCAATTTCAATCCCATTAAAGGGAATCAACCACCATCGTCGAGAATCACAGCACATTTCGTCAGCCGGGTCCTGTGGACCCATGTAGACAGTATGAGGGGTAAAAAAATATGTACAAGATTTTAGGGTCAATCCATTTGGGGACAATAGAAGAAAGTGAAGGAGTAAAATTTATTATGAGGTATTTGAAATGAAATCAGAAAAGGTGGAAAAATTTGTGTAGAATTTCATGTCAAGATTTGGGTCTATGCAAAATGTATGGAATTTTTATAGAATTTCCACCAAATCATGTGTTTTTACATGAATTTCCTGTGGAATTTCTATAAAAATTCATACATTTTGCATACAGCCAAATCTTGACATGAAATTCTATAGAATTTTTTCACCTAGGACGTTTTTGTTATACTTAAATAAGTTTCTCTGGAAAATCACGGGTTCTTACACTGGTAACCTGGAATTCTCAAGGAATTTCTCAGAAGCTATCTTGTTGCCACCCTGTTGAAATACATTCTTTGGAGTATTTTGCGCAGCCCTGTCTCAAAAAGGAATATATGCTGTTCACTACAGATTTCCTTCGCTTCTGACATCCATTAAGAATATACATCTGTGGGAGTAGAGATATGTGAGAATAGAGATCTTCAATATTAAGCATATTTAGAAATAGACTTATTTGAAGGAAGAGATGATTAGAGAACATGATTAGAATTAGAGATGTTTGAAAGTAAGGATATTCAGACAGAGACCTAATTGAAAATAGAGAAATGGAGAATAAAGTTCTTGCTCTGTTATACCAGTACTAGGTGAGGAAGGTGCTAGCTGCACTGCACATCCAGTCAGCACCTTCATATACAATTTTTTTTCCTCTAAAAACCATATGGGCATAAAAATTATGAATGGCGCATAATATAGGATACAATTTTCGTACTTCCACCATTTTTAATGTTTGTGGTGGGGTTGCCTGTTTCACGGACCTTTCAAAAAACTGAGAAAAAAGTTAGTAAACTCAACTACGCCCGACAATTGGATACGTTCAAACAAAATCCTTCAACGACTCAATTTGAATATAAGATTCAATTACAGGTTGGTTGAAAAGTTCCTGCGCTCACCAAGAGATTGCACTGCTAGCTCAAAACTTTTTTTTTCTCGAGTTGGTATATCTGTCCTGAGAACACATGCAAAGTTACAAGTCATTCTGTCAATTCATTCTTTGTTTACAAGCCATTTGAAGTTGACGTGTCATTGATTTTTCTTAATATGGAAAAAATTGAATATCGTGCAGTCATTAGATTCTTTGTTTTGAAGGGTTTAAAAGCAAAGGAAATTTATGAACAATTGTTAGAAGTGTATAAGGAGTCCTCACCTTCAAAACGCACCGTTGAATTTTGGGCTGATGAATTTACACGTGGTCGTACTAGCCTTGAAGACGATCCACGCGAAGGACGACCAAAAACTGCAACCACAGTAGAAATCATTGAGCATGTACATAATATGGTTAGTGAAGATCCAAGTTTGACTGAGCGTGAAATTGCTAATGCCATAGGCATCTTAGACGAACGAGTACTCCATATTTTACATGAAGAATTACGTATGAAAAAACAGTTTGGAAAGTTAGTGCCGCACACGTTAACAATTCAACAAAAACTGGATCGAAAACAAATTTCTCAGCGTAATTTGGAGCATTTTAAGCAGAATAAAACCGACTTCTTGCGTCGTTTTATAACTATGGATGAGACTTGGATCTACCACCATGATCCTGAATCGAAACAAGAACGTTTACAGTGGACTGAAGCTGGTTGTTCAGCTCCAAAGCAGGTGAAGTCACAACGATCAGCAAAGAAGGTTATGGCATCAGTTTTTTGGGATGCAAAAGGAATTTTGTTCATTGATTATCTTCAGAAAGGTGAAACAATCAACTCCGAATATTACTGCAGCCTTTTGGATCAGCTGGATGAAAAAATTCGTGAGAAAAGACCTGGCTTAAAGAAGAAAAAAATCATTTTTCATCAAGATAATGCACCTGCTCACAAAAGTGTTTTGACGATGGCTAAATTCAAAGAACTCAAGTACGAATTGCTTGAACATCCACCGTATTCGCCAGATTTGGCTCCTAGCGACTACTATCTCTTCAGAAATCTCGAACAATTCCTTCGTGGAAAGCATTTTTCGTCGAATGAAGAGGCCATAGCAGCCGTAGACGGTTATTTTGCAGAGCTTCCGGAAAACCATTATAAGGATGGGATAAAATTATTGGAAGATCATTGGAACAAGTGTATTGAGCTTCTAGGAGATTATATTGAATAAAAAAATATATTTCGTAACAAAAACAGTATTCTTTCATTTCGAGCGCAGAAACTTTTCAACCAACCTGTATATACGCGTAATTGAGTCAACTAGAAATTTAAACACCCTGATGAAGTATTGCATTTGGACGTATCCAACTTTCGTGCGTAGTTGAGTCCGGTATTTTTTTTTCTCAGTGTAAAATTGCATGCTTGATATAATTTTAAGATGTTCAAAAACATTGATTTGAAAAAGAAGTCTGTGTATCCATTTGTTTGTTTTTTGCTCTGCACACCTATTTATATCAATCTGCCTGCAGATTATTTTTTTTATCTTGACAATTTTTGTAAAAACGTCCTGATTCGAATGATTCTTTCTTCAACATGTTCATTTGAGCGGAAGCTCAAGGCATTTTGATTTTAGCATCAATTTAATTATACGCCTCAGTAGGACGAGGAATCCGAAGCTCCCTTCAATATTTATCATAATTTTTCTGGTTTTTCATAAGATCTTTCGAAGTACCCTGATTCTAATCACTCTTGACAGAAAACATTCGTTTCAGTGAGAATTCGAGACTTGAATTGTTTTGATATTTTTGAACAGTTGAAGAATCGGATATATCGGTTGTGCACGTGACATCTCGTCTCATGCCCCTCAAAGCAGGCAAATGCCGCTAATCGCGTTTTACGACTTTCATATTGAAAAAAATAAGAAATTCGCGATACTCAAAAGTCGGTATGAAGAACCATACATCACTTCCATGTTTCTCATATTTTTCCACCGAGCAAAAATTCATCAGAAATTGAATGTTTACTCGAAATTTTGAAAAATATATTTTTTCATCCATCTGTGTATCTACACTGAGAGAAGAGTTTATTTGTCTTTAATAAATCTTGTTTGGGATACGGCGAAATAAATATTTATTACATACAAACATGACTCACTATGCCCAGATAAGGTTAAATAACAGTTTGAAAATGTCATATGAAGTTTTGTAACAGTTAATAAACTTCATTTATAGTTATTAAGCCAAGTTCACGTGGAAAAAATATTTATTTCGCCGTATCCAAAGTAAGCTTTATTGAATACAAATAAACTCTTCTCTCAGTGTACAAAAATTTCCATCCGCATCATCATTCGCACCATTCAGTTGGTATGAATTTGATTGCAATCGGAAAACCAGAAACGGAAATATGAGCGGTGGTAAAATTACAATTCTGATTAACATGTTTCTAGAGGTAAAGTCGAGACCCTTGAACAAAATTCGAACGTAATGAATATCATTCAATTTTACGATCTTCGAAGACAAATTTCCACATCAAGTCAAGTGTGACCATGTAATAGTTGGAAATAACACATCTGAGAGGACGGAATTGATTACACTTATACACTGAGAGAAAAGTTTATTTGTATTCAATAAATCTTGTTTTGGATATGGCGAAATGAATATTTATTACATACAAACATGACTCACTATCCCCAGATAAGGTTTAATAACAGTTAAACAATGTCATATGAAGTTTTGTAACAGTTAATAAACTTCATTTATAGTTATTAAGCCAAGTTTACGTGGAAAAAATATTTATTTCGCCGTTTCCAAAGTAAGCTTTATTAAATACAAATAAACTCTTCTCTCAGTGTAGGACATAGAGCACTTTTTTCCCCTCAAGACCAAGACAAAACAAGACAAGTCCTTTTTCAAGACTGCAATAGTTTTGAATAAACTTTAGTGTGGAAAGTCAAAAAAATATTCCTTCCATTTCCTTCCATTTCATTCTTCAAATAGTTGTACATTGGCCCAACAGATACAGCATTAGAACTAGTCAAACTGAGTTTTGTTTGTTTTACTCGAGAGTCTTGAGTCCACCCCTACATGTTTCCTTCCCCCCTCTCGTTCTTCTGTGCAGATCGGGTTGAAACTTATATAGGATTATATACTACTTATAACTGTGATGAAAATTTGATAACGATTAAATGACGAGAACGCAAGATATCCGCATGATTGCGACTTTTACAGAATTTCCGAATTTTCTTTCCAAGTTCAGCGTTTACCCTTTTCTTTCCTCAATTTCCATTCGCCTGAAACTTATATTACACAATTGACATCTCATAGATCGACTATGCTCAGAGTTCTATGGCATTTGGATGATGCGAACATAGGGAAGACATGCTTTCAAAATATGGCCAAAAAATGCGGATTACAAAAGAAGATTTTCCACACTTTCCAACCGATGGAGATGAAACTCATATGGAATCACAGTGGATCAAACTCAGAACGTGGTATACACTGTTGAAAATGTCTGCATTCATTTTAATGTTTTTACTGGAAGTTTTTTTCAAGTACGTACATTAATTCAATTTCATGCACATTTTACATGAAATTGGCACGTCCATAGACATTTGAAGAACATCTCCTTCGATGACAATGAGATGGGAATTAATATAAATATTAACACCCAAAATATAAGTTCCCCTATTGTGTGTCATGGACAAGGACGGGGAGAAGCAGAGCAATTGAGCGGAAGAAGTTAAATAAAAACATTGAATTTATAAATATACAATATTCATTACATTAAAATTTAACATAATTCAATGTGAGACAATTCATTTACAGATAATTTCAATAAATTTAGGTCAGAATCAGAAACTTCGGAATATTTCTCCAACAAACCAATTGAACAATCAAATAAAAATTGTATTCCTTCTTTAATTTGGTTTATGATTCAAGTAGATACATATTGTTCTAAACTTGACAGATCCAATTCGATCATATCCTTTAATTAAAATTTGAATTTACGTATCATCGATCACTGTATATAATATTGGGATATATCTCCAATCAAATGATTGAAAAACAATTATTTCTCAAACATTCGTTTGTTGAATAGAATTGTCATTTGTGAAATCCTCAACCAATGATGTTTTCCACAAGCAATTAATTTTTGACACTTGGTAAGGGGTGATGGATTAATTCCTTAGATTGACATCAGTGAAATCCTCAACCAATGATGTTTCCCACAGATGTCAATCTCAATGTTCCCAATCAACACTTGTGAAATTCTCAACCAATGATGTTTCCGACAAGTAGTTAATTTTCAACTTAATGAATAAATGGAGGATCGATGTATGTATGTGTAATTACAAAAAGAAATTTCTAAATTACGTTTATAAAGTTTACTCACTTATGAAAGCTTAGATTTATTATCCAATAGAACACTTCACGAATAGCACTTGAATACACGTTGGTATAAAACTTACACGCACGAAAAGAAATACGCAGAACTTGAACTTGAACGATGAAAAAACGATTGAGCAATATTGGAACTAGTGTTAAAACTGAATAGTGTGAACGAATAACGAATGACTGAATGTGAATAACGAATAATGATTTTTAAGCCCAGTGCATGGGTTTTTTATACCATAAAAATCCATCATGGTGGACTTGTTTTGGTAGATTAGAAAAGTGCACTTTGGCTTTGAAAGATAGTGACGTCATGCACTGATCTTACTTTACATTGCTAGTCCATGGTGGTCAAACGACCATATCTCATCTGTCACGTGAAAATAGATATCTTATGACTTCATGGTACGAATTAGTTTGAAATTCGAACTATGATTCAGTATTGACGAAAATAATCTATGGAGGAAAATATTGATTGAATATTCTTTTGATTCCTATGGATTTTAATGTGACTATACTCATTGCATGAAATAGTGAAAATATTGATCAAATATTGATTAGTTTCATTTTCTTAAATGAGAAAGAATGTTCAATCAATTATTAATGAATTCATAAAAACGAATGAAATATTATTAAATTAAATTAAAATTATCAAATCCATATAAAAGATAAAATATACATGTAAATGTATTATATGAAACATGAAAAAAGACGATTCCGTCACATCTCCCCCCTTTTTGACAAAACTTAGGGAGAAGTTTTGCCAAGAAGGTAGGTGTTGGGTAATCCATAGGGTTGTTTGTCAGTAGAAAATTCTGCCTGTTGATTCGATGATCCTGTGTATTGTCCTCTGGTTAGATGCAGAAGGAGGTTTGTTACAGAATCCCAAATTGCGCCCAAGAAGAAAATGGAGCAGCCATGGATGGTGTGTAGCGCGTAACCATGGATCATGGTATCAACAATCGCCTTCAATATTTTGAAACAGAGATAGATACTAAATAATCCTGCTGTAGCTGAGCCCAATGTGATGAAGGAATTCCAAATTTCATTGAAAGTTGTTTTTGCAATTTTGTGGAGTGCTTATTCGTCTAATAGATAAGTCTTTGATAAACCTTTCGTGGTTACAGGTTGTTCAGTTACTCTTCTAGCAATAGTATTCAATACAGCTGTGCTGTTGGTCTCCCAAAGTATTCCATGATGTGAGAATATAATTTTTCTTGTGAATACCCATTTTTTCACACTTTTCTGCAACTCGCTGTGTTTAAAACAGATTCAATTCATTGTGAGACAGCATCTTGAACTGCATACAACAGGAAGATTGAACTACCTCGGGTCGATTGTTGAACGTATCGTGAATCACAGTTTCAGGGATTACTTGCACAGTTTTCAGATAATTCTGTGATTGTAGAACTGAAGATATGGATAAACTTTAGATCTAGTTGATAATAGTTGCAGTTATTAATTGTACTATTCCTCTATTGGACAGGTACGTAATCGGCATCAACGTTATTATGCTCCTTTTGTGTCTTGCAGATCATTCCGGTTGTTGCGAATTTTTTTCGGAAAAGACAACTTCCAAGTCCAGGGGATCGTTCAGTTTATCCGTATTAAGGATACAGAAAGTTTTCTCTGTAGTTTTGATCATCCATATATGAGATCCACATATACTTTTCGTGTGTTTACTTCAAATAATATGATTTTGATCACGAATATGACTTCTCGTGTTGAAACTGTATACTGTACACGTATACTGGACTTTTTTACTGAGTGGAATGCAAATTCATTTGGTGAGTGGATTGCATTGGTCGATTCGTTCCCAAGTACTTGTTGATTTGCAATTGAATGTCTTACAACATCCACAAATTTTAAATTCAGGAACATGGATAGATCACAATATTCGGCGTGGAAAAAGATTTGCTTGTCCCATATAAATAATTTCGGATATTAATTCTCGTTCGCCAGGTAGCACGCGTTCTCCATTTTTCTATGCAGCGAAGTTTTTTGTATAATTTTTAGTCTTTGAATACATTAATATCAACCAGGGATGGCGTTGTTGAGTTGTGGTTTTTTGTTCCACAGTTGGTCCAAAATCAGATGATTCCAAATTTGTCAATTGTTGATCAATAGTTGCAGTAATGTCGTGTGTTCTGGGGTTTTATGTGATTATTGCAATGAATCGTGCATAATATAACTTAATTTCAACTTATCCTTATTGATATAATATCTGTATGTATGAACTTGGGTATAAATTAATGATAAGAAAAAATTACTTATTTGCTGAACATTTGTAAAAATTGAAACTTAGTGATAATTTCAATTTGCAGTAACAATTATAAGGATATGAAATTAATTATGAAAGTGAGCTAAATCTTATTTTATAATGCGATTCAATCATCAGATTTCAATTGACTAGAATTGTTATGAATTACTCCTATTTCAATTCCTTGATAATTGAAATGACAATATTTAGTTTTTGTTTTGTTTTCTAAACTGTTCAGTAGTTTCCTACTTGTAATTTCCCTCCTTCCATCAAAACAAAAAGTTCTATATTTATACTTACGAACTAAATCAGTTCTGATAGATAAAACCATCCTTCGCCTTTTTGTTTCAAGAATATTGAATAATATCTTGATTTAAAGTCTTTTATTTAGAAGAAAGGATGAACTCAGATTAGAGTATCCTCGATATGAACGTTTTGGGGTGTTGATGAGTCAGTGTTCATAATCTATAGCATCTGAAGGTAATTGTATATTTTCCTCGAACTCATAGTCTATTGCATCTGAAGGTAAATTCATTTTATGTTGAAATAAATTTCGAAACTCTACTTTATTAGGAGGTCCTTTGATAACTCTTGATGATACCTCATTGAACATTTTATTTGCATAAAAATTGGTTTGATTACTATTTTCATTATTCTTTCTATGTGTTCTTTTATTCCTTTTACGTTTTTCGCCGTTTTTGGTGAATTCCTTTGTTTCAGTCAAACGTCTAGGGACAATATTATCTGAATCAATTGTTTTAAAATCATTCGATGTTCCGATCTGTTGCTTATTATCTTTACTTAGACTGTCTTTTACATTCACTTGTTCCCTAAGATCAACGTTATATACAAGATAGAAGATTCCATTCATCGAATTATTTTGACAACTTGTTTCATCGTCATGATTATAGAAAGGTTTAATCTTATCCTGAGTATTTGACCATACACTTGTAAAAGGTTTTTGATCACTTTCATGACAGTTATACTTTACCATAGCAGGTATAGAATTTTCATTCATGAATGGGGTTTGCGTTGACTCGTCTGTGGTCAATTGGTACGTCAAAATGGACGTAATTTCATCGGAATATGGAGTTCTCATACATTCAATGGTATGCATCGAATTTTCTTGAAATTTTTCTCCATTATTTCCAAACCCCACATTTTCTTGATCATTGAATTCTATGTTTTTACTTTGAATATGATTTTGAATATTATAAGTTTTCGAGTTTGTGTGGAGATTTATATATTCTGCTTTATAAATTGTGTCAAATTTATATTCTTCTACTCTATCGCGTGGAATTCTCTTGTGAACTTGAGTTTTATTGTGAAGAGGTATGTTTGCATTGTCTATCTCTAAACAATTGGTTTCCCAATTGAGTTTACCTCTATGTTTTGCAAGAAAATGTCTACCAATGATACCGTCTTGTTCAATAGGGAAATTATTTGGTATTACATGAAATTTAGTTACATTTCTTAGAAAATTGAGTGATATCTTCCCTAAAGTGGGTATGATTCGTGTAGAAATTCCAGATAGATATAATATTTCACTAGTATCTATGTTAACTTTATCTTTAATCATTTTTTCTTTAATTAAACAAGAAACAGCACCTAAATCTAATAAAAATACAGTGGGTTCAAAAAGTAGTATACTAATGGATGGTGGATCGCGTTCAAAAAACAAGTTTACATTTGTGGTTCCATAAATGTTTCTTCTTGAATTGAAGTTACTTGATCGTGATTTGAATTGCCAGCCTCCCGAGAAGGGAGGTTCCGCTAGTTTCCCGGAGTCTGTTGATTGAATGTTGAATCAGTTCCGTGTGCACTGAGAAAAATGTGCATTGTAGAAATCATGTCTCAATATAGCAATGTATTTGACGGTGAAAAACACATTATTTTGGTTATTATTACCATGAGCTAGGTGATGAATACCATCTTTTTGGTGAATCAAACCGAATGTACGGTGAAATTCAACACTGAAAAGATACTTTTCACTTTTGAAAGGCTGGCTTCAGTTTTCATCATTTGACGGGTGCAAAATATACAAAATAAAGGTTATTTTGCTTCGTTTGTTCGTGGTTTGCTTCGTGATTGTTGATTCCACATAATCGGCATTCTTTAAATACCTGAGTGATGTTAGTTGGACAATAAAATTTACATTCATCGGCTGTATGACCAATCTTTTCACAAATTTGGCAAGTTTCTTCACTACTTGAGAAACAATTCACGTTATTATTCCAAGTTCTACACATCTTAGCATCATATCCGATTTTATTACATAATTGACATTCCGTCTCATCTCCACAATTTGAAGCGAAATTACATTGATTAGCAACGTGTCCTTTCTAATCACATAGTTGACAACGTGAGTTGTTTATGGATTCATTTGCAATAATTGGACAATTAATTGGTTCATGATCATCCGTTTTACAAATAGGACATTTTTCTCCATTTGAAGCTAGAGATCGTAAGGCTTTCTGAATTGATATTTCATTTTCCAAATCAATTGCTTCCGGACCTGCTTTATTCAAATCAGTTTTTTCTTTCATTTGAAGACTAATTTGTGAATCTAATCCTCTAACGAATGTTTTGCAACATGCTACTTCTATTTCAGTTCTTTTTTCATCTGAAATTTGATTCTGATTTTTATTTGTATAAGCTTCAATGATTTGAGACCCTAAATTTCTAATTCGATTGAAATAACTTGCTACATTTTCATTTGATCTTTGATATAATCGAGATAATTTCCCAATCATTTCAATGCTTGATTGACGAGTTGCATAAATTCCTTTCAATATTCTTAATAACTCATCAATTGTTTGGGGATTTGCAGCTCTTGCAGTTTGCAAGGCACCATTGAGCAATCTAGATCTTATCAATGTTGTCAAATTCTTCTCTGCATTAGGATTTATCAAACTTTTTGCATCAAGGCAAGCTCCTGCGAACTCTTGGTAACTACAATTTTCATGACTACCAGAATGAATTGGTATTAGGCTAACTGCCTTATGTAATTTGATATATGCTGGATTAGCCATGTTCTTATCTAAGTTCTGTAATTGTGATTGGTAATAATATTCGGAATTGTTGGGAATATCTAACAAACTATGTTGAGAACTTCCCGCAGAACTTGAGGTTTCATCGTTTTTCGTTTCAGGAGTGAAAGTCAGTAATAACTCGCTATTTCCAATTGCAGTTTCGATGTTGTCAATGTCATTTGCTTGATCAAGGGTAGAAACTGATTGCTGTATCCCTTGAGATGGGTCTAAGGCGTCTCCGAACTTTTCTGAAGTTTCGGTTTCCAATACACTATCAAGAATTTTACTCTCCTTATCAATTGATTTTGGTGTGTGAACTAATTTTTTCCGTGGTTCAAAAGAATTCTCGATTTCGATATTGTTATTTTGAAGGAGTCCTAGAACTTGCTGCCTAGTTTGCTCATCTAAGTCCTTAGTTTAACTTCTCAAGGTGGGTCCAGACATTTAAAATTTATTTCTTTTGATGGTGTTGAAATTTTTGAAATAATTCCTCGAACATCAATTACTCACTTGATTTCGGTTGTTCAACATTAATTAGTTGCTCAATTCGAATTTTTAGGGTATCCTTATCGGAAGATAGTTGCTCGATTTCTAATCATTCAAAAATGATTGTTTGATTTTTCAATTGTTCGAATATAATTGCTCAATTTTTTGTACTCAAAAATAATTGCTCATATTTGATTATTCGATATCATTTGCTCGAATTTAAATTTTGGAAGAACGATTGCTCAATACTCAATCGCTCAAAAGGAATAATTGCTCAACTTTATTTTTGTTTGCTTGGAAGACGAATGCTCGATACTCGAGTACTCGAAAAATAATTGCTCGAAATTTGCTCGGAAATAATTGCTCCTTTGCTCAAGAATGATTATTCAATTGGTGATTGCTCGAAATTCCGTTCGTTTTTCTTGCATGAAGAATTTGTTGACCCTTGCTCGCTCGAAGAATTTGTTGAGTCCTAATTGCTCAAGGGTACAAGAAATTGCTCAAAGTTATTTAAGGTCGCTCGAAGTTGTTTAAATTTGCTCGAGATTGCTCAAAATTATTCAAAGGTATGGAAAGTTACTCACACTTGTTGAAAATTGCTCAAAATATGGTTCGTTTTGTTGATGTTGCTCAGAATATGATTCGTTTCGTTTACATTGCTCAAAATAGATTCGTTTCGTTTACGTTGCTCAAAATATGATTCGTTTCGTTTACGTCGCTCAAAATATGATTCGTTTTGTTGATGTTGCTCAGGATATGATTCGTTTCGTTTACGTTGCTCAAAATATGATTCGTTTTGTTTATGCTGCTCAAAGTATGCTTCGTTTAGTTTACGTTGCTCAAAAAGATATTGTGAATTATCTTTTGTCTTGTTCTTTGGGGAATTTACGAATGCGTTTTCGACTTTGTTTGCGACCGTGACTTCCTTTTTTATAGTTATACCGTTGACTGCGTCCTCCACTTTGTCCGTAACCATGACTTGAAATTCTCATCAAAAGATAACTTGATTTCGATTTACTGCATTTGAATGAGGAGAGAATATAACATTTTATAAACTTTGTCTCGATTTTTTCATTGATTTAGTTTCGAAGTGAGTAGAGATGTATATTGCATTTGTTTTGATTGGGTTTTTCCTTGTTCAGGTGGAGTGAAAATTTATCTTTCAAATCAAACATCTCTGGAGTTTGAAATGATTGATTTATGAAAACTCTTGAAAAATTTGGAAAATATGAAACTTTCGAAAAAAAACTTGAAGAATTTTTAAAGAATTGAAAAATTTTGAAGGATTCGGAAATTTTTGAAAAATAATGAAAAATTTAAAGAAATTCAGAAAATAATTTTGGAGAAATTTGAAGAATTTAGAAAAATTCGCGAAATTTGGAAAAATTTAACAATTTGAAGAATTTTGGAAAATTAACTATGATTCAGTATTGACGAAAATAATCTATGGGGGAAAATATTGATTGAATATTCTTTCGATTCCTATGGATTTTAATGTAACTATACTCATACTCATTGCATGAAATAGTGAAAATATTGATCAAATATTGATTAGTTTCATTTTCTCAAATGAGAAAGAATGTTCAATCAATCAATAATGAATTCATAAAAACGAATGAAATATTATCAAATCAAATTAAAATGATCAAATTCATATAAAAGATAAAATATACATGTAAATGTATTACATGAAACATGAAAAAAGACGATTCCGTCACAAAATTTAATGTGAACTGTAGCATAATCTAAAGTTTTTTCATGTTTTTGTACATTAAATTTAATGCAGATACGAACCTGATTTCATGTACGTAATTGAAAAAAACTTCCAGATATTTCTGAAAGTGTAAGATTCATCACAATCGAATAATAGGAAGCGGAGATATGTGCGGTCGCAATGTATTTCACATCCTCACATACAGACACGAAACAGAAAATTTTCCCGGAGTTTGGAGGAACATTTTGACCTAAGAGGTTTTGAGTTTGGCACAAAAAATTTTCGGTCACTCGAAACGATCACAAAGTCTCCCTTTAGGGAGGAAGCAATAAATCAAATAACTATTTCTATGGTTCGGCAGAGAGTTCGTATACGATTTCGGATGATCTTATTTGGAATTAGATGTAAAATAAATATGGACCAGAATACAATAAAAATAGCTTTCTTGCCTATATTGATCCGGATTCAGAGTCTCATTGTTTATATTTGTTTCTATGCGGCGTCCAAGGGTTAAGAATCTTGTTGCGAGTAAGAAATTTGGATAAATTGAACTACTCTGGACTATAGACCATTCGAGAGATTTGTTGTTTGAAATGTATATCGATTGTTGGTTGAACACTGGCATGACCTAGGCTCATCAGATCGGCGGCATGGGTTTGTCTGAGTTGATTCAGTATCCCAACGAATCTGGGCATTCTCAAGACCCAGTGTTGGGTAATGTCTGTTAGATGAATGGCAGCAATTGAGAAACTGTGACGTTACAGTAACGGCGCAATTGTTTCTCTCAGAGTGTGGCAAATAAATCCCTGCTAGTATTGGCCCGTTTGTTAATTCCCAGGAATTTCCACATGGGTTTGTTCGAGAAAACATCTATTTTGACCCACATAGCACCAATCATTTTGTAGAAAACAAAGTGTTACAAATATCTTTGGTATTCCAAAAGACATCTCATGTTACACAATAGGATCAATTTGGGAACTGTGTTATTTTTGAAACACATCAGGATTCTCAAACTGTTGTGATTGCGTTGCATAAAATATCTTCCAGAAAACTATAAGATATCTTGAAGAATTTTAATTTGCAAGATATCTCGGGATATGTTTTAGAAGTCAAACCCAGGATTTGTGTCGAATCTACAAGCAAATATCTACCATCGAATTCTATCTTTACGCGTAACAAGTATATTTAGTACAAATTTCCTACAGTACAAAATATACGGCATTCAAAGGTCTTGTGATGATTTTCTTGGGGGCTGCCATTGCTGTACTCCAAAAACTGTACAACACAACGCTCAATGTAAAACAACTAGGGGTGCATGAGACTATGAAACTTGTCTCGGTATCGTCCCGATACTCGAGAATATCGTCGTTACTGGGAGTGCACGGAAGCGCGAGACTAATATCGGTATCATTTTAGGATTGAAACAATCATTAAACAATCAACGACGATAATCAATTGAATATAATTAGGTGTGATGCAACACTCAAATTTTTCGAGTATTTTCAAATCGAGTCGAGTATCTTCCCGAGTACTCGAAACCCTTTAGCTATCCGAATTCTTCGAGGTACTCGGAATTTTTTGAGTATTTCGCCAATTTTTTTAGAATCTTATAAGTCTGATGGAACATTACAAACATTCTTGGAAATTTATCGAGTACTAGGAAAATTATTGAATACTTGGAAGGTTTCAAGTTCTCGACTCGACTTGAAAAAATCACCACTCGCACACCCCTGATTATAACTAATAATAGCATTCATTGATGGTCAACAATTGAGGGTCCCCATGCAATAACCACGTAGGCGCTCGAGAAGCGGCATAAGTATTGTCCAAGCCATGACGGCAAGGGTCGAAAAAAAAATTCGGAATTTCGAAAATCTAGAAATACTGGACAATAGGGCTTGAAAGATGAATATGAGTCTCCGTTGACGATTTTTTTCTAGGATCAGTAGTTTTCGAGAAAAAAAATAAAAACTATCTATTCTTTCGCACCACAAATCAATGTTTTCCAATATTAAACTCGTTCAAACTCGGTCATTTTTCGATGTATCTTGATGAATCTTCCGGATTCTGATTCGTAAGACTTCCCCGAAGACAACAGTGTATAAAAAATTCATAAGAGTTGATAATAAATCACCAATTTTTTAATCCGAAGTGAAAACCCTGTTTTCCATGCTTTGCATTGAAAAAGTGTCAGGGGAAGTATGAGCTACAAAAAACTTCCAGCGACAAAGTTGTTCACTAGTATATGGACAAACTTTGTGGAAAGTTTCAGATCGATTGGACTCTTAGTTCGCGAAATACAGCGGTTTATTTATTAACGCGCGACCGAAATTTTTCACCATTTTGCGTCATTCATCAATTAAATATCAAGGTCCGTAGGAAAGATCGTGTTCGCTCAATATTTGAACCTGGGTTTATGTTTTTGGGGTCAGAAAATTCGAATATCGAACTATTTTCGCAAAATTCTGTATTCATTTCTCTTGAATGAACAATTTAATTGTTTATAACGTTATTATGGGAATACTATTGACCAAAGAGAAACATTTTCTTGACAACAAAAGTTTCTTATCCTGCGATGATTAGATTTTGTACACAAAAATTTTTATCAAAACACTTGTATTTTCATGAGTATCATAAGTATATTTGAATAAATTCACATGGCCTGTATTACATAAAGTATCAAATTTTTTAAACAACACATTATACAACAAACAAACAATACATGTATTGTTTTTTAAACAATACATTTTATAATACATTTTCCTAATACGTTTGCAATTAACTTTGTAATGTTGTGCCTTTCACAAATCGATTATTTTTACACCTTTTCCCCAACTTTAGCTATTAATGCATCAAAAAATTCTTTTCCCTTTGGAGAGAGATATTTCATAAGATAATTTAAATCATTCTGTTTCTCTTTAGGAATGCCCACTGGTTCAGTGAGTGGTGCTCCGTCTAAATGCTGTACGGTTAATGATTGTTCTATGAAAAATGTTGTACCGTCCCGATTTTCACAATTATTATGGAAATACTATTAACCAAAGAGAAACATTTGCTTGACAAGAAAAGTTTCAACAACTACTATCTACTTTACTTTGAGATAGTTCGTGGAGCTACTTCTCATTGTTCCCATCGTTACGCACGTAGTTCCTGCAGCAATGTGAATTTTGTTGAAAACAATCGAAACGCGGTGAACTCTCGCGTTATTCATTGAGGTTACCTGTCGTGGTTACCGTGTATATATTTCATTTCATAATATTGTCAATACATATTCGTGTCAAATTACTAATTTTCAAAAACCTCGTATGTCCAATTTTATTTTCGGGATTGAATGACTGATCATTTGTAGAATGATAAATCCTTTTTATGTATCCTCTGAGTATATGAAAATACACAATCAAAACGATCAAAAACATATTCAAGGCTTTTTTACGATATAATCAGCGTTGTCGGTTTCGCTGCGGTCATTAAGGCATAGGTTAGGTAGATTTAGGTATAGCGTATAGGTAGGTTATGACAGGGGTTCGAAACCCGAGGTAAGTTAACATTGGAACTTGAATGTTTCAACCACCTCCTCCCAAATCTATATGCATTGAACAAATATCACAATCGAAAATAAATTTTTTTTTCGAAATTTACAATTGAATGTTGCAAAGAGTCGACAAGCACGTGCAGAAATAATAGAAGATCCTAACCTCAAACATCAAAACCGGCACTGAAAATTGCTCTTCTCAATTAATAAAATAGTTCATCGGCCTACATATATCGTCATACTTGATATTTTATGTAGATCCTGCATTTTAGAAAAGTAGTTGTAACAACTACTCGAGTTGATATCCCGACAATCTGGGGTACATCTAACAGAAGTACCTGCCACAACTACTTTCGTAGTTGGTCGAAAATCGTCTACGTAAAGTAGTTGGAACAGCTAATTATTAGTTGGGAGAACTATTTTTTTTTCTCCGTGTATACAAAGTATTGTGAGAGTCTTCTTCTTGCAATATCTATCCAAATGCTTCCACCACCTATAAATCTAGTGATGAGGACCAACCGTTTCAGCTACCAACAAAATCCTTGTACTTAATTGTCGAAACTATGCCATACTGTAACTGCGGATATACGTTTAGTTGTCAACGCAAGAATTTGAATAGTGTTCAGACCAATACCTTGATATAGGTGTGACAGCTATATGGTTCGTTGTTGCATAGATACATACGTTTGCATTGACTAACTTCATATTTCATCTAGCGAAGCTGTGGTACATTCGAAATATCAGTGGGTACCCAATTATGCACTGAGAGAAAAAATTTCCGGGAACAATAAAATATTTAGTTGAATGATCGTCATGAAATGCTTAATTGATTTGAATAAACTTTCATTGACTCAATTAAATAACTGTTTCCATTGATGAAGTATTTCATAGCATATTAAATATTTGTTTCATTGAATGAATATTTAATCGAGTCAATGGAAATCTATTCAAATCAATTAAGTATTTTATGGCGACTATTCAATTAAATATTTTATTGTTCCCGGAAATTTGTTCTCTCAGTGTGGACGAGTGGGTGAGAATTGAACTAACCAAATAGGGTTTAGAGAAATTTCAATCAATTTTTAAAGACAAGTTTGAATTTTCTCATTATTTTAAACCTAAACATTCTAATCATTCACCTCGTTAACCTACAATTCTATTCCTCTTAAGCTTCAAATATTCTGCCATTCATAAGTCAATCAAAGCATCGAATTAAGAATTTTTTAGTTATACTTTTTTTCTTTTCTTATGTAGGTCGAAAAAGTCGAAATAATAGAACTATCATCCTGAATTTCTCATTTATAATTTTAACTTCGTAATTGGCGATCTCAAAAATCCAGATACATGAACTTGGAATGAAAATTAATTTTTTTCCGTACCTATTTTGGAACGAAAGTCAGTGACAAAGACAGTTCGTATCTGTCAAGGGGTTAACGATAAGTATCCGTATGTTAAATATCCGTTTAGTTGCCTAAACTATCTATTGTGCAGTTGTATTCACTATCCTTTATGGTTCTCGGAGTCATACTACTTCATCAACATTGGTTTGAGTATCACACCAATACCGTATAGCTGCAATCAATAACTGGATAGTTTGTGGTTGGGAACCATAAAATATCGTTACAATCACAAGAAGACAGTTGTGAGACCCAACCTTTTTTTTCAGTGTATAAATCATAAGGGAAACCATACTTATTTTGGGAAGTTTTGAATTCTTCTTGTCTCACCTCCTAAAAGAATTCCGATTCCTATCAAACTAGAGTACGTAAAACCTCAGTTCGATTGAACTATGACAACACTTGCCGCAAAGGACTCAAAGTTTCGTTATATACACAGATTCTATATACAGGGTGAGGCGTTTATCTTGAGATAACTAAATATCTTGGTGGGGTCACTTTTTTTTTGAAAATGTTTCATACAAAAGTTGTAGGTTGTCAAAGGGGCTATGTAACAGCGACCTTGGAAATGTCCTTGACCTTGATCTCCAATGTCATTTGAAGGTCAAGTTCGAAATTTCAACTCGGACATCCCCTATTCGACCCCGGGAATGAGAAGAGCGCGAAATTTCACGTCGAGATATGACCTTGACCTCAAGGTCGGGGCAATACCAAGGTGATTCCGAAGTCAAAAGAAAAGAAATTTTGTCATACGAGAGTTGTTGTGCAACATGGAGGCTGAAACAGGTAGGACCTTGGAATGATCTTGACCCTCAAGGTCGTTTGAAGGTCACTTTAGGAATCAAATGAGTTTGTCTTTGTCTTCTCACCGTGCGTCGGGGTGCTTGTTTTCGGTGATTCCCCTCGCCTCTTACCGTTTCGAATCGTTTTTTTGTTTGGAATTAACTTATTCCAGCAAATGCTCAAATTGAGGACCTTCAACTTCAATGCATTCATTGATCCGCACTTCAAAAGATCGTACACAACTGCGAAACATATCCACATCAGAGTGGCGCTTATTCAGGCTTCCCTAGGATTCCAATAAGTACCCCTTCTGAATGAGTTTCAAAAAATTTAAAAAAATCCTTGCAAAAGCACTTTACTGTATCTTAATAAGAACACGTGCCACAGGGCACCTACTTTCCTCCACTTGATCTCAACTTCATTATTATCTAGCATGGACAACATCCCTGACAAAAATTTCATTGAATTTCGTTGAATTCCCTTTACTTTTGGCACATTCGGTTTTCATTGAAAATTAGCAAAACTCAGCTGAATTCAAGAAAATTTCGGTGCATTCCAATAATTATCTACAAAATTCAAAAACCTTGAATCAAATTTTTGACTCCCATTAAAGTTTGTTCAAGTTTACGGAATTTTGTTGAATTTCATTAAAACCCTACTGTGCCAAAAGTGAACAAAATTCAACAAAAGTTTTTCGCCAGGGATCTATCAGAAAAATATCATTCTCATACGGTTTCATCCAGTTTTCCATGTACTTCTTGCAAGAAATTCTCAGTTTTGGGAATTCCAAGATGGAAGTTTTAGTATGGCACTTCACAAAATCATAACTGATCGAATTATCAAGGCCGCCATCTTGGAATTTCCAAAATTGGAAAATCATCTTCAAAAAGTACATGGATAACTGATTAGAACCGTATGAAAATCATATTCTTCTGATAGTTGGTCTCCATAATACATAATAGTGGAGGTGAAAGCAAATGGGGGAGAAGTACACGGAAAAAACAATTTAGCTGCAGCAGCTAAGTAGCTAGCACGGACACGGACAGCCATTAAATTAGCTCCTGCAGCTAAATGTTAGCTGTTACAGCAAAAAAATTTGCATTTGTAGTCAATTTATTTGTGGTAACAGCTAAAATTCAGCTACAGGAGCTAATTTAATGGCTGTCCGTGTCCGTGCTAGTTACTTAGCTGCTGCAGCTAAATTATTTTCTCCGTGTAGGTGCCCTGTGACACCTGTTCTTATTGAGAGATAGTGAAGTGCTTTTGCAAAGATTTTAAAACATTTTTTTGCAACTCATTCAGGCAGCGCACTCATTGCAATTTGGGAAAAGCCAGAATAAGCGTCAATCCACACATTTGTTGCCTTGGAACCACGTTTGTTGGTTTACAGCTAACATTACATCCACAAGCAGAAGCGGAAGTTGGTTTTCCAAAAGGTCACGATATTTTCCATGGTTTGAGTTACCTCCAATGAAGTGGGCACTCACAAGCTTGTGGTCAATTATTTCACACCAAATGTACACAAACACGGGCGTAAACACAGTCGTAAACATACACGGTCGTCGAATTCAAAGCATTACATGAAAACAAGACATACCACATCGAATCGGTGTGTGTAATTGCGTTCTGTGTCTCGATATTTTTGGTTCATAACTCGGCACGCCAACGAATATTCTGATTTCTGTATTCTGATTTCTCTAATCTTTTCTTTTGCTGATTGCTAATTCCTTCCTGAATTTCGTCTCTGTGGAACTTTCTTCCGAAGATGGAGGCCATTCCTGTAGGAGAAAGAATAGAAATGATCCTCATTTATGGTGAATGTGCCAGAAATGTTGATGCCACTGTTACACATTATGCTGAACGTTTTCCCAACAACGTGCAATCTCGAGCATCTTTTTATCGGGTCGTTAAACAATTCATGGAAGAGGAAAGTGTGGGAAAGAGAGAAAGAGTCCGTCGCAACACACTTACTGTATTAGCTGCAGTGAATGCTGATCCTCATGTCAGTACTCGAGAAATCGAACATGATTCTAAAATTTCGCAACGTAGTGTATGCAGGATATCGAAAAAACATGAATATCACCCCCACCATATTTCATTGCATCAATAACTCCATAGTAATGATTTTCAAAACCGAATTATTTTTTTGCCAATGGGCACGTAAACAAATCCAATTAGATCCTGATTTCTTCGCTGAAGTGCTATTTTCGGACGAGTCCTCTTTTACAAACCATGGCACGGTTAATAGGCATAATATGCACCACTGGAGTGATGAAAATCCACATTGGTTACGTCAAGTTGAACATCAGCGTCAATGGTCTGTAAACGTTTGGTGTGGGATAATTGATGACCAGCTCGTGGGTCCACACTTCATTCAGGGTCACTTGGACGGCAGGAAATACCGTGATTTTTTGGAACACCAACTTCCGCTTTCACTTGAGGACGTAACGTTGGCTGTGAGGCAACAAATGTGGTTTCAACACGATAGATGTCCGGCGCATCATTCTCAAGTTGCTCGTCAAGTTTTAGATCGCGAATTCGACGGACGCTGGATCGCGAGGAGTGGTCCAGTGAATTGGCCAGCAAGATCGCCAGACCTCACCTCGCCAGACTTCTTCGTGTGGGATTACTTGGAGAGCGAAGTTGACAAACAAGTGCGAACATCTCGAGGGAACATGATACAGCGGATCAAAGATGCTTGTGCCAAAATACCACCTAATATGCTTCGAAGTTGTGTACGATCTTTTGAAGTACGGATCAATAGGTGTATTGAAGTTGAAGGTCACCATTTTGAACATTTGTTGGAATAACTTGGTTTCAAACAAAACAAGCATTCAAAATTGTGAGAGGCGACGGGAATCACCGGAAAAAACCACCCCAACACACGGTAAGAGGCGAGGGGACTCACCAAAAACAAGCACCTCGACGCACGGTGAGAGGCGAGGGGACTCACCAAAAACAAGCACTTCGACGCACGGTGAGAGGCGAGGGGACTCACTGGAAACAAGCACCCCGACGCACGGTAAGAAGACAAGAACAAACTCGTTTGATCCCTAAGGTGACCTTCAAACGACCTTGAAGGTCAAGGTCATTCCAGGTCCTGCCGGTTCCAGCCTCCGTGTTGCACAACTCTCGTATGACAAAATTTCTTCTCTTTTGACCTGGGAATCACCTTGTTATTGCCCCAACCTTGAGGTCAAGGTCATATCTCGACGTGAAATTTTGCGCTCTTTTCATCCCGGGGTCGAATAGGGGGTATCCGATTTGAAATTTTGAAGTTGACCTTCAAATGACCTCAGAGATCGAGGTCGAGGACATTTTCAAGGTTACTGTTGAATAGCCCCTTTGACACCCTACAACTTTTGTATCAAACATTTTTCCAAAAAAGGTGATCCCACCAAGATATTTCGTTGCCTCAAGATAAATGCCTCACCCTGTATAAATATACAGGGTGTCCCATCTTAATCTTTAAATGCAAATATCTCAAAAACATGCATCTTAAACCAGAAGTACTTCATACCAAAATTGTTATACGAAGAGGGGCCCACAAAACTACGATATCAGTTTCCTCATAGATGGCGTTATGATCGATTGAAATGGGGTCAACATCATTTTTTTAAACGGGAACCCTCAATTTTTATTGCATATCTTCATTCTACGCAAAAAACTGGGTAACTTTTGCTTGAAACGTTTTTCTAAATTTTTGAAGATGGCGCCACAATCGATGAAAAATGAAGTCTATGAAACAATATGCGGATATCTTGTGGAATGCATCCAAGAGCCGAAATATCTCATTCGAATGTTGTTGTTAAGAGAGGGGACGACACAATGGCGATATCAGTTCCATAGTAGATGGCGCTGTGGTCAGTAAAAATGAGGTCAACCTCAATTTTTCAAATGGAAACTCTTACTTTTTATCGCATATCATGATTCTACGCGAAAAAATGAGGAAGTTTTGTTTGAAACATTTTTCCTAAATTCTTGAAGATGAGAACGGTGGGAAATGAGATTGATGAGAAAGTTCTACTGCATTATGTGTAAAGCAACGCTTATCTCTTGAAGGTTTTGTATCCATCTTCCGAGGATTGCGGTGTAACAATTCCCCATATTACCCCCTCCCCCTCCTGCCCCGCTCATCAGTAGGCCGTCGGCATCAGCGTTACCCAATGTGCACCCCGAGGAGGTTGCGCGATCGGACTTTGCACATCATTATCACGCTAAAAAGGGCGGATTGTCTAGAATGGATTGCCTAGGTTTGCCTTCGAGACTTCACAGGATGTTCAAAACGACCACCGTTTTGCTGATGACAAAGTCTAATTCTTTTATGAAAGTTGAGCACAATTGTTTGCAACACAGCAGGTGTTATTGCTGTGCATGCTCTCCTTATTCGAATTTTCATGTCATCGCGTGTTGTAGGAAGTTCGCGGAATACAACATCTTTTATGTAACCCCACAAAAAAAAATCCGGCTCATTTTCCACCGTTTTCATCTTCAAGATTTTAGGAAAAATGTTTCAAACAAAAATTTCTCATTTTTTCGCGTAGGATCATGATATGCGATGAAAAGTAAGAGTTTCCATTTGAAAAATTGAGGTTGACCTCATTTTTACTGACTCCAGCGCCATCTACTATGGAACTGATATCGCCATTGTGTCGTCCCCTCTCTTAAAAACAACATTCGAATGAGATATTTCGGCTCTTGGATGCATTCCACAAGATATCCGCATATTGTTTCATAGACTTTATTTTTCATCGATTGTGGCGCCATCTTCAAAAATTTAGAAAAACGTTTCAAGTAAAAGTTACTTAGTTTTTTGCGTAGAATCAAGATATGCAATAAAAAGTGGGAGTTCCCGTTTAAAAAAATGATGTTGACCCCATTTTAATCGATCAAAACGCCATCTATGATGAAACTGATATCGTAGTTTTGTGGCCCCCTCTTTGTATAACAACTTTGGTATGAAGTACTTTTGGTTTAAGATGCATCCCAAGTAGAAATACTCTAGTTATTGACGAGTTTTATAACGCTCAACTAGCCAAATACTAGACACTCGCAAGTACCTCACCAGAACCCTACGAGGCACTTGCAAGCGTCTAGTTTCTGGCTAGTTAAGCGTTACAAAACTCGTCAATTACTAGAGCATTTCTACCAGAGATGTTTTTGAGATATTTGCATTTAAAGATTAAAATGGGACACCCTGTATATAAACATATATATATAAGGAGCGAGTAAAATTATAAATTTGGGGGGGTGTTAAACCCTCCCGGATACGCCATTGGTTTTATTTGATCAACTTTTAGATATGTTGGACTGTTTCGGTCATATCATTGTACATGATATGAAATTCACGTTCCCACATTATACTTTTTTCGTTATTCAGTCGCGCTTATTCCCATAATCATGGCTTGCAATAATAGAGTTGCCGTTTGGAAATTGGGGGAAACTTCGTGTTCTTTCGATTGGACCATCGAGCGTTCCAATGAATTCCGTTTTTTTTTAGATATAGCAAGAAATTTTGAAAAAAACATAAAATTCCGAAACTTTGAGCTTCTTGCGGCACGTGCTAATATGGTTCACTCGAACTGAGATGTTATGTACTTCATTTTGATTGGAGTCGCAATCTTTTTAGGGAGTGAGACTAGAAGATTTCGAAAATTTCCAAAATAAGGGCCACCCTATCAGGTACCCACTAATAGCTAGTTATCATTTATTTTATGTATAATAATTTCATAACATGAAAAATATTGCATGTGACTCGAGACAATGGATATCACCTCATTTTCTCTCATAAGTCGCTGTTTATAATATGCTGCACTTGCGCGAACTTTCGCCTAATAGGCTGATAGCACACTTTACCTCGTCGTTTTCCCCTCAAAGTTTCATCCCCGCGAAGATACGCTCCGTCCCTATACAGGGTGATTCAAAATTCCCGCGCTCTTTTTTGGGAGTAGATTCCTGATGAAATTCTAAAACGATTTGTCCTTTTGCACAATGCACTCCGACGCATAATTTCCGAGATATAATTAATTAAAGTTGACTAATTATGAGGTGGATCCATCGGTCATTCAGGAGCGTCATAACAGAACAAGAGAGGAAGGTGCTTGCAGAGGGCGCTCATACGATCAGCTGATCGGTATAATCGATACGATTTACCAGCATACAAATTGGTAAATTCTCTATGTAGAACGATTGAATTCGTCGAAACTGTGGAAAAATTGATTATTGTCATGAATTCTTATCACGATATGCTGTAGGTGAAAGTTGTAATTTTAGTAATGATTTTTATTACGCAGACAAATGTGAAATAGTGTTATTTCGTAGGGATAGGGATTCAAGTGAGAGAAAAAAGTATAACTACTCGTTTTCAATCAGAATTTACATGTAAAAAAGAAAACATGAGAATTTTCATTCACCCGATACCCAATTTGAACGGTTTGATTAGTAAGTTTAACACAAGAGATTGGATTCCGAATCCTGTATTCTGATTGGTCGAGAATCAATGTATGTTAGATCAATCCTCGGCCGTTTCAAATGATTCTTCTGAAGAATGTGTTTTCGACTTATCCTAACCACAACATTGAACAATGATGAATTTATTCGAATTCACCCTTTTAACATCATTCGATGATTATAAAGGGTTTATCGAACGTTAATAACTTACTTAAGATCACTCAAGATCATCCATGTTTAAATCAAAATCTAATTCAAATGTGTGCAAGTTCGAGCGCGTTTCTACGTTTAGAAAATGTATTCGTCCTGAAAAGGACGGATTTGGTTAATCTTCAAAGACAATTCTTTTTCCATTTGGAATAACAATATGCCCTTTGAAGTCATATGTGCTTTAAATGAAACTGTTTCGAGCTGTCACCTGATTGGTTGATTCGTATCACGAATGGTTGATTTAAGCTAAACAAACCGTATGTGATTACAATGTCAATCAAGTGCAATGATTGGGTCGTATACGATGTCACACCTTGTATTTTCGTCAAAATTGATGGATTCTGCGAGTTGAAGTAAGTTATTAACGTTCGATAAACCCTTTATAATCATCGAATGATGTAAAAAGGGTGAATTCGAATAAATTCATCATTGTTCAATGTTGTGGTTGGGATAAGTCGAAAACACATTCTTCAGAAGAATCATTTGAAACGGCCGAGGATTGATCTAACATACATTGATTCTCGACCAATCAGAATACAGGATTCGGAATCCAATCTCTTGTGTTAAACTTACTAATCAAACCGTTCAAATTGGGTATCGGATGAATGAAAATTCTCATGTTTTCTTTGTTACATGAACATTCTGATTGAAAACGAGTTGTTATACTTTTCTCTCCCACTTGAATCCCTATCCCTACGACATAACACTATTGTACATTTGTCTGCGTAATAAAAATCATTACTGAAATTACAACTTTCACCTACAGCATATCGTGATAAGAATTCATGACAATAATCAATTTTTCCACAGTGTCGACGAATTCAATCGTTCTACATAGAAAATTTACCAATTTGTATGCTGGTAAATCGTATCGATTATACCGATCAGCTGATCGTATGAGCGCCCTCTGCAAGCACCTTCCTCTCTTGTTCTGTTATGACGCTCCTGAATGACCGATGGATCCACCTCATAATTAGTCAACTTTAATTAATTATATCTCAGAAATTATGCGTCGGAGAGCATTGTGCAAAAGGACAAATCGTTTTAGAATTTCATCAGGAATCTACTCCCAAAAAAGAGTGCGGAAATTTTGAATCACCCTGTATTCCTATACCCACATAGCATAATTGTCTCAGTAATATTTTCAGAATATTTTGCAACATTCTGGAGATATTGTAATATTGTTAGAATATCATGGAGATACCCATGTAGAAAATGCCGAATTCCAACCAACCATAACAATCGAAACAGTACTGGTACAACACTGATTACCAGGGTTGGTTGCCAACGTTGTAACGTGGTTGAAGTAACAACCAGTACAATGTTGTTGTAATGCCGATAGTCAATGCTGATTTGCCAACGTTGATTTAAAACCCGTTCAACGTTGTCCATTATGTGTGGTTTAATACGGCAAAATTTTGAACAAATTATTATTCATGTTCTCGAATTGACTTCTTCACATGTTTTCGGATTATTCATTCGTTTCAAGAAACGATTCAAACTTCAGCAACATACGAACAGATGTGTTATATTTTTTACTTTCGATACAACCATGGACATTAGCTGAAAATATACACCGAAAAAACGATATTCTAGGATTGAGAGGAATTTATTCTTCACTCTTCCTCTAAACCAATCCTCTTATTATAAGACTAACCCCCTCTAATTTTTAGTGACTTCATAAGATATTCTTCCTTTTAGAATAAATTCTTGAAATAAGAATATTCCCAGATCATTTTAAATAACCGCTCTGTACAAAATAATTTTGTAAATTATCTAGCCTGAGATGTAAAATGACTTATAAATTCACAATATTCGTATAAAAGTCATGCTAAACATGAGAAAATTTCAAATTGAAGAGTATTCTTGAAGTTGAAATTTTCAAATTTGAGAAAAAAGCCTTATGTTCTGAGTTGAATTTGTTGTTAGGGTGATGATAAACTTGTAGGAAGAGTTTGAAAGTTGGGTAGAATCTATATTGATCAGGAAAGTTCGAATCGTGTGGCAAAAGTTGGAAAATCTGTCAACTCAGCTCACGGCACATGGGTATTCTATCAGCTTTTCTTCACTAAACGAAATCTAGGCAGGAGAAATGTATCAAAATTTAGTAAAATCAAGTTGGTACAGAGGAAGAGAGGACAGATATATCCATTGAATTTTATTGGTTATTATAGAAATGTTGATAAATAAGGAAAGGCTATAGAAGATCCAATGTGTCGTCTTTTAATATTTTTGTTCCAATAATGTTGTATCATGTTCCTACAAATGAATGTTATTATATTTATGAAACAGGTCCAATACACATGTTTCCTCAACCTACTAGTGAAAAGATACAAAAATGCACACAATACAAAATCATTGACCAAAAATATTGAGAGACGATAAATTGAGTCATACATAGCCTTTACGTATTTATCAACATTTTTATAATAACCAATAAAATTCAATGGATATATCTGTCCTCTCTTACTCTGTACCAACTTGATTTTACTAAATTTTGATACATTTCTCCTGCCTAGATTTCGTTTAGTGAAGAAAAGCTGATAGAATACCCATGTGCCGTAAGCTAAGTTGACAGATTTTCTAACTTTTGCCACACGATTTGGACTTTCCTGATCAATATAGATTCCACCTAACTTTCAAACTCTTCCCACAAGTTGATCATCACCCTAACAACAAATTCAACTCAGAACATAAGGCTTTTTTCTCAAATTTGAAAATTTCAACATGAAGAATACTCTTCAATTTGAAAAGTAAAACCATCCGTCGAGCTGCAAGTGAATAATCCAAGTTTTTTGCAATTCATTTTGAACATTTTTTTGACATATTTTTTATCAAATGAGTTCTTCATGACTCACATTTATTACAGAATCAATATGATCTCTGAGTTTTTGCCTAAAAGTACTGATGTAAGTATTTGAAGAAAATTCATTTTCACTGCATCAACAAATTACGAGTTTTTGACATGTTACAACAGCTATGACTGATTCACTAATTCATTTTGCACTTACTAACAGATTTTTTGATACACATTATTCAAGAAATAACCACCACACATTTCACAAAAATAATTCATCCATTTTATGATCAAATGAATTTAACCTCACATTTGTCAACCGAACTGCAATTTTCACACAGGCTCATAGATTATTATATTCAACCGACGGATGATTGAATCGGATAAACACGTCACTTTAATTGATCTTTTCTAATGCATCGCGTAGGTACCGGTTTGACGGTACAGAAAAATTATTACTGATACTGAATTTGAATAATTTGCAAGTCTAGTCTAGTCGGTGTAAGAACTCCGGTAACAGTTCCAACGAAAATATCTTTATATAATATGTTATTGCTGTTATTTGAAAATTTGTAACTCATCAGAATGATAAGAGAAACATTCTCAATAGTATACAGTCGGAGAAGAATATTTAAAATTCATCAATAACAACGTGTTCAACAATATTCCCGTCAGATCTGTTACCGGACTCCTCACGCCGACTATACAATATTACTTTAATTTATGATGTCAGAATTCATAACTGGCATACAGCTGTACTGGTCAAAGCGTCATTCTCTCATGAGGGTTAGGATTTTGTGTTAGGTTCGATTCCGCGTGTAGGGCTGTGAGATTTTCGCTATTGACCCCCACAGTTTGAACGCTTGTTATCATTAAATATCTTCATTAAGATAATTTCCACCAGGGAGTTCGATTCCTGTAGAACGCGGTTCTAGCAACTGACATTGGAACATGTTTCCATACATCTATTACACATACAGTACGAGATCGACAAGGATTCCAATAATTTTTTTGTGAATTATCTGAAATTATTTTACAATTGCTGTAATATATGGGTAGCGTTCATTTTTCTTATTTCTTTCATCAATTTTAGAACTAAACTAAGAGATTATATTCATTCGTATGATAATATTATGCAGAAATGAATATTATTTCATAGTCAACTGAATCATTTATGTGCACGTTTAATATCATTGTTGGTATACAATGAAAAACCAGTACTGATTCAGGGTTGATGTTAACGTTGACCCGGTATTGGTGAACAACGCCGTACCAGTGTTGATCAGCGTTATCATTCCGGGTTTATTCCAACGTTGTTTGCCAACAGTTGGCAGTTGGCAAATAATGTTATTCCAGTACTGGGTCGTTCGTCAATTTCTGCATGGGTATTAACGAGACATTTGTGCTATGTGGATATCCATGCATGAGACAGCACCCCATACAGGAAACCCCGAGAATGTAAACACAGCCAATAATCGGCCCATGTATGGCTACCATTCAATGGCCAATAATGGATTCACATCATTGGCACAACTGTGGCCCACCGCTGGCTGATAAGAAAGGCCAGCAATGAAAACAGCGGATAATCAGCCGATGTACGGCTACGGTAAACGGCCAACAATTGATTCCCCGTTACTGGCTGGAATATGGCCTATTACTGAGTGAAATGGATTCCAAAGTTGAATGTATTGTATTCGTAATCACCCCTGAAAAAAGTTTGTTTTGGCCTTATTTCTATTACGTTGAATAAATAATTCATATCCATCAAATACGTTTTACATGATTCAAATGAATTCTTATTCATAGATAATCAATTACTTTCTCATGTAAATAACAAAGAAATTTGAAGGAATAAGCAACTGAATTCAACTGATTTATCGAGAATACTTTGGACTTGTATAATTTTACATTTCAGATTGTCGAAATATCATGCATGCAAATCTATTTGGAAAAAAACATCCATTTCTGATCTTGTGAAAACTGGAATCACAAACATCCCAAAAACAAAAAAGTGTTTTGGGTCACGCTTAACCACTCATTTGAACTAATACTGAACCGATTATTCTGGAACGCAGTCATATTACCATTGGATATCATTATTATTATGCCCTCGTAATCTGCCATTGATGGCTAACATTCGAACATTATCCCGAAATTTCTGGCCCTCAATCGGGATCATTTAGCCCCATTACTGGGCCAATCAATAATTTTATACATGGCCCATTATTTATTGCCATTACTGGACCCACGTTATCATCCAGCAATTAACCATTGATGAGCCATTAATGGGCGCCATTAACGGGCAAAGAACGCCGTTTGTGGTCCAGTAACGTGCCATTATTGGGCCAATTGTTGAACCCTGTATGGGATACTCTCCTGAAAACCGTCTTCAGTTTGTACTATTTGAAAAATTCATGGCTGATATTCAAGCTTTCCATGTGTTAAATCCAAATATTCAACATCATAAAATTTTATTCGGTGTTTCTCACATAACAAACAAATGGACACGCAGACAGAAATTGAATTGGATTAGTTTCAACTTCTATATAATAAATTCAAGAGTGAAATTAGAGATGTGCGATACGATATCGATATTTTGTCTGTCGACGTACCGATATTTTCATTCGATCATATCTGTGTATTGATATGAAATACATGTATTCATACATGAATATGTATTCATACAGGGTGGGGCATTTAAAGTGTCGCGGGCGTTTTTTCCAAAAATAAAGTGAGATACGAGAAAATTTTTCGGACAAAAATTGTAGGGTACCGAGGGGGACATCCGATGGTGGCCTTGGCTTTGACCTCAAATCTCATCTTCAAGGGCATTCTGAGATCAACTCTTGTTTTTTAAATAGCATCTCATATTTTTTACTGCAGATTTGGATTCTAGGTCAAAAACCAAGAAACTTTTGTCTGAACCATTTTCCTGAAATCCGCAAAGATGGCGCTCTAATCGATATTGTTCCATACTGAATCTGACATTAGAATAACTCGAAAACGAAGGGTCTTAGAGGAGAATGTTTCGGACAAAAGTTGTCAATACACAACACATTTCAATCGTCTACATTACCACCATTCAGAGCTCACGCGATGTAAACAAACGACGGGGTTCAGTGAAAATTCACGATTTTGAAAGTCAGTTTGTCAGTTACATTTGATTATTACTTGGTTTATGACAAATTGAAAATCATGGATATCCGATACACGGTTTCTGAAAAGATCGATATGATCTACATTTACGGTGAAGTGCATAAGAACCCCAGACAAGCATATGACTTGTATGCAGAACGATTTCCTGAAAGAACAACGCCATCCATTAGGTATTTTCAACGCATTACAAAATTATTCTCAGAAACGGGAAGTGTTACAAGGGAAAAACGACATCGAATGAGAACTGTTAGCGGAGAAAATGCGGAAGTTAATGTACTAGCTGCAGTAGCCAATAATCCACACGTGAGCTCTCGTGAAATTGAACTCCATTCGGGAATTTCTCGAAGAAGTGTTCTTCGAATACTGAAACGTCACAAATTCCATCCGTATCACATTTGTTTGCATCAAGACCTTCACGGTGATGATTTCGGAAATCGTGTACAGTTTTGTCGATGGGGTCTAGCGCAAATGCACAATAACAACTTCATCAACATATTATTTTCTGATGAGTCGACGTTCACCAATCATGGTCAAGTAAATCGACATAATATGCATTACTGGGCGACAGAAAATCCAAGATGGTTACGTCAAGTAGAGCATCAAAGACAATGGGCTGTGAATGTTTGGTGTGGTATTTTTCGATCTCGAGTCATTGGACCGTACTTCATTGCAGATACGCTAAATGGAGAGAAGTACAGACATTTCTTAGATCAAGTACTTCCAACATTACTTGAAGACATTCCTATTCAGGAACGATTGAATATGTGGTATCAACACGATGGTTGTCCATCCCATTATGCAGTCACAGCTCGAGAAATATTGGACAGAGATTATCCTGGACGATGGATAGGACGTCGTGGACCAGTTCATTGGCCTGCCCGTTCTCCGGATCTTACTTCTCCAGATTTTTTTTTATCGGGATACATAAAAGATACAGTTCATCAACAAGCACCGACTACACCTGAGAATATGCGTCAACGAATCATCAATGCATGCGCCAGCATCAATGAAGATATTTTAGCACGAGTTCAGCAATCTTTTGTAAAACGTTTTGAAATGTGTATTGAAGTCGAAGGCCATCATTTTGAGCATCTACTGCATTAAAATTATCCAAGTGATGTAGACGATTGAAATGTGTTGTGTTTTGTCTGTTATACCCCATCACCTCCGTTTCAGTTCAAGGGGTCCCCCTTGGAATCAGACAACTTTTGTCCGAAACATTCTCCTCTAAGACCCTTCGTTTTCGAGTTATTCTAATGTCAGATTCAGTATGGAACAATATCGATTAGAGCGCCATCTTTGCGGATTTCAGGAAAATGGTTCAGACAAAAGTTTCTTGGTTTTTGACCTAGAATCCAAATCTGCAGTAAAAAATATGAGATGCTATTTAAAAAACAAGAGTTGACCTCAGAATGCCCTTGAAGATGAGATTTGAGGTCAAAGCCAAGGCCACCATCGGATGTCCCCCTCGATACCCTACAATTTTTGTCCGAAAAATTTTCTCGTATCTCATTTTATTTTTGGAAAAAACGCCCGCGACACTTTAAATGCCCCACCCTGTATATATGGTTTTCTTCAATTCCCAGTCTTGGCCAGCTCGATTTAGAGCATATATATGATAACCCTGTTATTTCTCAAAAGGTCAATATTCCGAAAGATCACAGTCCGAAAATTCGTGTTCCGAAGGCTGCTTCCCGAATGTTCATTGTGTCGAATATTGTTGATTGAGCAGTATCGCCCATTTCTCATAGATTCCTCTAGACAAACTGCTCTGCCGTTTTCAGAACGATGAAATTTCAGAATATCGCTCTTCGAGACATGAATTTTTGGATCCATGATCATTCAGGATACTCTTCTTTTCGGGATATGACAGGGCTAATCATACATAAATGTATTCATAGGACGAGCATTTAACCAAAAAAGTATCTCACGCTATAGCGTAAAAGTATCTCACATATATGTTGAATGAGAAATTGAGTCAAAATGATCTTTTTTCCAGTTCGTTGGTTTGGATGGAGAGGAGTCCGGGTAACGTTTTGCAAGCCATTGCTGGGCTTCTACGGTGTTTTTGCCCCCTAAAAAACAATGTTTTATCAACACGCGAAACTCGCCTTCTTCCATTTTTCAAACAAATTACAAAGTGACTTTACTCTAACCTCGATAACTCTGCTGTTTGTGGTCCGATCGACGTGAAATTTTTACACGTTTCATGTGAAGGTTCGCACTCTAGGGAAACGTGGCCAGTTTGGTACTACTAGCACCATCTCTGGGTTAGTCTCGGGACTTATTGAACGATCTAGAATACACAATGTGTAGTCGCTTTGGTCGATAATTCAATTAATACAAATGACAATGCCTCACTAGAAGCGAAGAAACATTATCGACCGAAGCGACTACACATTGTGTATTCTATAGTTTATCCTCTGCCGAATTGTAGGATTGGAACAAGTTTGGTAACTTGATTGATTAGGAGATGTCACTTGTAGGTACGGTGATTTTCGAATTTCAATTCCCTGTAATTATTTGAAGGAAATCTTGAGAAAGGGGTCGTCAGGGGTCATGGTGGTGTAATTGGTTAACGCACCCCAATACCAACGGGTAGTTCCAGGTTCGACTCCTGGCCATGGCGATTTCTTTTTCAAGATTTAATTCATTTTCAGTTCATGCGCACTGAGAAAAATGAAATGTGAAAATAACTTCTATTTCGTATATTTTTCACCCGTCAAATAATGAAAACTGAAGCCAGCCTTTCAAAAGTGAAAAGTACCTTTTCAGTGTTGAATTTCACTGTACATTCGGTTCACTGAGAGAAGAGTTTACTTATATTGAATGAATATATTTATTTGGCGTCTGTTCAAAAATATTCATTAATTATGAATAAATATGGTAATTGTCAATAAATATCATAGTTGGCATACATACGATTGATTTTATGTGACATTCAGAACAAACAAATCGTTCATTTGGTCCATTTATTTCATGTGAATGATTTTATTTTCCCCTCAAGTAATAAACGATTCCTAATTTACAAATAGACGGTTCGATAAGTACAAGATTTTCATTAGATAAATACTAGTGAACTAAGAATATGAAGAAAAGAATGGTTGATTGACTCAAATTTCAAATTAAATTTCAACACAATAATTCAGTTTCCCAATGTGTATACGATTCTTTCCTCTCAAACACAGATTTGTTAATAATTAAGAAATTTGATTTGACATGAACACCTTGAATTTGATTCGACTCTCGATCTATATTGCAGCAGAATATATAGTTCTGTATATATGTATAACCATGGAACATTGAAAATTTTCTTGCATTTTAAGAAATCCTTTTTATCTGGAAAGAATATGAGAGACAGTCTTGTAGGCTGAATTTTCCTACAAAATCATTAAAATATTTTACCGTAACTTTTCATTCAGTTTGTTCAACTTTATAATCACTGTTAGAAAATTTCTTGAATTTAATATAAGAATTCTTATGAAATTTCATACGTGCATTTCAAAATCAATAATATTCTGGGATTTACAACTTTTTTTAATGAAATTTCACCTTTTCATGAATTTTTTGTGATAGAATTCTGTTACATGTATGATGTCATGATGTCAGCATATATGATATCTAAAACCACATCGTATTTCTCAATCGGTTTCTTCAATCGTGATGTAGTCAAGGTGGTTGAAGCGTTAGGTCGTAATAGGTTAGGTTAGGTAGGAAAGCAGGTTCGATTCCTCGTTAGGTCCCAAAACTTTGTGCTTCAATTGCTTGACTTACATTGATGATTACAAACTCACTCTAGAGGAATGTCGAGAACATAAAATTCACGAAGCGTGAAGAAATTTGGTGATGAATCAAATTTCCAATCTGAATTTTTTTTATATTTTGGCAAAAATTCGTAACAGTTATTGAATTTAATACACAATTTTTATCATAAAATACATTGTTAAATCTAATAATAATAATATTCTGTAATAAAATTTTATAATAATTATCAATCAATTCAAGACATATTTTTCTAACAGTGATAATATTCTTCCGCATAATTCATCATTTCATTTGACTAATTCCAGAGTGTTGTTCCAATTTTGTTTGATTTGACTTATTCTCACGAATATTCAAAGCAAATTATGCGACAATTTTCTCAACCTCATATCACATTCAGGCAATCTAATAATGCTTTGATGTACATTCCCAAGTTTTAGAATTATAAAACAGGAATTTCGCACAAAAACACGGTTTGGTAATAGTTAACAAATATGGATTTGATACAAAAAATAATCTCAAATATGACGCTGGATGATAACAACTCAATATTTATTTCCCCATAAGCAAATATAAGATTTGTTAACTATTAACAAATCTTGTTCACTATAAATAAATACTTTTCTCAGTGTTTGATTCACCAAAAAGATGGTATTTATCGCCTAGCTCATGGTAATAATAACTAAAAAGATAGTATTCATCACCTAACTCATGGTAATGATAACCAAAATAATGTATTTTTCACCGTCAAATACATTACTATATTGAAACATGATTTCTACAATGCAGATTTTTCTCAGTGCGAACTTCAATTTTTGAATCTTGAAACGAGTCCGTATTCTCTCTTCAACGATGAGTTTGTCTTGTACGTATCGTCACAGCTTACTCGTCATGAGAGAGAATAATTATTTGACACGTTTCGAGATATACGGAAAAGTTCATCTCTTCCCATCTAACCACATACTCTGAGTAAGGAGGTGGGGTTATTAGAGACATGGATCCGTTTGTGTGTTTAAATTAGCTGTACCAGCAACACACGCATCGATTATTTCATTGATCGATGTAAATATGTTTCTTCGCTTCTAGTAATGCATTGTCATTTGTATTAATTAAATATTGATATGTTGCTTGGGACGGTATCCGGAACACGGTACAGATTCGTTTTTTCATTTCCCGTCTCCTATAGATGATAATTTTCCTCTCCATTCATTCAGAAGTATATCAGATTTTTTACAACCCCTTAATCCATATGCCCAGGTGTGTAAAATGCTCTTCCTCATGACCTCCACGACGAAATCGCAACTTAGATAGGCCTCACTGGCGCCAAATTGTTTTTAGTTCACCCAATAATGGGCGCAACTTCTAAAAAATTTTTTTTTCCCATGAAAATATTGGGATCTTTTTTCATTCAGATGAAGGAAATATCAAGAGAACAACGACGAGAAACGAAGAAAAATTTTCTATAAAACACTCTACTCCTTACCTTATTTTTGTTCCGTATCGCGCATCTCTAATTGAATCCAAGTTGAGAATTTCATTTATATGGATAATAAAACATGAATAATATATCCAGAGCAGCAGTGTTTGTACGAGAGGTCGACTTATTACAGATTGTAATGATATTGAAGAAAATTTCTCCTCAAAGAGTAACAGAATTGCAAGAAAATGGTGCATGGCTGTATGAAACATATTTCAAGTCAATGAGAAAGATAACTAAAACCGTACTGGATATTCTTGCGGATCGCGTATTTCCACATCTTGCAAGGGATTACAACTATTGGAACATACCTCCTAAACATGTGAGTCCATTTATCGATCTCCTTTTTACTTTGATAAGTTTTACCAAATAAATAGCTTATAATATTTAGATGTACTAGATATAGTAGAATATGTTATTGAAGTTCGAATCGTTTACTGAAATAAATTAGTAATCGAATCACAGAACACTCAGCTGTCGGAGACCTAGAATCTTGCAGTACATTCTTCAAACGATGTTTCCAGTTCCATGGAGTCAATTCGGGCAGATAAATAACCATGATTCGTCAGATTTTGTGAATTTGAATTTTCGTTTGGTTTGTATGAACGATTCAAACTTCAACAATATTATAGAATAGACTAAGACAGATTTACACATTTTTTTATTTACTCCTTTGATTTTTTTCTTATGAGTTCATATGATTTTTTTGAAGCCATCCAACAATTTTGTCATTGGAATTTCAGCTGTCTGTTGAAACAAAGTAAAAAAATAGGTATGGAGAACCATACGTTACTTCCATGTTCCCCATATTGTCCCGCACAGCATAATCCATCGAAAATGATATTTTTATTCGAAATCTTAAAAAACTTTCTTCTCATCCATCTGTGTATCCATGTGTATCTACAAAAATTTCCATCCGCATCATCTTTCGCATCATTCGGTTTATGCAATGAAAGATGAATTCTGAACCTTCATTCACCTTCTGTTGCGCGCTGTGAGATAGACTTTTTTGGGAATCGAAATGTTTTGACGTTTTGAAACTATTAGCAAAAGCGAAATACCCCCTCCTACGTAATACTCCCTTCTGCATAATGGACTGTTGACCCTTTCCCAATGATTCCGTTTCCTTCAAGGAATACGAAAGTAAAAAAAGTATTATAAATTCCAATTTCAGTTGTATGATGATGTTCAAGTTCCAATTTTTGCAGTTTTAAATATTGGTTAAGGGGGTATTCTAGTCTAGAAATTTGGAAAATTCGAAATTTTTTTTCTTCATATTTTTGAACTTTGGACATCCAAGAATATGTCCTTGGGAGGATTTTTTGACATTCTCATTGTATTTTACAATTCAATGGATAAAATTTCCGACATCTCAAATCAAAAATTTTGAACGCCTTTTTTTCAAAACCATTTTTTGTAAGCCGGCGTAGGTGATATCTCAAGTTCTAATGAACCAATTTATTCCAAAATTGTTATGAACATTGTTCATCGCATTCTCTCTATCGCATGAACCAATAAGAATTAAAAATTTCCCAATTTTACTGTTTTTAAATCATTTGAAATCGTCATAAAAAACGCGCTGAACAAATTTTGTTTCCATCATTTTGTCTAAAAATTTTTATTTCGACTTGTTCAAGGTTTCATACCGTAGCGGCATCTTTATCATCTTATCCATTGGACTTTTTTTGTTTCTGATAACCAGAAAGGCTAAAATGTGGTACGTCAGGGCACTCTTTTTTTCAGACCTCCACTCCACCAGCTTGCATTTTCTTTAATTTTATATTCCTTCCCATGTGGAAATGTACACACGGGCCGCTACTGGCGCGGTATTGTTGCCAGAGTTGCCAGTATTGTCAAATCTAATCTTACCATTATGGGGCCAGTTGTTTGGACGGTACTGGCAAGGAGTCGGAATGATAACATCATTTTACATAAGGGCCAGTAAAACATTTACCACCACGTCGGTAGCGATATTTGGTGTGTGCCTATTATGGTGGAACTCTGGCATGGCAACAGAACCAATTGTTCTACCACACCTGGATGAGAAGTGGTAGAGGGTCAAAATAATACATCCTATGTAGGAATTCAGACCCGACCCAGTACTGGCACAGTGCTGGTAATTAGAGATCCCCGGAGTTATATTTCAAGTGAAAAAAAAATACATTGAATTTGAACTTTCAAAACTTTGTGAATCTATTTGTCTTATCACCGTTATCTGAGAAAGACGCTTTGGAAGTGGTTTCATGAAAGTTCACTGGGCAAGGATTGAACCCGGGACCTGCGAGTGAGAAACAGAGTCTCTATCACATCAGCTAATCTCCGAGTTGACAACACGGAGGAAATTGGAATAGTGAGGTTCACCATTATCGTGCAGTAGAACCTTGTTTCATTGAAAGCACTAAGCAATCAATTTATTCTACTAAATATAATTCAGTAAAGATTCGTGATTTCAACAAAACGGTGCAGTAGTCCATGTATGATCAATATTACGGATGGTGTAGTTAGTTTGACTGACTCAATTGCCTTTACTACGCTGTTTAGTAATACTAACTATTTTATTCGCGCTCGAGCGGAGTGAACCGAAACGAGTCGAACATAACCGAATATACGAACTCTCCTCGCTTACCGACACTGTTTTGTTTATAAACAATTTTTTTTTCTCATAAATGTGTTAATGGCAGGAAAGGAGTTGATGATAACTCTCATATGGAATATGCCTATCATGATTCTCGTCTTAATAATCAACACTTCACAAAATCAATTTATTTAGAAAATCCAAAATTGTTTCAACAGTATCCTCTAATCATAAGTTCTTCAAACACTTATAAGAGATATGCAAAGCTAGGAAAATTATATGTTCAGGTTAGCTCAAGTGGTATACGCGTTAGGTGTAGGTAGGTAGGTTGTTGAGGTTCGATTCCCGCTTTCAGCACCCTGAATGTCATGTGCAATCGATGTTTGATACTACAACTTCACGCTCAACTAATAAGTAATGAATGTCAAGCAATCAAAATTTTTGCTACTTTGGGAAATTATTTCTAAAGACAACATTAACAACCTTCATAATATAACAAAAACTTTTTTATTGTTGAACCGAATTCATATTGTTGTTTAGTAAAAATGATCATGCCCATTCCGCGGAATAGATGATTCGTGTGGTGGAATCAATTATGCGATCATTCACTGTTTGGTACGAATAACAATGTTTGGGTAATCGAATGAAATACAAGTTTAGTAAAATTAATTTGACTTGTTATGGTGACATGAACTGTATGTGCATTCGGTTTCTAATACTAAACATTTGGTCTGTCCATATTTCACTAAATCGTTAAGTACGAGATACCATTGGTTTGATTGATATCACTATTCAGATTTCTCCGTGAACGGACCACTTGAATTCCCATTTATTGCACCAATTCCCTTGAAGTCACGCAATTTACCATAGACTCCGTAGTGAAACAAGAATCTACCAATACTGTTTCATTGTTCTCTATTGAACGTATTGAATGATCATACCAACTCTGTCTTGATACTGGCCCGACTCCGGCTCACTACAAAAATCAAGTTGCCAAGATCGTGATTTTAATGTCAATCCACTACCGATTCCGTAGTCAACCAGAGTCCCACCAATACTGGTACCATGTCGTCTATCGAACATATTGAATCATAATACCAACTCTGGCTCAATACTGGCGCGACTCCGGCTGACCACAACAGCCGAGTTGCCAAGATCATAATTGCAACATCAATCGACTATCGATTTTGTAGTCAGCCAGAGTCATATCATTACTGGCATATTGCCGTCTGTTGTACATATGGAATGATAATACCGACTCTGGCTGAATACTGGCGCGGTACCGTTTCTCGAAGTCCTGGGTATTGTCCAGACAGTATTCATTCGATACTGACCCTATACCGTCTGTCCACGCGAGCCAATACCATCTGAAATTTTGCGAATGTTCGGCGACAGTTGAAAAACGGTAATGATTCTGAACAGGCACAGTTCTTTTTGCGGAACTTTGGCAAATACAACCTCGCCAGTACCACGCCATTTGTCATAATGAATTGACATAATCGGGAGTGATTTTGGAACATTGTCTACCGTGTGACATATTTGGGAATTCAAATCGACGATTTTACGTAGAACTACACTCTAAGAACACCCAAACCTCTGTGTGTGTCTGATAAATGTACGAGAAAATTTGAATACGTCTAACGAGCGTGCATGGAGATTGCTGGCTCTTAGAATATATACATTAGGGTGGTCCTTAAATGGGGTCATGACGAATTTTCTCCGTGCCGCCCCAAAAATTTGTTGGAAATGAATGAAACAAAATCCCCCCAAAGCCCGAGCTCTGTAACTTAACTCTAAAGCGTGCCTCCAAAGTGCTACTTTTTCCCATTTAACCCCTTTAACAACAAAATGTGCTGAAATCTTCCCTTAATTTCAATCTCATGCCATCTGAACAAAAATGGTGGGAATTGTGAGTCGACATCTTATAGTTTTTGGATCGCTCTTTCAAATCGTGTACACGAAATTCACGAAAAAGAACATTGCACTACTTTTTTTCTCAAAAATATCCAAAAAACGCGATTTTTCGACAACGATTTTCCTTTAAATCGAATTTTTTACCATGATGCCACCATTTTGGCGTCTCCTACAGTATCAGAAACGTGTTCCCGATACTTCGACTTGAAAAATATCGTTGGACATTTTCGATTTTTATCGTTTTTTTAGATTGAAAATGGCGTTTAAAAGCCAAAATTCATCAGAATCTCTTCATGTTTGGATTTTTTTCAAGGTTTTTCATAACTCAATGATATCAGGTGAGTTATTTGAAGGTATATATAACTCATTCTGATATATGAGAACAATCTGAGCTCAAAGCATGGTATTTTAAGAGGGCAGCACCTACATGGTAGGAGAAAACCGGTTACACTCCACAAAATCTTCAAAATTCTCATCTCTTGTAATTCAGTATTGAACTTTCATGAAATCTGTGAGAGTCGATTTTCGAATTATTGTTTATTTAAACTTGTATGTGAATGCAAATTGCAGGGAAAATGTAAAATTTTTCGACTCCTCGATTCAATTTGGATTGAAAAATTTTTCTGATATCTCCCCAAACAGCACCGAAAGTTCTCAAAGGGTTTTAAAAACGTGTTCATAGTCCCACAGATGTTGGTTCCCAAAAGTATATTTTCTAAACATTTAGAGAAAATTCATTCAATGTGCTGGGAAACACGTTTTGGGGACATTGTTGACGAATGCTATGGTACGTTTCCAGAACGTTCTCGGAACGTTATATGAAAACTAAGTATTTCACCTCTAACCTATACAAATTTATATCTATAGTTTTACTAGGGACAAAAGTATCAAACAACAATAAAAGTATGTTTTTTATTGAATATTTGAAAGGATTTCATTTCAGAAGTTCGAAACTATTGGCAGGATATAAATTAGTAAGAATTAAGTCAATGTATTAAGATTCACATAACTTCAAAATTGGCGCGGAACAAAATTTCATTGTATGCGATGTATTAAAAAGATGCAAATGTAATTTGTCGGATCTATCAATACAGGCTCCACCGCAGTTCATTTGCATCGGCTCCAAATGGAGAATATTGGAAGATTTGACACAAGTTTGAACATTAACAAATTCTCATTCTCCGTGTCTCATAAACGTTCCATGGAAACCTAAATAAAACTATACCAGACATTTGTACATCCCTGGTATATACATGCGATGTTTCCTGAACGTCCCGAAACATTTTCAGAACATTCCAATGTTTCAGAAGACGTTCCGAGGATGTTGATAGAACCTTCCGGTGCTGTATGGGATCTTCATCAATGGATTTATAATCATGAAGTGTTTTTAAGAATTGTAGATCATGATTTGGAGCTTCTGCTGCGGAAGGAATTGTGAACCAAGCTTCTATATTATAGGGCTATATTATAAAAGCTTGGTTCACAATTCCCTCCACAGCAGCAGCTCCTAATCACGATCTACCATTCTTAAAAACACTTCATGATTATAAATCCATTGATGAAGAGATATCAGAAAAATTTTTCAAGCCAAATTGAATCGAGGAGTCGAAAAATTTTACATTTTCCCTGCAATTTGCATTCACATACAAGTTTAAATAAACAATAATTCGAAAATCGACTCTCACAGATTTCATGAAAGTTCAATACTGAATTACAAGAGATGAGAATTTTGAAGATTTTGTGGAGTGTAACCGGTTTTCTCCTACCATGTAGGTGCTGCCCTCTTAAAATACCATGCTTTGAGCTCAGATTGTTCTCATATATCAGAATGAGTTATATATACCTTCAAATAACTCACCTGATATCATTGAGTTATGAAAAACCTTGAAAAAAATCCAAACATGAAGAGATTCTGATGAATTTTGGCTTTTAAACGCCATTTTCAATCTAAAAAAACGATAAAAATCGAAAATGTCCAACGATATTTTTCAAGTCGAAGTATCGGGAACACGTTTCTGATACTGTAGGAGACGCCAAAATGGTGGCATCATGGTAAAAAATTCGATTTAAAGGAAAATCGTTGTCGAAAAATCGCGTTTTTTGGATATTTTTGAGAAAAAAAGTAGTGCAATGTTCTTTTTCGTGAATTTCGTGTACACGATTTGAAAGAGCGATCCAAAAACTATAAGATGTCGACTCACAATTCCCACCATTTTTGTTCAGATGGCATGAGATTGAAATTAAGGGAAGATTTCAGCACATTTTGTTGTTAAAGGGGTTAAATGGGAAAAAGTAGCACTTTGGAGGCACGCTTTAGAGTTAAGTTACAGAGCTCGGGCTTTGGGGGGATTTTGTTTCATTCATTTCCAACAAATTTTTGGGGCGGCACGGAGAAAATTCGTCATGACCCCATTTAAGGACCACCCTAATATACATATATACAAACAACCAGACATTGGTTTACATGACTCGCGTGAACTCTGTTCATTATAATGATATTATTGGCAGAATATTGAAATAGCGGAGATTGGGTGTTGTAGTGAGCCAAAGCTACGCCAGAACAGAGCCAGAGTTGGAGGGAGTACGATATGTTAGGTCGAAAACAATGTACCTGGACTAATGGGGGACTGACTGGCTTTGGAATCGGTTATCAACTTTCGCCAAAAGAAATCCCCGAATAAACATGCATCTGGTGGTTCACCAAAGCTGCGCCATTAGGTAGCAAAAATGACCTGATTCATTTACCATATTAGGTGGGCGAAGAAGCGGCTATACTGATTCAGTTGATTACAAATTTCGTAGCCAATCAGTGCCATACCAATACTGGCATATGGTCGGCTATCAAATATATGAAATGGTCATCCCAACTCTAGCTCAGTACTGGCGCCGCTTTGGTTTATCATAAGAGCCGGATTTCCATAGACATAATTTTAACGTAGTTCGACTACCGATTTTGTAGTTAGCCATTGCCCTGCCGATCCTGGCACTCGATCGCCTATTGGATATATTGAATGGTTATCCCAACTCTGGCTCAGGACTGGTTAAGCTTCGGCTCACCCTAACAGCCTGATCCCCATCGCTACGATTTTAACGACAATACAACATCGATTTCGTAGTCAGCCAGTGCCATATTGATACTGGCATATAGTCGGCTATCAAATCTATGAAATAGTAATCCGCACTCTGGCTCAGTACTGGCGCCGCTTTGGTTTACCATAACAGCCGGATTTCCATGGACACAATTTTAACGTAGTTCGACTACCGATTTTGTAGTTAGCCATTGCCCTACCGATCCCGGCCCTTCATTGTCGATTGGATATATTGAATGATCATCCCAACTCTGGCACAGTACTGGCGCGGCTCCGTTACACTACGATCCGTGTATTTTCTAGCCAGTATTGATTCATTACTGGCCCAACACTGTCTGTTCACGCCAACCAATACCTTCTCAACTCCGTCGAACATGTACAGCCAGTTGAAAAACAGTCATGGGCCTGAACAGGAACAGTTGTTTTTGCCGAAGTCAGGCAAATACAACCTTTCCAGTACTGGGCGATTTGTCAACTCCGGCAATTTCCACATGGGTTGTTTCGTTTGATTCTTTTTGTATTTTTGAAAAATTAAGAAACAAATGATGAAATAATAGATAGTAATAATATTATTCGTTTCATTTGTTCAGAGTTTGAAGAAACGTCCTAAATTCGTGCCTCTACACTAGAATATCCTCTCAAACATGGTCCGGGAACAGTCAAGCTGAACAGAGCTTCCAAGTAATTTTTGGAATGTGATTCTCCATCAATTTTGGGTTCTGTTTCTTCAGAAAATTCACCGTTGAAATCTTGAGCGATTTGTGCAACTCGCTTTATAAATAGTCTTTCGTTTACCCTGTGAGGTTGATGCAAACCGGAAAAAAATATTCTGCCAATAGGTAGGCACATGAGTTCCTCGAATGGCTTGATTGAGTCAAAAGATAATGGCGATTTCGAAAAAGTGTTTTTTCCCGTCAATATCTCATCTCCCTGTTCATTCCACCAAAACTCGTATAAAACCATTAAATCATAGTATGAATTTCATCATAATCAGTCAACTAGAATATGAGATATAGGTGTGCACGAAAATGACCGTATTGGTCATATTTTTCACTTTCCCAATTCACTTCCTTTGGACGAAATCCAGCTGAAACTGATATAAGAACAGTAACATCTCCTTCTACACCTGTGTGAAAAATTTCGTACTAATCGGATAATCACAAAGAAAGTTATTCGCATAAAAGTAAAATTAAAGAAATCCTGAAACACGGAAAAAAGAAAATGAAGCAATTTACTGTATAGGATGACAACGTGTCGCTTCAAGCCTTTAAATAGAAGTTTTCAAAAAATATATTGTCAAATAATTCATATAAGAGAAAAATCGGTATGGAAAACCATGCAGTATTTCCATGTTTTCAATGAAAATGAGAATACATGTTTATTGCACCTTTTCGTTTGTTGAATTTGAATTTGCATCCTGATTTTCACTGGGTTCGCAATTCCCTTTTTCAATATCAAAGTTTGTCAAATCTCTTTCCCATAAATCCACCGGTTTGCAACATAGCGAATGGCGTCCAGATCAATTATGTAGCATATAATGGTTTTAAATTATTTGAACTTGAGAAAAATTTCAAAATGCTCATATCTCAAAAACCAAACCTCAAATAATCTTTTCTCACGCGAAAAACCATTGCATTAGGGAAGGTGTTTTCTGAGACATCCTGTGTGCAGTGTGATCTGAAGATAGATCTGTATCGCGGAAAGGTAAAAATCGGAGGTGAAAATTGTATAACGATCGGAGAATAGGAACGGAAGATATCTGCATGAGAACGGTATCCACGAAATTTTCAAAAGTTGTTGAAAAACTTAGTGCTCACCTTTTTATTCCCTCCGTTCCGATTTGCTTGTAGTTTATCTCACCAAATCACCCCCCTCCCTCCCCCGCGAATTGAGTATGCCCAAAATTCCACAAAATTCTGATGATACGAACACAGAAAAGGCATCCTTCCAAAACATCGTCCAATAATGCGGATCTCAAAAAAAATTTCTTACAGTTTTTACCATTTTCAAAAACGTATTCCGCGATATTTACAAAACGTACTATCCGCTCGGATCCAGAATCAATAGGCCTCAATGCGTCTCTGAGACGAAAATATTGGAAAAAGAATCATCCTGATCGGTGCATTCTGAGGAGAGTTATCGTACGCCAAAGAGTGCACATTCACAAACACACGCACGCACACAATTTGAACACAAAATACGTTAATTAATTGTTGTAAGTTGCGGAAGGATCCCGAAGACAACGGTTCGAAGTGAAGAAGCCTATGCAAGATGTTTGTTCCGACTAAACGTCGGTCAGTATACCGTTCAATTAGTTTATTATACGTGGCAGGATAATTTTCGGCCGTGGAATCGAGGTTCTCTATAATATTGAGCGCAGGATACTTGAGGGAGGTTTTCAAAAACGACAATTTCTGAATCACGGGCGAAGTTGAGTTATGAATAAGTGAATCGAATAAAGATCGAAATGAGGGAAAATCGTCGGGGTCTCCCTTGAATTTCGGAATCTTAATTCGCGGTAATTTGGCGCGAACCGAATTTCCCTGTGCATCCCGAGTAGACGTGTTCATCGTTTGTTGATTTGGATCATTTTCGCGAATAACAGTCATCGATGAAGCCTGAGCTTGAATCGGAAAATACAAGTCGTCGTAGGCTTTGGAGACTTGCGTAATTTCGACTAGCAACTCAGGTGGAAGCGAAGTATTGAGGCAATATAGAGGACGACGCGTTGATGCAGTATATTATAGATGGAATTTCGGATGATAGCGACAAGAAGTTGGTATTCTATGGTGCAACGGATTTACCAGATTTCAAAAACCGACTCAAAAAGTATGAACGTATTCAGAAGAAGCAACCGGAAAAATCAAAAACGAAGAAAAAAGATTTCAAGAGGTTCAACCCTGCGCCGCAGAAAAATGAAAATGGTGAAATTAGTGATAGATGTTTTGATTGTGGTGATATAGGCCACAAATCTAGAGATTGTGAGAATAAAGAACTAGGTAAGAAATGTTTCAAATGTAAAGCATTCGGTCACATTGCTGCGAAATGTCATGGCAAAACAGAGAGTAGGCCGTCGATTAAAAAACTTCAAGTATCGATGAATAATGTTACAATGTCTTTAACGAGCAAAATGTTTGAAGAAATTTCTATTAACGGCTTAACTGTAAATGCATTAGTTGACACCGGTCGTCAGGTGAGCTCAGTTCGCAAAAATATTTACAATAAAATGAATTGTGGGGTTTTATTCGAAACGCAGATAATCTTGAATGGGCTGGGTAAGAGTGAAATAAAACCTTCAGGCTATATTCAAACGGCAATGCAAGTCGACGGCGACACGTTCCCATGTACGCTGTATATTGTACAAGATAATGCGATGTCTATGGATGTTATATTAGGTAGTGATATTTTATCGTCCGCTGAAATGAAAATAGACGCAAATGGTATTACGATTAGTAAATCAATACCGACGGTGTGTTTTTCTCAGATCGATGTTGTTGAAACCGACATGTTGGATATAGGAGAAGATATTGATGTAAAATACAAAAAAAGGATCGAAGAGTTAATCTCAAATTACCGACCATGTAAGACGAAATCTGTAGACGTAGATATGAAAATTGTACTTATCGAAGAAAAATTTATTTTTGACAAACCTCGTCGTTTACCGCCGCTTGAGTATAAAATTGTGGATAAACAGGTAGATGAATGGTTGAAAGAGGGCGTAATAGAACCATGTGTATCGGAATACGCTAGTCAAGTTGTAGTTGTAAAGAAGAAAGACGGATCCTCGAGAGTGTGCATAGATTATAGAAAATTAAATCGCGTTATTCTGAGAGATAGATTTCCATTACCTCTTATGGAAGATCAGCTAGATAAGTTACAAAATGCGCAAATATTCAGTACTATGGATCTTAAAAATGGTTTCTTTCATGTACCAGTCCGGGAAGAAAGTCGGAAATACACCTCTTTTGTTACGTACAATGGCCAATATCAGTTTCGGAAGGTACCGTTTGGACTCTGTAATTCGCCGGCCGTTTTTCAAAGATTTGTTAATTGTATGTTTAGAGATCTGTCAAGGGAGAGTTTCGCCTTACCCTACCTGGATGATTTTGTAATACCGGCTGAAAATGAAGAAGAAGCTATAAGGCGTTTCGAGATTGTTCTGCAAACGGCACAAGAATATGGTTTTGAGATAAATAAGAAGAAATGCCAGTTTTTGAAAAGGAAGGTTGTATATTCCTTGGCCACATCATTGAAGGAGGGCAAATTCGTCCATCAGAAGCTAAAACGGGAGCGGTGATGAAGTTCCCTGAACCTACCTCAGTGAGACAGGTGCAAAACTTCATCGGATTAACGAGTTATTTTCGGAAATTTATTCAGGGATATTCAATTGTGGCAAAACCATTAACACATATGTTAAAAAAAGACGTTCCATTTCGATTCGCTGAAACGGGAGAAGCTGCATTCGACAGACTTAAAGAATTATTATCGCAGAAACCGGTTCTCAACATCTACAATCCGGAGTACGAAACGGAAGTCCATACTGACGCTAACAAGCAGGGTTACGACGCTGTTTTGATGCAGAGATGTCCAAATGATTCTCAGTTACATCCGGTTTATTACATGAGCCGAAAGACGAGTCCTGCCGAAAAAAGCTATTCGAGTTACGAATTGGAGGTCTTGGCTATTATAGAGGCGTTGAAGCGTCTCAGAGTGTATCTGCTTGGGATTGAATTTAAAATTGTGACGGATTGCCAAGCATTTCAAAAAACCATGAGTAAACGTGATTTGGGAGCGAGGATAGCTCGGTGGGCTCTACTTCTAGGAGAATATGATTATGTCATTGAACATAGAGCTGGTTCGCGAATGAGACATGTGGACGCCTTGAGCAGGCACCCAGTAATGCTAATCTCAGTAGATGGTGTTATTGCAAAACTTCAACATACTCAAAATGAGGATGAGGACACCAGAGCTATAAAGGAGCTCCTCAAGGAAGGATCTCACGAGAATTACTTTGTGCGTTGCGACATGCTTTATAAGTTCATAGAAGGAAGAGAATTGCTTGTTGTCCCTAAACAGATGCAGATGGAACTGATACGTCGAGCTCATGAAAATGGACACTTCGCAGGGAGAAAAGTAGAAGAAATCCTGAAACAAGAGTACTACATCCCGAAGTTAAGACAGAAAATAGATCGTCTGATTGCCAATTGCGTTGTGTGTATAATGAGTAATAAGAAAGCTGGTAAACAAGAGGGATTCCTACACCCTTCACATAAAGAAGACATCCCTCTTCATACGTACCATATGGATCATTTAGGTCCTTTAAAATCTACGAGCAAGAAATACCAGCATATTCTAGCCGTGATAAATAGCTTCACGAAGTTCGTTTGGTTGTAGGGGTGCACGAGACCCGAGATTAGTATCGGTCTCGTCTCGGTCTCGTCTCGAAAATACGAGACGAGACCGAGACGATACCGAGACTGAGGACTCGATACTCGAGAATATCGTCGATACTTTGAAATATTTTTGATAAAGGAAAATGAAAAAAATTAATTAGAATTTTTACATATGACATAATTTATATTTTTTAAGCATTACATTTCTTCACTCTCGATCTACATTTGAAGAAAATGAATGAATATTAAATCATTTAATAATAATATAATTATAATGACAGAATAATAAATGATATAAAAATCAATTCAACAATTATAATAATGAAAAATGAAAAAGATGAAATCCACCTCTGAATAAATTCAACCAATTTTTTCTATTCTCAAGTCTTAGAAATCAATTTCACAAATCTTCAACTTAAGACTGGATCGTACCCAGCAATCGATGCATCAATTATAACAGCAATATCCGATAATATAATTGAGATATTCCATACATTGTAATAATCAATAGAATATTTCAATGAGTTAGGATTGTCAGACATAGAAAACAGTAAGGAAGTGTTTTGAAACGTCAAAATTTCATAAATTTTTGAACAAGATTGATACTCAAACTGAATAAAAGTTGAAATTCTTAATAAAACAAATGAAGTTGAGAGTCGATATGAAGATTGAAAACTGAAAATTGACAAATTGCGTCGTAGAATAGGAATGAAATTGAATTATTCAATGAAAAATAATCGTATATAACATAAATCAAATTTGTGATCAAGGAGTCATCCCATATATTAAAACTATCCAAAAATAATTCTTTATAAAGTTTCGGAATTCTTTATGGATTCTTTTGAACTATTTCAGAATTCTTGTAATTTATGGGATATTATATTGATATTTAATGAAATCAAGTGAATTTCATTTCTAAGACGTACAAAAATGATACCCATACGGCATACCAGATCAGAAAGAGTTTATAAATAAATCAATTGAGACTTGAAGAACTCATTATGAATTCTTTCCAAATTTTCGTTCTGTGTGGGCATGGTTCCAATCTTGAAATGAAAACGTCACCAACTATAGTTATTGACGTTCATAGAATAGAAACATATATGTTCCTATTCATGCTAAATTCTGTGGTAAATTCGAGATTTAATGATCTGCTTCGATAGAGTTGATAATTTAATACGAATGTACTTATGTAACTAGAATATAAATGCTTGAAGGGTCTCGAGCGACAATCGTTTATCATTTTTCCATACATGACTTCGTCTCTTTTTAATATGTAAATTAGCGACGAATAAAATTATGATACGGTCAAGTACCCTTAATCCAAGATTTATAAATCTAGATTTAGTATTGTTTGAGATAGTCAATGAAATTAAGTTGGTCCAATAGTATTTGTGAATTGTCAGTTTGCAGTCTTTATAACCGACACTTTGAAGACGATTCACTTCATTAATAAAATTTTTATTAAATTTAAAAATTTTTTCAGATGTGAATATTTTCACTGAAGTGTGTCAGCGAAAATGATCGTAAATTATCATTACTAAAATTTAATTGTATGCAATCATATATGAACATGAATAGAATGAATCCTTTGGTTTCGAAAAACTTCTAACATGGAATGCTCCATTGATTCTTTAGTTTTTTTTTACATCCTTTTGAATTCATGAATACTTTAATGATCTCGAAGTTTATGAATATTTGTTGAGAATTGAACTGCAGTCCTCTAAACTATTCATTTTATGAGTAATTGAGGTGCCGGGAAGAATAACTCGCTTAGCGCTCGGAAGGCATCACAAATTTGATCCAAACGGTCCCGTCGGAGGTCGAAAAAAAAAGTCGGAATTCTGAAAATTAAAAAATACTAGGTCATAGAGCTTGAAAAAACAAGGCCAGTGTCCCGTTACTATTTTCTTCTAGGATGAATAGTTTCCAACATTAAACTCGTTGGATCTCATTCATTTTTCGGCGAATCGGAATAAAACTTACAGATTCTGTTTTGTGAAACTTCACCGAAGACGACAATGTCGAAAAAATTTGTAAAAATTAATAATAAATTAATTAATTTTTCATTCGAAGTGAAAATCACGTGTTTTATGCTTTGCATTAAAAAAGTGTCGGGGGAAGTATGAGATACAAAAAACTCCCAGCGATAAAGTTGTTCGCTAAGGTATGGACAAACTTTTTGGGAAGTTCCAGATCGATTGGATTATTAGTTTGCAAAATACAGGGATTTATTTGTTAGCGCGCAACGGAAATCTATCACGATTATGCGTCTTTTACCGGGTGACTATCAGGGTCCGTAGGAAAGATTGTATTCACTCACTTTTTCAACTTGAGATGTGTTTTTGGGTCGGAGAATTTGAATATCCAACTATTTTCACGAGAATTCATTTCCTTTATCCATGTTTTTGTTATAAAAAATTTGATCGAAGTTACAGAAAGAATAACTTGCTTAGTGCTTGAAATCACGTAGAAGAGTGTTCATATTGGGCAATAAAAACAAGTAGGTGGGAACAAGTACTAAAAAATATACATATTCAGATTCTTGTAAGTAAAACTTCCTATTTTGACACATATTTCTCAAGATGAAAAACATTCTCGGTATCAAATCAATAGTTTTGAAAACATACCTCACGATTACTCAGTCGTTTGTTAGTGAAATCGAATGCTATTTCCAGGATGTGTGCTCAATAGGATATCAATTATCACCAACTACGAGATTTTGTGAAAAGCATAATGTGTTGAATTTTATTCAATCACAAATCAATGCTAATCGAAAATTACGTTTCACGTACTTCGAAGAAAATAAGTATCGAAAGAATTTGTCCTACCACTGTAAGAAATATAACCAGGAGAATACTCGTAGTGCATGAGAATTTCGATCCTATGATGTTTCTCTAATTCTTTTTACACTAAGCCCGCCGAAGCAATTCGATTTTCATTTGTTTACAAACTGCAGGATCCAACGTTATTATCACGTTTGTCGTATTACATTAAATGTAATCGTGAGGTATGTTTTCAAAACTATTGATTTGAGACCGAGAATGTTTTTCATCTTGAGAAGTATGTATCAAAATAGGGAGTTTTACTCACAAGAATCTGAATATGTATATTTTTTTTTAGTACTTGTTCCCACCTACTTGTTTTTATTGCCCAATATGAACACTCTTCTACGTGATTTCAAGCACTAAGCAAGTTATTCTTTCTGTAACTTCGATCAAATTTTTTATAACAAAAACATGGATGAAGGAAATGAATTCTCGTGAAAATAGTTGGATATTCGAATTCTCCGACCCAAAAACACATCTAAAGTTGAAAGAGTGAGTGAATACAATCTTTTCTACGGACCCTGATAGTCACCCGGTAAAAGACGCATAATCGTGATAGATTTCCGTTGCGCGCCAACAAATAAATCCCTGTATTTTGCAAACTAATAATCTAATCGATCTGGAACTTCCCAAAAAGTTTGTCCATACCTTAGCGAACAACTTTGTCGCTGGGAGTTTTTTGTATCTCATACTTCCCCCGACACTTTTTTAATGCAAAGCATAAAACACATGATTTTTACTTCGAATGAAAAATTAATTAATTTATTATTAATTTTCAAAAATTTTTTCGACATTGTCGTCTTCGGTGAAGTCTCACAAATCAGAAACTGTAAGTTTTTTTCCGATTCGCCGAAAAATGAATGAGATCCAACGAGTTTAATGTTGGAAAACATTGATCTTTGGCATGAAGAAATGTGTAGTTTTCATTTTTTTCTCGAAAACTATTCATCCTAGAAAAAAATACTAAAGGGAAGCTAACCTTGTTTTTTCAAGCTCTATGACCTAGTATTTTTTAATTTTCAAAATTCCGACTTTTTTTTCGACCTCCGACGGGACCGTTTGGATCAAATTTGTGATGCGTTCCGAGCGCTAAGCGAGTTATTCTTCCCGGCACCTCAATTGTTGAACAGAATATTTTCATGTACCTAGTTGAAGTTTGAATCCTTCTTTTGGAATGGAATGAAAATTCAATCTAATGAAATCTGATGAATACCGGATATCCATCTTTTTAAATAAACTATTTTGAGCAGGAGAAAGTATTTCAAGAATTCACTGAAAGATCTTAGGCTTCGAGTTATCGAGTGTTTTGTTATTCAATTACTAATTTGTTTCAATAAACGATTCAAACTTCAGAAACATATATTTTGTCGATACCGTCGAGACGATACCGAGACGATACCGAGACGATACCCAAGTCTTACCATATTTTTCGATACCGAGACGATACCTTTAGAATATCGGCGAGAATATCGTCTCGTGCATCCCTATTTGGTTGTACCCAGCTAAGAGTACAAGTACAAGTGAAGTCATCAGTAAGTTGGAGCTACAGAGAAGTGTATTCGGAAGTCCCTCACATATAATTACGGATCGAGGCACTGACTTCACCTCTAGCGCTTTCGAAGATTACTGCTCAAAGGAAAACATTCAACGATAACCACTGGTCTACCTCGTGCGAACAGTCAAGTTGAGCGCTTGAACCGCATAATCATTTCTGTGTTGTCAAAACTCTCCGTGGACGATCCGACCAAGTGGTATAAGTACATAAACTAGGTGCAGCGTGCAATTAATTCCACGTATCAACGGAGTATTAATACAACTCCTTTCGAATTAATGATTGGCGTCAAGATGAATGTAAGCGTGAATCCCCGGTTCCAAGAGATTATCGACGAAGAAATTCGTGAAGATTTTGAAGAAGGGAGAGATCAACTACGCCAAGAAGCTAAGAAACGATTAGTCAAAGTGCAAGAAGAGAATAGACGCACTTACGATTTACGACGTCGGCCTCCCAATCGATATCAGATGAACGACCTTGTAGCTATCAAGCGGACACAATTAGGACCACACCTCAAATTGAAAGCAAGATATTTGGGTCCATATCGTGTGACTAGGGTGAAGGGTGGAGATACTTATGACGTCAAGAAGGAAGGTAGCAATCAAGAAGGTCTTATGATTACTTCTACTTGTGCACAGTATATGAAACCATGGGGCGGAAATGGCTTTTCATCCGAGGCGGATGAAGCGTAGAATGGCCGAGCATGTAGAACGGAGTGTGAGACATTTTGAATTCACCGCGCAATGCGATAGAGATGGCGCAACAGGCAAGACGCGGAACGAACGTGGTTGGAGGAGAGAAGATAGACGATAGACAATAGAGAATAGACGTATAGACGATTAGAGGCTTTAGACAAATGTGTTATTTCATTCAACTTTTCTTTTATATTCATTGAATACCAATGAATCTGTATTTTCTCACCGAAGTATTCTTTTATTCAAAACGAAGCCTACATTAACAAAAAAAATGCGTATCAAAAGTAATTTTGGCTCCTTGATTTGATTTCAAATTATGAACATCCTTGACAAAAACACGTTTTTGATTATTCTGAATGAGAAGGCAAAAGAAGCAGAATTTCTTTACTGTTTCGTCTTTATTAGACCCTCAAGTGTGGGTACATACAGAAGTGTGAAAATTATTAGAATAATTGTCATCTCCAAAATAACTCCAACTTTTGCCTCAGATTATGCATTTATCTGTGGAGGACTATTTTGTCTTGTTAATATAATAGTTTTTCATCCTTCCATTTCTGAGTTGATTATTATAACAATTTTTCTTTCCAATCTTTTTTTCACTCCAATGATCTCAACACCTCGATCTCAAACTAAACAGAATGTGACGATACATACCCGCTGCACAGTGGGGCCAAATGCCAAAAAGCTGGACAAAATTATAAGGGGCTCTCAAATTCGCTTGCGACTTCGTACTCGGGAAGTTTATGGGGTCACTGATTACGAATCCGTTGTCAGAATTTCAAAATTCAAAATGGCCGATCCAATATGGCGGACGAAAATTGAAAGAAACCATCGGATTTTCTTCAAACTTGGTGATCAGGGGTTTTTGGGGTCGCTGATTACGAATCTGCTGTTTGAGTTCCAAAATTCAAAATGGCGAATCCAATATGGCGGACGAAAATTTTAAAAATCATCGGATTCTCCTCAAATTGGGTACCCAACGGTTTTTGGGGTCGCTGATTACGGATCCGTTGTTCTCATTTCGAAATTCAGAATGGCGGATCCAATATGGTGGACGAAAATTGGAAGAAATCATCGGATTTTTTTCAAATTTGTTGATCAGGGGTTTTCGGGGTCGCTGATTACGAATCCGCTGTCTGAGTTCCCAAATTCAGAATGGCGAATCCAATATGGCGGACGAAAATTGAAAAAATCATCGGATTCTTCTCAAATTGGGTACCCAGGGATTTTTGGGGTCGCTGATTACAAATCCGTTGTCTGCATTTCGAAATTCAAAATGGCGGATCCAATATGTGGAATAAAATCGAGAAGATCATCGGATTTTCTTCAAACTCGGCATCCAGGAGTTTTTGGGGTCACCAATTACGAATCCGTTGTCAAAATTTTGAAATTCAGAATGGCGGATCCAATATGGTGGACAAAAATTAAGAAAGTCATCGCATTTTCTTCAAACTCGGTACTCAGGGGTTTCTGTGGTCGCTGATTACGAATCCACGGTCTGAAATTCAGAATTCAAAATAACGGACCCAATATAGCGGACGAAAATTGTAAAAATCATCGGATTCCCTTCAAACTCGGTCCCCAGGGGTTTTCGGGATCCCTGATCACGAATCCGTTGTCAGAATTTCGAAATTCAGGATGGCGGATGCCAAAAATCAAAACTTCATTCATAACTTAATATTAAACAAGAACTAAACGGCCCATTTTGTTGTTCCTATTATGATCATTATTATTATTATTTCCAACATTGAATCATTATTAATATAATTATCGAATGATATTAACACACCAAATGTGTTAAATCGAAAGATATATACATTCACAATATATACAATAATATAAAAAACTGAAATCGTAATGGTTTTTACTTTTGCCACACTTTTTTTACTCAGATCAGTCTTCTTCTTCACTCTCAGAGGAAGATAATGGGAAAGTTACGTTGTCTTTATCAAGTATATCCGGAGTTTTGATCAGGCTTAACACGTCTCTAGGGAGAAACTTTAGTTTTTTCTTGGGCAACTGTCTTTTACTCGATAACATTGGATCAGAACTCAAAAGGAACCATTTAAAAATGTCTTCATTCGTTTTTTCTCTACTGCATTTCCTGGAGTGATGCTCTCGGTACCTTTGGAAATGAATGTTGTTAAGATATTTGAATATAATTATGTATTCATCGACACCGTTAAAGCTTTTGATCTCAACATGACAAGCAAAATCAAGGAAAAACAAAAAGCAGCTGCACTTTGGGGTCATCAGTATAAAGTTTTGAATAAATCCTCTAATTCATAAGTTTACTTGATTCTCAAAATTGTTTTCTAGTCTATGAATTTATGTTGACAGAGGATAAACAATGTGGCTTATTAATAAAAAAAAGTATATGAATATTCATAATTCCCCGAATTCCTTACCAGAACAAAACAATCCTCGCGAACATATATTCTCGTGGTTACCATAAATATATAGTTTGCCTAGTAGTCAAAAACGTATTGTGCAATGTATCAAACTGATTGCAGTACTTGAGAAGTCAAATTTTTCCCTTCAAAGTGTCGAGTCCACTGTGACAAATATAGACTATTATTAAGTGATATACATCATTTTCACCTTTTAAAATCTTTGTTACGAGCCTCTTGTGCTTCCTCAGTCAATTGGCCTATAGGTAGAAGAGCAGATGCAATGATTTTAGGTCCGTGGATCCAAAACTTGTGCATCGTAGGTGACATTGGGTACCACGGATATTTTGTCGCGTAGTAGCGTGCCGTGTCTAAAGCGTAACTCCGAAACTTTTCAACGTCTATTTCATGGCCACTTGAAACGGTAGCTAATACTACATGAAGTCGTTGTATTAGGTTGACATCCACTCCTGTGATTTCGGCAGAAACTTCGGGTTGTGCGAAAAATCGCCTAGCGGTATCCCCATCACTTGAGTTCCCAAACCCTGGCTCAGGGACATCGACAATGAGGCCACATTTTTCTTTAAAACTTTCCTGTACAACCTTTTTTCGTTCTTCCACCAAAGCTTTATCTTGTTTTCGTGCTTGCCACTTCTGAATAGGTAGCTTATAAGACAAATGCAGGAGGCCCTCAAAAAATCGTATCCAGCCGTGTAGACAAGACAAACCAAACTGGAGGTTTTCGGTTTTGACCGGCCTGGATACTATATCATCAATTTTGTTGAATTCCTTAGATGTGGCACCACATATATAGCACTTCTGGGTATAGGTTGTCTCAGTTATGGCATTGCATACCTTCCCGTCCACCATAGAAAAAATCATCTCATGTTTCACTGAAACATGTTTTTCATCAGTTCTGAAAGAAGTAGCCCTCAGATTTTCTATTTCATTATCAACCCGTAGCTTCTCTGCAACCGAAACTTCAGTTGATTCTTTCATAAACTCTATTTTCATTGGCCTACAAAATCTGGTTGATGATGGCCTTGAATTCTGCCAAATTATTTTTGAATTGCAGTGTAGGCGGAGAGGCACAAGTGAAGTAATGAACACAGCGGAATCACTAGCTTCCCAACTTTGATATGCTTGTTTGTATGAGGAGTGGCCAGAGCTCCCATCAAACCCCCATTTGGAAATAAGTACCAGGTTTTGTAACTCTTCATCAGATAAAGTTGACAAAACCGAATTCTGTAGCTTTAAAATACGTGTAGCTGTGTGATCAAGAAGTGCTTGTAGTTGCACAACAGCGCAGGTTTCTGTTATTTGAATAAATTCCTTGTCAGGGAAACACATGCGTTTGGCCAGTTGAATTTTTTTATAAGGTGGAAATTTCTGCGGATCAGCTTCACGCAATAAGCAGTACTGATGTTTTGAGAGCTCGGCATCTACTAGGAGAGCTAGAGCATCTTCATCATTCAACATCTTTGGCTCATTTCGCTTGAAAGTTTGATAACCTTTCATATACATTTTGGCAAGCTCAGGATCAGAAGATGTAACATCCTTTACAATTTTTGCGGCTTCGATCTGTCCAGACGCTCTCAAACACATTTGTGTGGCGTAAGACAGCTCTGAGATAGGAGTATTTACTCTGATATTCTCCGTTTTCCTACGTTTCGTTCTTTCTGAACATTCGTTGAATTCAACAAGAGGTCTTCCCACTTGCGTGTGAACAGTTACAGAATGGGGATTCCTGAAAGTACAAAACACTACCTCTTGTTTTAACCATTCTTCATTATTTTTAAGAAATCGTTCTTCGGTCCTTTGAGAAGATTCCCATCTCTTTTTAAATACACATTTAAAAGTGGATAAAAGGTTAGAGATCTCTGTAGTTTTGTTATCCGGACAACACGTTATCTCGATGATTTTTCCTTGAAGGAAAGTGAACTTTTTATCCAACGTAGGTAGAGGACTGCTCCTTAAAATATTGTACATCTCTCTCCGAGTCATAGATATTGAATCATCTTTGGAATCTACAAACGTTGTAGAATTCGATAAAATTCGCTACAGAAACCCCATGTGTTTCTAAAAATTTTCCTAATTTTCTTGGGTTGGATTCAACCCTCTTGAGCTAATTTTTTTTGCAGTCAACTGTTCAAATTAAACTACTAAGAAAATATAGGTTGTTGAAACACTCACCTATGGCAGCGGAATCCATCTCATTTGGAATTGTATGTTAACATTGAATGATTTTAAAAAACGAAAAATATTCACCAAGCTCCAAACTTGCACGCGGAAAAAAATTTACGGTAACGATTACTAGCAAGAGTAAGAATTCGGTGACAGCTATTGCACAATTGTGATAAGCACCATTTGAAATCAGACCGATTACAACCAACTATTTACGTTGCCATGGAAACGATAGGTTAACATAAGAACGATCACCAAATCGCGAGTCATGATTCAGTTCACGAAAAGAAAAGAGATATCAATACTTGAATAACATTTATAAACATTTAGGAAAATGACGGTTACTTTAGGGAAAAAGAGCATCGCTGAAGAATGTTAGCAGTGAAGTTACCAAAAATTCGTAGTAATAATACTAAATGTTGGTAGTTTTATTGTCATTTCCCATAGTGAATTCATCAACTCATAGTAAATTCACTACGAATATTCTCCAGCAATACTGTTTTTCTCTCAATGGTCCATCATCTTCCTAAATATCAATGATTTCTGGCTTTTGTGTACCCTAAGCCCGCGATGAGAAGAAAAACGAATGGTAATCGATCTCATACAGTTTTCCTCTCGCAGCAAATGTACACTGGAAATAAAACACATACTAACGTTGAGATAAAATTCAAAGCGAATCTACTGAATTCTGAGTTTTGTGTCCACCATATTAGATACGCTATCTTTGATTCTTGGAATTTGACAACTGATTCGTAATCAATGACCCCACAAAACCCTGGATACCGAGTTTGAAGGAAATCTGATGATTTTTTCAATTTTTTTCTGCCAAACTGGATCCGCCATTCTGAATTCCGGAATTAAGACACCGGATTCGGAATCAGCGACCTTAAAAACCTCAGGGTACCGAGTTTGAAGGCAATCCGATGATTTTTTCAATTCTCATCCGCCATATTGGATCCGCCATTTTGAATTTTGAAATTCAAACAACGGATTCGTAATCAGCGACCTCAGAAACCCCTGGGTCACGAATTTGAAGAAAATCCGATGATTTCTTTCAATTTTCGTCCGCCATATTGGCTCCGCCATTTTGAATTCCGAAATGAAGACAACGGATTCATAATCAGCGACCCCACAAACTTCTGCATATCAAGTTTCAGACGGATCTAAGGACTCCTCATCACTCCGTCTAATTTTTTGTGATTTCCTGCACAAAAACATGGCGGAATTGCTTAGGGGCAGACATGGGCAGCCGTTTTTTTTTCTGATGTTTAGGTAAGAGTCCCATCTACAACCTCCAATAAGTTAAACGACTTCTCATTTATAGATATAGAAATTACATCCAATCATTGCTCTGTCAGTATTTCCCACTCATCAAATTGATATTCTCTTAATTTTTAGTGTATTCTACATAGTTTCAGTAATAGACTCCAATTTGAAAAAGTTAAACCGGTTCATTTTTCGAGACACAGCGTCTTTTTGAACATGCTCGTTATTTTACTGTCTTTCAATCACGCGGATTATACTTCAAGGAGGGTATTTTGCAACTGGTACACAAGGGCAGGGGGAGGGGATCAGATCTTCTCATATCAGAATTCCAATACTTGGGACATCACCTTACTTATCCCAAGGGTCAAATATCCCCAACTACAAACTTCATTTTTGGGGTTTTGGCCAGCTTTTTGGCATTTGGCCCCACTGTGCGCTGGGAATTTAGAATTGTTGACAACAAATTCCGACAGGGATTTTTATTGGTTTCATCGTAACTCAACTACCATTCCTTGTCGTGTATATAAATTTTATACAATGAAACACCAGTTCTTAATATCCAAATATTGCACATTGTTAGTTATTTAAAGACATATGAAGATGCTCATATTGAAAAAGAACTTCGTACAAATGAGATTGTTATATAGTAATCATGGAATATTCTTTCGTTCAAAAATGGAGGGCTTGAGAACTATTTATATCAAGAAATAAAACCAGTACCCCATAAATGATTGCATTCCCTCAGAGGAAAGTTGGAACAGTTTTGGAAATCACAATTATTCTAATAATTTTCACACCTATGTAACTTGTTTACGACAATATTTTACGATATAAGAAAGTTTCCCTCCCAAACGTCACGACACTTTGGGAGAAAATATCCTAAGTCTCAGAGTGCGCTTCAGAAAAATCCAGTAGCCGAGAATTACGGAGTATACGAGGGTGGATTGATAAGTTTCCGGCCTGACCAAGAGATGGCGCCACTAGGCCTACCTTGAGGTGGCGTTCTATAGTACCATCCTTAGATAGCTTGTAGCTATAGTTTCAGTCCGATCGCCATGTTAGTTTAGTTTTGAGAGCACGCTGACCAAGACGCCTCTGTGTTTTTCGTAAAAATGGAAAAGCTGGAAAATCGTGCTGTCATCAAATTACTTTTATTTGAAGGGGTTAACGCCGAAGGAAATTAAAGAAGAGATGGACTCAACACTGGGGACATCCTCCCCATCATATTCAACCGTTAAGCAGTGGGTTTCCGAGTTTAAAAAGGGTCGTGTGAGCACCTCTGATGAGCCTCGCTCAGGACGCCCCATTGAGGTCACAACTTCAGATATGATCGAAAAAATCCATCAAATAGTGCTGAAAGATCGCAGATTAAAAGTTCGTGAGATAGCTGAGACCTGTAAGATGTCATATGAACGTGTACAAAATATTTTGCACCAACATTTGTATATGGAAAAGCTCTGTGCAAGATGGGTGCCGCGTTTGCTAACAGTCGACCAAAAATTGATTCGAAAGAACATTTCTACCGCCAATTTGGCGTTGTATAAGCGTAATCCAAGCGAATTTTTGCGTCGATTCGTAACCGCTGACGAAACTTGGGTTCACCACTACACTCCTGAAACCAAAGAACAGTCTAAACAGTGGATTGGACCAGGGGAACCAACTCCAAAGAAGGCAAAAACAATTTTTTCGGCGAACAAGGTTATGGCTACTGTTTTTTGGGATGCAAGAGGTATTATATACATTGATTACCTTGAAAAGGGTAAAACTATCACTGGTCAATACTACGCAGACTTATTGCAACGTTTGAGCCACGAAGTGAAAATTAAACGACCTCATCTGGCGAAGAAAAAAATCTTGTTTCATCACGATAACGCACCAGCGCACACGTCAATCGTTGCGATGGCTAAAATCAACGATCTGAAGTTTGAATTAATGCCGCACCCTCCCTACTCTCCAGACCTAGCCCCGAGTGACTATTATCTGTTTCCCAACCTCAAAAAATGGCTTGGCGGTAAGAGATTTGCGGACAATGAAGAAGTAATCGAAGCTGTAAATGGGTATTTTGAGGAGCTTGACGAATCAGTCTATAGAGATGGCATTACTAGACTAGAACACCGCTATGAGAAATGTATCAGCCCTGGAAGAGATTATGTTGAGAAATAAAAAAAAAAAAATTCTTAAAAACGTTGTTTTTCTTGGTCAGGCCGGAAACTTATCAATCCACCCTCGTATGTGCTATCACTTATCTATTGTGGTATAGAATGAGAGAAAAATATGAAAAAACAAACACCAGAGAAACTACGCACAATCCGAAATGACTAGTCGCGTGACTGTGAGGAGTTCGCGAGATCAAGTTCAAACACGTCACCCGTTCCTCTGTCGATTTCAAAAATTCAAATTAGTGTGTATTCAGTAACCTCAGACCCTATAGTAAGATATCTTGTTGTTCATAACTAGAAGAAAAGTTCATTTTCCTGGTTTTGTCCTCCCAGACTGGTGAAATTGCACACTGTGCATCGGTAGCCAAAATTCAAGTTATCAATAATAAATCCCAGAATCATGATTGAATAAAATTTCATTGGTTCAATACCAGCGCCGATCATCCATGAATTATGGTGAAACTCCATAGAAATAATAGAACTCTTCCCTACATTGTTTTCTCCGTATAGAGTGAATGAAATCCAATATATTTCAGAGAAAAATTCACAGATCAGAGTGAGATAATGGAATATACCAATTAATTCTTATGAATACTCCACTGAATTTCTGCGTTTCAGATGAACATAATGAAATCCAATGAATCCCAATGGATTTTCCATTGGATTTCTTTAACAGGGTTTTTAAATACACGCAAAGAAAAGTTACCAAAAAAATGATTGCACTTACAGTAGAGTAGGGACAAAATCAAACTGTGAGCTCATGTTTTATGTGTTGTCATTAAAATTACTATACTTACAATGAATAATGGAACTATATCACTGTTCATTACAAGGTATAGTAAGTTCAATGACAGAAGATTATACATAACCTCAGAATGTGATTATGTCCCTACTCTACTGTAAAGTGTATTCATATTTTAGGAAACTTTTGCTTCCTCGTTAGAGGGAAGCTTTGTGACCGTTCCGAAGGATCAAAAATTTTTTTATCCCCAAAACTCAAAATCTCTTAAGGCAAAATGGCCCTCCAAACTCGGGGAAAATTTTTGGTTTCGTGTCCGCCATGTGTGTGTGTCTGCGCGCGTATGTGTGTGTGTGTTTGGTCCCATATAAGTTCCAACCTGATTGTTACAGAAGAACCGGAATGGGGAAAAATAGGAAAAGAAAGTTGTGACTATCCGATCGTGATGAAACTCAAACCACATTCTGAGTGTGATCCTCTAGTGGTCTCATGAGTTCCATCCCAATCGGTGGAAAACTGTGGAAATTTATTTTTTCGATCCGCGTTTTTTGGTGATATTTGAAAAGAATACCTTCCTCATGTTTGTATCATTCAAATGCGATCGGACTTTGAGCATATTCAATTCACGAGGTGTTAATTGTAGGATATGAATTTCGAAAATCGGGGCGAATCAGGAATGGGGGAAGAAAATGGTGAGTACCAAGTTTTGAAACAAAATCTGAAAATCTCTTGAATGCCGCTATCATGCGGATATCTTTCGTTCCTATCATGCGATCGTTATGAAATTCTTACCACAGTTTTATACAGTGCCGATAGTTCTCCCATATAAGTTTCAACTTGATCCTAACAAGGAAAACGGGCAACAAAAAGAAAACATGGGGGAGAAAATTTTTTAAATAATTTTCCACCAATTCGAATGGAACTCGTATGCAACTACTGAGGAATTGTGGAAGAAACGTGGTATAAGGTTCATCGTCATCGGAAAACCAGAAACGCAAATATGTGCGGTTGCCAAATTACAATATTCTGTAACATGTTTCCTTCTCCCTTCTGTTTCTTTGTGAGCATCAGGTCGAAACTTATGGTTGGGTCTCAATTTGATATGGCATGAGTTTCATCATAATTGATTGATTAGGAACGAGGGAGCCGTGTGCCAATTGATAGTTCTTTCTGCGTGTGTAAATGTTACCGTTGAAGTGTGAAATTAGTTAATTCATGAAATAACTAGGTATTATATGAAATAACTATTCTGACCAGGTAAAGTATGAAATAACGAGTAATTACATACTTGAACTAGTTAATAAATGAATTCACGAATAGCGAATAGTTAAAGTACATAATTGAAATTAAATCCATCTCCAAGGTCTTTGCTCCAAGTTTGCTACGTTGGACGATAATGTGAATATCCCGTAAACGCCCAAGATGGCATAAATTTTACTCTTTTTTCATCGTTCTGCCAAAGACACAATTTGTTAGTAAATGTTTAGGGAAGTACATATTTTTATAGTTCAAGATCCGGTTTTTCCGACAGTGACCTTTAAATTTTTCTAAAAATTTATTAACTATGAGAAAATTCAGTTTGAACGGAGAAAAACGTGATTTTTCCATCATTTTTTTCTTTATAAATCGAATTTCCAATATGTTCCCCGTTTGCAATGATCTTGGAACTCCATTAACCCGTGGAATAAATGTCTAAACTCTAAGGAAACATGGTTTGGAAATCGATGTTTCCCTTGGGGTTTTCAAAATGGCGCCGGGATTGAGAAATTTTTCTGAAAACATTTATGAATTTTTTTCCCGAAAACAATAAACTTTTAGAGAAAAACACCAAGAGTAAAAAGTTCTTAAAATTGATCAAAGAATCCACTAGAATTTTTTCAGAACGATCGGAGCAATTTTTTAATTTTGCAAATTGCAAATTTTTGCGGAATTAAAAAATTGCTCGAAACGCTTTGAAAAAATTCACACGTATTCTTTGCGAATTTCTTCAAAACTTCATCTTTTCTGAAAAAAAAATTCCGAAAGTACATTGACCACATGTAAAGATGGCATAAATTTCACTTTTTTTTCATCGTACTGCTAAAGAGACAATTTGTTAGTAAGTCTTCTAGGGGATACATATTTTCATGTATTCTTTCCTGCTGTATTTTTTTTCATGTCAATATTAATGATATTGTTTTTTTCATTTTCCGCTCTCAGCATTACCCAGAATCAACGGCGTGGACGTAGCGAAACTTTGATTCCTTTGGAGTGCTTGATTACAGTGGGTCCCCGTGCCTCTCACTTTTCGGGGTGCTTGATTACAGTGAGTCCCCTTGCCTCTCACTTTCCGGGGTGCTTGATTTCAGTGAGTCCCTTTGCCTCTCACTTTTCGGGGTGCTTGATTACTGTGAGTCCCCTTGCCTCTCACCATAATTAAATTTTGATATATTTTATAACTATTAGAACCAATAATCATTTTCTATGATATTTTTCGAAGCATGGCATACAAAAATATGCATCACAATCTATGCAACTTCTCGTTGTTCTTTGTGAACATCCTTCAAACGAACATTTCCCTCTCGATTTAGTTCCATTTTTGTGAGCAGACAGATTTTCTTCCCCTTTTTTGCTTCGATAATACTTACTTGCTGCTATACATACGTCTTTATTAGAGACTTCTTGACCTCTTTGACAGCAAAGATTCCACAAAACAGTGGCATTAGTTATTGAGGACTGTAAAATTCTCAAGAAAATTACCCAAGTCCACTTTTTGCTTCTTACACTTGGGATAACCCTATTGCACCTGTAATTGTGTAAATCAACGCCCACCATGAAACTGTTATATAATGCAATGGCATGTGGGAATCCACGATCTACCTTTTTTTGTTCATTTTTAGAATATCTTTGCATTGTAGTGAGTGGAGTTACACCAGTAGCGGAGGATAAAATTGAGACGGGCTTTGAGTCAATCACACTTACGTGATTTATGCCGCTGCTTTCATCATGACTAACTTTGTACTCACCTCGCTGTGCTTTCTTATTGAACTCGTGCTTATTTCTCACTCGATCTTTTCTAACAACACCAGTATACCGTAATCCATTTTTGAACAAATGAATAACTAAATCTGGGCTTGTAAAATAGTTGTCAAAGTATAAATGATACATGGATATTTTTGTTTTTGGAACTGTCAATAGAAGATTATGCACCATTTTCAAGACAACTCGGGAGCCTAATGAACAGAGAGGTGGTATATTGCTATTGTCACTACTATTTTTACCACCATATATATCACAATCAAAAATATATCCCTGAGAATTACAAAGAGCCCATATTTTGATACCGAACCTAATTGGTTTTGATGGTATAAACTGTTTCAAACTCGTACAACCAAAAAATTTTACCATCATTTCATCAATTGAAAGCGCAGTTGAAAAACATTTGAATTGAAGAGCGTTCTTTCTGAAAATATCTAGAATCAATCTTATTTTCCATGCCTTATCATTATCATTTTTGTCAGAACGTTTTGCATATTTCAAGTTTGACTTAATCTTTTCAAATCTATTCCTGCTCATCGCTTGAACGACACCTTCACATCGTCAGTCAACATCTGTAGACCAATAGTCTCTTTGATTTGATCGAATATTGGAAGAAGTTAGTAATAGTATCCCAACAAATATTTCAAAATCAATTATATTTAAATCTAATCCTTGTTCACAAGTGGAATCTACTATATGCTGCTTCAAATCTTGAGAAAAAAACAATTCAAACACTTCAATTAGCGAATAACTTTGAATTTTGGATTTTATACTACTAGGTAGAAGAAACTGATCATTTATATCACCAACACATACTTTCTCTCCTTCAGTCCAATTGTATTTGTGATCAGGTTCTAAGAATTTTTGTGTTTGAGAATAGTTGTTAAATATTGTACTATAACTGATGCCATGGTTACCAAATTGGTTTGAATCATATGAATTACAGTTCGAAGATTCAGCATTTATCTCATCATCTGTATCAGATTCTCCAGAATATTCAGAGTTAGGTAAAATTACATGATCATTATTATCGAATTCTTCGACTTCACATTCATATACTATTGTTTTTTTCAACTTTTTACTACTATTCAAATCATTTTTTTCTCCCCTCGGAACTAACTCTTTTGGAATGTCTACGTTTATCCATCTCAAAATGAAAGTATTAGGTGTACAAAAAAGTTTCCGCGGTTTGTCAAAAGATGGCCCCACCAGAAGGTTATGGAGAAATTGTCAGATGTAAAACGTAATATCCCAAGTTTAGTCATCTGGCAACACCATAACCTTAAAGTACTAGTGATTCCGTATCAGCATCACGTAATTTTTTTCGTGCAAAAATGTCAAGTTTTATTCCGAATAAGCATCATTTGCGGGAACTTTTGATTTACTTCTTTAATGTGAAAAAATCTGCAGCTGAGGCGCATCGATTGCTTCTAGAAGCATATGGTGAAGCTGCTTTAAGTGAGAGAAGTTGTCAGGAATGGTTTCAAAAGTTTAAGAACGGTGAGTTTGACGTTAAAGACAAAGAACGCAGTGGAAGGCCGAAAGTGTACGAAGACATGGAATTAGAAGTACTATTGGAGGAAGATTCGTCCCAAACGCAAAAAGAACTTGCACTTACTCTACAAGTGACTCAACAAGCAATTTCACATCGTTTAAAATCGTTAGGAATGATTCAAAAACAAGGAAATCGGGTTCCATATGAACTAAAGCCGAGAGACGTTGAACGCCGATTATGCATGAGTGAAATGCTGCTTGCCAGGAATAAAAAAAAGAGTTTTTTGCATCGTATAGTCACTGGTGACGAAAAATGGATTCACTACGATAATCCAAAGAAGAGAAAGTCATGGGTTAAGCCCGGCGAACCATCAACATCGACAGCTAAGCGGAATATTCATGGAAAAAAACTCATGCTGAGTATTTGGTGGGATCAGCTTGGTGTCGTGTATTATGAATTGCTGAAACCAAGCGAAACCATTACTGGAGCTCTCTACCGAACACAATTGATGAGATTGAGTCGGGCACTTAAGGAAAAACGCGCCCATTACTACTCCAGACACGACAAAATTATTCTTTTACACGATAATGCTCGTCCACATGTTGCGGCGCCGGTAAAAACATACTTGGAAACACTCAACTGGGAAGTTTTACCCCACCCGCCGTATTCACCAGACTTAGCCCCTTCTGATTATCACCTGTTCCAGTCGATGGCACATGGTCTGTCTGAGCAGCGCTTCACATCATATGAAGACACCAAAAATTGGGTAGATTTGTGGATAGCGTCAAAAGATGAAGAGTTTTTTCGACGGGGTATCCGAATGTTGCCAGAAAGATGGGGAAAAGTAGTAGCAAATGATGGAAAATACTTTGAATAAAACGTAATGTACTTTTCCTTTACAATAAATTCCTAATTTTTTATAAAAAACCGCGGAAACTTATTTGTACACCTAATATAACAAATATCAAATTTCTATTGATTATGATATGCTAATACTGAATAATAGCTATCGACTATTATGACATAAGAAACTAAGTAAACTTTGATGTGATCATACGATAGAAAGTTCAATGTGTTTGGTTCCAAAATGGAGTGATTTATTGGAAAAATGCATGATACAATGGATATACAAACTACAATTAGCGTTTTATGGAATTCGCTAATATTGTATAAATGCGACTGATGTTAATAATAAAAAAATATAATAACAATTATTTTTAAAATACTGTTGTTTTCACTAATAGGTAAAAAAATTATGATAGCATCATTCGTTCAATACGAGAATCAGTTGAATAAGATTGTACATGAGATGAGATTATCGAGTGTAAAGCAAATGATGCCATCTTTACATGTGATCAATGTACTTTCGGAATTTTTTCCTCGAAAAAGATGAAGTTTTGGAGAAATTTGCAGGGGATAAAAAGTTTTTAGAATTGTCCGAAGAATACGTGTGAATTTGTTTAAAGCGTTTCGAGCAATTTTTTAATTTTACAAAAATTTGCAATTTGCAAAATTAAAAAATTGCTCCGATCGTTCTGAAAAAATTCTAGTGGATTCTTTGATCAATTTTAAGAACTTTTTACTCCTGGTGTTTTTCTCTAAAAGTTTATCGTTTTCGAGAAAAAAATTCATGAATGTTTCCAGAAAAATTTCTCAATCCCGGCGCATTTTGAAAACCCCAAGGGAAACATCGATTTCCAAACCATGTTTCCTTGAAGTTTAGACATTTATTCCACGGGTTAATGAGGTTCCAAGATCATTGCAAACGGGAAACATATTGGAAATTCGATTTATAAAGAAAAAAATGATGGAAAAATCACGTTTTTCTTTGTTTAAACTGAATTTTCTCATAGTTAATAAATTTTTAGAAGAATTTAAAGGTCACTGTCGGAAAAACCGGATCTTGAACTATAAAAATATGTACTTCCCTAAACATTTACTAACAAATTGTGTCTTTGGCAGAACGATGAAAAAAGAGTAAAATTTATGCCATCTTGGGCGTTTACGGGATATACAATGTTTTCAATTTGAACGACTCTTTCGTTATTCGTGTATAGAATCATGTAAATAAGCGAAATGTATTAATATGACTCCACTCTTACTCTGTCAGTTGCATCGTTCAGTAGACTTTACCACTCTTTATATCGGTATTCGTGCTTGAAAATGGATTTGATCCGGGAAAAGTTTCTTGAAAAATTAAAAGTTCTACCGGTTAGTGCTAACAGTGCGCGTATGTCATCAGCGAAATACAAGCAACTTGTAGAGAATGTTGAAAGTGTCAAAGTTTCTGGTAAAAAAACTCCTACAGAGTTTTGGTTATTGAAGCACTATGATGTGATTCAAGTTCAAGAAGTTGAAAAATTAATTTTCCCGGTCACAGAACATGGCCACTTGACAAAATTTGTAGCACTACGTCCTTTGACCTCGAAGCGCGCCGAGGATGTCGCTTTCAATTTAGTTGACATATTCACGACATTCGGAGCTCCCTGTGTCTTACAGTCAGACAATGGACGAGAGTTCTGCAATTCCATAATTAATAGTTTAAAGGACTTTTGGCCAGAATCGCATATTGTTCATGGAAAACCGAGGCATAGTTAGAGCCAAGGCAGCGTTGGAAGAGCCAATCAATACATTGAAAACATGCTCTTTACCTGGATGACTGATAACAAAACAACCGAATGGAGCGAAGGTTTAAGTTTTGTACAATTCATGAAGAACAGAGCCTATCATTGTAGAATTAAACGGAGTCCGTATGAGGCTATGTTTGGTTGCACACCAAGAGTTGGGATTCCGAATTGTGGATTGCCAGAGTCTATACTACGCTCGTTGACCACAGAAGAAGACTTGGAGAGTTCAGTCCGACATTCTCCCAAAGTACAAGCTGAAATGACTGAAGACTACTTCCACTGCCTCTCTTCAAAAATGTTCATCATGTGAGGTCCACATTAGATATCCTGTAGATCTATCTTCAAGCAATCCACTGTTGTGTGAACTTTTTACGCAACAACAATCCACTAAGAGACAACAGGAAGAAACTGAAGAATGTCTTGAGAAACAGGCGAAAAAAATGAAGCTGCGATCTGACAATAATTTCCCTGATCCTGCTGTTGGTGATACTGTTCGTATCACAGTGCCGGATGTCGACAGAGCGAAAACAGGAGCGAGGAATGTTCTCGCTTGTGTTTTAGAAATGATTGAGCAAAAAGTTTTCAAATTGGTTACGCGGGATGGAGTACTGAAGCACCTGCATGCAAGATCACAGTTTGTATTATGCCATGAAAAATTTCTCACTCTTGAAGACGTCCCTGACAAACTCATTTCTCTTCGAGCTGTAGCATCAGCTCAAGCCATAGGTCATGGACAAGGCTTTATTCGTTGTAACTGCACCCAAAAGTGCAAGACGAAAAAGTGCAATCGCTTCAAAAATAACCTTTTATGCAATTCGAAATGCCATGGGAGCCAAACGTGCTGTGATAAGTAATTCTTCCTTATGAACACAAGTAAGTTGACAAAATTGCTTTTCAGTTGATGAGTAGTGGTAGATAGAATTATATTTCAATCGGGTGGATTCAAATTTTCAGTTATGCCCAAGGAACCATCAACAACAGGATTCAATGGGAATCTCATGCAATTTTTTTTAAATCAAGAATGACGAATATGAAATCATGAGACATCAACTGACTGCTCTTCGTTATTTCATATAATATCTAGTTATTTCATAAAATATCTAGTTATAGTGTAAAATAAAATCTTACTTCTATGATTTCCCTGAAACGTTTAGTTATTTCATGTAATCTCTAGTTATTTCATGAATTAAGTAAATTACACAATTTAACGGTAACATAAATACTCTATCTGACAAATGGTTTGATTATTTATATGCATAATTCCGAATTATGTTTCGAATTTGACAAGATAATTACGGATGTATCAGTGGAAGTTATCCCACTAATCATGTTCAGCCATTTTTTCATTCTTAATTCGAATTTACAAGTGAATTATGTTGTTTCATATGTGATATGCAGTTAGTAATTTTCACATTTGAGAACGTACGTTCTCTATATTGGTTGACTTCAGGTTGTTTACGATTATTCTAACTCGGTAACCTTCAAAAGATTCTTACACGGGATGAAAATCAGTACCTTATTCTTTTTAACCATTAAAACAATCTTCTCGACCAATAACAATGTTTTTAGTTATAAGTACCGAGGAAATTTATTGATTCATGTATTTCTTCGACAGGGGAATACGTCACCGTTGTTTTTACCGGTGACTGCTTCTAAAACTCGAGGATTCACGGCTGTGATTTTGACTTACGATAGATTAGAATTGTTGTTCCTTCTGATCAATAAATTGGTTAAAGTACCAAGTTTATCCAAAGTATTAGTGATTTGGAATAATCAAAATAAAGACCCACCAGACTGTAAGTCCGTTTATGTTGATGCTTTTGATTTTTACGCATATTTTTTATATTCTGTTATGAAATTCTTACAGCTTCTAGGTGGCCGAAAATTTCTAAACCGTTGAAAGTGATCCAAACGAAAGAGAATAAATTATCTAACCGTTTTTATCCATATGACGAAATTGAAACAGAAGCCATATTATCAATAGATGATGATATTATAATGTTAACTGCTGATGAAGTCGAATTTGCGTATGAGGTATTGGATTCAGTTTTCCTTTATGCATCCGGATATTGGAGGATAATTTTCAGTTCCAAGTTTCATCACACATGTTAGTTATGATGTGATGATCATGAGATTAGTTTATTTCAACAATTCGGAGATGAAATAATATATTCGGAATGAATTAATATGTTCAGGAACTCCGGCTTAAACAATTCATCCTGATTTTTATCTAGGTTTGGAGGGAATTTCCTGACCGGATCGTGGGGTTTCCTTCGCGCATCCATATGTGGGATAATGGGAGCAGATATTGGAAATATGAAAGTGAATGGACTAACAGCATCTCTATGGTTCTTACTGGGGCAGCTTTCCATCACAAAGTAAGTTTCCTTTATTCCAACAAATTAACCCACTAGGTCCTGACAGGACACGTTTTGTCAAGTTTTCTCAACCTACATAAGTTCGACGGGAACTGTCTCAGAAAAATGTTAGGCTGGTTCTTATCAATGTAGAATTTGATGATTCTTCCAAATCTAGTATTTGTTTTTGATAGAAATTTGGTTTAGACAAGTTGTGGTTGCTTTTCTATTGAAAACTCGTGTTTTCTTGAATATTTTTTCTAAAAAATCAAACTTTCTGCACCGAAATTAATGAGGACTATGGGCAGAGGGTGAATATATCGCGTCCTCGAACCCTTTTCCTCAATGTACACGGGATTGGATATGAGAATTCAATATGGCTGTATCTAATATGACGTCTGAAAGTCGAAAATTTGATGCAATATAGTACTTTTTGTATATAAAAATTCAATCCTTATGGATTCACGTGCAAATTCGTATAGAACGGTTCTCAGGTTCGCTGATTACCAATGTGAGGTTAGATTTGAGAAATTCAAAATGGAGGATTCGAAATGGCGGATAAAAAGAATCAAAATTATATGCACCTGAGCAATAGTTTGTACCAAGAGGTATTTGAGGTCGCTGATTACGAATCTGAGGTCAGATTTCAGAAATTCAAGACGACAGACAAAACAGAGAAAAATTGCATTTACCTGGGCGACAGATTGTACGAACTTAAAGGAGAGTTTTTTTTTGGGGGGGGGGGGGATTACAAATCTGAGGTAAAATTTGGAAAATTCGAAATGGTGGATCCAAAACGGCGGACAAAAAAAACGGAAATCGCATGTATCTGAACAAAAATTCGCACTGGGAGGTTTTTGGGGTCGTTAATTACGATTTGGAGGTTAGATTTGGGAAATTCGAAATGGGGGATGCAACATGGCGGTTAAAAAAGTAAAAACCTCATAGAGCTGAGCGGAACAGAATGAATAAAAAAAATTTGAAGGAAAACAAAAAAAATAAAGAAGTAAAGAAGGCACATAATGAAGAAGGAATGAGAAAATAGAAGAGGGTAATAGGAATGAACGGGGAAAAAAATGAGGCTTCCTTCAATGCTCATCGCCAAGGGGTGAGATCTGGATAACGGCAATGTATTTCGTCGGCTGAAAAACGTAACAATTACACAGGTCAACATTTGATCTACGCTGGAACACCAGAACAGAGGTGGGTACCTATAAGTTTCGGGGGTCGGAGATTACGATTCCTGGGTCCATATGGACCCATCACGTCAAGATCAAGGTCAAATCAAGGTCAAACATCTCAAATCGGAAGATATAATTTTTTCGGTCCCGGATTCCGTACCAGCGGGAAATTTTACATCCAAATACACTTCGACATTCAGATAAAAGTAGTATTTGCAGGTCATATTGAGGTCATATGTAGGTAAAATCCTGTTTTCGAACCTTCTTTTCGATATTAGGCTAAACAGGGTCTTGTATTAGTTGACTTCAACGTTTTTGGGGTCGCAGATCACGATTCCGGGGTCTATATGACTCCATCACGTCAGAATCAAGGTCAGATGAAGGTCAAACATCTCAAATCAAAAGATATAATTTTTTTTGCCCCGGATTCCGAACCAACGGGAAATTTCACATCCAAATACACTCTCACCTTCAAATTGAAATTATATCTGCAGGTCATATGGAGGTCATATGTAGGTTACATCCTTCTTTTGAATGTCCCCTCTGATATTGGCTAGGCAGGGTCTTGGATTAGTTGACTTCTATATTTTCGCGGTCGCAGATCACAATTTCGGGGACTATATGCCCCTATCACGTCAGAATCAAGGTCAAATTGAGGACAAACATCTTTACATCGAAGGATATCATTTTTTTTAATCCCGGATCTTGAACGGCCGGGAAATTCCATATCTTGATGAATTCTTATAATCCAATCAACCTGATATCTGCAGGTCAAATGTTTTTTTCCGAATTCCCTGTCTTCCAAAATCTGTTCAACCTCAATGTAAACGATTTACTCTCGCTCGTCATAAGAGTCAGCTTTGAAGGACAAGACTAAAGTGATCCCTCCAAAAACGCCAATTTTCAAGATTTTCGTTTGTGAATAATTAGAGAGGTGCCATTCAAATTGAAATGCAGGAAGGTGTTATGCTACTATTGAAGTTCAGAATAACATCTTTGTTCAATTTTTTTCTGCAAATATGGCGGCCTGACAGGCGATTGATCGGTGCGCTGCGGGAATTCATGGTCGTTTGGTGGGAGAAATAACCCAGTCCAAGATTGAACCAAAACAATGCACCAAAAATAATTCGTTTTTTTGACTCAAAATGTGGTGAAACACGTTTCGCTTTTGGAAAATATGCTTTTTTACGAGATGGCATCGATTTGGAGAAAAACGTAGGATTTTCACCCCAAAATTCGTGACTTAAGAGAAACGTAAATATTAATATTTCGTCACCCCCATATGTATTTCATTGGATCACCATATCACGAATACAATTGAAAAAAAACCGAGGCAATTGATTGAAAGTTGGCAGAGCTAACGCTCCCACCGATTTTCGAGATACAGTTCTCAGATAAACGTTCAAAGTTTTCATAACGGTTTTTTGTGAATCAAGATGACTTGGATAGGAATCACCTCTAATTTGCTTTACTGGGCCCATATTGCATCTTTTCTACATCTACGTGATCGATATTCACTTTCTTCTGACAGGGTCAAATAGGCAGGTGATGAGCCAGAGATTTGGTTTCCGAAAGTCACCATGCTAGAACGTCAACGCACTTGTGCACGCCTCTATTTCCACGTCTCAAAAATTGTCTTTCCACTTTAGATCTCGATTTGTAGATCATGGCCTATCATTTCCAAATCTATAGAGTATTTCAAGCCAAGAAAAATGTATTCAATTTTTTTAAAAGTACGATGTGGTGTCACCGCTTAAAATGCTCACATTTACTTTCTCAAATGATCTCTTAACACCTTTCCTTTTATGTGACACGGTTGTGTCTCTTTTTAAGCACCAGCAATAGTCTGCCAACATATTCTTCCCCCAAATACCTTGAAATCTTTTCTCAAACTCACTCAAGTCCTGATGCATTCTTTCACCGTGTTCTTCACTAAATGCTCCAAGATTTTCTGGGAAGGAGTCAGGGTGAGAATCAAAAAAGTGAAGCTTGAGATTCATCGAACATCCTACTTCTTTGTAAACATTCACCATTTTCGTCACAATATTCTTAAACTCGGGGTCTTCATTGTTCCCTCAAAATTTTTCTGTAACCTCCCTCAAGCTGCTTTTTCTTTATCATTCATTCGCTCCTCGAATTCCTCATTTTTGAAGAGTGTCCTTATTTCGGGTCCTGTGAATACGCACTCTTTTATTTTCGCTTCAGAAAGATGAGGTAATACTTGAAAAATGTACATAAAAGCAGCACTTTCATTTTGTCTCATTACTTTGACAAATTGCTTTGCTAGCCCTAATTTAAGATGTAACGATGGTGAGAGAACTTTTTCTCTTGATATCAGACTCAGACTTTTGATATTTCTTTCACCAGGAATCAATTTTTCTCTTAACGGCCAATTTTTTTGACCATAATGTTCATCTCTAGCCCGACTATTCCATTCACAGATGAAGCATGGATATGATGTGAGTCCTGATTGTTGCTCAAGCGAAATTGTGAATATCTTCAAGTCTCCACAAACTTGCCAGTTATGAATCTTATATTTTAGTTCTTGCAATAATAATTCCAAGTTATGGTACTTTTCATCTAGTATGGCAGAATAAGGAACTGGTGAAGGAGCGTAGACATTTCCGTTGTGAAGCAAGATAGCTTTTAAGCTTCTTTTTGAGGAATCTGTGAACAGACGCCAATCCTTAGCTGTATACTCTACGCTGTATTCTTTGACCAAACCTTCGATATTATAATAATAAACTAAATTTGGCAACTTCGAGGAAAACTTTCTAAAGGGCCGTTCTCTTGAACGATAGTGTGTTACACGCGTTCCTGGAGGCAAAGATTGTTCCTCTTTCAGTCTGGATGCTAATAGTTCAGATTTATCTTTTGAGAGTCCTAAGTTTCGGCACAAGTCACTGAGTTCACTTGGTTCATGTTTTCTCGATTCAATTTATTGTCCTCAATGTCTGATTCTTTTTCACTAAAACTATCACTCTCTTCATTTTCTGAAGTATTCAAACTTTGATCTGGCGTCTCTGCATCGATAGTGATATTATCTGCGGGAATTTCATTGTTATATAACGGGTTTTTTCCGTGAAAGACGAAAAATCTCGTTATATACGTAAAAGAAAATGAAGCACTTTCCCAACCGGAGTGGCTCGATTGGAAAAGCGAGTGGGTACCCGCTCCTGGTTTTAAGCTCTCGATAAGATATAGATTCTCTTATCTTGCACCCCCAGTGTAATGGTTAAGGTTAAAGTGAAAGAAATTTAGATGTGGAGGAATTCGTTTAACAAATACTTCATTCCATTCAAAGAATCCATGGAAAACATGAAACAGATGAGATTTTGTTTATAAACCTTCATATGGGAATTTCCGAAAATGATCTGAATGTACAATGAGTAAATCAGATATAATCTTGATTCACTGATATTTCTACAAGAGTTCCCGGAGAGGAACTCGTAATGTACAAAAGGTGAACAGATATAATTCTATTACAGATGATTCTAAGGGAGTTTTCGAAAAGAAAACTCGTGATGTACAAAGATTGAAAGTATATAATTTTATTACAGATGATTCCACGAGTGTTTTCGAAAGGAAACTCGTAATGTACAAAGATTGAAAGTATATAATTTTATTACAGATGATTCGGCAAGAGTTTTCGAGAGGAAACTCGTAATGTACAAAGATTGACCATATATAATTGGATTAGGTATGTTTCTACGAGAGCCTTTCGGAAAGAAACTCGTAATGTACAATGAATGAGAAACCGAATATGTACTTATTCCAGATGATACTACGAGAGTTTTTGAACAGAAAACTCGTAATGTACAAAGATCGAACGTATATAATTTGGTTATAGATGTTTCTACGAGAGTTTTTCGGAATGAAACTCGTAAGGTACAATGAATGAAAAACCAAGAAAATTCCCTTGGAGTCGTGTATACCGTGTGTATAGAGGAGGAGGAAGAAAGGACTAATATATTTTTCTTTTCTCTTTTGCTTTTGACTCACCGTGGTGGGAAAGAAGAGTACACGTTAGGTACTTCTTTCCGAACAAAAAGGCAACGAGGTGATGGTTACTTCTGATGGTCCTCCTGTCTCTCTCTCTTTTGGACGAAGATCGGAGACGTGCCGGTTCACGATTAAATTTAACGCGATTTGAATGCCAAAAATTAGTTGATTACACTGAATTTCATTGATTTTATTATAACAGACAAGAAAACTGATTTTATTCGCGAATCTCGGTTGGAAGTATAGACTTATTCTACAAAGTCACGTTTCACTAAGTTGCAATCGTGACTAAGGCAAAAGGAATGATTTTTTTGAGAAACGTTGCGTTGAAAAAAATTATCGAAACATGAATTTCCTACAAAAGACGCCGTGGAACCTTCCAAAGGGACACACTTTTACGATTCATTGCGAACTTGAAGTATGTAATCGTCAACTTGGCCTCAATCGTATCCTCGTTTCTACCCTCTTGCGGAAAAGGACGGACTTGTCTTCGCGTATGGAAAATCGGTTGTTCAACAAAGCTTTCGCGTAACGAATCTCCCGATTTTTCATTGTCCGTCCTATTTACGTGTTTTCCATCTGGGTGATGGAACACGCCAGATCCTGGCAAGAGGGGTTTTTCTGCCGACTCAACTGCCTGATCAGCAGTGATTAGTCAACTTGGTATTCGTGAAGAGAGAGAGAGACACGGGTATATGGGTACCGTGAACAAAGATAGCGAATTCGCGGGCCTCGAAAATATGCATCGATGTGGACATCGATGCGAGCTCTGACCTAGATTTCTTTCTTCCTGCTCAGCGTTTTGTTTGAGCGTACATTTATTTCTTACATGCTATGGGTCGATATATGTATATGTTTAAATATATATTTTAAATAATGTTTGGGACCCGACTTCCCTTTGATTTGAAATAGTCCACGCACCGGAATACAGGCGGGAATAGGGGTTGTATTCTTCTGTATTCCGGAAGCGAGATTCATCGTCACGTAACATAATCAATGTTGGTTCCATCATCTACATCTTTACCGTCGTTCCCATCGATTTTGGCGCTGATACACACGGAGGGAGTGACAGATGTCACTCACGCATAGGAAATTGCGTGTCTATTGACGAAATTGAAGACTTTTACGTTGGTCAAACAGAAGTAACAATCAGAAGTATGATCTGTTGGTTTTCTCCATATCATTGGCCTCGGAAATATTCGTTCATCAGATTCATTAGGGGCACTGCGACATCTAGAACATATAGGTTGAGGCGTCCAAATCTTGTCGAATGTGTAGCTATCGATATCAAAGCACTCGTTCCATTTTTTCTTCATTAAATCCGAAAACATAAATTTTTTCGATTGGGGAATATACTCCCCACACACGACACAGAAATTGTTCACCCTGTTCATGCAAGACGAGGATTGACTTGTCGCATTCGACTTCACAGAGGCCAGGTTTCCCACCAATGTAGAGCTGCGGTCGCATGATGACGACGCCTGCGGGCCTGCTTTCCCACCCTGACCAGCCGCCGGTTCTGGGTCTCCGAAACCCTGCCCGGTAACATTATCCCGTGTGATTGTCATAACGGCATGGAAGCCGTAACCCAGGGACTCAGCCGGAACCCGGGACAACTCCGTTGCCCGCCGTCACCACGGGGAGGTGCCCTGGGGGCAATCACACGTACTCACCGCTAAAATCTAACAAAAGGTTCGAAAAAAGGATTTTACCTGCATGTTACCTTTATATGACCTGCAGATATGACTTCAAGTTGAATGTAGAAGTGTATTGGGATGTAAAATTTCACGGTGGTTCGGAATCCAGGATCAAAAAAATTATATCTCCTGATTTGGGATGTTTGACCTCCATTTGACCTTGATTCTGACGTGATGGAGTCATATAGACCCCGGAATCGTGATCTGCGACCCCAAAAACGTAGAAGTCAGCTAATTCAAGAGCCTGCTCAGCCTAATATAAAAAAAAAGATTCAAAAACAGGATGTTACCTATATATGACCTTTATATGACCTGCAGATATCACTTTTATTCGAATGTGAAAATGTATCTGAATGTAAAATTCCCCGCTGGTTCGGAATCTGAAGTAAAAAAAATTATATCTGTCGATTTGAGATCTTTGACTTTGATTTGACCCTGATCCTGACGTAATGGGGTCATATGGATCCAGGAATCGTGATCTGCGACCTTCAAAACTTACAGGTACCCACCTCTGTTCTGGTGTTCCAGCGTAGATCAAATGTTGACTTGTGTTATTTTATACGACTCAAATTGTTCCAGTTCCATTTCAGTTTCGTGATTAGCGACTCCAAAAAAATGGTAACGCTCATTCTTGCTCAGCTCCATGAGGTTTTTACTTTTTTGACTGCCATGTTGCATCTATCTTTGTGGATTTCCCAAATCTAACCTCCAAATCGCAATTAGCGACCCAAAAACTTCCCAGTGCAAATTTTTGTTCAGATACATACGGTTTCCGTTTTTTTATCCGCCATTTTGAATCCTCCATTTTGAATTCCTCAAATCTAACCCCAAATTGGTAATCAGTGAACCTGACAACCGTTCTATACAAATTTGCACGTGAATCCATGAGGATTGAATTTTTATATACAAAAAGTACTATATTGCATCGAATTTTCGACTTTCAGACGTCATATTAGATACAGCCATATTGAATTCTCATATCCAATCCCGTGTAAATTGAGGAAAAGGGTTCGAGGACGCGATATATCCACCCTCTGCCCATAGTCCTCATTGATTTCGGTGCAGAAAGTTTCATTTTTTTAAAAAAATATTTAGGAAAACACGACTTTTCAATAGAAAAGCAACCGCAACTTGTCCAAACCAAATTTCTATCAAAAACAAGTACCAGATTCGAAAAAATCATCAGATTTTATATTGATATTGAACAGCCTAAAATTTCTCTGAGACAGTTCCCGTCGAACTTATGTACGTTGGGGAAACTTGACAAAATGTGTCCTACCAGAACTCAATGGGTTGAAAGATCTGTAAAATAAGTTCTATACTTCAGAATTCTACTAGGCCATGTAACGAAATACTATTCTAAATCATGTTGATGATGAAGTGGTTGCAGACAAAGTCGTGGTTTGAGAAATTTCCGTGACCAGGGCAAGGGTTTGGTGTTTACGCCCTTGTATATAAGGAAGAATAAAATATCTAATATTCATTCATTGAAAGGAAAAATGAATAGTAAAACTTGCCAAGTTAGACCTACATTAAGTTATATGAAACAGATTATACGAGACAAGGGCTGTCGTAGGCATATAGTAATTAACGGTTTGGCGGATGATAGACAGGGTTGGAGGATTCCATCAAACTAGTTATTACACTCACCCTTTCCGACTCGCTTCTTCAAGAATGAATATAAAAATATGAAATTCGGAATCTGTATTTTGGAGGTTCTTACGAATATTTTGCCGTTCAGTTCATTCCAATACGATCATCCAGAGCAGAGAAACAGATCGTCCCATATATGGTACCCTATGGCTCAAAGAACATAGATTATCGATGAAGTAATTCTTAAATCAAATGATTTATTTCATACGGAAAAGTACAATAACATAATACATATCTTCATAATAATATATACATATGTGTTAAGGAAAAGAGCATCTTTACGATGAGGTTCATGTGAACGCTGCTGAAATCATCGTGTCTCCACTACCGTGGCGATGGTTCCCCTTCCCTCTATATAATTCTAAACCGATGTTCGGCAATAGGAGCGTGAGGGCCAAACGTGTGCGAACTGTATAGCATTTTGTAACTTTTGAGGCCCGCTTCGGTGTACGATTGATAAGATCGAGGCAATAATGGTAATTGTATTACAAGTGTATTAGGTACGCATTGTTGCGTTGTGCACATGAATGTGTAATGGACAGGCTCTGTTGGATAACAATGGCACATGTGTGGCCAAAATAGTAAAACTCTGTGAGTGTAAATCGTGTGATACTCGCTCAAAATAAAGGTGTTCAAAGTGGATTGATTACACAAAAATTAAAGAGTGACTGATTTGTTCCTAACCAATCCTAATTCGACAATTCCCGTGAAAGTACAGTGGCACGAAAGAGCGCCAGCATAATAAAGTTTCTAACTGTACTTTTTTTCCCAAACAATATGAAAATATCAAATATTCATATTGTTGTGCGATATAGATGAGTTTGAAACATCAAATTAAATTAAAAACATCCACTGGTTTTCAAAACGTTTTCCATATCAATTTCGTGTATGGAATTGTCAGAAGCAATTATGATTCCTCCCACAACACAGATAGATCTCACATTCCATGCATCTGATAAATGTTTTCTTTGAGCATCCTGGATTTTTACATCGAGAATTAGTCTTAGAATCAACAAATTCAGGTAAATGATTTATATTATCAAAACGAACATCTCCAATGGGTTTGATCTGTGCGATACGTTTGCGAGGAATCACAGGTGCTCGGGAATCACTTGATGGGCGCCCTCTTTTTTTTCATATTTTTACTGGCTAAGATCAAGCTTTCCGCCGAATATTGACGAAAATGTATGAGGTCAAGAATTTCCTCGTTCGGTATATTCATGAGTGATGCATCTCGTTTATACTCTAACCACGAATTGACAACTGCCACATCGATACCATGGCTAATCATCCTCACCGTCTATTTACGAGTTCTTATTAAGGATCGATAAATTGATACCAAGAAGTCAAATTCATCCACTCCTCCCATATTCTCGTTATAGTTTCGTATGACTTGAGGTCTTGGCACGTTAATATATCTCTTGTTCTTCTTATTCCAACGCTGGCACGAGTCAGGAGTGCCAGAACCCTGATAATTGGATCCCATAGTTACTAGAGAAGAATCATACCATTTGGTGAGAATATTAGATCCATCTTGACTGAATACTCCTTCCATGTAACCACGCGTTTTGATTTTCTCTATCATTTTATCTGTGGTGAATGGAGGTTCACTGAACCGATTGATTCTGATTGTTCCTCAAGGACAAATTTCTTTACTCTGTAAATATTGGAACAAATGGTATGTTGAAAAATAGTTATCAAAGAAAAGGTGAAAATAGAGTCACGATACGCTCCGAAAGCTGCATGACCACACTTGCACCCAATCCAAACTGTTTGTAAACTGGAGAAATTTCAGTAGTGGCACCTTGATATATTGGAAAATCGTACATAAGCCCATCAGCGCCACACAGAGCAAATATTTTTATACCCCATTTGGTAGGTTTATTTTTTATATACTGTTTCACATCCAGTCTGCCTTTGAATGGAATCATTTGTTCATCAATACAAAGATGTTCTTCAATTTCCAATCTTTAGCATCATTATCGACAAGATGTATATTCTGTCGCAGTTTGAAGAACCGGTTAATTGACATATTTTCGCAGAAGATTGGTATAGAAAACCGAAGTTCCCAATAAAATCGGACCCTGGGATAAGAACAGTTCCCCATCATTATTGTTATTCCAATGAAAGTTTCCAGTTCATCGATCGTTACTGGTGTGAAACGGATATTTTTTTGTACAGTATACAAATTTGTTGCATTCACAATTGAATCGAGCAGTGCATTGGTAATATACTCTCTAAAATATTCAATTGGATTCTTTAGATTGGTAATATCCCGTTTGGTTGATTGAAAAAGTGCCCAAGAAAGTTTAATGTACGGCCTTTCATCCAAAGAATTTCATTTCTTCGAGTCTAATTTCGCTCTTGAATAAATTCTCGTTCAATATCCAAGTCAGTTTTAGAGCTGTGAGAGACTACTTCATGTATTGCATTGGTACTACTTTTACGGATCTCAAATTCACATTCATTTTCACTGATATTGTTATCGCTGTTATCATCCTCATCCGAATCACAATTTTCTATAATTAATAGAACAAACGTATAATATATGTGTAAGTTTCGTGATCAGAAACTCAACAAGGAGATTGATTTAGGTAATTGAACGGACAATGTGAGATGTAGTTGCTAAAACTATATTGACAATTATTGACAGAATTACACTATAACTATAACAATAAGCGTGTAATTCATCACCTACCTAAATCAATACAATTGTCGTTAATCTTTGAAGATTATTAACATTCGTATCAATCTTATGACTACGGCATTTCACGATGCTTACAGCTCGGGCCGATCACATGTACCCCCTTCTCCGCTGAGAAGTTACACGCGCGTTCGTCGTATGATCGCTAGTGTCGTACGACTAAGTTTGGGCGCTAGCTTCTAAACTTACGTCCCCTTACCCAAGTCAGAGGGAGTAGCCCTATGTATAAGGAACTAGTTTACTAGCATGGAACAAGTTCGCTTCGTTTTTTCTCAACCTATCTATTAAATAAATCGTCTCAGATATCCTATCTTTGATTCTGTAGAGTCCTGACCTTATTGTACCTAATTTTTCTCTGTTCAGTTTATTTCCGTGTTGAATATAAACTAAATCTCCAATTTTATAATTTATATTCACTGCTTGTTTATCATAATAGGTTTTATTTCGATTGTGTATTTTTTTTGAATTATCTAACGCTAATTTTCTGTTGCTTTCTAGATCGCCTATTTTATTATCTTTTAGATTGTCTGGTATAAAGGTGTTGTCTATTCCTGTTAAGAAATAGTTTGGAGTGAATCCTGTTGAACTGTGTATAGTGTTGTTATATTCTTTTACGCATTCATCTGCTATTTTGGGCCATGGTTTTTCTTCATTATCATAAATTTTACATCTAATTCTATTTATCAGTGTTTGATTTGTTCTTTCATTCAATCCATTTGAGAAAGCACAAGCTACTGCCGTGAAAATTGATGATCTATTTTTCTTGTGAGTGAATTGTTTAAACTGTGCGGAGTTTATTCCTGCATATTTCTGTTAAAATGATTTGAATTCGTCCATTTTGTTCTACTCTGCTTACTAAATTAATGAAGTCTTTTACGACTCGAGTTTTGGATGTGCTGATATAAGCAAATCTAGTGAAGTTATCTATGAGTGAATGTAAATATCTTTTTGTACTTTTTCTTTCAAGTCCTCCAATTGTGTCCAGCAACATTATTTCAAACGGCTTTTCAGCTGGACCTAACTGGGACAATGGTGCTTTAAAACATCCTATCCTAGATTGGTTTTCAATACATGTCTCACAATTTCTACATATACTTTTAATATGTTTGTACATATTTTTGAGATAAAATTTATGACATATAGTCAAGATTAGTTGTTTTGCCCCGATGTGTCCTTGTTCTATATGTATTTTCTCAATAATTGAGACACCAAAGTCTTCTGTTATCCATATCTTCTTCTTTTTGTTTATGGATTTATAAATGATCCTATCTCTAATTCCGCCCGAATTATCTATTTTAATCAGTTTTTGATTTTCTATGATCTCTTCAATTTGTAAAGTATTTGCTGTCTGTATTACAGATTCCTTATCCGGACTTTCATGTGACTCGAGTACAGGGTTTATCGATAAACAATCTGCTCCTATATTTTCTCTCCCTGGATTGTAAACAATATCAAAGTGAAATTGAGATATGTAATTAAAAATTCTCATTAAATCTGGGTCCTTGCTATTCTTAATATTGAAGTTCTCTAATGGTCTATGATCTGTAAAGATGACAAACTTGCGCCCTATCAAATAATACTGCCAATAGAGGACTGCTTCTTTAATTGCTAGGCTTTCTATGTAAATTGCTTTTTTTGTTTTGCGTATTTTGTCCAACTTTTTTGAGGAGAAGAACACTGCCTTCAGGGATTTATCTTCTTGGGGTTGTCTTAGTATTGCACTCACTCCTTCTACGTTCGCATCCGTATATGAATATATTTGCGCTTTTTCATCAAATATTGCCAGTGCCGGAGCTGAAGATAAGTATTCTTTTGTTTTTACAAAGCTGTTATTACATTGTTCTGACCAATGATATTCGAGATTTTTCCTTAACTCATTAAGTCCCAAAATGACATTTTTTCGTTGCGTTTTTCAATGCTTGTACTTTCTGAGAAAAAAACTCCCGAAAAATTCTAGAATAAGCATTGTCGATGTGAAATTGACTCATCTTCCAGAATCTGCCGTCGGTTTTTCCGAAAAATGTCCCTGTGGCAAGATATCTGGGTTTTTTTCCACAAAAACGCGAATTTTCAAACTTTTTTTTTTCTCTATCTCACGTTTTTACATTGAAATCATTTCAAAATTCTTGTTGTAACTACAGAAACCACGCCAATTTATCTCAAACTTCAATTTATGCTTTTGACAATTGTGAAAATCAATGTGGAAACCATCAAAATGGCGGTTCAAACGCGGAACAAACGTTAAAAACTTCAAAGATTTTTCATTCAAGAACGATGGACTTTAGAGAAAAAAATGTTATTGAACAAAAAGTTCTTAGAACTAATCAGAGAACACGGTGGAATTTTTTCAGAATTTTTTAACGACTTTCTTTAATTTTCAAAATCGTTAAATTTAAAAAATTTGTAAAAGTCGTTAAAAAATTCTGAAAAAATTTCAGCATTTTCTGCGATCAATTCTTAGAACTTTTTGCTCAGTAAAGATTTTTCCCAAAGTCCATTTTTTTCCAATTAAAAATCTTCGCATTTTTTGTCTCATATTCGTGGTTTTTTTTATAGTTTCTTATTTTCCAATACTCTATTCATAATCTAGTTCACATAGGATATACCACGTTATTCTTAGTGAACCTGTTCCATTCATATATGTTCTTATCTAATAAATCTGTGATGGATTATTCGAATATTGGAAAATAACATACTATAAAAAAAAACATGAATATGAGACGAAAAATTCGAAGGTTTTGATTTAGGAAAAAATGCACTTCGGAAAAAATCTTCACTCAACAGAAAGTTCTAAGGATTGATTGGAGAATATGCTGAAATTTTTTCAGAATTTCTTAACGACTTTTACAAATTTTTTCAAATTTGACGATTTTGAAAATTCAAAAAAGTCGTTAAAAAATTCTGAAGAAATTTCAGCGTGTTTTTTGATCAGTTCTTGCAACTTTTTGTTCAGCAACATTTTTCTCTAAAGTCTATCGTTCTTGAATGAAAAATCTTTGAAGTTTCTGACGTTTGTTCCGCGTTTGAACCGCCATTTTGATGGTTTCCACATTGATTTCCACAATTGTCAAAAGCATAAATTGAAGTTTGAGATAAATTGACGTGGTTTCTGTAATTACAACAAGAATTCTGAAATGATTCCAATGTGAGAACGTGAGATGAAGAGAAAAAAAAATTTGAAAATTCGCGTTTTTTTGGAAAAAGCCCCAGATATTTCGCCACGGGGCCTTTTTTCGGAAAATCCGACCGCAGATTCTGGAAGATGAGTCAATTTGACATCGACAATGCTCATTCTAGAATTTTTCAGGAGTTTTTTCCTCAGAAAGTACAAGCGTTGAAAAACGCAACGAAAAAATGTCATTTTGGGACTTTATGGGTTAATAGGTTATGTAATGGGTCCAATGGTATCGCGTGTTGAGGTATATATTCTAAGTGAAAATTTATTCTCCCGAGAAATTGTCTCACTTGTTTTCTTGTCTGAGGTACCGGAAATTTCTTTATTACTATCAAGTTATCATTTATCGGTTTGATGTAATTGTTACCAATTTCATGGCCCAGATATGTAATCTCATTCAGGGCGAATTGACATTTTCCTTCGTTCCGCTTAAATCCTTGATCCTTGAATGCTTTTAAGGTTTGCTCTACATGTGCTATATGTTCTTCGTAAGTTTCCGAATAAACGAGTATGTCGTCTATGTAGTCTACTGCAAATCTATCTAGTTCTCTTCTTCGTATGACGCTAGACATAATTCTTTGGAAAATTACTGGTGCAGACTTTAAACCATATGGGAGGCAATTCCACTCAGTGATGCCAGCATTTGGTCGACCTAGTCGATTCACCCTCTCCATCGGACAATTTCTCGTCCCCACCACTCCAGCCGGGTGCACGCACACATTGAAACCCGTATTCATATGATTCGGAAGCGGTTGGGTCACTTCGAGTTGGCTCGGACAATCGAGAGAGAACCAACTATCCGTCGATCTTTGTCTTCTCAATATGTTTTGCGATCGACTAACTCCGTGCAAGATCGGAAAAAGTTTAAAGTCCACGCGGTCGACTTACCGAAAAGTTTCACCGCTTTTTCTTTCCCAAGCGACAATTTTATTGTAATCTGTATCGAACTGACTTACCCGGCGCCCCGGGCAATTCTCGGCCGAGGCCCTTCGATATTTTTTTTGTTTTTTTGTTTTTCGATTGAAGAGCCAGTTCAATACTGATTATTGAATTATCACGATAAAATATAGATTTGATGCATCTCATCATTCAATTGGATGAAATTTAATATAAGTAAATAATTTTTCAATCATCATTCATTTTTCATGAATTTTAGAAGATTATTGGTTCTTCTTATGACTGATTATGAAGCTCTCAAGAACACCTATATGTATTCTAAAAACATTTTTTCATAGTTACGCTTTTTTAATAATTTTTTTAAATCTTGACAATTTTTCAATGAATTTTATTAGAATTGTCAATCAATCGATGGTTGAAAAATTCTTGGATAGTTTGGGGATCTATGATAAATGTCCTGCGGTGAATGCCATAATTTTCCCTCATGGAATAATTATTCAGAAAACACTATGATATTCCAATGAGGATAATCGAATCGACATCGATTATCCCATGAAATATCAAAAGAATAAGACTGGATATTCAATCAATTGAGTGCAAATTATTTTCGATGAACTGAATAATTAGATTTGAGCATTCAAATTGATATTTCATCATTTCACACACTTTTAGTCTCTTTCCTCCGCTGTATCACTCCATAGAGGTAATATGTGGTTACCAATACTATAAAAACCCATAGCCTAGCGGCAAAAGACATGTTTATTGCGAAGGAACGGTCGAGTTCGATTCCGTGTGGAGACATTGCATTTTTTTTGTCATTTCTCTGGTGAACAATTCAATTCCATATCCAATCATTATTTTCCATGCCATTACATCGTCATTTCAAAAATATCCTCAATGTTTCAGAATGCACTCGCGGATTTGACCAAGTACTGGTTCGAGTCGATTGAAAATTTCCCAAATATTCGTGTCCGTGAGATATAGATCGATCGATTCAAAATCTTCTGAGAGGAAAAATCAATATCACTTCGGAGGAACGTTTTTGAAAAAGTGTACTTGCAAATTTCATCAATGCCTCCGGCAATTTGATGAAAAAATTCCAAAAATTCGTCCCTGTGGAATATAGACCGATCGATCCCAGATGTTCTGAAATGAAGAATGAACAGCAGTTTAGAGAAATGTTCTTAGAAGAGTTTACTCGCAAATTTGATCGAGCCCTTTGACAAATTGATGGAGAAATTCCAAAAATTCGTCTTCGTGGGATATAGACCGATCGATTCGAGATCTTCTGAGAAGACAAATGAATATCACTTCGGAGGAACGTTTTGAAGAAAGGGTACCTGTGAATTTCATCAAAGCCTTTGGCAATTTGATGGCAAAATTCCAAAAATTTGTCTGTATGGAATAAAGACCGATTGATCCGAAATGTTCTGAAATGGAATATGTCCAGCACTTTAGATAAATGTTCTTAAAAGAGGTTACTTGCAAATTTCATCGAACCCTTTGACAAATTGATGAAAAATTCCGAAAATTTGTCTCCGTGGAGTATCATGAATGTTATGCCGAAAATTTTTGAAGATATAGTGACTGATAAAATGACACCACTGTTGTGTGATATCATTTCTGATTTCCAGCATGGCTTCACTTCCGGAAAATCTACCGTAACTAACTTGTCTATTTTTTCTCATGTCGTGTCCTCTGCGCTCGATCAAAATGCCCAAGTGGATACTATATATACAGATTTTTCAAAGGCTTTTGACAGAGTTGATCATAATATATTGTTAAATAAATTAAGTAATATAGGTATTCGCAGCAATTTCTTGTCGTGGTTACAGAGTTATATTCTGAATCGTACGCAATCAGTTCGTGTCTCTCAATATTTTTCTGATCCATTTTTTGTATCCTCAGGTGTACCGCAAGGCTCACATCTAGGTCCTTTATTATTTATTATTTTCATTAATGATATCTCTACGATTTTCAAGTACTGCACACATCTCCTTTTTGCTGATGACCTGAAACTGTTCATGATTATAAGAACTTACAGAGATGCTCAAACCTGCAATCTGATTTGGATCGGTTACAATCTTGGTGTGTACTATCTAATATGTCATTAAACCTCACTAAATGCCATGTGATGAGATTTTATAGGGGTAAAAATGCTCTTTATTTTCCTTATAACTTGTCTCATTCTCTGTTATCACCTATAAATACTGTTCGTGATCTTGGAGTTTCATTTGACTCTCGTTTTGACTTCTCAGATCATTACAATTACATAGTTGGTACTTCCATGAAATCTCTCGGATCTTTACAAGCGCGTTAGTGAAGATTTACGTGATCCTGTTGCACTTCAAACACTGTATTGTACTTTAGTTAGACCACATCTTGAGTATGCGTCTCAAATTTGGAGTCCTGATTTAATTCGGGATTGTACAGACTTGGAAAGAGTTCAGCATAAGTTTCTGCGTTTTGCTGCCTATCAGATAGGCCGTCCGTTGAGCGTCACTCTTCATGATTACTCATTGATTATGGCTCTACTTAACTTGCCTTCCTTGGAATCACGTCGTTTGTTCAATGATTTTTCATTTTTCTATAAAATTGTCAATGGGAAAATTCGCTGCCCTCAACTGCTTGGACTTGTACGTTTTAATGTCCCTCCTCGTTTATTGAGACGCCCTAAACTGTTCAATCCGATTTCTTATAAATCGAGATACGGTTATTCTGATCCGGTAAATCGGATATCTATCCTAGCTAATTCTTACAGTGATGTGCTTGAATTATTTTCATCTCATTCTGATCTTGGAAATTCTCTTTCTCTTACAGTGGGTGGCCAAATTATTAGGCCACAATTGAGATTATTGAGATTACTCCAAAGTTGAATATCTCAGTGAAAAATTATCGTCAGGAAACAAATGAATACGCAATTTCAAGGGCAAAGTCTACTCTTTGAGCATCATTTGACCTCTCTGGTCTATCATGTTTGCCCGACAACCTACATCGCATTAAGTATGAGCATTTTGCTCGATATTTCCTCAGTCTTTCAAACAGAAGGAGCTCCCAGGAAGATTAAAACATGGAAACACGGAAATAAACATTTTGTAGAGAATTCCCTCAGCTCCAAAACGCTTTTTTTATTTTCCTGGTAGAGTCATTTTCAGCGGAGTTATGTCATGTTTTATGACTTGTAATTTTGAGACGGTTAAGGGAACAAAAAATTTCCTTGGAGGAAAACGTTTTGTTTTAAGATGTATTATACGCAGAAAATACTTTTGAAAGCAATCAAAAACCTCTCGAAGTATTTTTTTTTCGTATAATACATAGCAAAACTAAACTTTTTCCTCCAAGGAAATTTTTTGTTCCCTTAACCGTCTCAAAATTACAAGTCATAAAACATGACATAACTCCGCTGAAAATGACTCTACCAGGAAAATAAAAAAAGCGTTTTGGAGCTGAGGAAATTCTCTACAAAATGTTTATTTTCGTGTTTCCATGTTTTAATCTTCCTGCGAGCTCCTTCTGTTTGAAAAACTGAGGAAATATCGAGCAAAATGCTCATACTTAATGCGATGTAGGTTGTCGGGCAAACATGATAGACCAAAGAGGTCAAATGATGCTCAAAGAGTAGACTTTGCCCTTGAAATTGCGTATTCATTTGTTTCCTTACGATAATTTTTCACTGAGATATTCAACTTTGGAGTAATCTCAATAATCTCAATTGTGGCCTAATAATTTGGCCACCCACTGTATTTGTCAAATTCAATATCTAATTGTCCTTTTCACCTTTAATTATACACGTTAACTGTTGTTGTAATATAAGATGCGTGTAGTCGAGCTCAACATGATGCTTAATGCTTTGATGCATGATATATATAATGTGGTTCGAATAATGTATATTCTATGTACCAAAGGGGTCTTTTATACCCGTATAAACAGAATAAATAAATGAATAAAGACCGATCGATTCGAAACCTTCCGCAAAGAAAAAACAATATCACTGCAGAGGAACGTTTTGAAAGAAGCGTACTCGCGAATTCTATCAAAGTTTTCGGCAGTTTGATGACAAAATTTCAAAAATTCGTCTCTATGGCATGAAGACCGATCGATACGAAATATTCTGAAATGGAAAATGCACAGCAGTTGAGAGAAATGTTTTTAAATGAGTTTGCTTGCAAATTTCATCAAAGCCTTCGGCAATTTGATGGAAAAATTCCAAAAATTCGTCTCTGTGGAATAAAGACCGATCGATCCCACATGTCCTGAATTGAAGAATGAACAGCAGTTCAGAGAAATGTTTTCAGAAGACTTTACTTGCAAATTTGATCAAACCCTCTGACAAATTGATGGAAAAATTCCAAAAATTTGTCTTCGTGGGATATAGACCGATCGATTCGAGATCTTCTGAGAAGAAAAATAGAAATCACTTCGGAGGAACGTTTTTAAAGAAGTGGACTTGCAAATTTCATCAAACCCATCGACAAATCGATGAGAAAATTTCAAAAATTTGTCTCCAGGGCATATAGACCGATCGATTCGAAATGTTCTGAAATGAAAAATGAACAGCACTCCGGAGGGAGGTTTTCAAGAAGCGCGTCAGTGACATTATGTCATTATAGTATAGAACTGATGTCAAACACACAATTCTATTGAACTCCATCCGGATTCCGATACGCTGCACCCAGGGAAGCTTCACATCACACGGAGGAAAAAGTATTGCTGGCATAACAAGCAGGTCTGTTATCATAGTGCCTGCTAGAAAAATTAGCTGAAAGAGCAAGAAGAATGATTGACACAACTACATGTTTTTGCTGACATAAACGAATTCGTTAACAGAACTAACGTCTCAGCTGCTGGAGTAAATATTGTTGCAAGGACAACCAATTTCTTCGTAGACCCTATAGTAGCAAAACATTTTTTCTCCGTGCAGTTGTGGCATATCTTGCACGCACTGTTATGAAATCGACTCACATTCTGGTAGCTCAAGCTACTTGAGGAATCGTGCAAATAGGGACTCCGTAAGATATACAGTTTCCAACCTTTTCTTCCTTGTTTGAGGTATCATTTCAATCTGAAATCAAAATCGTTGGATTTTATTTCTGGCTGTAATTGAGCTATTCATCTCCTCAGGGTTGAAAAAGAACGCATTCGCTTGTACTTCACCTGCTGGGTGATGCGAGAAGGAGTACGAAACTTGCAAACGCACTTCTCGAAAAAGTTCCTCTGGAGTGCTGTTCATTTTTCATTCCAGAACATTTCGAACCGATCGGTCTATATGCCACGGAGACGAATTTTTGAAATCCTCTCATCGATTTGTCGAAGGGTTTTATGAAATTTGCAAGTACACTCTTTTAAAAACGTTCCTCCGAAGTGGATTCCATTTTTCTCCTCAGAAGATCTCGAATCGATTGGTCTATATCCCACGAAGACGAATTTTTGGCATTTTTCCATCAATTTGTCAGAGGGTTCGATCAAATTTGCGAGTAAACTCTTCTAAAAACATTTCTCCAAACTGCTGTTCATTCTTCTTTTCAGAACATCTGGCATCGATCGGTCTATATTCCACAGAGACGAATTTTTGGGATTTTTTCATCAAATTGCCGAAGGCATTGATGAAATTTGCAAGTACACTTTTTCAAAAACGTTCCTCCGAAGTGATATTGATTTTTTCTCTCAGAAGATTTTGAATCGATCGATCTATATCTCACGGACACGAATATTTGGGAAATTTTCAATCGACTCGAACCAGTACTTGGTCAAATCCGCGAGTGCATTCTGAAACATTGAGGATATTTTTGAAATGACGATGTAATGGCATGGAAAATAATAATTGGATATGGAATTGAATTGTTCACCAGAGAAATGACAAAAAAAATGCAATGTCTCCACACGGAATCGAACTCGACCGTTCCTTCGCAAGAACCATGTCTTTTGCCGCTAGGCTATGGGTTCTTATAGTATTGGTAACCACATATTACCTCTATGAAGTGATACAGCGAAGGAAAGAGACTAAAAGTGTGTGAAATGATGAAATATCAATTTGAATGCTCAAATCTAATTATTCAGTTCATCGAAAATAATTTGCACTCAATTAATTGAATATTCAGTCTTATTCTTTTGATATTTCATCTGATAATCGATGTCGATTTGATTATCCTCATTGGAATATCATAGTGATTTCTGAATAATTATTCCATCAGGGAAAATTATGGCATTCACCGCAGGACATTTATCATAGATCCCCAAACTATCCGAGAATTTTTCAACCATCGATTGATTGACAATTCTAATGAAATTCATTGAAAAGTTTGCAAGATTTGAAAAAATTATTAAAAATGCGTAACTATGGAAAAATGTTTATAGGATACATATACATGTCCTTAAAAGTTTCATAATCAGTCATAGGAAGAACCAATAATCTTCCAAAATTCATGAAAAATAAATAATAATTGAAAAATTATCCACTTATATTAAATTTCATTGAATTGAATGATGAGATGCATCAAATTTATATTTTATCGTGATAATTCAATAATCAGTATTGAACTGGCTCTTCAATTGAAAAAAAAAATATCGAAGGGCCCCGGCCAAGAAATGCCCGGGGCGCCGGGTAAGTCAGTTCGATACTGATCACAATAAAATTGTCGCTTGGGAAAGGAAAAGCGGTGAAACTTTTCGGTAAGTTGACCGCGTGGGCTTTACACTTTTTCTGATCTTGCACGTAGTTAGCCGATCGCAAAACATATTGAGAGGACAAAGACCGACGGATAGTTGGTTCTCTCTCGATTTTCCGAGCCGACTCGAAGTGACTCAACCGCTTCCAAATCACATGAATACGGGTTTCAATGTGTGCGTGCACCCGGCTGGAGTGGTGGGGACGAGAAATGGTCCGATGGAGAGGGTAAATCGACTCGGTCGACCAAATGCTGGCATCACTGATTCCACTGCCAATGGCCATGATGTGTTACGAATGCTAATCTGTGCCTGTCCTTCTCGCGCACTGGTATTGACCAGAAAGCCGAGTTTATATCGAGTTTCGTAAAAATCTTACAATTTCTAGCGCACAAGGTCAGATCGTCAATCCTAGGGAACGGTTGACTCTCTGGTATAACAATTTTATTCAATTCTTTGAAATCCATACAAAAGCGGGATCTTTCCCCTTTCTCTTCCTTGGACACCATGGTGACTGTACCCGCATATGGGCTACATGATTCCCCAATTAATTTCGCTTTTAACAATTCACCCACTTGCTTTCCAATTTCAACTCTGTCTTGGAATGAGCATCCGTAGGGTTTCCTAGCGATATATTCATATTCTATCAATTTAATTGAGGCCTTATATCTTTCCAATTCCCCGATATCAAACTTTGATTTTGCAAAAACATCATTGTTCCCTTTCATTATGTCTCGAATACTGATTTTCTTATCATTTTTTTGTGTGTGTTGGACTTCATTTATTTTTGCCCTATCCTCTTCAATTTTTACATCATTTGGGATAACCGGCCATTCCTGAGTTATATTTAAGTTTCCATCTTGACATAGCTTGAATGTTTGAAGTGGATCTAGAGCCATCAATATATCTTCTCTAAAATAATTATTGCTTACTATGGAAAATGAAAAAATCTCATTAATATTATGAATAGTTGTTTTTAAAAGTACTTTACCCTCTGGCTTCTTTATTCCCGTTAATCCTCTTAACTTATCTCCCCCAACCATAATTCTATTTGCTATATAATTTTTTTCAAAAATTCATGACTTATTAATGATACATCAGCACCGGAGTCATATAGACCTATAGCTGGTTTATCATTGACAAGAATTTTCACTCTTATAAGTGAGGTGACTATTCGTTTTTTGCTTCTTCAGTGCTAGCTACAATCTTTTCACTATCCACATTATTTATGATCTCAATTTCATCATTCTCTGGATTCGATATTTGTCTATCCTTTAATCTACATCTCTGCTCCGGGTGGTATCTATCTTTATAACCCAATTTCTCACAATTCGAACATGGTTTGTTCTTTTTTATATTTTATTCGTATCTTTATCATTTTTCTCAATATCCAAATTCCCAAAATGCTTCAATTTAGACATTAAATCTTCCATAGTTACCACAGTTTTTCTCTCTAATCTACTTTGTATAAACTTTGGGAATTTAATTACTATTAAATCAATTTGCGTGTGGAGAGTCATTTTGTCGTTGATCTGTAATAGTAAGTTTCTTTTTTTCAAAGCAAATCCCAGTAACGAACCATTCAAATATTGATAATCGTATGCATATGCAATTCCTAACCAAGATTGCACCGAGAAGGTTCCTAAAAACGCGTTATTCCAAATTTTCCAATCCATACTTAACGAATATTGTTTCAAAGAAACAATAAACCAATCTAGTGCTAATTTCTCTAAAAACAATCCTAAAGTTTCGGCGTATTTGTTCTGATTCATACCTACTCGATTACATTCTCGAACAAACATTGATAGCCACGTAGTCGCTTCAAAATTTTCACCATTGAATCTTTCTAATACAATATCTTTGGCTAAACTACGACTGCTTCTCTCCGAGGCACTGGTATTAGCGGTATCGGCTTGTGTTACAGCGACTTCTTCCAAATATTCATCACCGAACACAACATTTCCTCCTTCATCCAAATAAATACTTTGAAGCTCATCCGTCAAGGTCACCAACACATTTTTGAATTTATTCCTGGCTTTCCAACTCCCAACCACGTTCTTAACTACCGTTGTGTTGAAGAGTTGAATATGACTAGCACTGGTTCTTTTGTCCCGCGGAAATAGAAAAATTTCCTCTTCACCCACCAGTTGAATTGTTTCAACTTTAATCAGGGTGCTCTTTGAGTCGGCGTCGGCTTCTGAGATAAACTGGAACTTTGCCTTTACACTCATGGTATTGATTTGTAAGTTTCGTGATCAGAAACTTAACAAGGAGATTGATTTAGGTCATTGAACGGACAATGTAAGATGTAGTTGCTGAAACTATATTTACAATTATTTACAGAATTACACTTTAACCATAACAATAAGAGTGTAATTTATCACCTACCTAAATCAATACAATTGTCGTTAATTTTTGAAGATTATCAACACTCGTATCAATCTTATGACTACGGCATTTCACGATGCTTAGAGCTCGGGCCGATCACATGTACTTCCTTCTCCTCTGAGAAGTTACACGCGCGTTCGTCGTATGATGCTAGGGTTGGCCTCTGAATGGGAAGGGAATATGCAAATAAGACTACTTTGGATAAATTCGTCAAGATATTCTATGAAGGCGCATAGCACATAATTATTCGAAACAGTCTTTTTTGGAGGTTCTACGCATGTTCGTAGGATTTTCCAAACACGTTCTTAGCATTTCTGGCCTCTTATGTTGCTTGGGTGATGACAATATGAATTGAATATTGAACAACAAAAAGGAAAGAAAAGAAACGAAGCAGTCTTCTTCAGGCTGTATATTAATTGAAATGAGAAGACTATGCACAAAATGAGACTCTCAAATGAGAAAAAACAAAAACTAACCAATAACCCTCTACTTACCTACGACTTCTTCAGTCTCATGAGAATATTCATCGTTATTTTCATTCATCAGACCTTCAATTTCTGAAGTATTACCATCATCAATCATTTCCAATAAGGCATCTTTGAATTTCTGTTCGCCACTTCTTGTCCTGGGCATTTTGAATTGATTTATCCGCCTCGCGATAACCAAACTCTAATGGGCAAGCAGCGAAAATTGAAAAACGAATGACGATAACCAAACGTAAGGAATATACTTTCAGGCGTCCTTGTTGATTGGCTGAGGGAATTAACTTATTCGTGAAGTCATAATGTCACATATATGGGACGATTCTTTAAAGTATAAAAATGACTATTCAGAAATATTTTCCACAAAACTATTGCACCATATCATTTTAAAAGATCATGTTGATGTGAGAAAAAAATATGACATCATTTATAATAGAATATGGTGAATAATATCCGTAAATATCAGAAGCGAAATGAGATAATCAAAAATCGTTGTTGAAATGTCTTTTTGGAAAATTTTTGAACTTATACTAGTCACTTGTAAGAATCCAATACCTGATACAATGGTAGTCAATACCTCCGCAAAGAAGTAAAAATAATGCTCAGTGAGCTAATCGATTGTAAAGATATCTTTAAGCGCGTTTGAAAATATCGTCCCATATATGGACAAGGTGTCGGAAAGGGCTAATCAACCATAGAACTCCCAACCGGGGTAGATATCTACTCCAGGTAAACTTTAAACTACTTTTCTATGTTAGCCAGTGACATAATCCACTGGAGACCTACACCATAATTTCGTCCAAGGTTTTAAACATGGTGCGAGGTCGATAGACCCTCCAGTTTTTAATTTACTGTGACGAAGTGAAGAGGTGGGGCTTTTGTGGGGTTAATATCTACCCCAGTGTGTGGTTCCCGTTAGTGTTTTGTGAAGGTGAGTCAAATTTCTCTTTTTCCGCTCGAATAAATGTAATTCACATATTATGACCTCATTTTACAATAGAACATTAGATACATAATTCTCGGCAATGATCTTCATATTTCAAGTACTCATATACTGTACCTATACTAAATTTCCACCAGCTAATGAGTCACCAAAAAAGCACGCGCGATGCGGCTTGTCTTCCTGATCGGAGGCTCGCAAAACGCGAATATATTGGACAAAGTCCAAGTCACTGACCTGCTCTGTAAATTGAGAACAGTGGAATATCACTGATTGCAGTGGAAAGTCGACCACTGCAATCAGTGGATATCCACTAATCCCTGTAGTGGAATGTCACTGATTTAATCCGTGAGCAGGAATTCCAACTGCATAACCAGTGACTGTTTACTACTATCTCACTGATTTCATATAGTGGTCAACTCGTAACTGCAGAAATAGTGAGATTTCACTGATTTGGATTTGGAAAGTGTGAGAATCACATAATACGCTACTGCAGCGATTGTGGCGCCTTTGAATAAGTTAAATTGTAACTCTACTTTCGAATATTCTTTATATGTATCGAATTCCTGTTTCTTTCCACATTTCACATGGCAGGAACAGAAATATAGTCTTGGAAACCAATATTTCATGGATTTTCATGTGACTTTTCCATAGATCAGATTCTTATTTTTTTTTTAATTTTCGGAGTCTCGAATGAATAGACTTTTTTGGCAGAACAGCATGATGCTATATTTTTTCTCTGAAAACTTCATGTGTCCTCTTCTGAATCCCGTTGGGAATTCAAAACCAGTTGGTTAGAACAATAGTTATGAATTTTTGTTTGTTAAATGGCGATTCGACCGTTTTTCGGCGCTTTTAGCTATCGAAACCGATTTTTTACGAACTAAACTTCGGTGAAATTGAATTTGCTCTTCGCCATTCTCTTTGGGATGAAAAAACAGAGAAGTTCATGTACTTATGATTCAGATTACTGCTTGTAGAACCATTTTACGAGTGTTACAAAACGAGATCTCGAGTTCCAAATGGAAAAACCTCGTTTTGAATGAAATTTTGAAAACTTCCTCGACCGGAGTGGCTCGATCGAGGGAGTATGTGGGCCTCGCTCGCGTTTCTAAGCGTTACTGAGAGTTTACACTCTCATTTTGCACCCTCAGTATGATGTAAAGAGAATTATTTGTGAAAAAGGAAAGGAAAGAGATGAACTTGTATAAAGAAGTAAATTTGGAAGCTTATGGCGTAGTGCCCTGTATTTTTCAGATAAAAACCCAAGAGTTTACACAGAATGAGACAATCGAACGTTCACAATTTAATACGAATTTCACCAGAAAATTATTACTTGTGTGAGAGAGAAAAGTGTTGCAAGTATATGTGTGAGAGAGAAGAAGAATAATACTCGGTACTGAAAACTCACCGTGTTGGGGAAGGTCGGACACGTTCGGTTCGTCTTTTCTTTCTGTACTCTCACTAGGGTCTTCGCTGTTTCTGTTTCTGTCTTCCTTGCTCTCCCGTCGCTTGTGAGGGTAATCAGTCTGGAGCTGACATTTCATGGGGCATCAAGCGGCAGCGTCAACATTGGAAGGAAAAAGAGAACCGGTCGGACCTGCCTCTTCTTCCAATGTTGACGCTGCCGCTCGACGCCCCATGAAATGTCAGCTTAAGGAAGATCACACTCGCGAGATCACGATTTCGCAGATGGAAATTTACAACAAGAGTTGGAAAAAGATACTTTACACTGGGTTTCAAACTGATCACTTCCGAAAGTAACTAGAAACTTAGAACTACAAAGTCGTATGAAGAAATGGTTCTAAACTCGACTAAGGCAACGAAATTTGATTTGAGAACCCGTACCACGGTTCGAATATTGGAGGAAAAACTATACGCACGCGACAAACCGTAGATTCTGCAAAGGCCTTCCCTTTAACGTTATTTTGTCCCACACGAACGAGCGGACCTCAAACGTTTCATCTGGAAACACCTCCATAACTTTTGAACAGGGCATGATAATTGGATCAAATTTTTTTGAATCGGAGGTTCCCTTATCCCAATCTTGGTATTACCCAGAATCAACGGAGTGGACGTGTCGGGAACCTGATTCCTTGTATGTGTGTGTGGGTGTGAGCGTCGGTGTGTGTGGTTATGTGTGTGTGTGTGTGTGTGTGTGTGTGTGGATGGGTGTGTGTGCGCGCGGTTTTTTTTGTCGGTTCGAACAATCATCAACGATCATGCGCTCGGCACACTATCGTAATTGTTCGAACTGGTGTCCTCCAACTTCCTGAGAGCTCGCTAACCGCCCATAAAAACTCCGTCTGACTTCTTCCAACATTTGTGGAGTGATCAACCCTGTTTGGTCGATGATATCCTGCCACAACTAGTCCAAATTTGCAGGTTTTGTGCTGTATACTCGATCTTCTAGTAATCCCCAAAAAAAATCCAACGGCGGAAGGTTTGGAGATCAGGGTGGCCACTCCATTGTTCTCCTCCGCCCAATCCATCGGTTCGGGAATGTCCCATTGAGGAAATGCCTCATCTGAATGCCAAAATGAGCTGGTGCCCCATCTTGCCGGGACCACACCGTATCAAAATCATCAGCAGCAATATTCGAAATCGAAGGGATAATGTGATCCCGACGCAAGTCCAAATATTCTGCAGCTGTGAGATTCCCTTCAATGAAAAATGGCCCTATAGCCTGATTCCCAATTATCCCCGTCCGAACATCTAATTTCTAAGGATATTGAGATTTCGCTTCGTTCATCCAATGAGAATTCTCGTCGCTCCAATATCGGAAATTGTGTCTATTGACGTGACCATTTGGGCAAAAAGTGGCCTCGTCGGAAACAACAACTCTATCCAACAGGTAAGGATCTTCATAGATCATTTCCATAAGGGTTTCGCAAAAGTGCAAGCGACGGTCAAAATCATCCTCGAGTGATTCTTGCACAAGTTTGATTTTGAAGGGATGGAACTTCTCAGTTTTAAGAATGCGCTGAATTGAGCGGCGACTAATATCATCAACTTGTGGAGCTACAGCGTTGCCAGGTCTCCTGTTTTTGCAGGAGATCTACCGTTTTTTCAAAAAATCTCCGCTCTACCGTTTTCCATCGAGATCTCCTGCTTTTTTTACTTTTCACGAATTTTTTTTTTCACGCTAATTGGATCTCCAAGTTTTTGGAGGCTTTCGAAATAGCGGTGAAGTAGCAAGTGCCCGAAAGGCCTTCAACCCGAAAGCAGTGAAGTCTGCGACTATTTGAGGTGGGCTAGGAACTTCTGGTAATTATCCTTGGATCCACAAATCGGAGTCTTTTGGGTAAATACAATTTCGGGCACTTGCCACTTCACCGAAATAGCTGATCTAGATGATCTGAATCAGCGACTTTGGAAGTCTCTTTTGACTACATTTATTTGATATATAACTTTACGAGAAAGAGAAATCATCCTGATTTGAAGGTAATTCACAATCGTGCAGCTCTGATAAGAAACCTCACCTGCAAAACTCACCTTGCTTTTGGGAGGAAAGGAGGGTTTGAGTATCTTACATATGTATATTACATTTCAGGAACCAAGTATATTCTGATAAGAAACTAAAGAACCGCGTAATAAACCTTACCCTGGTAAGGACCGTTCAAGATTCCTCTATCCCAGTGATATATTGTAGTGAAAAAATAAATTTAACCAATCCACTATTTCGTTTATTAGTTCTTTTCAAAATACAATATCAATCGTATGTTCAACATCTACGAATTCTAGTCACAATGTTTAGTGACTACTAAACAAAAAACCGATGGCTAGTTGGTTTAAGAACACCCCGAATATTGTTACTAAAAATCCATTGTTTTTGCAGATGTCGAACGCACGGTTGAACATAGAGATAATAGAATAGAGGGGGCATGCTGGAACTGATCGCGTCATCGCAATAAACAGAGAGAAGAGATGACGGTGCCAGAGCGTCACTGTCTTTCATTCAATACGTCATCGCACGAAAGACAGTGACCCTCTGGTACTCTCATTTCTTCTCTCTTTTTATTGGAATGACATTTCCACTAATGTGAAATCTCCATGCTTGCTCCCTCTATTCAAATATCTCTATGCGATTGAAAGTAGAAAGAAAATGAGGTTATGAACGAACCTTAACCACATTAACACAATTTACGTTGGCCGCATTGTGGAGAAGATTCGGATAAGGACATTTGAATCAATTATATCAGGAAGTTCAGGGTTCACTGTCTTCATAAAATCCTAATTCTCACTCAATAACGTAATATAGTGAATATATGGTAAGTATATGGTTATCATTTCATATCTTTACAATTTTACATCATCGGTATTGTATTACTTTGCAGTTTCAACATATTATACATTTGAATCATGAGTGACTCTGGAAGTGATAATAATAATAATGAATCCGAAAATACATCAGATGAACCTTCACAGAAAAAATCGGAATTTACAATTAGATATGATCAGAAATATAATAAATGTTGGGAAAATGATCCAAAGTTCAAAGGATGGATCTTCTAGTTCGAAGGGCAAAACGTATGCTTTTTGCAAGTCATGTGATTGTGACATCGTTATCAAATCAGGGAAACCGCAACTAAACCGACACCTTATTTCCAAAAAGCACCAACAACTATCTAAATCCTTATCAAATCAACCTACATTACTTTCTCTTCCTTCATTACGTTCTTCATGCCAACTTTCCGACAAAATGAAGAATGGGGAAATTCGTTTGGCAGCGTGTTCCGGAATGGGTGAATTACTGCATCTGTAGTAATATAAGTTTTGTAGCCGCTCATAAGCACGTCGGGAAGATAGTCCCAAGGGAGCTCCCATGAGATTCATATTATCTAGATGTAATGTATCGATCTAGGTCTTCTACTAATTGCCGTTTCTCGGCTTAGGAACAGTCGTCGTCGAGGTGTTCGAGAGTACGGGTTACGTGTCGCTTTGTTCATCTTTCTTCCCACGCGTTTTCTTAGTTCTTTGGACGTTCAATTTCGTGTTCTTTTCTCTTGCATTTGAGACTAATAAACTCAAGAGCTCCAGCTTATTGTTTCGTAGTTCGGCCCTTTCACGCAAAAGGAGTAGGTTTTTCTAAAATTGGTAATTTTTCTTGAGTGACCCGTGACTCGAGCGCGTAGACGTCGGCTCGCGACAAGTGTGATTTGTGTGGAGTGTGAGTGCGTAGGCTAAGTGTAGATTTGCTTTCACAGTGCGTGCTAATTATAACTTCATATTGAAACCCCTTTCCTGCTTTGTTATAATATATTGCTTTAAACTATGATTCAGTTCTATTTGCATCCTAGTTCCTTTCTTTCATACCTACAGTCCGGCCCGGCATTCTCTTTGTGAATGTAGGATACTTCTCATAGAGTTTCGTTTCGGTCGTGCTTTGTGAACTCACAAGCAATATCTTGAATTTCTCTCTTCTTTTCTTTGTTTCATGTTGTAATCTACACAGCGTTTGTAGCTGAACATAGTTTGTCTTTCCAAGTTATGGATCACTGACCATCATTGATACGGTCCATCTGCAGGGATTCAGAAATCGCCAAGGGATTAGGATCTGCGAGAACGAAAACAACTGCAGTGGTGAAACATGTTCTCGATCGTTGTCGATCGTTGCTAATTGCTGAAATGCAAACAAAATACTCCATCCTTCCCAAACGCGTTGGCTTCCTTTGCAACAAGTTGTTGATAGATCACTCGAACAATATGCGGCACTTCAACTTTTTTTTATTGATGCCGTGGTGAATGACCGATTATTGATCGCCGAACAAATCTTAACTCGATTGAAGGATCCACAAACGAAACTGTTTTTAGAATTTTTATCTTTTGCATTGCCAATTTTTAATTATTCAAATATAGTTATGCAATCAGAGGACCCTCAAATTTATGAGCTGAACAGCCACGTTAAAACTGCGTTGAAAACATTATTAGAATGTTATCCAAATCTTGATTATCTAAATTCACGGCCTCTCAAAGATGTTAATTATAGAAATCCAAGAAATTTTTTATCATCAGAGAAAATGTATTTTGGAGCTAGAGTTATTGCAACTCTCAATAGTGATACTAATTTAGATCCAAAATGAACACAGTTTTTTCGATTGCGCTGTTTAGATTTTTATATTGAAGGTGTAGAGCAAATTTTCCGTCGAGTAACATTAGATGATGCTGTTCTTGAAAATTTGAGTTCCTTAGATCCTGCTGCTATTAAAAATGTCACGTCAATTGCTCACATTGCATCGAAATTCCCCAATATTATTGATGTGGAAGAACTTCAACCTTTAGATACAGAATGGAGATTATTGAGAAACACAGAATTAGATTTCAATGAGAAAAATGTTGTATGCTTTTGGAAAAAAGTGAGTGAATTGAAATTCGCAACCTCAATACAGATGTTCCCGCTTCTTACTGAATTCCCTTTCGCAATGCTTACGTTACCTCACTCTAGCGCCAATGTTGGAAGAATTTTCTCAACAATTAATAACATAAAATCTGATGATCGCAACCGCTTGTCGACTGAAGCTGTGAGTGGATGTTTACATACGAAAAGATTGGTTGGCAATAATAATTTTTACGATTTTAGAATTCTCTAAGAAAAAGAATGAATAATGATATATACACGAAGGAAAATTCAAGCAAAAATAAATAATATGTTGATATTTTTATGAATAAGTTCCAAATATATTACTATTATTTCGAAGAATTGTGATATCTATTGTGATTATGGGTTCAGTATTATAAATTTTATAGAACGAATGAAGAACTAAACATTTGTCGGTTGATATTTCGCTTTGTGAATCTCCCGCTTTCAATTCCACGTCTACCGCTTTTTTCGTGTGACATCTCCCGTTTTTTACAAAAACGACCTGGCAACGCTATGAAGCTTCACGGATGGAGGTGTGCGGTTCCTCAACAAATGATTGTATGACCTTCATCGCAATATCATGGTTGGTGGTTGTGCGTGGCCTGCCACATCTCGGGCGATCCTTAACACTCCTAGTTTGTGTAAAACGTTGAATTGTTTCGGAGATAGTACCTTAGGAGACTCCCGATGTACCGACACGATATTAATCGTTGGATAAGGTTTGTACCTCCCTGAAAGATCGTTGACGGTCTCCGTAGCTACGCATCATTAAGATAATGATTCGGTCTTCCGCTGAAAGTGACATCTTTGATCAACGGATTGTCCAAATACCGAATACCTTGGGTAAATCACAGACTTTGTAAATAAACAGCATAAACCTATGGAAAATCGATCACAGCTTTGGAATGAACCTGAGAATAATCGATCCCGAATACGCTCACGTAAGTGAGTATCGATAAAAATAATCCCACGCACGTACACACACACACACGCGCGCGCGCACGCACGCACACACACACACACACACAAAGAATCAGGTTCCCGACACGTCCACGCCGTTGATTCTGGGTAATTCCAAGAGTGGGATAAAAAAACCTCCGATTTGAAGAAAATTTCATCGAATTATCGTGTCTTGTTCGAAAGTTATGGGGATCTTTCCAGACTTTGCGACATCAGAGTATCAAAATTACGATAACTCAGCAACAGATGATTCCGAAGAACAAAAACCGCTGGATTCTGGTTTGAAACCCCTATTGAATAACGTATCACAAGCTCCCCCGTTTCATTAGAGATTTTGGCCCCCTTCCCCCCCCCCCCCATCGTTCCCTACAGGGCTGGGGAACTTGAAGTCCCCCGTTAAGATAGCCCCTGATCCATCCCTCAATTCGAAAAAAATTTGATTCAATTATCATGCCCCGTTCAACAGTTAGGGGGATGTTTCCAGAATTTTCCGCCACCTTGTATGTCTCTATAGGCGTTGTGCCTTATGGCTAGTGTCCTCGAATGTATTATTTATGGTTATGAATAATAACGGAACAACCCGTCGTTACGTAACACGAGCAGAAATCTGTGGGGTAAATATTTACCCAGTCTTGTAGTTTACAGGTAAAAAAATTTGTAGTTTCAGAGTTCATTCATGATACTGATATGCGGAGTTGGATTCAATTCGTAGCGTTTTTTTCATGGGAAAAATTATTTATTTCGGACGAACATCAAAGAACACATTATTCGAAGTATTGTCCATCGCTTTCTACTACTTCCGACCACCTTCTGGGGAGGGAACAAATACTGTTTCGGGAGAACGCGTCATGTTTGAAAACAATCCACGAATCGATCCATTCCCGGCAATCTCCGTAAGAAGTGAACTTCTGCTCAGACAAGCTATGAGCCATCGACCGAAACAAGTGGTGATCAGTTAGAGCAATATCTGGGGAATACGGCGGGTCGGGTAGAACTTCCCATTTGAGTATCTGCAGGTATGTTTTCACCGATTTTGTGGCGTGCGAGCGAGCATTGTCGTGCAGCAGAATGACTTTGTCGTGTCTTTTTGAGTGTTTCGGCCGTTTTCATTCCAATGCGCGGCTCTAGCGCATCAATTGTAGTCAGTAACGATCCCCAGATATGGTTTCATTCGGTTTCAGCAGTTCGTAATGAATCACACCCATCTGATCCCATGAAATACAGAGCAGAAGCTCAGACCCATGGATATTCGGCTTTGCCACTGATTGTGATGGTTGGCCAGGCTTAACCCATGACTTTCTGCGCTTTGGATTGTCGTAATGGATCCATTCCTCATCACCAGTAACAATCTGATGCAAGGAACCTTTTCCTCCTCATATTGAAGTAATGAAGTAAACGTCTTCGCAAAAACACTTTGTTCGGTATAAATTTTGACATGTTCAATATATTATAAAGTGTGTTATTTACGATTCAAAGAAAGGTTATGTCAAACAAATGACGTCAAAAAATAGCCCACCCAACGCAGTTTGTCACAGCAACGTAACGGCGACAAACAATTTTGTTACTGGTGATGTAACCTGTTTGTTACTGGCAATGTCCTGGTTGGTAGTAATTTCCTACTCAACGAACGGAACAAGGATGTAACCACCACATTGCAGATGAAACATCATTATACTTCTGCGATGTTGGCGTCACGTAACGGGTGATGTTCTAAAATCACTGCAACATTCCAGTAATGAAGTCTGTTACATTTTACTTTCCCGAAAAAGTCATCACTGTAACATCCCAGTAATGAAATTTGTTACATCTTCCTTTCTCGAGAAAATCATCGCTCTAATATCCCAGTGATCAAGTTTGTAACATTGGAATTTCATGAAGATTTACGAATATTAGTATAAATGATTGTTTCTTTATAAGAGTTCAAAAAAGACAACTGAGAGAAAATTAAGCTTCTCGTTGCAGAATTTTATAGAATATTTTATCAATTCATCATTAACTTTGATTACCGAATATCAATAATCCAATTCGGATAATCAAATAAATTCTCATTATTGACATACATTATTATCAAACAGGGAACTTATAAAAGAAGGTATCACATTGAAATAATTACATTATCATCGAAACATGAAATATTCATTACATTCAAAAAATGAAAGGAAAGCGCATATGAAATAAAATATGATACTAATCTATTTTTATCACCGGGGACTGAATTGATAGATATACATTTCAAAGGGTACTTGAGGACGTATGAGCAATGACCGAGGAAAATTAAACCCTTGATATTCGAGAGATCTCGAGCGATATATCATCCATCCTTTCTCAATATATGGCTTTTTCTCTTTTTTATAGAAAAAAAACTTAGAGTCGGATGAGACGTTTCACGTGGCCCCTCCGCCGCCCCTGCTGGCTCACGTATCGAGGACCCTCTTCTTCCGTCGCAGGACCGACTCCGCAAAGCTGGCGACATTAGTCCATGCGTCCTGGCCTAGCAGCATGGCCACAACGATGTTCTCTGGAGTCACACTGCCGTAGATCTCTCCGAGATGACTCCTCTCCGCCCGCCACTCCTTACACTCAAAGAACGTGTGGAGGGCATCGTCTCGTTTGGAGTCGCAGAAGACACAGTCTGGTTTCTGCACCTCGCCCATTCTGCAGAGGTGGGCTTGGAACAGACCGTGCCCCGTCAGCAGCTGAGTGAGGAAGTAATCGACTTCCCCATGCTGACGGTTGAACCAGCAATCCAGACGAGGTATTATCCTCGCTGTCCACCTGGCTCGCGACTCCCCTTCCCACCGTTCTTCCCAGGTACGCAAAGACATGTCTCTAGCCTGACGCCTCGCTTCATCCCTCCCTGCGACGGAAGCTCCGTGGTGGACGGACCTCCGTTCCTGGGCGAGGAGGTCAATTGGTATGACTCCCGCAACGACCAACGCTGCAGGCTCCGAGACCGTGCGGTAGGAGCAGGCGATACGGAGGGCCTCTCTCCGCTGAACTGCGGTCATGCGCTCCCGGTATTTTTCGTACCGCAGCGCATCGGCCCAGACTTCGGCACCGTAGAGCATGATGGACTCGGCGGTTCGTAGGAGTAGTTTTCTCCTGCAGGGTCGTGGGCCGCCGATATTGGTCATGACCCTGCTCAACGACGTGACTATTTCCGCCGCCTTGTCCGCTCTCCTCCTTATTCCTTCCCAGAAGGTGAGCCGTGAATCTAGGCACACCCCCAGGTATTTCACCGATGCCTTCGTCTGGACCGTCACCTGTCTCACCTGCATATCCCTGATCAGGGGGATATGCTTCTTGGTGAGGAGCACGATCTTGGTCTTCGCCAATGCTCTTCGCCATTCAGGAACGGACGCGACGCATGGTCTGGTTGAGCAGCATCTGCGCCTGTTCGATGGCGCGTGCGATAATGACCGCACCGACGTCATCCGCATACCCAACCAGAAACACCCCTTCCGGCAGCTCCACACGGAGAATCCCGTTATAGGTAGCGACATGGCAGTGTCGCGTGTCAGGGATCCAAATTGCCGCCGTGCTGAGGTCGGAGAACCATCCTGACCCTTCTCCGTCTCGATACTGTTCGCTGATGAGTACTATGCCAGCGTTTTTCTCGAGACACACGTCACACTTCCCGGAACCGGCGGGCTAACGGCGGGGTGCTTCTAACCACTTGTTGGAGGCGAACTCTCGGGGGAATTCCGTGGGGCGGGTATCGGTCTCCCTGTCCGCCTATCGAACGCTCCGCGGTCTATGGCCTGTCGGACATGAGCGTACGTCCGCGTGTCCTCCTGCAGCCCATCCAGCTCCTCCAACAGTGTTGGGATGCCATCCTTCACAGTTCGATTGACGTTGGGCTGTTTCTGGATGGCATATCATGCCTTGGATGAGGCGACGCATTCCTGCGAGCCTCTCTCCCGCCCTCCCCTCCGATTCAATGATAAGCGTCCTAAGGGAAGCCAAATCATCTTCACCGTCACCCTCCTCTCCTATTCGTTCTGCATCACTTGGCGCAATCTCCACAATGGAGGCCAAGTGAGCCACCTCCATTGTACTACGGTTGCATGATAACGACGCTGCTGGGCCCGTTCACACACCCCTGTCTAGCGCCGGCCCTGGGGGGTCCGATCCCCCCTGGATGGTAATGGTTCCTTGCGTCTCCGTACTGGCCATATTTGAATCGGTTTTAGAAGATATGGTTGACCGGCCACCCGTAACATGGGGAAACAGACGCCGATCAGGACGCTGCCCGATACGGGAACAGACGCGCCTGGAATTTTGTGGAAGTGGCTCTTCCGCCCCCGACGCCGTTGGGGAGTTCCCTCCCTCATCTGCCGCCGAAACCGTTGGCCAGGTGTCACCTGTAACCCTAGGCAGGGGCCCTTACACGGTGCTACCATCCGGAGCCAGATGAGACGCGGTTTTCCAGAGGGGTGTTATTCCTCTATCCCTCCTCCTCCCCCATCACTTGCAAGATGGGATCCCGGGCTTGGGACTGGTTCAAAGCGGAGTTTATAATAATAATAATAATAATAATAATGATTTTTTGTTCCAAAAAGGGGGAAATGCTCTATGCACCGTCAGGGAGCTGATGTCATTGCTCCCCGGTGTGTGGGACTCCTGCTGTGGCTGGAGATGACGGTTGCCAATCGCAGTATCCCCACTAAAACCCACCTCTTCGCTCCTCGGACCCAGCCCGGAACCGTTTATCACATTACTTCGAACTGGGTACTTTTGAGCTCAGGCCTGTAGGACCGCCGCCCTATCGAGGTCCACCTTCTTGGTGCGGAGGATGGACTGCGTCAAGGAGTCCACCGTCCGCCAGCTGTCCGTGTCTCGGAGCATCAGTCCCACGATGTTCTCAGGACTGATGTCTCCAAGCTCAGACTTGAGCGCCACCCGGTGTGCCTCCCACCGAACGCACTCGAAGAACGTGTGTTCGGCAGTGTCCCTGACGTTGGGACAATAGAAACAATCGGGTGACGCTGCCTTGCCCATTTGGTGGAGGTACTTCCGGAAATACCCATGTCCCGTGAGGAACTGGGTCAGGAAGTACCCCACCTCGCCATGCTCGCGCTCTGTCCACGGCCTGACCAGGGGAATGAGCCTCGCGGTCCATCTTCCCCTGGTCTCCTCACCCCAGGAGGCCTGCCACGCGAGGAACGTGCAGGTGCGTTCCTCGACCGCTACGACGGTCCTCGGTTCTCCGGCCCTGCTCCGCCGGAAGATGCTTCGTCGTTCCCTAGCGGGGAGCGTGACGGGAACGACTCCGGCCATCACAAACACCGCAGGGCCAGAGACCGTGCGGTAAGCAGAGGCGACTCGTAGCGCACCCAGTCGCTGGACTCGCTCGAGTCGCACTCTGCAGCTCTTCTTCTCCGTGGCATGCCCCCAGATCTCGGCCATGTAGAGGAGGACCAAGTTGACCATGGACATCAACAACCGTCTCCTGCTCGACTTGGAGCCACGTTCGCCATAAGCCTGCTAAGAGCTGTGACCTTCTTAGCGGTTTTGTCGGCAGCCCCCCAGATGTGGTCCCGGAAGCTCAGCCTCCGGTCCACGATGAGGTCCAGGTACCGTGCCGCGGGCTTTGACTCCGCTGCCTCCTGCCCCACCCGCAGGGAAGGACAGCAGGGATTCTCTTTTTCGTGAGAACCACGATCTCCGTCTGGCCGAGAGCTAGAGATAATCCCTGCTCCCTCATCCAGGCTCCGACTCGACGCATCGCCTGGTTGAGTACAAGCTGAGCTCCCGAGACGTCGCGGGCCTCGATGAGTAAGCCAACTTCTCCGCTCTGAACCATTACTGGGATTACTATCCGTATTACTGGGATGTCACAGTGATGACTTTTTCGGGGAAGTAAAATGTAACAGACTTTATTACTGGAATGTTGCAGTGATTTTAGAACATCACCTGTTACGTAACACCAACATCGCAGAAGTTTAATGATGTTTCATCTGCAATGTGGTGGTTACATCCTTGTTACATTTGTTGAGTGGGAAATCACTACCAACCAGGACATTGCCGATAACAAACAGGTTACATCACCAGTAACAAAATTGTTTGTCGCCGTTACGTTGCTGTGACAAACTGCGTTGGGTAAGAGTTGGCTCACAATGAATTGATCACTGTAGGTACCAACGGAATATTGTACTACTTACGCCAACTCTTGTGAAACGCGACGAATCAATCCCAACACCCAATATATAAAACATTCCAAGAAATTTCAAATGACAATGTGTCAATGTGTTCCTCTCCGAGGGACCACCATGATTTTTGATAAAACTTTTCGTCGGTCGTTTTTAGTTTATCAATCTTTTGTGCATGAAACTCCGCCCATATTTGAAAACCTGAACGGAACTTCAAAAATACATTGACCGATACTGAACGACTCTTCATCTTCAAAAAAGTGAGATCAACTTTTTCTCTATCATCAATTTTTCTTCTACTCTGCAATCAATTTTATCCCCCAATCTATCATCAATGATTGAACTCACAAAAAGAAGAAATAGACGGGTGCTCGGACATGCGTGAAAATTTTGCCCGAACAACAGAAGAAAGAAGGAAAAAAATTCGTAAAAATGAAAAAAAAACACTAGCATATATTGGGTATGGGAATAAGTCTCCGCCCTCTTGGAAAAAGTGTTGCTGCTGATACTATTCTTGAGTTCACTCAAGTGCTATACTTGTGATTTGGAAGTGTATATGTAAGGCGTCGATTGCGGTAGTTGACATTTGTTACAAGCGTTAACATCATTTTTTATCTGGCCTCAAAAATGACGACGTTTGTCCCGACAAAACAGCATTTGCGGGAAGTTATGCTTCATTATTTCATTTCGAAGAAAAGTGCCGCTGAAACGTATCGTGTACTGTGCAATATTTACGGTGAACACGCTGCGTCTAATACAACTTGTAAAGAATGGTTTCGACGATTCCGAAGTGGTGATTTTGACGTGAGTGATCAAGAACGCGGAGGGGCCCCGAAAAAATTCAAAGATGTAGAACTGGAACAATTATTGAATGAAGATGCATGTCGAACCCTAGATGAGTTGTCTGAAGAGTTGGGTGTTGACAGGTCGACCGTCGGTAAACGCTTGCACAAGATCGTTCTCTGCATCGTATTGTCACTGGCGATGAAAAATGGATCTATTACGATAATCCTAAGCGTCGAACAAGTTGGGGGCTGCCAGGTGTACCAGGTCCATCGACACCAAAAACGAATATCCACGCTCCAAAGATTATGTTGTGCATCTGGTGGGATCAGAAAGGTGTTGTAAAATAAAAGTTTAATTTTTCGAGAGGAAAATATTATCTTTGAAACCTTGAATAGAGCGAATGAAATTTTATATCTTGAAGAGAATATTACTAGTGAAATGAGCGTAATGGACTGTATGGAGGCGGAGGCTTCCGTCGATTAACTAAGGAGGAATTTCGTGAAGTTGAGGGATCTGAAAAATGAACTCGTATTTCATGAATTAATATAGATATAATTCCAACCAACAGGCAAATTACATAAACCGATCGTATAGTGGGTTTGAAAGAGAAGGCATAAATAAGCGCAAATTATTCACGGAACATGATCTCTAGGCGATATGACTAGAATAAAAATTTGTCCGGCCAAGACAAAACCTACGTGCATTCCACACTCACTCTTCGGAGATAGGCGGTGGTCCCTTGAAGCCGTTGATCAGAGTATGCGGGGTAGACGCTTGTTGAATATCGACGACTTCATCGACGTGGGTGTGAAGATGACGGAGCGGTCATTCGCACAGCACTCGCGTGAAAACGTGGAAAGAGATGCGGCGGTGAACGAGCGATAGAAGAACGTGAATTTTACTATTGTTGAAATGCGTGCCACGACGTGTGTAAAAGGGAACGAGAGGATATACGTCCGTTCTCTGTGCGATAACTAGAGCTTCTGATTAGAGAGGAGATCGATGATCTCGTTACTCATAGGAAGATTGTCCCCTTCCTTCTATCACCTGGTGGATACGCTAGGTACAAGATTTTCGTACGGCAGAAGAACAAGGGGTAGAGGTTCCTCAGGCTCAGACAGGTGTCATTCATTATGAACTTCTCAAACCGTCAGAAACAATCACTGGCGATCGTTACAGACTCCAGCTAATACGTTTGAATCGAGCTCTGAAAGAAAAACGACCGGAATGGGACGGTAGACATGATGAACTTATCTTTCTGCATGATAATGCTAGGCCACATGCTGCTTAACCTGTTAAAAAATATTTGGGAGGAGGGAATTGGGAAATCTTGCCCCACCCGCCGTATTTCCTAGACATTGCGCCTTCGGATTATCATCTATTTCGATCTATGCAATCAGACCTTACTGGAGAGCGGTTTATTTCTTATGAAAGTGTCGAAAAAAGGCTCAATGAATGGGTCGAGTCAAAAGAACCAGCTTTTTTTCTCCGAGGAATCCGTATGCCGCCTGAAAGATGGGCAAAAGTGGTCGCTTCCAATGGTGTATATTTTGAATAACATTATCTAATAATCCATTTTTCGAATAAAAATGAACTTCGCTTGAAAAGGGGCGGAAACTTATTCCTCATCTTGTCCACATACATGTTTTCCTCATTCACTATGCTGCCAAATCATTGTTTTGGTAGCTAGAAATTGAAATTGGAATGAAGTTAATGAATAGTTTCCCAAACTTATGTCAAAATCATTTTGCCAAATCTGATCGGAATGGGATAAAATCGATGTTCGGATCCAATGTGTATTGCTGGAGCTGATGAAATTATCCATCGGATATTTGAAAATTACGAGGCTTGAGAGGAAGAAAGGAAGGACATTCATGCAGTAATTTTTCTGAGGGTTACTCAGTAGTAACATTCATGAGAATTTTCAAGAAGATGCAGATTTTGAGGAGAAAACAACATCAAAGATATATACAGAAGAGTCAGGATAGAAGGGTAAAAAGAAAAGGTATAACTAAAATGAATCTGAGGGTATTTTCTGTATGACGAAATTTCATCTTCAGCTTGATTTCCACTTCTGATTTATGTTTTGGAAGAGATATTTAATTCTTGGTTTATATATATATGTACCTATGTATATGACATTTAGGGAGTTTCATTTGTAAAATGCCGTTGCTTTGCTAGGGTCCAATAAGGGTTATAATCCAACAATGTGGAATTGCTAGCAAAGTCCCCAAAATTGTGATATTGATGTGGATGTAGTATTTCAGAAAAGTGATGCACATAGAGAGGAGGAACGCGTAGGACGAGAAGCCGTCGATCGCCTTTTTGACGGTGGTCTGGATCCAGTGTGGGGGGCCATCCGAATACAGGCTTTGTACAGGTCGAATCGTCGACGTGTGGTCCAGGGGGTGCTCCAGGGTCCTCTACACCTTTGCCAAGTGCAGGAAGAGAAGGTTGAACAGCACTTTTTGGACGTGCACGCCAGGGAGGAGGTCTTCGAGCCTGTCCTTCCCACCTACCAGCTGGCAGAGTTGGATGGTGCGTGCACAGAAGGGCTGTAGATCCCTTTTGCACCCGGTGAGGTGGACCGTTGTGAAGGGGGTGATTACCCTCTCTTATTGGTTTCGGGGCGACACCTGTTCATAGGACCTATTCCCCTCGACCCCCATGGGTGCGGTGTCAAGATACGCCTGACAACACTCCCATCAGCACCTGTATGGCCTATGTTGACACCGTCCTGCATACGCACAACGATGCCAACAAGCCCACCCTTCGAATCCTATTCACCTCCGCCGCATATATCACCTTCCCCATTTCCGCCGACCCAACCCCCGCCCCATATGCCACCCCAGCCAAAAACACCCCTTCATATATTAACCCCACTGCCTTTCTAACAAACCCCCACTCCTTCCTTGTTACCATTCTCAACGCCCCTGTTATTCTGACAGCCTTCTCCCTCATATACTTGAAGTGACTTCTCAACCCAAACATTTCCCCTATCATCAGCCCCAGATATTTCAGTTCCCCAACCATTTTCAACCCACATCCCCCAACCCTCACCCCTGGTGCCCTCCTCAGTTTCCCCTTCAGCATCCTAATCCTCGATTTACTTCCCGAGACTGTTGATCCCGACCATCGGCACCATTACTCTACCCTTCCCATATATTCCGTAGCCCTCCCTCCCAATTTCCTTGTATTCCCACCAACTACTACCACCACATCATCCGCGAATGCCACCACCTCGGCCCTCACCCCTTCCAAATCCCTCAGCAGCTTATCCATCCCCAGGTTCCACAGTACTGGTCCACAGATCGAGCCCTATGGGCAACCCCTTGTCACTCTCCTCTTCACCTTCTCTCATCCCCCCTCAATAAATACTCCCCTATCCTTGAAATAATCCCTCCATAACCCTAGATTCATGCATCCCACCCCGTGTAAACCCTCTAGCATGCATTCCCACCCCAGGCTATCAAAGGCCCCTTTAAATCAATAAAAATGCCCATGCAACATTCAAAATCACTCTCCCCTACTATCCTGTTCAACTCCATAATGGCATCCTTCGATAACCCGCTATTTGTCGATCTCAAGCCACTTGGTTGTGCAACATTTCTTATGCGAGATGCTTGGGATTTTTTTATATAACAATTGTCGAAAATCGGGTAAAGATTGGTTGCCAATGCTGAGCCAACCATGGGGCAATTGTCATATCGGTAGTTCTATAAACCAGTAGGGAATATGGAATCATTCGAAAGTGGAGTTTGTTCCAATATCGGCGATGCTTGATAGCCAACGCTCAGCCAATCTTGAACCAACCTCGGCCCAATCTTTCGTTCCGGAACTTTGTTCGTTGGAATTGAAATGGGAGGTCTTAGAAAGACTATAGAGATTGTTGGATGGAATATGAATAGATAGTTGGGTGTGATTATTGATGAAAAATTTTCATTTTGAAATCAATCGGAATTTTCAGTGTTCCAGTGTGGAGTTGAGGATTTCTCATATGGGAAGGTTGTCGAAATCATTATCATTGAAATATTAATCAATTCCCGAATCATCAGTCAAATTATTTGAAGGTTTGATAGTTCAGAGTGTTGTGATATGTGGTTGCAAATTATTCAAGAAATTATTCAATTGTTGTTCTCTAAGGAAAAGTGAGCCTGAATTGAGTGTTGGGAAACTTATTCACTCTACTTCGGACGGAAAAATCACAGTAGTAGGGGCCTGTTTTATCTGTACAGTTTGAGGCTATGAGTATTGAATTTCAGTTTTCTTCCGCTAGGGCGTTCAAGGGTACAACTAAGGGTTCTGATTTAAATGATATGCATTGTAATTCAAACGTGTGACCATGGTTGCAGACATCCAGGGATGAGAGGGAAGAAGAAGGAAAAAAAAACAGAGGAAAGGAAATTTAAAAAACTTACGATCCCGTTACAACCCTCACATTAATAGAACATGAGGAAATCCTGATGCAATTAACATTTAGTGAGATTACTTCTAAATTTTTCTCTCTCCAGTGCATAAAATTGAATTCAAATCATTCATCAATGTGAAACATATAACTGATAATCAATTAAACAAATAGCAAATCCAAATAATTTGAATTCCTTCACTAGAATCTGAATCACTTCTCATCTATCAACTTCCAAATGAAAATGGAAACTTCCAACATTGAAAATTTCAAATAACTCTACAATCCCAAATTAACATTTCTCACCTCCACCTCCCTCCCTGAAGACCCTCTTGTTTCTCTCTTCCTACTCACTCACAAATATAATGAATAATCAGGCATTGGATCAGGATTGGCCCAAGATTGACGACAATTTGGCTGCGGATTGTGATGCAAATGGTTCGATTCGTGATCATCAATTACTTCATAACCCATAACAGGATTTTAGAAATGAAGATTCAACAACTGGTTCAAAACTGTCACAAGGTTGCCCATTCATAAATCCATTGAACCGTTGTATATGGAAATTCAAACTATGCACAAAAGAACCATGTTCATTTGTTAGAAGAATTATTACATAACTCGAGTCAAGTTCTATTCAATGTGCATTTACGAGGATCAGGTCATGCCTGGACCAGTGTCCAATCTTATTTTCAATTTCCCTTCGTCTTCTTTCAATCTCATTCTCGTTGATCTCGATGAGATAGAGAGGAATTATTCAGTTCTCATATATATACTATATATCTTCACCTATTAAAACTAACATGAATATTGAATTTCTCAAAAACGATTGAAAATAATTGATAATGATCATAAATAAGAATAGATTTTGAAACATGCTGAAACGTATAAAAATGTAAAACACATAACATGCAAATATTATATATGCAAAATCATATTCCAATTTCCATGCAATCTTTTGTACAAATGTTAAAATGATATCAAACTACCGTACAATATTAATTGAAATATCAAATTCAGTTGAGCATTTAATATATTTTGATAAAAGTAAAGAAAAAAACCAAAACCTGTTGATTTTAACTTGGAACTTTCGAATAAACTGTCAACAAAAATTGAATATGAAACATTCAAATTTCTGGTACAACTCACCAAACATTATAACAATAATCGTTGTAAAATAGCTAATTCTTATGTTTGAAACATGAAAAATTTTTTATCAAAATGTATACGGATATTTTCATGGAAGAAAAGAGAGAGCACGTGGAAAGAAGAGACAAATGGTGGAAGAGATGTTGAGTAGTGCTAATTGAGAGAAAATGGAGGATTTTCCTCAAGAAAAACGATTTTTCTCAAGGATTTACGAATTCTCGATCGATGAACGACAAAGCCCACCCTGTAGGCTCCACTTCCATCTCCTAATTACCAAATTCTTCTGACCAAACCCTACTTCCTCCACTGTTAAATTTCTCCCTTCCTTAGTCAAAAACCGAGGTGATGACAAGAGAGAAATTCTTTAGCTGTAGCAGATTTTTTCGGTCATCGAACTAAGAAACGTTGATTTTTCGAGAACACAATCGTCTTTTATAAACTCAATCTTACTTCGAGATCTTCTTGTTAGATCATTAGCAACTCTAAATCAATGTGATACTGGAGCCACTGTTGGACTCTAATGGTCGAAACCAGAAATATCATCATCATGAAGTAATCAGTCTCATGACTGGTTTGATGGAATCCTCCAACCCCGTCTATTATCCGCTGAACGCTTAATTTCTACATATCTACGACAACCCTTATTTTGTATAATTTGCTTGAAGTGTTCAAATTTCTCATCAAATGAGTTTTAGGATACTCCGATTTTGTATCATAACAGCTATTCTGAATTAAATCAAAGGTTCCGCTCACTTATGATAGATAGCGCTTGATATGTAGTATCGAAACGTGAAAGAGTCATAAACATAACCTAGAAATTCGCCATGAATTCCAAGGAATTCAAGGAAAAAGTTTTAGGAAAGCGTGTGAATCGATATGTTCTGTTCTTGGAGACAACATTGTATCTCAAAGTACATGTGAGTATTGGTATAAGCGATTCAAAGAGGGTGATTTCGACGTTAGTGACCGTGAATGCACCGGGTCTCCTGTAAAGGTGGACGATTAGGAACTGCAAGCGTCGCTGCACGGAGAAAACAGTAATGAGAAAAATGATGTGATTTGTCGAAAATTTTACCATAATTGATAGAGTGTGAGCGTTCGTCTGTACCTATTTCAAAAAATACCATAGTGAATGGAAAAAATTGCTCATAGTAAAATCCAATAGAATTCTATGACACGTTTTCCAATGATTCATGCATGTTCTACTATGACGGAGAACAAATTTTGGTACACGTCATCATGAGAAAACTCCAAGCGACTAAAGCGATATTATTGCTAGACAGTATGGGACTTTTTCTGTAAATACAACGATTTCCAAAAGTATGAGATATAGCTTTATGATAACCATCCGGCTGATCAGAAAATAATTAGAATGAGAGGAGGGGGGGGGGATTGGCGGCGGCTTTTTTGGCACCTCTCTTCCCCTCCTCCCTCTTTGTTCTGTGTGTTTTCATTTCATGGTGACAGATGTTGAATTCTGCTATCTTGGGACTGCAATTAGACAAAATTTTGATCCAGGAAGGTATTTTTTTATATACCATATAACAAAGTGTATCTCCAATGACGGGGTCCCCCTTCTCACGATTGGCTGCTTGGCTGTGCTGCTCCTATGATGATGATGATGATGATGAACTGGAACACAAGAAAATTCCTCAACGCGCAAATGTGATGTATACATCGTGCATATATATAAGCTCAAGAAGAATGAAGTTATAGTGACGCATGTGATGATCAGTTTATATACGAATTGAACAATCTCAACTCCACTCGTGAGAAAATTGGAATGATAGGAGCGCTCCACTGTGCCACTTAATGGAAGTGATTTCAAATGAAAGGCGGCAAAGTGAAATTCAAATAAGAAGGTTCAAACAGAAAAAGTAGTATGTTGAATTCAAAATAGAGAATGTGATGAAGAAACAAAAACATATACACACATATCCACATAAATGAGGTAAAAGAAATGACAATGACCACCATTAATCATGAGAACATTTTTATTCAATCAAGCGATGGAATATAAATTATGTTTATTTATGTTGTTTTATACAGTTATCCTCAAGTTTTTCATTTAGGACATAAATTTCACATCTCATTTATAATATTATCAATATAATAAATCACAAATAAGTGTAAAAACATAATTGCAGATGACAATAATAAAGATGCACAGCAGTAAATTTTCGTTTATTTGAAAATCTTCTGTCTCACTTTCGCGTAGATACATTCTCGGTCGTTCGTTCGTTCGGAAATCATCGGCGAACGTCGGGGGATGGTTTACATACGCACGCTCATCATTCGCCGTAAAATCGAATAATGTTTTGAATACAAATGAATCATTTCTCCCATACTAAATCGGATTTTAGGAATATCAAAGAATATGCCATACTGGTATTGCTTTAATCAACTGAAGTTGTTGTGAAGTTTTAAATAATACATTCTGATTCATACCGTTACGGATAGCGATATATGTTATTAAGAATAAATGATATATATGTTTTATTATTTTTGCCATCAGTATGGTACTTTTGAAAGACCCGTCTCTCAAAATTGAATTCACAAATATTAAACTTTCAAAGTCGAATTGCATATCTTCTTATTGGTTCAAGACTAACGCTCGGACTCTAGACATTATGGTGATATTTTCTACAAATAATGACAGTTTTCTCCGTGTGGATGAAAACTCTTGTCAGACGGAGAAACCACTTTCGGAACAGCTTGGAGTAACTCAAAAAACTGTTTCTTATCGTTCAAAAGCAATGGGTAAGATTTGGAAAGGAACAAAGTGGGTACCACACTTTCTGAATCAAGAAAATAAGAACAGTCGTCTTAACATATGTGTGAGTCTTTACAACGAGCAACATAGAAAGTCTTTCTTGTGGAAAATTGTGACCGGTGATTAAAAGTGGATTTATTTTGATAATCCGGAACGCAAATATTATTGGGTTGACCCCGGCAAGCCAACAACATCCACGCCAAAGCGCAATGTTCGTTGTAACAAAGTCGTGCTGTGCATATGGTGGGATATGAAAGGCGTACTGTATTATGAACTTCTCAAACCTGGTCAAACAGTTACTACCTAACGCTATCGTCATCAATTGATACAAGTGAATCAAGAAATCGAAAAGAAACGTCCATTTTCTGGCAAAGGAAAACGTCCAGTAAAACTGCTTCATGACAACGCGCGGCCTCATGTGCCCAGCTAACCAAAGCTGATAAATAACTGGTCAATTATTACCCAATGAGATTGGGTGGGATTGATGAATGATTGTCCATTTTTGTGTCCGCATTGGCGACCAATAATTGATCAATTTCAGTGGACCATTGGATTTTCCGATTGCAGGGCAATCTTTGGTCAATGGCATGGGCATAGGTGCTGCCATCAGCTGTGAAATAATGTGACCCATAATTTGGCAATTATTGGACAATTATTTTGGCTCGAGGATGATCGAAAATTGACCAATAACTCGTTATTGATTGATATATACTATAAAACTTTGAATCACTTGAAAATACTAATATAATAACTTCAGTGTGAAAGAATTTTGTTCAAATTTGTTGAACATTTGTTTTTAATTTTTTCATTTCGAAACTGTGATGATGGCACTGTGAAACCGAATCCGTTCATTTAACATTATAATATATAATTATCCACAATTTGCGTATCGCTAATTCAAATAGAAATTAAAAGCCGAAACCACACTTTTTGATTGAAATGGAGTTCAATCGGTTCACTCAGTTATAATAACAATAGGAATTTGCATCCATGCTCCGAAATTGAAATTCAAACCGAAATTGAAGTTATGAATGATCGCGACAATTTTACCTCGCCACGAATAATATAAAATTCGACAAGTTGTGATCACTGATACGACGGAGATGAATGAATCGATAAATCACAAGAATTTTTTGTAATAAACAATACCCAATCAATAATTCTATCCTATTAACATGACATGACCAATGTAAAATTCCATATTACCGATAGAAAATAAGTGAGGTTTTACATTTCCAGATTTTCGAATATCGACGTATGTCGAATGATCAATTTTTGGTCAATTCTATGGACCACGAGATTAATCAAGAAATGTCCTGTCCTATGTCCGCATCAGCGACCAACAATTAGCCCTTCAAAAATGATCAATTGTTGATCAATCATTATCCAATGAATGGACATGCGCATAAAGATCCTACATCAATCAAATTGACTAATGATTGGAACCAATCCATGGTTGGCTGGGTGGGTAAACCGGTCAAGGATACGTTACAAGCGCTTGGATGGGGAGCTGTACCACACCCGGCGTATTCACCAGACTTAGCCCCATCCGATTATCATTTATTCCAGAAAATGCAGAACGATTTCTCTGACGTGCGGTCCAAAATATTCGAAGAAGTGGAAAAATGGGTCGCTAAATCTCTCATCTCGCAAGACGAAAGTTGCTTTGCGAAAGGCATCCGCGAGTTACCTGAGAGATGGCTGAAGGTCATTCAGTGCGATGGAGATTATCTCGATGAATAACTGTATTTTACTTCTTTTTTAATAAATCTTGGATTTTTCGAAAACTGTCCTAAAACTTATTTGTACACCTAATAATTGATTCAGTGTAAAAATGTTTTCGTACAGGCTGCCTATTCAAACGCTCAAATACTCATAATCAAAAGATTTTACATTAAAGTGTTGAAATTCAAGTGTATTTCCATTTTTCTCCAATACACAAGATTTTCAATTTGTCATTTTCCCAAAATTCCATTTGAATTCGATCGATTTTATTTTATTAGATCCTAACAAGTTTTTAGTGGAAGATCAATTGGATCGACACATTCAGATGATCCGAACTTATATAGACGGGTGCAAAAGGAAAATGAAAGAAAAACATCTCAGAATCCGGACCCAGATTCTTCAACCGAAGGGGCGTCTAACCGTGTAGAAAAATCTCAAAATGATCCTCATTAATCAATCAGGGTCCAGCTGCGAATTATTAGGGTATGTGACGCATGCGCAATCATGGCCTGATGGGGTGTTAACGTGGCTCCAGTTGTAGTCTAGTTTGATCGAGAAGTCCAACCTAACTACGTACAATATAATGCAATCGGAAGTGTACTTTTTCTTCTTCCTGCCAAAAATGTGAGTTGTCGAAAAGCACACAGCAACGTTTTATTCGTTTATTCTCATGTTCCAGGACCGTTGAGATTCATTCAGCTGGAACACAATCATCAAAAATACATCTAATTCAGTAGCAGATTTAACAATTCTCTATCCCTTTGTTGAACGTTGATTGAAGAGGGATAGAGAATTTCTAAATTCATCACTGGCCAAGTCGATATTATTCTTATAATCATAATGATTACGTCAAAAGAACGTAGTTCTGGTAAAAACTTTGATGATACTTCGACGACCGGCAAAAAATTAGAAATCTGGATTAAAGGAAGATGGAATCCATTCAGAATCGAACTTGGATCTTCGAGATTCAAGTTCCGACTTTGTGGCCGCTCACCCATACTTCTATATGAATGTAGCAGATCTTCCACATTCATATGAACTTCAATTAATCAGAAATAATTCACAGATGGATTAATTATCTTGATTCATACAGGTGATATATAGTAAGGTAGACTCTCACACACCAACGTACGCAATCGTGTACTTGTCTATGCGCGTGTCTATATTCTCATCGGGCGTTGAGAGGATACCAAAGTTACAATCGAAGCACGTTTTCTTGCACTAAAATACTCGAAACTGAATTCATCAAAAAATTTGAAATTCGAGTATTCTAGTGCAAGACAACGTGCTCCGATGGTAACTTTGGTATCCTCTTAAACGACCGCTCAAACTTCGGCTAAGCCATGAACGACAACCGGGATCTTCGCGCGTACACGAATACTTACGATAGAGCGCGATTATCGCCGAATATCACTCGACTCGCCTCTTTACAATTTCAGATACATTCGAATATTCATTGCATTGAGTTTCCAATTCTTTTCTAGATGCGCGAACAGGACCCATTTATGAAAATACTGTTGGAATCATGATGTAACTGGAAGTCATCCTAAGTCGAAAGGCAAGGATTAGAAAAAATGAATGAATAATATAATTGGTATACTTTGCATTGGAAATTCGAGCTTTTCCTTCAAATTGCCACGTAATACAATTGAAGAAATATGTTATTGAATTTTGAATTGTTTCTGAATGAAATCCGAATTATACCTTGCAACTCATGGTCTTACCAATTCAAAGAATTATTCTTCGTTCTGAAAAAACCTCCCTTGGATTGAAAGGAGCTGAATTCAATAAAGTAATATCTTTCATTTAAAGGAATAATTTATCATTTCTATCAAACAATCATTGTTTGGAAAAACATTTATTCAGTCCAATGGAAGCTGGATTCAGGAAAATGTATTTCTCTGATGTAATTACTCTTATGCAAAGTCGGACAATTTCTATATCCTTCTGTGAGGGATTCAGGGCGCAAAATGTTCATTTGTCGAACGCGATCATATTTGTATTGGAGGGCGGGACTTGACCGTCTGCGTTCTGCAACGCTTCGTAAAAGTCAACTTTTACTGAATGTGCGCACGCGTGTTCTGATCAGTATCGTTTGTACACCGCGTTGTTCCCAACCTTAAGAGGATACGAGCGGCTGGGCTTTTCTGAATTTTTTCGAGACAAAGTACGTGAAAATGCGTGCATCGATTCGAAATATTTCTCTGTACAGCATTTCTTGAGATGCTAAGGAAATGCTGTACAGAGAGATATTTCGAATCGATGCACGCATTCTCACGTACTTTGTCTCGAAAAAATTGGACCGCTCGTATCCCCTTAAGGAGATACTAGCGCCGGGACATTAGCCAAATTTTTCGTGTAAGATTTCCGTCTTAACCGATTAACCGACGTCGAATGCGACTTTGCATAAAATGTCTTGTGTCAATCCGCAGCGAACATTTGAGTCCTTGTTCGATGTTTACAGAATTCGGCTATGAGTGAACCTCGGTGTACTCATGTACGCCTCGTTCTGCAAACATCGACCTCGGACGTCAAACGCATGGTTCGCTGCGTCGTGACACAATATACTATTAGGTGTACAAATAAGCTTCCGCGGTTGCCAAAAGATGGCCCTACCAGAAGGTTATGGAGAAATTGTCAGATGTAAAACGTAATATCCCAAGGTTAGTCATCTGGCAACACCATAACCTTAAAGTACTAGTGATTCCGTATCAGCATCACGTAATTTTTTTCGTGCAAAAATGTCAAGTTTTATTCCGAATAAGCATCATTTGCGGGAACTTTTGATTTACTTCTTTAATGTGAAAAAATCTGCAGCTGAGGCGCATCGATTGCTTCTAGAAGCATATGGTGAAGCTGTTTTAAGTGAGAGAAGTTGTCAGGAATGGTTTCAAAAGTTTAAGAACGGTGAGTTTGACGTTAAAGACAAAGAACGCAGTGAAAGGCCGAAAGTGTACGAAGACATGGAATTAGAAGTACTATTGGAGGAAGATTCGTCCCAAACGCAAAAAGAACTTGCACTTACTCTATAAGTGACTCAACAAGCAATTTCACATCGTTTAAAATCGTTAGGAATGATTCAAAAACAAGGAAATTGGGTTCCATATGAACTAAAGCCGAGAGACGTTGAACGCCGATTATGCATGAGTGAAATGCTGCTTGCCAGGAATAAAAAAGAGTTTTTTGCATCGTATAGTCACTGGTGACGAAAAATGGATTCACTACGATAATCCAAAGAAGAGAAAGTCATGGGTTAAGCCCGGCGAACCATCAACATCGACAGCTAAGCCGAATATTCATGGAAAAAAACTCATGCTGTGTATTTGGTGGGATCAGCTTGGTGTCGTGTATTATGAATTGCTGAAACCAAGCGAAACCATTACTGGAGCTCTCTACCGAACACAATTGATGAGATTGAGTCGGGCACTTAAGGAAAAACGCGCCCATTACTACTCCAGACACGACAAAATTATTCTTTTACACGATAATGCTCGTCCACATGTTGCGGCGCCGGTAAAAACATACTTGGAAACACTCAACTGGGAAGTTTTACCCCACCCGCCGTATTCACCAGACTTAGCCCCTTCTGATTATCACCTGTTCCGGTCGATGGCACATGGTCTGTCTGAGCAGCGCTTCACATCATATGAAGACACCAAAAATTGGGTAGATTTGTGGATAGCGTCAAAAGATGAAGAGTTTTTTCGACGGGGTATCCGAATGTTGCCAGAAAGATGGGCAAAAGTAGTGGCAAATGATGGAAAATACTTTGAATGAAACGTAATGTACTTTTCCTTTACAATAAATTCCTAATTTTTTATAAAAAACCGCGGAAACTTATTTGTACACCTAATATTTTTTCTCAGTGCAACTATACCCGTGTAGAAAATGAAAGTGGGCGTTGATTAGGTCCAAATAATTAAAAATGGGGTCCAAATGAGGCATTGATAAAGAATGTAACGCTCGCTTGATGATGACCCAATGTGGTCCTGATTTGGCCCTAATTTCACCCTAAATTAACGTTCTCATATTGTCTTCATATATTATTTGGTTTTGACGGAATATTATGGAATTAAAGATGAACAATATGAGCAATTATGAACCCAAGCACAACGATAACTTTGATAATCAACACACAATTATGATTGTAATGAAAGTGATTTAAAACCGTCAAAATGCATAGGGTTAAGTGACGTGAGAAGTCGAATGTTGGCGCGAAAAATTTGAATGTATTGAAATTCACACGTTGAATTTGAATCGTCATAAGAATAATTACATTGAGGGTATCCTAGTGTATTATACCCTCATCCCAATTTCTCACACACAGACGAGTTTACATGTCAGGAAGGACAAATTATGTTGGGAGAGATCATACCTATACAGTAAAAGTGTCTTGATTGCTTTGTAGGATACATTTATAGTTGGTTTTGAATGATCCAAATGAATTCAAATATCCTTTGTAATAATACTCTAATCATTGACGAGTTTTGTAACGTTTAACTAGCCAAAAACTAGCCCCTCACCAATGAGCCTCGTGAGTTTCTGATGAAGGACTTGCAAGTATCTGGCTAGTGTTTGGCTAGTGAGTCGTTACGAAACTCCCCAATGACTAGAGATTTACTAGGCATTCCTATGACACATAATGGATTTACAGGGGCTCATTTAGCGTGGACATCTCGGAAGAAGTTAATTTGGGACTATAGGATGTTTTATCCACATTTTTTTAGGTTTGTCTTGAAAACGTGAGCCAGAGAGTCACTAAGCTCCGGTCCGTCGCCAGAAGAGAAGCGTCGAATTGTTTTTTTTTTGTACGTACTGTAATTCCTGCATTATCGACGGTAAGAAACTACGATGTTCATGCGTAGAGAAACCGCGAAATGTTGCAAAGATGAATTTCGTACACCGTTTCTGGCTCTCCTTCCTCAATGTACATCTAACGTTTTGAACAGATTTGAACAAATTATATGAGCGATAAAACTTACATAATAAAATTCAATCCAGTGAATGTATATAGTTTCTTGTTCAAAATCTTTATTGTACATCTACAATGACAATCTGTAGAACGTGCAACATGTATTCATAATAATCACAAGGAATACTGATAGTACAAATAGTTACATATAGTATAATTACAAGCTATGTTACATGCGATATGGCACTGGTCATTCTTCCAAAATTCTACTACCATTCAGACTATACAGTTGATGAACTCCAGCATCAGTTCTCACGATAAGACAAAATACATATGTGGGTAAAGGACAAATTTCTGTGAACAATGAATAGAATCCGTTACATCCCTATTGAAAATGTATGACATTGTTTGTTTTGTAGATCGGTTGAAAAACTCATGGGACTGCCAGACAAAGCCAAACAGAATCTGACAGATCCGGGTCAAAGTCCTGTCTGCTTGAGTCGGAAATCGTCAAAGCAGGGGCAGAAACCGATCAAATCCTGACGAAAAATTATCTGTCCAGTTTTGTTAGACATTTGAAATAGAAATTTGCAAGCCATGCAATACAATCAAACAGAATATGAGATCACTCAAGTCGTAATCTTAGGAAACTTGATTATCAATAAAATTCAAAATTGACCAGGAAAATAAAAATGTATTCAAATAATAAGTCGAAAACAATCGAGAATGAATCAATTATTAGCGAAAAGTGAAATCAACTGAATTCGAATTGAATAATACAGACAATAAAATGATGAGGAAAAAACTTAATCGAAAGAATATCCTTCATGGACAGATTTCCTAATTTACAATACTAAAAACAAAACTCTTCGTGAAGATGAAATGAACTTATGGTGGGTCCCATCAATTCATTGATTCTCCAACTCAAACAGCTGCGTGGACAAAACATTAATCCAAAACAAATTGAAAGAGACCCCTTGCAAATGTGAATGATTTCAGTTAATCGTCATAATCAACTATGATGAAGAAGAGGGATTGGGAATATTTTTTCTGCCTCACCAGCAGATGGGCCCATTGACAATCGTACCATTTTGCTCACAATATTAGTGATAGGGTACACTATTGTTTGAAGCGACGGCCTATTATGAAGTTCCCACATTTTAAACTTGCTGGATTTTGTCGGATACGTGAATATTGGTGCCTTTTTATCCCAAACCCGTCCATACAAATATGCCAACTCTGGTACATCTTTCGGAGCGCTGCATATTTTATCGATAATGAAAATAGTATCATCTTGTAAAAGGACCGTATTGCTAGGTTCCTTCGTAGTAATAATGGAGCCAATGTACTTTATTTCAAGTATAACGGTTGCATCTTTGTGAGATGAAAGTTTGTCAAATTTTATGATTTGCATATTCTTCTTTGAATCATTTGTTCCATGTTTGTCAGCAAATTAAGTTTTTCTCATTTAACCGTCGACAAATTTGCGATAATACTGAAATTTGGAGATCGAACAGATTTTCTCAGTTTCCGTAAGTAACTTTCGAAACTGAAACAATTAATTTGATTGAGGTCACACTGTATATTTTTCACGTCGTCGGCTAAATGTATGACAAGGTGACATTTTGAAACTTGCATGTGCGGTCCATACAACGTTGATAAATCTGAAAACCATTTCCGTAAGCATGTTTTTGCATATTCATTATATTCCAAAGCAAACTCTGGATGACATAAAATACGACATGCTACGTACAGTGAAAGGAAATGATTATATTCATCTTCATTCAATATGCCTTCCAAACCAATCGGACCTGTGTATAGCAGAATCAACCGAAACTCGGTCGCTTCCCAAGCAGCAATGGAAGTTCAACGTATATACAAAATAGAAACGTTCATAGAATGTACGAATAAGATTCAAAGAGAATACAATGAACGTTCATAGAATATTCGAATGAGACTATTTTACGTATACTTAGTATGTGCATAGTATATTTGAAATGTACGATATCCATTCAATCGACGTTCGTTTGACGTACGATCGTATATTCGACTACGTATATTCGATGAATGTACATAGCCCCTATAAAACGGTCTCATCAGAATGTGCATGGAATATACTTCGAATATTCGTAGAACATACATAGTATATCCCGATGCTACTTGGGTTTCCATTTCGCCAAAACATTCAAAGGCCTTGGTTTTCGTTAGAATTCAATCGGAATTTGGGAAATTTGATATACTAATCTTCGTGATAATTCAAGTTTTAATGCCTGATTGACACGATTTTTCCCATTTTTCCCAGTGAACCATATTTCCGAACATTTCATCACTCCAATACACACCAAATGCATAAAATCTAAAACAAAACTGTTGATCATATCGATTGGTGGTTCCATTAATGCAAATGGAGAAATCCCAGAATGATGTATATGATCTGTTTGCTCTCAGAATAACTGATCAGTTCTTTTTGTACAATTCATCTGAGGATATACAGTACGATTATCACGCCGCTCACCATGTACGTTGCATCTATCACATGCTCCATAACCTACATGCCCTATCGTACATGTCATAAGAGACCGAGCTGGCGTATCGCATAGGGGAGAGTGGGGACACTTGCACCATGGGGTGATATGCACCACAGCAGATATCTCTTAATTTTCCAAAATTTCTGAACTGTTCTTGCACGTGGCGTTTGCTGAATGGATGACCTAACTCCACACGAGTTCACAGGAATGTGGAATGAATCTCTGTTTTTTATTGATATCAGAAGGTTTGGCACTCTCAAAATCGTTTGATTTGTGTCTCCTTAGTTTTTCAGAAAAAGTTTCCCATGATCTGTAAGTGATCCCAAACACCACGAAACTAATCTCAATCGAAAGTACAATCGTTGCACAATATTTTCATGATCTTATTTTGACTGAAAATATCTGGAATTTTTTTGCGAGCATCAGTAGTCTGTTGATGCCGTGAGGGGTGCAATGCACCACTTCCGATGTTTCATTTTTTTTATAGAAACAGGTATTCAGAATGATCCGTACACTCGGATGTTCGAATCTGAATGTTCTTCCGAAGAACAGAAGAGAGAAGGAGAGGAAGGAGAGAGAGAGAGAAAGATTCTTTTGTTTGATAAAATACTCTGTGAAACTCTTTGCTATTTCCATGAATGATCTCACTTCATATAAGTCAGGGGGGATAAACTCAATGAGAGAATTTTCATAATGAACTTCAGCGCCGCCAAGGGGAAGGCTACTGGAACTAACCTCACATGGATACATTTACACAAATGCTCAACAAATCATAAAAGTTTGTGACACAGTATCAGTGCCTTCATGTGAGATTAGTTCAAGTACCCTTCCTCTTGGCGGCGCTGAAATCAGTCTCAAGAACGTTCAATTGAGTTTATGCCTCCTGATATGAGTTGGTAGGAGTGACAAATTTCACTTGTTTTCTCCGTTCATAGCAAACACTCTTGTGCAATTAGTTTTCAATAAAAGGTTGTTGCTAGTATCAAACTCTAAACTGCATAAAGTCCATCTTGATCGTAAGTTCAGCTATTCACTTGTATATCTGATTATTCATTTCAAATAAATACTGATGAATAGATTTGAAAATAGTGGTTATTATTCCAATTAGCCCTGCTAAATTATCCCCATAAAGAACGATACAAAACGATAAATTTTGTCTATAGTTTTCAATGAGGTTTCTGAATACGGAATTTACGAAGTTATATCGTTATCAAACGATAGAACTCTATCGTTCCTTACCGTTTTCTATAAAAATTTAACAGATTGTGTAGGGTTTTATCGTGAAATTCGTATTGGAAAAGTACTACTTATTCTAAAACACATAACTATTTTTTTCCAAATAACTGATACTTCTCCTATACGAATTTCACGATAAAACCCTATACAATCTGTTGAATTTTTATAGAAAACGATAAGGAACGATAGAGTTCTATCGTTTGATAACCATATAACTTCGTAAATTCCGTATTCAGAAACCTCATTGAAAACTATAGAAAACATTTATCGTTTTGTATCGGTCCTTATTGGGAAAATTTAGCAGGGAGAGGATCAATTACTCAGGGAGAGAGAAAGAGGGAGAGAGAGAGAGAGAGAGAGAGAGAGAGAGAGAGGGAGAAAGAGCTAATTCGCAGGGTGGTGCAAATATCCCCACAGGGTGGTGCAAGTCTCCCGCCATGTGGGGAGAGTTGCACCAAACGCAATGTTTTTGAAGAACACTTATATCATTGATAGGATGTTAGATTCGACCTTGCTATCATTTGCAACTTAGAAAGGAATGTTTGCTCTGTCAAAATCCCATAAATAATATATCGAATGAAGTTAACCACGAAAGTTATAACAATGTAAAAAAAAAGTGGTGCAAGTGTCCCCACTCTCCCCTACTATACACATTATGGTAACTTCGAATTTTTTATCCTCAATTATGATGCCATGTTTCTGTAAGTAGTTGATGTCTTCAATGAAATCTTTGAGATATTCCGATATATCATTTGGTTTTTTATTTCCAATGTATGCCGCAATAAGGAATGGCTCGTAACTCACGTTTTGTGAATGAATTTTGCCCAGTATTGGCCATATTTGTTTGTTGCTGGATTTGAATAAGAACATTCCATCCACGTTAATTTGCAATGGTATCTTATCACATGAATACGTATTCGGTTTGATACAATTTTTAATACCCCTTGATATACCTACATATAGGGAATACACATCACTCCCATCATCGGTTTTTATACTTCTGATTACATACTCCGATGTTGAAGTTTTCAAAAATAATTTTGATGTCTTTGGCAAAGTTGGAAGTAATGTTGATCCCAGAATATACAGTAATTTGTCCAAATGAACGTGAGGAATTTGAGACTCCACTGCCCATCCACGGATCTTTTCAATAACAATATCATTTTGATCGTGATGTAAGGAAGTCTGTTCATCGTGATATGGTGAAGAATCTGTATAATGACCTGTGGAAACATCTTCAATTGATTCACTCTCTCCTCCACTTGAAACAAGTTGGAAATCATCACTCCCTTCCTCGATGAGTTGATTATCGTTAATTTTCTCGTCGATTATACCTTCTGCTTCATTTTCTTCATTTTGATCTAGGATATTCATAATATTATTGCCACAGACTCATATTTTCAACTTCATTCTACGTATATCTAATAATATATTTCAACTCCCAGTTACTGCACGGAGGTCTAAGGGGTCTAATCACATTCATTATGGAATGTTGACATTTGACCAATTAGAAAAATTTGTTATTCCAATAGAGCAGTGGTGGTGAAACGGGATTCCAACAGGTGTGGAGTTCATCGAAAAGATGAGGCCCCGGGGGTGAAAATACCCCACTTCGTACCGTTAGCAGGTGTGGAGTACTCCACAGCTGCACACCCATTTTGCCGCCCCTGCAATGAAGTTTTTGTTATATCAAGTAAACACTTGATACTGGGCAGAAGATATTTTTGCCAGAAACTCACTAACACAATAATTTAGGAAGGACAGAAATTTTGTGGAAGTATGGAACTCATGGGATATGTATACAATCTCGTGCAAATATTTCACACAGAATATTCATAATGTGGCATTATAATATTCTGGAAATATTCCTGAGATACTGCGTGCTGATCATCAGATTTTCAGAAGCCACTAGCCTCCTATTTTAGTTAACTCAAGTTCACTACCATATTCAACCATTCTCCCTATTTATGAGTTACCGCTTTCACGCGGAAAAAGAACTATAATAATTCAATTGCTATTGAATTTCGTGTTGAAGGAAGAGACTGTGAGCAATTTATAAAACAATATTTTCAGAGACCTTGACTTACTTTGATTGATTCTTGGAATCTTATGGTGCCTTCTAAATATTTCATTAGTTTTTGTCTGCATTGCACGGAATTTTCTGAGTCGTTCACGTGTGCGGGCTCTTTTACGTTCATTCATTTTCCAACTTCATCATCATGACCCAAGCAGCAACGGAAGTTCAAAGTATATACGAAATAGAAACGTTCGTAGAATGTACGCCTGAGATACGAAGAACATATAATGAACGTTCATGGAATCTTCGAATGAGACTGTTTTAAATATACTTAGAACGTACATAGTACATTCGAAATGTACTATATTCATTCAATCGACGTTCGATTGACGTACCGTCGTATATTCGATTACATACGTTCGATGAACATGCATAGCACCTATGAAACAGTCTCATTCGAATGTACATAGAACATATTTCGAATATTCTAAGAACGTTCATAGTATATTCTGGTGCTACTTGGGGAAGTAATCAGTCTTACGACTGGTTTGATGAAACCCTCCACCCCTGTCTATTATCCGCCAAACGTTTAATTTCTACATATCTACTACATCCCTTGTCTTGTACGATTTGCTTCATATAACTTGCTCTAGGTCTACCTTTACCAGTTTTACCATTCATTGTCCCTTCCAATATTGTTTTCAATAAACTCTCATGCCGTGATGTGTGTCCTATAAGATTGCTTCTCCTTTTCACGATGTGTTTCAAAAGATTTCTTTCTTCATTTATCTGCTCGAGTACTTCTTCATTTTTGACTTTGTCTATCCATTTTATTCTGAGCATCCTCCTATAACACCACATTTCAAAAGCTTCAAGTCTTCGTTGACCAGTTTTCCCCATTGTCCAAGTTTCGCAACCATATAATGCTGTGCTCCAAACGTAACTTTTCAAGAATTTCTTCCTTACTTCCAAGCTTATATTTTTTGAGCATAATAACTGTCCCTTTTGATAAAAAGCCTGTTTCCCTTGTGCTATTCTTGCTCTTATATCTCTTTCGCTTTTGCCGTTCTCTGTAATTATGCTTCCTAGATATTTGAATTCTTTCACCTGTTCAATTGTCTCGGTATCTATTTTGATTCTCGTTCTTCTAGCTGTTTTCGCTGCTGTACACATGATGAATTTTGTTTTGTCTTTATTTATATTCATACAATAGTTTTCCAATAATATTGTTCTCATGGTGTTGAGAATATTTTCTAACTCAGTACTACTCGTGGCCAATATAGCTATGTCATCCGCGAATCTCAACATACTTATATTTTCTCCCTGAATCTGTAATTTCGATTGAATTTCCTCCTTCACTTCGTTCATTGCTTCTTCTATATATAAGTTGAACATCAGTGGCGATAATGAGCATCCTTGTCTCACCCCTCTTCTTATTTGTGCTTCCCCTTCCTGACCCTCTATGTCTATTATTGCACTTTGATTCTTATATAATTCGTATATTATTCTTCTATCTTTATAATTTATTCCCACCTTCTTCAAGATCGCAAACATCTTCTCCCAGTCCACATTATCGAAAGCCTTTTGTATATCTACAAAACCTATGTACACAGATTTCTCCAGCGCTATCCTTTTCTCTATTACTGCCCTGAGTGCTAAGATTGCTTCTCGCGTTCCCCTATTTTTTCTAAAACCAAACTGATCCTCTGCCAATCTACTCTCTATTTTATTTTCCATCCTCCTGTATATAATTTTGGTCAGTATTTTCGAAGCATGTGAAGTTAAACTGATCGTTCTGTAGTTCTCGCATTTGTCTGCCCCTTGTTTTTTCGGGATAGCGACAATTTTATTCTTTTGGAAATCTTCCGGTACTTCTCCTTTTTCGTACATATCTCTAATCAATTCAAACAGTGCGTCGCGAGTTCCTTCACTGGAGGCTTTTATAAGGTCCGCACTTATGCCATCTATGCCTGGCGCTTTATTATTTTTCAATTCTTCCAAAGCCTTGTCGAATTCTGATCTCAATATCGAATCTCCCAATTCTTCCTCATCTACATCCTCCTCCTTCTCTAATAGTGCTATATCATCGTTTCCTCTATACAAGTCTTCCAAATGATTGATCCACTGTTCTATTTTCTCTTCCGTTTTTATCAATTGTCGTCCTAGAGAGTTTCTAATCTTATTGCTTCTAGATTTCATTTGTCCGAAAAATCTTTTAATAATCCTATATGCTTCATCTATTTTTCCTAAATGCAATCTTATTTCTATTTCTTGACATTTCTCTTCTAACCACTGTTCTTTTGCTTTCCTTGATTATCTTATTATTTTATTTCTCAATGATTTGTATCGTTGCTGGCCTTCTTGGCTATCATTTTTCTTGTATTTTCTTCTTTCATTTATCAATTCTAAAATTTCTCCCGTTATCCATGGGTTTTTAGCTTCTACTCCATCATTCTTCAAAATCTTATCCGCACATTCTCTTACATTCCCCTTCATTGTCCATCTCCTCTCTATTCCCAAGTCTTTCTCTTTTTGATCTCCCAATTTTTCATCCAACATTTTCTCGAATGCCTCATGTGTTTGTTTTTGCTTGAGGTTCTTCAAATTCCATCTTTTCTGCATTTTCCTTTTCTTCTTCAGAGATTTGAATTTCAGGGAACATTTCATCATCAACATATTATGATCACTATCTATATCTGCACCGGGATAAGTTTTACAGTTTTTCACTTGGTTTCTAAATCTTTGTTTCACTAATATGTAATCAATTTGGTATCTTGCTGTATCTCCTGGCATTTTCCAAGTGTAGATTCTTCTTGGATGATTTTCGAATAAAGTGTTTGTGATAACCATCTTATGATTTTCACAAAATTCGACTAAACGTTGTCCTCTATCGTTCCTCCTCCCTAACGCGAAATCTCCTATAATGTTGTCCTCTTCTCCTTGTCCTACTACCGCATTCCAATCCCCCATCACTATCAAATTCTCTTCTCCCTTCACATATTCTATCACTTCTTCTATTTCTTCGTACGTTTTTTCAATATCTTCCTCCGAATATGCAGATGTGGGCATGTATACTTGGACTATGACTGTGTCTACCGGTTTTGTTCTGATTCTAACCATCATCACACGTTCATTATGTTGCAAATAATTTTCTATCCTATTTCCTACTCTTTTATGCATTACAATTCCTACACCTGTTTGACCGTTCTTTGATCCTGTATGAATTATTCTATAATCCCCACTCCAGAAATCGCCCTCTTGTGGCCGTCTCATTTCGCTAATCCCCATTACGTCTATATTCAACCTATTCATTTCTAATTTCAAATTTTCTAATTTTCCCGCTTGCTTCAGTGATCTAACATTCCACGCTCCGACTCGAAGAATGTTGTTTCTTTTCCCTATCCTATTCTTCGGTTTTCGTTCCTTGCTGATGAAGCTTCCTCGAGCAGCCTCCACCTAGAGATCCGAACGGGAGACTAGTTTATCTCCGGAATATTTTATTCGAGAGAGCGCCATCATGTATTCATTAATTTGTTCGTTTGTTTTTGTTACATAATATTCTAGGTTAGGAAAAAGGTTTCATTCCCTCGGGAAGTATTGAAACATGTCAAGGAAGGTAGTTTCCCCTTGCTTTCCTTCCGTTTGATTTTGCCGATGTTTCTGGCATTAGGATGATTTCGTTTCTCTCAGTTTGTATTCTTTCTCTTGCGTAGTTTATTCCACTCAAAAAAATAGATCCAACTCTGAGATACTTATCCTCCCCACCACGTAAAGGAAGCAGATACTACCAGGGATGGATAAAAAGGATATCAAGGACAGGTATCATGAATATCCCCCTGGAAGACCCGCAATCATCCACGGGGAGGTACCAGATTCAAAGGGACATTATATTCGAAAATCAAAAAACGCCCAAAAATTATCGACTAATTATGCTCTTACGAGGTGTCTTGAATGCATATGAGATCAGAATTTCAGTTTATGTGTCCCGGAACACACCGGTTTAGCCCGTTTTGTGAGAGGAATCGACATAGGAGTTTTACCAGATTCAAAGGGAAATTATATTCGAAATCAAAAAAACGCCCAAAAATTATCGACTGATTTTGCTTCCTAAAGTTGTCTTGAATGCATATAAGATCATAATTTCAGTTCATGTGTCCCGGAACAGACCTGTTTTGCCCGTTTTGTGAGAAGAAATCGACATGGGAGGTTTACCAGATCCAAAGGGACATTATATTCGAAAATCAAAAAACGCCCAAAAATTATCGACTGATTATGCTTCCTAAAGGTGTCTTGAATGCATATAAGATCATAATTTTAGCTTATGTGTCCCGGAACAGACCGGTTTTGCCCGTTTTGTGAGAGGAATCGACATAGGAGTTTCACCAGATTCAAAGGGAAATTAAATTCGAAAATCAAAAAACGCCCAAAAATTATCGACTGATTATGCTCTTACGAGGTGTCTTGAATGCATATAAGATCATAATTTCAGTTCATGTGTCCCGGAACAGACCGGTTTTGCCCGTTTTGTGAGAGGAAATCGACATAGGAGGTTCACCAGATTCAAAGGGAAATTAATCTCCTTATGCATGAGAAATTCCCTATGCAGAAATCTGATTCATTCCCATTGGATTGTTTTTCAATGAGAATAAATGAGCAGTCCCAACCAGGGGGTGGAGTGTTTGAGTGGGATTTCATTTATAGAGAACTAGAAGTGTACATTCTGTCAAATAAAATCAATGCCGATACGTTGGCATTAATTCCGGATGAAAATTTTCAACATCAAATTATGAATTCATTCAATTACTTAAAAAAAATCGACACTCAACTTCATGAAATTGCTATGAAGTTTTTCACAATCAATTTCACAATAACATATCAAATTCAATAATATAACCCCTCATTGAGGGTTTCTTTTGATCGTCAATCATTTTCTTCTTGATTCTAGTGAAAAATTTGTGACATTCAATACATAATCATATGTTAGTCAGAAATTTGTTTATTTCATAACTAATATAACATCCGAGAACCATTATTGAATACCATATGAGAACACGATATTTGATGAAGATTTTTGTTTTGAATTGAAGAATTTTTCCAACAGCTATGATATAAAGGATGAATAAATGAATTTAATAGATCATTGAAATCCGACTAATACAGCACGTATTTCTTCATTGCATCATTTATTGCATCTGAGTCTTTGTATGTACCTCAATGTTGATACATATATTCGGTAGATCGAACCTACCATCCACCAAACAAGATCATAAAACTCCCTTTTAGAGAATATTCTCTTCAAAGCGCAATGTTGACATTTGTTTCATTCGTCGCGTTGAACAAAAAGATTCTTAGAGGAGGGATATTATTTCATTTCGTTTCCATATCTTCTGCATTTTTCGTGTAAGTAAGAGCAAATTTATTCCAGTGTGATATTCGAATTTCCTTATTTTTTGCTGTGGTTTTTGTGTTAAATTGTTCAATTTTTGAATCAACTTGGATTCTTCATTTTAAATTATATCACTCTTTACTTCAAATTGTTTAATTTCATTAAACAATTATTAACAGTGCATGTACTCAAGTGTAGAGGAGGGGGTTGGAGGGTGATAAAAATCTGTTTGTTCAACGCGACGAATGAAACAAATGTCAACATTGCGCTTTGAAGAGAATATTCTCTAAAAGGAAGTTTTATGATCTTGTTTGGTGGATGGTAGGTTCGATCTACCGAATATATGTAACAACATTGAGGTACATACAAAGACTCAGATGCAATAAATGATGCAATAAAGGAATACGTGCTGTATTAGTCGGATTCCAATGATCTATCAAATTCATTTATTCATCCTTCATATCATAGCTGTTGGAAAAATTCTTCAATTCAAAACAAAAATCTTCGGGTCAGTGCCGAATCAACGAGAAACCGAATCAACGAAAAAAAATTTACTAGCAGTATGAAGTTGTCATTTTGTTGCAGTATGAAATGAAATTAGTCATAGATCATTGATTAAATTGAACGAAAAGTAAAAAACATTGATTTGCTAACACAACCCTACGGTAAACTTATTAATTTCCGTTCATTATGTTTATGATGACAACAAACCGATTTTCGTTCTCTACAGACGTTTGAAACAGCTTGATTGTACCGATCGATTAGGAAGATCATTAATAATTTCATTAGAATGATGAATTACGTGTCTACTGTAATAAACGGGTGCAGTGGATAGGTTAACGTAGAGAATTTTCGTTGAATTTAATCAATGATCTATGACTAATTTCATTTCATACCGCAACAAAATGACAACTTCATACTGCTAGTAGATTTTTTCTCGTTGATTTGGTTTTTCGTTGATTCGGCACCGACCCAAATCTTCTTCAAATATCGTGTTTTCATATGGAATTCAATAATGGTTCTCATACGTTATATTAGTTATGAAATACACAAATTTCTGACTAACATATGATTATGTATTAAATGTCACAAATTTTTTACTAGAATCAAGGAGAAAATTATTAACAATCAAAAGAAACTCTCAATGAGGAATTATATTATTGGATTTGATATTTTATTGTGAAATTTAATGTGACAAACTTCATAGCAATTTCATGAAGTTGAGTGTCGATTTTTTTTAAGTAATTGAATGAATTCATAATTTGATGTTGAAAATTTTCATCCGGAATTAATGCCAACGTATCGGCATTGATTTTATTTGACAGAATGTACACTTCTAGTTCTCTATAAATGAAATCCCACTCAAACACTCCACCCCCTGGTTGGGACTGCTCATTTATTCTCATTGAAAAACAATCCAATGGGAATGAATCAGATTTCTGCATAGGGAATTTCTCATGCATAAGGAGATTAATTTCCCTTTGAATCTGGTGAACCTCCTATGTCGATTCCTCTCACAAAACGGGCAAAACCGGTCTGTTCCGGGACACATAAACTGAAATTATGATCTTATATGCATTCAAGACACCTCATAAGAGCATAATTAGTCGATAATTTTTGGGCGTTTTTTGATTTTCGAATATAATTTCCCTTTGAATCTGGTGAACCTCCTATGTCGATTCCTCTCACAAAACGGGCAAAACCGGTCTGTTCCGGGACACATGAACTGAAATTATGATCTTATATGCATTCGAGACACCTGATGAGAGCATCATCGGTCGATAAATTTCGGGCGTTTTTTGATTTTCGAATATAATGTCCCTTTGAATCTGGTAAACCTCCCATGTCGATTTCCTCTCACAAAACGGGCAAAACCGGTCTGTTCCGGGACACATAAACTAAAATTATGATCTTATATGCATTCAAGACACCTCATAAGAGCATAATTAGTCGATAATTTTTGGGCGTTTTTTGATTTTCGAATATAATGTTCCTTTGAATCTGGTAAAACTCCTATGTCGATTCCTCTCACAAAACGGGCAAAACCGGTATGTTCCGGAACACATAAACTAAAATTATGATCTTATATGCATTCAAGACACCTCATAAGAGCATAATTAGTCGATAATTTTTGGGCGTTTTTTGATTCCCGAATATAATTTCCCTCTGAATCTGGTAAAACTCCTATGTCGATTCCTCTCACAAAACGGGCAAAACCGGTCTGTTCCGGGACACATAAACTGACATTATGATCTTATATGCATCCAAGACACCTCATAAGAGCATAATTAGTCGATAATTTTTGAGCGTTTTTTGATTTTCGAATATAATGTTCCTTTGAATCTGGTAAAACTCCTATGTCGATTCCTCTCACAAAACGGGCAAAACCGGTCTGTTCCGGGACACATAAACTAAAATTATGATCTTATATGCATTCAAGACACCTCATAAGAGCATAATCAGTAGATAATTTTTGGGCGTTTTTTGATTTTCGAATTTAATTTCCCTTTGAATCTGATAAAACTCCTATGTCGATTCCTCTCACAAAACGGGCAAAACCGGTCTGTTCCGGGACACATAAACCAAAATTATGATCTTATATGCTTTCAAGACACCTTTAGGAAGTATAATCAGTCGATAATTTTTGGGCGTCTTTTGATTTCCGAATTCAATTTCCCTTTGAATCTGGTAAAACTCCTATGTCGTTTCCTCTCACAAAACGGGCAAAACCGGTCTGTTCCGGGACACTTAAACTGAAATTATGATCTTATATGCATTCGAGACACTCTATGAGAGCATAGTCATTCGATAATTTTTGGGCGTTTTTTGATTTTCGAATATAATTTCCCTTTGAATCTGGTAAACCTCCTATGTCGATTCCTCTCACAAAACGGGCAAAACCGGTCTGTTCCGGGACACATAAACTAAAATCATGATCTTATATGCATTCAAGACACCTTTAGGAAGTACAATCAGTCGATAATTTTTGGGCGTCTTTTGATTTCCGAATTCAATTTCCCTTTGAATCTGGTAAAACTCCTATGTCGATTCCTCTCACAAAACGGGCAAAACCGGTCTGTTCCGGGACACTTAAACTGAAATTATGATCTTATATGCATTCGAGACACTCTATGAGAGCATAATCATTCGATCATTTTTGGGCGTTTTTTGATTTTCGAATATAATTTCCCTTTGAATCTGGTAAACCTCCTATTCCGATTCCCTCCCACAAAACGGGCAGAACCGGTCTGTTCCGGGACACATGAACTGAAATTATGATCTCATATGCATTCAAGACACCTTTCGGAAGCATAATCAGTCGATAATTTTCGGGCGTTTTTTGATTCTCGAATATAATGTCCCTTTGAATCTGGTAAACGTCTCATGTGGATTTCCTCTCACAAAACGGGCAAAACCGGTCTGTTCCGGGACACATAAACTGAAATTATGATCTTATATGCATTCAAGACACCTTGTAAGAGCATAATCAGTCGATAATTTTTGGGCGTTTTTTGATTTTCGAATTTAATTTCCCTTTGAATCTGGTAAAACTCCTATATGGATTTCCTCTCACGAAACGGGCAAAACCGGTCTGTTTCGGCATGCTTCATGATAGCATAATGAATCGATAATTCTCGGGCATTTTCTGATCAGCATAATCACGAGCAATGTGAAAAAATCGCAGCTGTCTTCAAGTCGGTGATGGTATCTCGCGGTGAGTTTGCCAGCGGTCACTCTCATTTTCCCCGGAGAAAACTATATCTGAGCTCGAAAAATGAACTTGACGCCCTCAAATTATTCCTTTTCGAATCTTCATGTGTATTTTTTCAATCTTGATTCAGTAGTCCCCCAAAAATAATAAGTCCCCGCTAGCATACTCACCGCCAAATACCATCACATCCTTCGAGTAATCTTCCAAATCCATCCATCACTCGCATTGAGAGAAATCATAGATTACATTCTGCTCAACATCCAGCTGACCCTGACACAATTTATCCATTCTCGTGAAGAATTTCGAGAACATTCGAAAAATGCTCATTTTGAATCATTTCAATTTATCCGTAGAAATCTTTCACTTGCATATGAAATTAACGAGAATGTTTGGAAGCAGTCCTGGAAAATATCTCCCTCAATCCAGTATCTAAGGGTTAAACGTTTACTCTTTGAACCAATTCTTCACTGAATAATTATTTTGAAAATCATCTCCATCTGGCATGCCGTTATCAATTTGTGCAATTCATCTCATTTGGATTGAAAAAGAACCCGTAAGTACCTCAGGATTTTATCTACTTCTCTTTGGAATGATCGCATGGCAAAATGTCCGCAGACAGAATGTTCACGAAAAAATGTCTGGACAAAAAGTCCGACGACAAAATGTCCGGTGACAAGATGTCCGAGTGACAAAATGTTCCCTTACAAATAAAATAAAAGAATTAAACCAAACCAACCAAACTAAACCAAACAAAACCAAACCTACGTTTGGTCGTCGTACTCTTTGTCCGGACATTTTGTCGCGGACATTCCCTCATCGGACAATCTGGCGTTACACCCTTTGGAATGCGTCGAATGTATGCAATCTTGATAATTCATCGCATCGTATACGCGAATGAATAAAACATTCATTCCGAAGGATACACTGGGAAAAAGAATAAGTTGAATCAAATAAGATTTGTTGATAATAGATACATTGTATAGTTGGATACGGCCACAGAAATATTCATTAATATTTATTCCATCATATGCTCGATAAATACAGCACATATTTCTTTGAGTCAACTTCATACCGATAATGATTCGAGAAATTTTAATTTGATAAGAAGTTATATTCATTCAAATCGATATCGATCAGTTTGAATCAAATAAATGATTTGGTTATATTCAATACATATGAATCTCTTGACTCGATACAATGTTTGGTTATAATAAACAAGTCTTATTTGTGTGAAACGATATTTCTTGAAAATGTTCAATCAAATGCGTTGATTTTTCAGAACAAAAGCTTTTTTCAGCGTAATTTCCTTTGCTCTCTCTTGATATGTTTCACCATCCAGCGAATCCAAGACTGCGATTCCTACCACTCGTTATGTCTCTACGATACAATTCCAACGTAGTATCAAATTCATATTTGTTTCTCTACACTTCGTATGAGAACCCCTGTCACAGCAGAACCCTCAATCGTCGTCACGTGCGGCGTTATGAAGTGGGGATAGAGCGCCTTCCACCAACGCACTGAGTGCTGAAAAGTGGGGGTACTCTATTCTCCTCACACGAAATCTTCTCACGAAATTCGGTTCGAGAAACGATTCAAACTTCATGTACATTTTATTATTGTGTTTCTTGATTCCCTGTTACTCGGGACATCAAAATAGTCACATAAATATTCATTCCCTTGACCTTTTCATGAATCGAAAACATTTTCTTTCAAGGTTATGTAATTTCATGTACCATCAACTATTATGATTGAATAATCGGATAAATTGTATCGAGAAATCATGTACATGTAGTAATTGGCTTTATTGCTCTTTTAGCAATACATAAAGTTATTACAATTGTACCATAGCAATAAAACTGTTAATCAAACATATACGTACTACAGGTTAATTGAATTTATGCCACTAAGGCTAGAACGCTAATAATAAGGAACAAACATGAGAACTATCATATTGGAGAAAAGGCACAATATGGCCGCCGAAGCGATTAATTTAAATGATCAATAAAAGTTATCAGTTAGATTTACATCTAATAATGATGAGTGGATGTTTTTTAATCAATGTCACTGAAAGTATTATTATTTTTACATCCTTTGATATTCAACAAGGTATTTAGAATTTCAATTTACATTGTAGAAAGAAATTAAATATAATGCCCCAGTCAGGCGCAATTCTGTATGATTGTTCAAATTTCGGAAATTCTGACTTTTATGTATTCTAAGGCTTATAACTTCCGAACCAAGGAGGTACAAACGATGAAACTCGCAGAGAATATTCTCGGGAGGTCCCCGAACAATAATTTATGCATATAAAAGTTGCCCCAATCAGGGGCAATTCTGTATGATTTTTCAAAGTTCGAAAATTCTGACTTTTATGTATTCCATGGCTTATAACTTCCGAACCACGGAAGTGCAAACGATGAAACTTGCAGGGAATATTCTCGGTAGGTCCCCGAACAATAATTGATACATATAAAAGTTGCCCCAGTCGGGGGCAATTTTGTATGATTTTTCAAAGTTCGAAAATTCTGACTTTTATGTATTCTAAGACTTATAACTTCCGAACCAAGGAGGTACAAACGATGAAACTCGCAGAGAATATTCTCGGGAGGTCCCCGAACAATAATTTATGCATATAAAAGTTGCCCCAGTCAGGGGCAATTCTGTATGATTTTTCAAATTTCGAAAATTCTGACTTTTATGTATTCCATGGCTTATAACTTCCGAACCACGGAGGTACAAACGATGAAACTTGCAGGGAATATTTTCGGGAGGTCTCCGAACAATAATTCATACATATAAAAGTTGCCCCAGTCAGGGGCGGTTCTGTATGATCGTCTCAAGTTCGAAAAAAAATTTGTTTCTTATGGAAAATCAGTTTTTTGTTCGTAACCCCCCCCCCCCTTGACTTTTTCGGAAAATTCTTCATGGTACAATCATCTACGTTCCAAGACCTTTCAAATGAGCTATTATTCATTCAAATCGGTGAAAGTCGGGGGCAACCCATTTTTTCAAATTTTTGTAACTTTTTTTATTTTTGAGGTACAAACGAAATTTTTTGTGGTACAATCAGGTACTAACGATGTTCTTCCGGATGCCATAAAAAAAAAATTTTTTTTTCCACTTCGGAGGCTAACTTTATACAGGTGAATACGTTTCTTTGTTTATTCTTTTCTGTATCGCTTCCTCTTCCCATTTTGTCTTCCTGCGATAAATTAAATAGTCTTTCCCTTTTTAGATTATCATCAATTTTAATATTTTCATCGTTAACTTCATAATTTTCAATATCCTCCACGGAACTATTCATCGGATCATCATTATTATCAAATTTTTCGTTTTCAGACACTTTTTGTATTTAATATATTGGTTATGTCCAAATCAAACAAACCATTCCACCGATTTTCTTTCTTCCCGTGAGACACTATCTATTTTCTTCATCATCTCTTCGCGTATGATTTATTTTATCATTATTTATGCAGAAATTCAAGAATTAAACGAGTTTCTTATTAAGAAAGCGCAATAGAATTTTGGCAGAGAGAGAATCGCGTCCAAACGCCACGCTAGCTCGACCGGTTTTTCAATCATGTACATATTCATTTTTTGGTTATTGATTTTTTTATTGAAACGAGAAAGTAACAAACTTTACACAATCATGTTATGAAGTGAACTTACTGTCGAACATGAGCATCGCATGGAAGTAACCTCTCAGCGTTTGGGAAGTTGAATGTGAAATGAATATCACCGATCCAGAAATGTATTCTTATTCATTGATAAAATTCGACTGCGGAGATAAAAAAAGGGGAAATAGCATCTATCGATTGCGTTCCAAACGAGTGGATCTCGTTTGATAGAAATATTGGAAAATGTGTCGCTAGTTTTATGCCCCCTCCATACAGCAAAAACCGTACCGAAGAATTGCAGGATATGGTGATGAAAAGAATGTCAGCTTTACAAAATTGCCCAAAATATCCGATTAATTTGGTTGGTCAAGCGAGTATGTATGGATATATGATTTTTGTGATGTGAAATATATAACTTGTCCGTTGGTTGCATTTAATCCATCCCTTCTCAAATTTCTCATTTGTAGAAGGGAACGGATTAAACCCACCTACTGCTTTCTATCAAACTTTCATAACTATTCAAAGTAATGAATATATTAATTCAATAACAACAAATAATAATATACGTCAAGATTAATTCACCTCCCTAGTGAAAATTCCATCCAAAACGGACATAACTTCTATCCGCAACCAATGGAATATGAAGTGTTTCTTTCCAAACGGATACAATGCCATCAGATGCGGATAGAAGTTTGGTCCGCTTCTAATGAAATCTTCACTAGGGCTAGTGAACGAGGAACTGCAGGAATGAATTGAATATCTTATGGTTGAAATCACTGTTTTCGGTAAGGAAAGTATATGTCAATATATGCGTATAGATTAACGGTCCGGATAGATCTCAACTCATTTCTTCAATTCGTTTCAGTACTCTTCTATTTACTGAAAATCTCATTTTATTTTTGAGAACAGCCAATAGAAGTGAGATGAGCATTATGCACTTCATATGTATATTTCATTTCATCTTATAATTTATTGTTTGGAGGAACTTATTCAGAAGCTGTAGAGAAACTTGATAATTTAAGGACTTCCGAACATATTTTCACTTCAGAAATAGATGTTTCTCCAAAACAGAAAGCACGAATATTGGAAAATCGTTTCCGTGATTCTAATGCCTCATTAATTGAGCAAACTCATCCACTTTCATCATCTTCAGATTTTGAAGCACAACGTAAGTATTTTTGATAGGATAATTGAATATTGGTGTATACGATTTCTTGAAATATCCCATTTAAGTGGTGAAAATCATTTGAAATACAACTATATTTCATATTACTCTCTACATTTCTTGGAGTGAAAATCCACTTTTAAAGAGTGAGAATACTACCATAGGTCTAGTCTTCTTAACATATGATTGAATAATCGTTATTTTCCATTGGATATAATAAAGTATTAGGAATGTTTATACCGCAACTGCCATAGACTTTGGGTTAGTTCCCCCCCAGCACTACAGTTCGGAAAGAGTTCATAATGAATTCATTTGAAACTATAAGAATTCAAAATGAATACATTAAGAACTCTTTCTGAACTGTGGTGCTGTGTGAGTTGAGTTCACTAATCGAAATTCGAAGTTGACAAAAGAAAGATACACGCAGTTGATTACATAGTGGTGATATTGATATATTCCTCTTTTTACTTGTCCAAAATAGATACCGATTCAAGTATCAGTAGTTCTCCATTTCACAGTCATATTGATCGTCTATATGAACTCCGAATGGATTGCTCAAATACAAGTGAGAGTAAGTTATCATACTATTTGCGTCATCAAAATATATGATGCTTTCACAATCTGTTGAACTGAAAATTGATCCTTCATTCCAATCTCAATAATCACCCGCTGAGAACAAGAAATCATTCGAATTTGAAGAATTCCCGTGAATTTGGTTCTTAAACAATGTGGTACTCAGAGAAGTATTGCATTTGTTGCCATCCAAAATTAGTGAATAATGCTCAGGAAAATTATACGAAAAATTGTCGAATAATATCTCCCTTGCAAAACTAATTTTTATTACGTAATATCCCGTTGTCCATCTTGCATTATATTTCTCATTTTCCCTCACATTCATGTCCCACCTAACACATCACAGTCTTTGTAACAAGAACGTTGTTGCAACAAGCTGGTTGCGAGTAATTTCACACTCAAGCATGTAACAGGTTACATTACGTCTTTTATATTGATATTCTGTGTTGACTATATCACCAATGTAGACGCAATGATATAATTATATAACAGATGTAATGTAACCTGCTACATGCTTGAGTGTGAAATTACTCGCAACCAGCTCGTTGCAGCAACGTTCTCGTTGCAAAGACTTTGATGTGTTAGGTGGGGTGTCACAATTCTAGGTTCTCCTGCCGGAATTCCTTCCACTTCAGACACGATTGATCCTAAACCAATACGTCCAAAAAAACGCTGTACAACATCTAACAGTAAGCTTTTTCATTTCCAAACAAATTTTCAAAACCTCTCACAATATTGGGAATTTTCAAAACTTCGTTGTTGTGCTCTGAAAATTTTATTGGTTAAAGTTAGTACATTCATGATTGAAATTGTTTGGAAACACTGTTTACTATATAAAATATCCACACAGCAAAGTACCTTCTTAGAAAAGGAAGTAACCTTATTCTCCTTTCATCCTAGGATCCGTGACTACAACCAAAAAATCAAGAACAAATCCTATTGACCTCAAGCAAGATACTCATTCAAAGGATGGAAAATGTAAGCCTACGTGGACCAGAACGGCGTTGGAAAAAAATGTCTTTCTCATTGCATCCAAATCCTAAAAGATATATAGAATTACCCGTTATAGAATTTACGTTATAGAATTACCCTAGTGGAAATCACTCTAGTCATTCTCTAGACCTTGCGAGGTTCTTGCGAGGGACTTGCAAGGCCTCACTGTGAAAAATAATCGGAATTTTCTGGGATACGACAACCGAAAAATCCAGATCATTGAATGGAAAATCAGTTTCCGGTACATTTGTATGAAATGTACCAAACATTCAACGGACCATTCCGAATTTCATGGGATTTTTACGAATATTCCACAGTAATTTTCCTGATGAGTTTGTGAAATTCCTAACCCATGTATATGTTGGTTACCTCAGATGAATTTATGCGAAGTTTCCCTTGGAGATTCTTTACAGTGCTAGCAAGGCCTTCTAATAGCGTAGAGAATGACTGGAGTAATTACTGCTAGGGTATAAGAGGTGTGTTATGAAATGCCAAAAGATCCTTGGAAGATATCTGATTGAACATATATATGAAAATACCACCAGATAGCTGCAGAAAATCTCAATAAATTTCACATGAAGTTGTGCCAAAAATATCTTTTGGTGTGTCATAGGGATTCCTTCACGATTCTTTAGCATATCTTTTAGAATGATACAAAGGAGCGATCTGTTATTCAAGTGGGATATCATATGAATTTTGAAAAACCTCTGTTTATATAGAAACAAAATCTTATAAGATTACAATTGTAATCTTAGAAGATTAAAATTCCATGAGGATAAGGTCACCTGTGTACAATAAGAGCTTCGAGTTAGAAATATTTCAAAACCTTGATCGGAAACAGAAAATACAAAGTACTTCTACTTCCAATCAACTAATCGAATCTTTTCCTGTTTGAAAGTTTCAAATCGCTCCGTGTAATTCAAAAATCTAAATATATCATCATCGCCCGTAGGGAAATTTACTCCATTCTGAACCGAAATACTACATTTTTACTTCAATTTTTTGGAGTATTTTGGTTCAGAATGGAGTAAATTTCCCTACGGGCGAAAAAACTCTCAATTCCATATCAATGGTTCTAGCTGAGGCTACATATCGTATAGAATGCTCGAATTGTCTACAAGGTATGCATTTCAGAACAAAATAAGTACGCAATTGGTAATGGGGACATAAGCTTTTGCAAAAAAAATGACAACCAACAATAGAAGTGAATTTTCACAAAACCTTTAGAATAAAGAATTAGCGGAACAGATACATTTCAAAAGAAACATATTTCAAAATAGATAGGGTTGAATTGAGCAGTAACTTGTCTCCTGGGCTTATCGAAGCATTGTTGAGGAGATTATTCACCAACTCTTCAATGTGTGGAAAATTAATGCCAGCAGGAAAATTGATGATTCTCTTCGAATGACATTTGTACTCCGTTATTTCTGTATTCTATCTGATTGAAGAATTTTTGCACTTCGAATGTTCCAAATGGGGTTTTGCAATCGAAGAATTCCCATGTGAATACAAAAATTCCATCTTTCACATTATATTCAAAGATTAATATGAAGTGGATTCATTTTAGGAATTAAAATCCTTACTCGTATTGTCGTGGAATTACAATATAAAGTGAATAAATTAATTGAAAAAAATAGCAGATTACGAGACACAATTGAAAGTACTATGAAAATCAAAATGTTAGAAAATAGTGTGGTGACTATTCAAGACTTATGTGAGAAATGGTCAATCCAGCAAATGCCATTCCGCACAGTAGATGAATTTATCGACTTCGATTAAAAACTGGGCAGCGAAAAAGAATTTCGAAAAGATTTCGTGAGTGTTCGATACATTTTCCCATAGTCAATGTTTCCCGTTTCTGTGGTAAATTAAGTTTTGGAATACCAACACAACTTAGCACTATAAGATCTCGAAATTTTATCATAATATGGTATATCAAAATCCATGTGCATTATGTTGAATTTGAGGAAGTTATATATTAATGCTCGATCAAAGAACTTCAAAAGCAGGTTGAAAAACTGCTGGTTATTATTGAGAAAAATTCATATAATAAATTCAAAAACAAACCTTCAGGAAATTGTGAAACGTTGACGAATTTAATTTCATCACAGTGGTCAACAGCCGCGCTCTGGTGCCTCAGATTTGGGAACTGTTTTGAAGTAATTTCTGGGTACTGGATACGAAAAAGAAATCAGATTTCTTGAATTGGTTTTATTTTTATAACTTTTTATGTATAAATCTGATATTGTTTCCGTATTCAGCACATCAAAACCTCTCCGAATCAGTTCCCAAACATCAGGCAAAACATGAAAAAATATTTGTTGTCCTGTGTTATTGATGCTGTCTGAAAGTACACGTTCTTTTCAACGTAGTTTCTATCAGTTTTCATACATTGTTTTGTCGCTTTATGGACGTATGACAAAGGGTTATGTACATTTTCAGAAAGGTGTGATTTACAATATCATGGACTCAACGAATGGAAAAATGAAATTGAACATGAGCAAAATTATGAAAGCAGTTGTTTCGAGTGAGATAACGATGGATATGACGGCGGTTAAGCAGATATCCGAAAAAATAATGCTGGAAGGAACAGCATTTTATGATGTACTGCAAAGTGTGAAAAAATTACTATGGCTACTTCAAGGGTGAAAAACTCAACTGAAGCTTCGTGCTTACCATCATGTGTCATGCAGGAATTGCATTAATTCAGAAACGAATTTTTATGAGAGTTCTATTACATTCGAATAGGTCACATTACAATTCATGTCGTGAGAAATATTTTGAACCAACCCAAGGTGTTATTTTATGCAATACGAAAAGATGTGTTTGGAATGTTCAAAACACGTGGTACATATAAGAAAAATATCTAAAAGACAAAGTGATGAAATGATTCACATTCACATGATTGTGATAAATTATGATCAATGGATTACCTTTTTGCTCAACTCTCCTTATTGGGAATAGATTCTACGCATTTTATAATATCTGGATTGGTGAGAAAGTATATAAAGAAAAAGGAATATTCAAAATCCCTAACCGAGCAGTAAAATATAGACAAACCAAACTACATAACTGAAGAAATCAATCAACACTACGATGCGCTGAGTTGAACTAACGACATGTACAGTTTAAATAACGATGCAATTGATTGTTTACGGAAAAATCACCGATTTTAATTACCAAATTGATTTGGTGACCTCAAACATATAATTCACTTATTATTGCCCAAATTTTGTGATAATAACTCAAGTTTGGTTAGTGTTTCGGTATCGTCTTGTCTTGCCGAGACTGATCCAGGTCTCGTTTGGGTCTCGATTTAATCTCGGAATTTATAATCTCGTCTCGGCCTCACTTTTATCCCGATAGAATCAGTATCGTCTCGGTCTCGAGTCGAGATTCGCCGAGATTCTTCAGTCGAGACTCTCGGCTTGACAGGTATCGTCTCGGTCTCGGAAAATAATTGTTCGTCTCGTATCGGTCTCGATCTCGTCTCGATCTCGATCTCGCGGTCGATACCGAGATCAGTCTCGGTCTCGTCCGAAACACTAAGTTTGGTGACTATAACCAAGAGTTCTAGTTGTGAATCTGGATGTGGTACCGGAGGCTTTCACTATAAGCGTTGCTATAAGCTATCTGCGTCTTTTTCCTACATAAGATTAGATACGAAGCGAAACGAGGACACACATGACGCTTATAGCGAGAGCCTACTGGAATTATAACTAAATAATAATACTCGTTTCATTCCACCATATACGACTATGGGATTTTATTAACAAACGCTGATAACTATGACCAAATCTTTTTCTTAGTGTAGTAACAATATGCTTCGTCTGTCCATATTTTACTTGTACCAGTTTCTGAATGTAGGCGGTTGCGAATGCCCAACCGAATACTTGTAAGTGTCATGATTGCATGAAAAGTATTTCTTGAGTCACTCACACAACTGTTTACTTTTTCACGAGCGCAGTCCCTGCAGCAGTCGTGAACGCCTTTGTTTTCACGGAAAATGAGGAGCATTCTCACTAGTGATAATGTGAATTATATGAGGCAATCATCAGTACTTGGGAATCTTATAAAAGCACGATAACCACTCGAGGAATTTGTCTCAATATTCTATATATATATCCATATATCAGTTTTTGCAGTGTGGATTTCGATATTGCAGATGTCACGATGACTCACCATAAGGAATCTTCCGATTTGGAATTTTATAAGACTTTAGGAGGAGTTCCAGCCAATTCGAAGGATTGGGAAGGTCATCGGGAAACACGATGAATGGATTTAATGAATCTTATTATTATATTATATGTAACTATTTGTACTATCATTATTCCTTGTGATTATTATGAATACATGTTGCACGTTCTACAGATTGTCATTGTGGATGTACAATAAAGATTTTGAACAAGAAACTATATACATTCACTGGATTGAATTTCATTATGTAAGTTTTATCGCTCATATAATTTGTTCAAATCTGTTCAAAACGTTAGATGTACATTGAGGAAGGAGAGCCAGAAACGGTGTACGAAATTCAGCTTTGCAACATTTCGCGGTTTCTCTACGCATGAACATCGTAGTTTCTTACCGTCGATAATGCAGGAATTACAGTACGTACAAAAAAAAAACAATTCGACGCTTCTCTTCTGGCGACGGACCGGAGCTTAGTGACTCTCTGGCTCACGTTTTCAAGACAAACCTAAAAAAATGTGGATAAAACATCCTATAGTCCCAAATTAACTTCTTCCGAGATGTCCACGCTAAATGAGCCCCTGTAAATCCATTATGTGTCATAGGAATGCCTAGTAAATCTCTAGTCATTGGGGAGTTTCGTAACGACTCACTAGCCAAACACTAGCCAGATACTTGCAAGTCCTTCATCAGAAACTCACGAGGCTCATTGGTGAGGGGCTAGTTTTTGGCTAGTTAAACGTTACAAAACTCGTCAATGATTAGAGTATTATTACAAAGGATATTTGAATTCATTTGGATCATTCAAAACCAACTATAAATGTATCCTACAAAGCAATCAAGACACTTTTACTGTATAGGTATGATCTCTCCCAACATAATTTGTCCTTTCTGACATGCAAACTCGTCTGTGTGTAAGAAATTGGGATGAGGGTATAATACACTAGGATACCCTCAATGTAATTATTCTTATGACGATTCAAATTCAACGTGTGAATTTCAATACATTCAAATTTTTCGCGCCAACATTCGACTTCTCACGTCACTTAACCCTATGCATTTTGACGGTTTTAAATCACTTTCATTACAATCATAATTGTGTGTTGATTATCAAAGTTATCGTTGTGCTTGGGTTCATAATTGCTCATATTGTTCATCTTTAATTCCATAATATTCCGTCAAAACCAAATAATATATGAAGACAATATGAGAACGTTAATTTAGGGTGAAATTAGGGCCAAATCAGGACCACATTGGGTCATCATCAAGCGAGCGTTACATTCTTTATCAATGCCTCATTTGGACCCCATTTTTAATTATTTGGACCTAATCAACGCCCACTTTCATTTTCTACACGGGTAGTATGGAATGGAATATACTCTTCTATTTTTATCTGCAACTTGAAATTAGCTGTTACGACGGTGGAGGAGGCGAAACAAGTGGTCGTCGAACCAACGTCGTATGGTTGTTGTCCAGCGTGGCCTCTGGAATGGATTATATCGGCCCGAGCGGTAAGACCGATACAACTTAGAGGAATTCAGTTTTTCTGCACTTAAGGGCATCCAGATACCCTTCTTGTCTGGGATTGATTGGGGAATAAGGAAAGAAACTGAAGATATACCACTTCAATGACCAAATTTAATTTAATTGACAAAATTTGGAATAATAAAAAAAACTTACAATTGTCAAAATAGGGGTTATACAAAAAAAAATTGGCACTACGTATATGCATATGGACATACACGCATGTACACACACACATACGCATATATACATATACACACGCATACATACATACACACATATATGTGCACACATACATACAATATTGAGCTTTCTTTTCGAAGCGAGTTTCCAGAATTATATATATATATACGACGGGGGACGAAAAATGAAACAACAAGCAAGAGCGAGACAAGGGAGAAGGAAAGAAAGAAAGAAAAGCCAGAGGAAAAGAATCTCACTTCACCGTTCAGCCAGCTGGGTTTAATCTTTCAATATATTCTAATTTATCTCCTCACTGTTATAAATTTTGTCCGGGCCGCAGGCTGGTGGTCACTTTTTTTGTTATTATAGAACTAAACTGAAACAATTCGTGAACAGACGAGAACTTATACACTTATACACTAAACGATTCCTTGAATTTTTCTCTCTCTTTCTCGCCTCCTCGCAGGAGCGATGACACCCATGGGTACGGAGGAAAACCCGACGCCATCAAAAGCGCTCCGCATATCCATCCTTCGAGCGGAAGGGTCCTGAGCTTTTCCTTTTCCGCTCATCCCTTCATAGCTCGAAGGGTGGGTACACGAGCACACTTTTAAGATTTTCGCCAGGGGAAAGCATAAGCCCCTGGTGGAGCTTTTGTACCGCGGCATCCTTACCCATGAGAGACAACGCCCCAAGAGTGAGAGAGAGAGTACTTACACTTTTGGAAACGGTTTGAAACGCGGTTCAGAGAAGACTGACTTGCCCAGTGGCAGTTGTCGACCAGGAGAAATCCGATGGCGAAAAGTGGGAGGTTGATTATTCTCAGCCTAATCAGCACTTCAGCTTGCCACCAAGATTTCCAGGAAATCCGGTGTCAAATTTCCATGCCGATGGGCCTTCGTACGTGACTTATCGCTGCTGAGGCTTACGTTTTGCTGGCCCCAACAGCGGAAGCCAGGCACGCGGTTCTGCGAAGAACAATCAACCATGTCTCCAAAAAAAGGAGTATAAAAATTTGGAATTTCGGCGATATATATATATATATGTATATATGTACGTATATGTATGTATACACATGAACAAACTATTGTAACTAGAAGGATCAGCAACATCCACTGTGCAGGTCATGAGCATAAGAAGGAAGAGGTTGCAAGATGAAGTGAAGAAAGAAACAACAGAGTAGAAAGAAGGCACCCGTTGTGTGGTCGCACCGAGGCACACACGCGAGGGAGAGAGAAGAGGTAGAGAGGTGAAAGAAGAATAATTCTCGTATCGCACCACCACACCGAGAGAAAAAGCATGCTTTAGAAGCATGACACACTTCAATGCTTCTAACGCATCTGTTACAACGTACTTTCAACGCTCGGGACTCATGCAGTTAACGCACGAGACCATGCTTTTTGGGTATGTGTTACATGCTTTCTAAGCATGGGTACCGAGCGTTGGAAGCACGTTATGACAAATGCATTAGAAACTTTAGTGCGTCAATACTTCTGCAGTATGCTTCTTCTCTCGGTGCAGCAATAGTATGGTGCGAGAAGAGAAATAGGAAGAGAATGAGGGAAAGAGAGAGAGAGAGAGAGAGATGACGAGTTGCTTCATCGCTCGTCGATGCACGATCGACGTTCAAGGAAATTTCCAAATGAAATATGATTTGAGAAGTCAGCGGAATTGTTTTGAAATTAAAGTTCACGTTCGCGTGAAGTGAACCATAGGTCTGACACTGGATACGTAAATTGTATCCAGTGTATGCTCCCTGCGTGCGAAGAAAAGAATTTTGGAAAAATTTCATGGGGAAATTCCCTCGAACGTGACAAGCAAATACATTTTCTCATACATAAATGAGTTCATGTAGAATCGGCACATGTGGAAATGGGCCGTCTGACAAATTCATGTGCAAACTGGCGGATGTAGAATCTGAATATCTGCAAACGAACCGGTCACGATGAATATCCAATATCACGCAACATAAAAACTCAGTTCATTTTTTTAAACAGCATTGCAATCTCCGAGTCTTCTGCTGTCTGGGTTGTGGTATTTTGTTTAAACTCCAGTTGATTGCATAAATGGTGCTTTGTTTTCTCACAATAAAAATCTGTATCTGAAATGAAGAAAATTTTCATCTATGTGTTCTTCAAATTGAATCTCAAGTTTCAATATCAATCCTCAGTGTTCCCCTTGTACTGGATCTCTGAGCTAGTGTATTTCCACTGCATTTGGAACTATTTCCGAATAATTAACACACTATCAACATAACGATTTGTATCATTCTTATCATTGAAGTTTATGACTCTCATAAGTTTTAAAATGTATTTGAACTAGAGCTTTATTTTTCCAGTACTGGAGTTACATATATACGACAGCCATGCCTGGGGATATCAAAGAATGGGTTGATGAACATATGAATTGCGAAGATATTGCTATGAACTTCTTAGTTGCAAATATAACCAGGAAAGCTCCGATAAAGGTAAATTACATTTTGATCTTGCTGAAGTTTAAATCGTTCATTGAAACGAATTAGTAATCGAATAAGAAAATGTTCAGCCATTGAAGATGTAAAGTCTTGCAGTACATTCTCTGGGAGATATTTCCAGTTGCGAGGAGTTGATTCGAGGGGATAAATAACGATGATTTATCAGATCTTGTGAGTTTGAATCTTCGTTTCGTTTTTATAAACGATCCAAACTTCAGCAACACCCATTTTGAATGATTCAGCGTTGTTGCAGTACAGTACATAGAGGGCAAAGTGTTACCAAATTTTATGAAAATTCTATGCTTATCTCTATTCTATCCTCTTCCAAGATTTCAATGATTCCATTGGAATTCGTAATATCACTTAAATTCTTTCGGAAACAAAGGGTGGAAATATGGTAATGGCTGCCAAATGGCATGTCCGACATGGAGTTCGACCAACAAAGAACGATGTTCTCGGTTCAAGAGGAAATTATTATTCACTTTTCCTCTGAACAAATATTCTTATCATAAGACAAATCCCATTTTATTTTTGTATTTTCAATAATTTCATGGAATATTCCTTCATGCTACAATTAATTCTCGGAATATAAATATTTCCAAATCATTTGAAAATAATTGCCTTGTACAAAATGATGTAAGATTGTGAGCCTGAGATTGTAAAATCATATAATTCGTATAAAAGTCTCATTTCCAGCATGAGGGAATTACTGCCCCAATGGCAGAACCCTATCACAAAATGGACCCTACGAACCTAATGACGAAATATTGAACTAAACTTTTGCATTATTCATCCATTACTATTCATACATCATTATTCATACATTAAATTGAACGTAAGTGATTCGTAAATTTAGTTTAATTCTACATTCAACCTGTCCAATCTTGCGCTCAATTTCATTCGGAGACAGCCGTTCGGTGACAAGCGGTTTCGCGGGTGCAGAGACGCGCGTGGTCATTGATTTTTATACACTGGATTCGAGGTCGACGCCATTTTCATCTGCCAGATTGAAATAAATGGTAGACCCCAGTTGGCCTGACAGTTCGTTAGCCCGAAGCACCGTGGGCCCGAAATTTGAAATCCTGAAATCTTACTATACATTACTAGTCGTGTGCGAATGGGATAGAATGTTACAAAAACGTTTTCGGGATTTCAGATTTCGGGCCAACGATGGTCTACCAAAAAAAATTCTAAAACAAGCATACGGAGTACCAAACGTGAGACGGTATGTTCTATAGATGATAGATGTCATCATCATCATCATGGAGTGATCAGTCTTATGACTGGTTTCATGAAATCCTCCAACCCTGTTTATTATCCGCTAACCGCTTAATTTCTGCATATCTACGACAACCCTTATGTTGTATCATTTGTTTCATATAACTTAATCTAGGTCTACCTCTTCGAGTTTTACCATTCATTTCTCCTTTCAATATTGTTCTCAATAAGCTGTCATGCCTCAATGCTTAATGTGTGCCCTATCAGATTACTTCTTCTTTTCACGACCTGTCTCAGAAGACTTCTTTTTTCATTTACCTTCATTTTTACTTTCTCTATCCACCCTATTCTAAGCATCCTTCTATAACACCACATTTCAGAAGTTTCGAGTCTTCGTTGGTCCGTTTTTCCAATTGAGCGGCCGGATCTAATAACCAGCTGCGCGCTCGAAAAGACGTAAAAGTATTGTCCAAGCCGTGACGTCACACACCAAAATTAAAAATTGGAATTTCGAAAAACAAAAGTACCAGGTGATGGGTCTTGAAAAATTAACCCAAGTCTCCGTTTGTGATTTTTTTCTGTAATCAGTAGTTTCTTCGTAAAAAAATAAAAACTGAGAATATTTGCGGTCTGAAAATCAATGTTTTTCAACATTAAACTCGCTGTAACTTTTTTATTTTCCAACGTATCGAGATGAATTTTATCAATTTTTATTCGTGAGACCTTCCCAAAGACGATGATGTTAAAAAAACTCGCAAAAAATCATTGAAAATTATTAATTTTTTAATCCAAAGTGATTTTTTAATCCAATCATCTTTTTCAAGCTTCGTATTAAAAAAGTGATGAATAAAGTTTAAGCAGGAGAAAACTTCCAGCGACAAAGTTGTTCGTTGGTGCATCAACCAACTTTGTGGAAAATTTCAGATCGATTTAGCTATTGGTTTGAAAGACACAGCGATTTATTCATCAGCGCGTAACCTATATTTTTTATGATTCCTAAATAGTTGCAGGTTAACCGTAAGAGACTGTATGAAACACGAGTCCACTCGATTCCTCAATACAGGTTTATGTTTTTTGTGTCGAATAATTCGAATATCAAGCTATTTTTACATGATGGATTCTTTATTATAAACAAATAAACCAGTTGTTCAAAACAATGTTATGAACGAAAGCTTGATATTTGAGACAAATTGTGTAAACAAACAAGTTTCTTCTTCTTTTTGTTGAGGAATAAATTATGTATGAACTATGTTTCCAATACTACGATTATTTATTCATATCATCAATTATAATTATATCCAAAAGATGGAATTTTTTTTAATAATGAATTGTATCGGTGTCTCAATACTTCAATTTCCTGATAAAGGAACATTGAGTAAAACATCATTCATACAAGATTTATTCTTTATTCTTCTAATGTATCACTGAGGATAACATGTCCCATCAATGAATAACGGTAAACACTTTTGAAAAAGTCATATACTCATTCCCAGGATTCAATGAGTATCAGGTATTAAAATTTGTTCAACCATTCTATTTCAAGGTAATTCATAAACTTTTTGATTAATAAAATATGAAATTTTATATAGCTTTCAAATGAAACAATAATTTAGAATACAAAAAGAGAATTAAAAATGAAAACGATGAACGAAATAATTAAAAGAAAATTAGAATTCTCATTTTCTTCGTTGCTTTTTCGAACCATCTGTTTCTGATTTTTGGGTTTTACTAGTTTTGCTCATAGCTTCTATCGACGATTTGTTGAATAAAACATTGAAAAAGTCTTGCCCACCCATACTCAAATACTTCATTAACGCTTGGACATCATTCAATTTCTGTTGACTTATTCTGACCGAATCAGCTAATGGTGTATTCAACAAATCATCAAAAACAATATTTGATTCCACAGTGTGACTTTTCGGTTTTCCACTATAATCATAAAACAACTCAATTTGTTTATTTGGAAAATATAACATTTTTACCGCATCTCTGATGTGCAAATCTGTCGGTTTTTTAATTCCATCTAATAAAGTTTCAAAATTTTTAACCGTACACGCAGAATCTTTTATTATTTTGAATGGTGGTTTTCTCGCATTTTGAATTATGTCATAGTATTCTTCATCGGTTTCTATGGTCTCTATTTTTTTCTTATTTTGTCCATACATTCCAAAATTGCGGTCACATGAACAATAAGAATGTCCACGTACAGGAAATAAATGGTGGATCTCAATCTGTAATTTTTCAGACAACAAAGACAAAAAATGCATGACCAAATAATTTTTATTTTGCCCTCCACAACGATCCGAAAATAGATAAATTTTATCGTAGTAAGAGATTTCCAATTCGCGACAAATTGTATCATAGAGGAGATTGCACACCGTATTTGCTCCTTTTTTGTATTTGCCTCCGATAAAAAAATACATATAACTATTTTTTTGATCTCCGAAAGTATTAACATTGAAAACGTGCAACCATATGAGTCGTCGATAAAATTGATCTTAGACCGGAATTTTTGGAAGAGGCAAATTCTGGCCAAAATCAAATTCCAAACATAAAACCTGATTTCCATTTGTGTTGGTCTACAAGTTCTTGGTGTTTCATTGAATCTTCATCATTTGCATCATTTTTATATTCGAAACAGAAGTTACAAACGTCAGTACGTGGCTTTGAAAACGTGAAATTCAAATTATGATTAAAATATTTGATATAAGTTGACTCGCTTAAGGGAACATTCGAATCGCCCGCTTTACTGGTACAATACTCGAGAAACAAACTGTACAATTTAGTTAACGTTAAATCAGGATTATCAAAATACTGCAATGAGGAATCTTCACGCTTATAATGGGACTCCGAATGAGGTATGGACGAGCAATGTTCTAGAATCATTTTTTTCACGTTAGGAGTCAATCGAATCGAACTCTCCTTGCTTTCTTTACCTCGGTTATCTTCTAGAGACTCGTTATTTTCCATTTTATTCTGGATTATAGCGAGTCTGGACTTATTAATTTTTAGCAGAGAACATAAAAAGCTTCGACACACTGATAGATGGGTTGTTTGATGATGACAAAAATATTCCCACGAAGTAATTTTATTCATTCTTCCTTCCGATGAATTTGGAGTTTCCATCAACATCATTCCACGCAATGAACAATTTTGAGCGGTATATTCGCCAGTTGATTTCTAGAAGACATGAAACAACTCTTTTTGCTGCGAGATTTCAATTTTTTTGTAACATTCCTTCCTGCAGCAAGATTGAACGTTTTCAAACTCTTTTGCCACGACAGTCTTGTTGAAACGGGATACATACTCATTGCCCTAAGATTGAGACAGATTTTCATTGCAAGAATTTCCAGGAAAAGAATATCAATGTTTGGAAACCATCAATCGTCTAAGAAATCTTGTTTCTACATTCATATAACTTGCCTCGTTTCTTGCTGTTTTTTTCTCATTTCGTTATCAATTACTCTTATTTCTAGTTCGTTTTCTTGCATCGATTGAACTTTCCGCAACGGACATTTTTCAGGAATAGAAACAAGAGGATATTTATGTACGCTGTTAAATAAGTAGATAATTTTCAGATAATAATTATTTCAATATAGCGAAATTTTACTGAATCAAATTCAGAGGATATTTTAGCATAATCAGTCAACATCACAATTCACACTCATCTGTAAACAAAAGAAAGCCGAAAAACAATACAACAACGAATGAACCATACAATATGCACACGTTCGGCTTTCTTTTGTTTACGAATGAGTGTAAGCTGCAATGTTGGCTAATTAGATAGAAATATTTCCTGAATTTGAATCAGTGAAATGTCACTGTATTCAAATAATTATCATCCGAAAATTATGTATTTAAAACATTGATGTTCTTTTCCTGGGAATTCTTACAATAAAAATCTGTTTGTAATCTTAGGGGAATGAATATGTATCTCGTTTCAACAAGACAGTCGTTGCAAAAGAGTTTGAAAACGTCAAATCGTACTGCAATAGGAACTGTTATGAACAAATTGAAATCTCGCAACAAAAAGAGTTGTTTCACGTATTCTGGAATCAACTGGCGAATATACAGCTCCAAATTGTTTACTGCGTTGAATGATGTTGATGAAAACTTCGAAATCGTCGGAAGGAAAAATATTCCCGTCAATGTTCCTTTATCAGGAAATTGAAGTATTGAGACACCGATACAATTCATTATTAAAAAGAAATTCCATCTTTTGGATATAATTATAATTGATGATATGAATAAATAATCGTAGTATTGGAAACATAGTTCATACATAATTTATTCCTCAACGAAAAGAAGAAGAAACTTGTTTGTTTACACAATTTGTCTTAAATATCAAGCTTTCGTTCATAACATTGTTTTGAACAACTGGTTTATTTGTTTTCTAATAAAGAATCCATCATGTAAAAATAGCTTGATATTCGAATTATTCGACACAAAATACATAAACCTGTATTGAGGAATCGAGTGGACTCGTGTTTCATACAGTCTCTTACGGTTAACCTGCAGCTATTTAGGAATCATAAAGAATATAGGTTACGCGCTGATGAATAAATCGCTGTGTCTTCCAAACTGATAGCTTAATCGATCTGAAATTTTCCACAAAGTTGGTTGATGCACCAACGAACAACTTTGTCGCTGGAAGTTTTCTCCTGCTTAAACTTTATTCATCACTTTTTTAATACGAAGCTTGAAAAAGATGATTGGATTAAAAAATTATTAATTTTCAATGATTTTTTGCGAGTTTTTTCAACATCATCGTCTTCGGGAAGGTCTCACGAATAAAAATTGATTAAATTCATCTCGACACGTTAGAAAATAAGAGTTACAGCGAGTTTGATGTTGAAAAACATTGATTTTCAGACCGCGAATATTTTCAGTTTTTATTTTTTTACGAAGAAACTACTGATTACAGAAAAAAATCACAAACGGAGACTTGGGTTGATTTTTCAAGACCTATCACCTGGTATTTTTTGTTTTTCGAAATTCCAATTTTTAATTTTGGTGTGTGACGTCACGGCTTGGACAATACTTTTACGTCTTTTTGAGCGCGCGGCTGGTTGTTAGATCCGGCCGCTCAATTGTCCAAGTTTCGCAACCGTATAATGCTGTGCTCCAAACGTAACTCTTCAAGAATTTCTTCCTTACCGCTAAGCTCATATTCTCCGAACATAGTAACTGTTTCTTTTGGTGGAAAGCCTGTTTCTTGCTCTCATATCTCTTTCGCTTTTACCGTTTTTTGTAATTATGCACCCCAGATATAAATTCCTCGACTCGCTGAATTGTCTCTGCATCTATTTTGATTTTCGTTCTTCTTGATGTTTCCGCTGTTGTATCCATACAATATTTGTCTAGTAATATTTTTTTCAGTGTTGAGAGTATTTTCTAACTCAGCGCCACTCGTAGCTCATATAGCTATGTCATCCGCGAATCTCAGCATGCTTACATTTTCACCTTGACTCTGTAATTTCAATGGCACTTGCTCCTTCACTTCGTTCATTGCTTCTTCTATATACAAATTGAAAATCAGTGACGATAGTGAGCATCCTTGTCTCACCCCTTTTCTAATCTGTGCTTCTCCTCTTTGACCCTCTATTTCCATTATTGCGGTTTGATTCTTATATGATTCATATATTATCCTCCTATCCCTGAAATTAATTCCTACCTTTTTCAAAATCGTAAACATCTTCTCCCAATCAACATTATCGAATGCCTTTTGTATATCTACAACACCTATATACACAGACTTTTTTAACTCTGGACTTTTCTCTACTACTATTCTGAGTGCTAATATCGCTTCCCGCGTTCCCCTATTTTTCCTGAAACCGAACTGATCTTCTGCTAATCTACTCTCTATTTTATTCTCTATTCTTCTGTATATGATTTTTGTCAGTATTTTCGAGGCATGTTAAGTTAAACTAATCGTTCTGTGGTTCTCGCATTCGTCTGCTCCTTGTTTTTTTGGAATTGCGACAATTTGATTCTTCTGGAAATCTTTCGGTACTTCTCCTATTTCGTACATATCTCTGACCAATTCAAACAGTGCATCACGAGTTCTCTGAATGGAGGTTTTGATAAGGTCCGCACTTATGCCATCTATTCCTGGCACTTTATTGATTTTCAATCCTTTCAAAGCCCTGTCGAATCCCGATCTTGTGGTAGCACCGTAGAAGCAAAGTATAGACTTGCTTGGTACTCGCAGGTTCGAGTAATTTTCTCAATGTATGAATATCGATTGTTTAATTAAAATCACCATTTATATGATCTTATCTTTAATATTCCTTACCGGTCGCCAGGTTATTTTTTCAATGACAAAATAACAAAAATTTCTCCTTTGCTTTTTCAATTCTCAACTTAGTAGGGTAGTTCCAAATCTTCCCTCCAATGTTTCCTTATAATTTATAGGATAGGGTGTTTTTTTGTTTATAATCAATCTGATTACTTGAATTATATTTTTAAGAAAAGATGTATTTCGTATGTTTTCATATATTTCATGAATATGATGTTTTTGATATTCTTTGCGTAAGATTGCTCTCTGCGGAGCTCTGCTCCGTATTTCTGCTGAATCTCGAGAGGGGCCTATGTGGGCTTGCCGCCTGCCTTATATAGTGCTTCTGATCTCGATACAATTTTTCCTAATTATTATCCAATCTATTTTGCCATAGGTTTTTGTACTTGAATTGCTTATCTCGATATCCCGAGCACGTTGGTTATAAATAATATCACGGCTATTCTATTTTTATTAATAATTACACGATACTGAGAATACAAGTATCTCTCTACTCACGATTTCTCCCTCAAGCAGATATAAAACAATGAACGTATAATCATCATGCTCGCAAACTCTCATACAGCAAATTCATCGGTTCAATATTTTTTTTCTGTTCTATCGTATCTTGCTTTCAACACCTCGTATTACTATAAACACCCACCATCCAAAGAAATTTCATCAAATTATCTTTAAATAAAGACAGGTGTTGAACACGAAATACATTTCATGTAATACGTATATCTGTTTTACCACTCGTATAATTTAGGAATCTTCACTTTATCTTACAATGTTTCAACACTCTCTATTTATATGAATCTTCTGATGAATCAAACTCTTATTCTTGTAACCAAAATATTACAAATCACATCACTTACCCTAAAAAAAAAATTAATGTTATATAATAAACATACAAAAGATTCATTCCTTCTTTCACTTGGAATATACATTGACATCTTTTTTGTTATTAAAAAAAAACACTGACACCTTTATTTATTTGGAGTATCTATCTTTTCTCTAGTATGTGAACTAATTAATTTTAAACTCAGAACATAACATGATATTATTATCTTTAACATATTTGTATATCTTCAAATAATAAAAACAATCTCGTAAATCTTGTTCAAGATCATATCATTAATTTTACCACAGTACTAAAAAAAAACTCATATATATAAAAAAAAACAAACTTCACTATCAACTTCAAACAAACTATTTTACACTTGTTTTTCACTCGACATTACACACCTCTTTCCTCTTCAAAATTGGTTTTGCGTCATCGGTACAACATCCTCCAAATTCCATAACGTGCTGACTGAAATGTCGTTGATACTGGTATTCATTGGTGACCCTTGTAGATCACTAATATCGCCAAACGATTCGTTCCATATGGTATCATTGTTTACCGCCGTATCCTGTTGACCTGCTTCTTCTGTCAGTGTCGGCATTTGATTGCCCTGCTGGATTACCGTCATATTCATTGATGGAATTATTAATGTATCCGTGGATTCCGTTGTGGGTTCCGACTTTTCTCCTCGGTGTGTCTTTGCTACCTCTATTCTTCTTGGAATCGTCTTTTCTGATTTCATTGGACGCGTCTTTTTCCTGATCATACAATCGTCCTTCCCTGGGTTTTCTTCCGGTTTTTTCTTCCTCTCGATCTTTTCTAACGTTTTGTAATGCTTCTTTTTCTTTTGTTGTACTTCTGGCGGCGATTGTGGATTTATCTCCCACTGCATTCCTTTCTGTGACCCTCTGATCTTGATTGAGTTTACACTCATCTTTTCGTCTTCCACTGTCGTAGTTCTTTTTTTGATTGTTTTAATTTAATCATCTCTTCGTCCTTTGCGTATGATAATTTTAATACGTCTATCCACAATCTCATTTTTTTTTCTGCCTCGTTATTTTTACACCCACCAATTCCGATTTATTCTTTCTCTTCAGGCTTCCTATTAGTGAATTCATTCTTTTATTTTTTTCGTGATTAGTCAATCTTGATAACGTATCGGCTCTTTTGTTCATTTTTCCGGAAATATGTGTAATTTCAAGATCGAATTCTTGTAAAAATTCAAGCCAACTGGCGAATCTTCAGCTGGAGAAAACACAAGCTTTCAAAAACTGTAGGGCACGATGATCGGATCTTATGATTACTTTCCTTCCCAACAATAATATACACCGTTTCTTTAATGCCCATACGATGGCTAATGCTTCCTTTTCCGTAGTTGAGTATTTCGTTTCCGCCGGTTTCAGTTCTCTAGATGCATATGCTACCGTTTGTTCAATATTGTTCTTCATTCGTTGTATTAATACTCCACCGAGTCCTGTTGCAGGTGCATCTGCTTCTACTATGAATTGCGCATGTTCGTGTATTAGGAACAATTCACATGCTTCATTAAATAAATTCTTTATTATTGAGAAAGCCATTTTTTGTTCTTTCTCCCATTTAAACTTAACATCTTTTTTTCAAAATTTCCTCCAGAGGTCCTGTATAATCTGCTAATCTTGGTACGAATCTGCGGTCCCAATTTACTAGTCCCAAAAACGCTTGAACTTGTTTCTTTGATGCTGGTACTGGAAAATCCAAGATGTTTTTCTTTGTTTCTTCATTGATCTTGATTTTCCATTTGTTGAAAGAATGGCCTAAAAAATTTATTTGTCCTTGAAAAAATTTACTCTTCTGTAAATTTAATTTTATTCCGGCCTGTTCTGATTTTCCTAGAATTCGACTTAAATCCTTTATATGATCTCCTTCGTTATTTGATGCAATTAGAATGTCATCTAAATAGATAATCACGTTATTTTCCACTTCACATGATAGAATGTTATTAAGTATTCGAGTGAATACTGCCCCGGATATCTTTAGTCCAAACGGCATCCTCTCGAACATATAGGTTTGGCCTTCAAATATGAATCCTGTAAATTTTCTACTTTCCTCGTCTAGCTCAACTTGCCAAAAAGCATGTCTGATATCCAATCTGGTGAAGACTTGTTTACTCTTAATCTTCCATATGATCGCGTCTATGGTCGGTGGTTGAGCGTAGTCATTCTCCATACGATTATTTATTGTCCGAGCATCCAGACAAATCCGAATTTCTTGGGTTTCCTTTTTCATTACAATTACCAATGGATTTATGAACTCGGTTTGACCTTTCATAATTATATCGTCGTGTTCCATCTTTTTCAACACTTGTCGGACGTCTGGTATATATTTTATTGGAACTGGATACGTTTTACATTTATCCGCTCGTGTGTCTTTCATAGGAATCATGCATTTTTCAGTATTTATCTTTCCTATTTCCGGTCCGAACAATTTCTTGAATTTATTGCTGAAATCCTTCATGATTGGATGCATCTCTTCAATCAGATTGACTGTAGCTAGAGTGTATGGCACCCTATTATCTTTGGCAAAGCTTATCTCAAAATTCCCTTCAGATAGGTCAATCTTTGCTCCATATCTTGATAGGAATTCTAGACCCAATATTATTGGGAAAATCACTTTATTTACTACGTAACAATAATCTTTATAATAACTTCCCCCCATCTGAAACTCAATTTGCACCATTCTCTTCACATTCATATCCTTGTCCGCGAATGCACCCACCAGATTAATGTTATTCACTTCAACTTCTCCCATCTGATAATTTTCTTTCTTTAGATTATCTACACATTCCTGGGAGATTGCTGAGATTTTTGCCCCTGTATCGATCAGCGCTTGATGAATAATTTCGTTTATACTTATCAATACAACGGCATTCATCATCGGTTTCTGTTTGACTTCCGCTGGGCCATCTTCTATTTCTTTCACTATCTTTTCCAATCGAACTACGGATATTTCATAGTTGATATTTTCGATATCTCCGACAACCTCAACAACTTCGATATCCAGATATTCGTCGTCGTTATCGATCTCCTTTTCAATCATTGCTACTGGTTTATTCTGACTTCTTGTTTTGATTATTCCTCTCGGTGGTTTCATTGGTGTTTTATCCTTCTGTCTTTTGTCTTCCTCAGATTGCCTCAAATTTCTATCCCATGTCACACCCTTTTCCGAGATCTGACGTTCCTGTGTACACTCATCTTTTTGTTCATTTTGTTTATTCTTCATAAAATTGTCTCTTCTGGTATAGCTGCTTCCTTCTTTTTTATCATTTTGCCTTTGACGATCAAAGAAGTCATGTTGATCCTGTATTTCTTCTAGAATCATCGCGGCATCATCAAGAGATCGAGTGATGCTCGGCCTAAGTTCTCTTGCCACATCCATGGAGAAATGTCTTTTTAGAGATCTTATTATCTCATGGGTTCCCATCGGAGGATCTAAGTTCTGTGCTTCACGAGCAAATCGGAGGAAATATTCGGCCATGGTTTCTTCTTTATTATATTTATATTTGCCAGTTAATAATTCCTCTCGAAAACGAGCTTGAGCTTCCTCTCCCCAGAAAAACTTGATAAATGCTCTTTGAGCCTGGGTATAATCGTGGAAGTCGTTTAGCTCAAACCAATTTTTCGCTTGATCTTTCAAACATCTCGCGAATAAAAATTTCTTTTCAAAATCTGAGAGATTTTCATACTCGACGATTTCATCGAATCTGTTTAAAAATCTGATAGGATTGGTTCTATCCTTTTTTCCCGAGTAAGAAATTTCCTTTAATAACATGAGCACACCATTTTCTCTTAGATTTCTGAAACGACTAGAGTTTTGCGTCTCTTCGGATGATGCTCTGTCATTATTGCGAATCTCTCTGTTTTCGTGATTTATCACTCTATCTAGTGATACATTTTGTTAGTTATGAATGATCGGATTTTCAATATTATTTAATCGATCATCCATTATCCGAACATTTCCTTCAACGTCACTTAGTCGATCGCTCAAATTCCGTTGAAATCGATTGAGAAGCTCGGCCATTCTATTCTCAATTGTCGTAACTCCATATTCCCTCGATATGGATTTCCTTGAGCTTGATTATTGTTTCTTGGTGGCCTACCTCTTACTCCTTGTCGAAGGTTTCGACTTGGCGATTGGATCGCGTCATCCTCTGGTTGATTATTTGATTCATTTCGCGAATCGTTCAACTCATTCCCAGCCTCGTTGATTTGTTGATTGTCCATGTTTAATTCTGGAATTCCATTGTCAACATTTGGATTTTCTGGAATTATTTCCATTTCCTGCATTGCCTGCCTTCGACCACGATGATTCCTTCCTCGGCTGCGATTCACAGGACTATGTTGCATCATTTTGAATACATATTTTTTTCTTTTGTTACGAAGGAATTATTATTTTTCTTGAATACAGGCTTTGCGCGGCTGTTTACTTTTGAAAAGCACTCTCGCGACTAAACTTATCGTTCTCGCGATTCGTGATGTAGCCCTTGCGCGACTACAATAAATTCCACACTTTTCGTAATTTTACTTTACGAATTTTCTGCTCACAATATGTGATGTAGTATTCACATATGATATTTCAATTTTCGAACTTCACTGTTTGATTTTACTTGACTTTTTCGCGATACGCGACGTAGCCTTTGCGCGACTACGATAGATTTTCACAATTGTACGTCGACGCTTAGAAAATCACAAACTTAAGCCGTCCTGTCACGGTCGCCAATTCTGTGGTAGCACCGTAGGAGCAAAGTATAGACTTGCTTGGTACTCGCAGGTTCAAGTAATTTTCTCAATGTATGAATATCGATTGTTCCATTAAAATCACCATTTATATGATCTTATCTTCAATATTCCTTACCGGTCGCCAGGTTATTTTTTCAATGACAACATAACCAAAATTCCTTCTTTGCTTTTTCAATTTTCAACTTAGTAGGGTAGTTCCAAATCTTCCCTCTAATGTTTCCTTATTATTTATAGGATAGGGTGTTTTTTCGTTTATAATCAATCTGATGACTTGAATTATATTTTTAAGAAAAGATGTATTTCGTATGTTTACATATATTTCATGAATATGATGTTTTTGATATTCTTTTCGTAGAATTGCTCTCTGCGGAGCTCTGCTTCGTATTTCTGCTGAATCTCGAATGGCCTATGTAGGCTTGCCGCCTGCCTTATATAGTGCTTCTGATCTCGATACAATTTTTCCTAATTGTTATCCAATCTATTTTTCCATAGGTTTTTGTACTTGAATTGCTTATCTCGATATCCCGAGCACGTTGATTATAAATAATATCACGGCTATTCTATTTTTATTAATAATTACACGATACTAAGAATACAAGTATCTCTCTACTCACGATTTCTTTCTCAAGCAGATATAAAACAATGAACGTATAATCTTCATGCTCGCAAACTCTCATACAGCAAATCCATCGGTTCAATATTCCTTTTCTGTTCTATCGTATCTTGCTTTCAACACCTCGTATCACTATAATCTCAAAATTGAATCTCCCAATTCTTCTTCATCGACGTCTTCCCCCATCTCTAGCAATCCTATATTATCGCTCCCTTTATACAGATTTTCCAAATGATCAATGCATTGTTCTATTTTTTCCTCCGTTCTTATCAATTGTCTCCCTAGAGAATTCTTAAACTTACTGCTTCTAGATTTCATTTGTCCAAAAAATCTCTTAACAATCCTATATGCCTCATCTATTGTCCCCAAATGTAATCTTACTTCTATATCCTGACATTTTTCCTCTAACCATTGTTCTCTTGCTTTCCTTGATTCTCTGATTATTTTATTCCCCAGTTCCTTGTATGTCTTCTGGTCTTGTTCACTACTCTTATTCTTTTATTTCCTTCTTCCATTAATTAAATCGAGAATTTCTTCCGTTATTCATAGTTTCTTAGGCTCTACTCCATTGCTCTTCAAAATTTCATCTGCACATTGTTCTATGTTCCCCTTCATATTTGTCCATCTACTCTCTGTTCCCAAGTCTTTCTTTTGTCGATCTCCCAGTTTTGCGTCCAACATCACTTCGAATGCCTCCTGTGTTTTTTCTTGTTTGAGATTCTTCAAATTCCATCTTTTTTGCATTTTCCTTTTCCTCTTCAGAGCTTTGAATTCCAGAGAACATTTCATCAGCAACATATTATGATCACTGTCTATATCCGCGTCTGGATAAGTTTTACAGCTTCTCACTTGGTTTCGAAATCTTTGTTTTACTAATATGTAATCAATTTGATATCTTGCTGTATCTCTTGGCATTTTTCAAGTATAGATTCTTCTTGGATGATTTTTGAATAATGTGTTGGTAATAACCATTTTATGGCTTTCACAGAATTCGATTAAACATTGTCCTCTTTCATTTCTTTTTCCTAACGCAAAATCTCCTATCATGTTGCTCTCTTTTCCTTGCCCTATTACCGCATTCCAGTCGCCTATGATCATTGAATTTTCTTCTCCCTTCACATATTTCATCACTCCTTCTATTTCTTCGGGCGTTTTTTCCGATGTCTTCCTTTGAGTATGCAGATGTGGGCATGTATACTTGAACTGTAACAGTGTCTACCGGTTTTGTTATAACTTTGACCATCATTACGCGTTCGCTATGTTGCAAATAATTTTCTATCCTATTCCCTACCTTTTCATGCATTATGATTCCCACACCTGCTTGACCATTCTTTGATCCTGTATGAATGATTCTGTAATCCCCGCTCCAGAAACCCCCTTCGTGCGGCCATCTCATTCCGCCAATTCTCATTACATCGATACGTAACCTATTCATTTCTAATTTAGAATTCTAATCAGTGATCTAACATTCTACGCTCCGACTCGAAGAATGTTCTCTTTCTTCCCTATCTTCTTTGGTTTCCTATCTTGTTTGATGAGGCTCTCTCGAGCAGCCTCCACCCGGAGATACGAACGGGAGGCTATTTTACCTCCGGAATATTTTCCCCGAGAGAACGCCATTATGTTGTTGTTGCTGCTTTTTTGTCCAATAAATCAAAATTGAAAATTCTAGGTTTGGAGAAAGATTTCATTTCCTCGGGAATATTAAAAGATGTCAAGGAAGGTAGTTTCCCCTTGCTTTCCCTCCGTTTCTGCGATGTTCCTCCCTATAGATGTATACATGTATAGATCAACAATTCTGCAGTGAGCCTATGATTTCCGATGTTTGAGGGAAATTGAAACAAAATATCGGAAATCAATCTACTAGGTAATAGTAAATTGGCCCCTAAATATTTTTGAGAAAATTTCATTTGTGTATTTATACAGTAGCCTCTCATCATAAGAGTCGCCTAGGGGGTGTAAGGGAAGAAAGTAGGGGAAAGTACACGTCCCCACTTCTCTACGTAACGAGGTTGACTCAGTGATGCCAGATTCGGCCGACCGACTCGGTTTACCCTCTCCATTACACCCATCTGTATAGAACTTTCCCACACACAATGAAACCACCGACAAAAGGAATTTGATTGTGTAGAGCGTGATGGAGGGGGTAAACCGAGTCGGTCGGCCGAATCTGGCATCACTGGGTTGACTCCGCACCACTTGTTATAAGCGTCAGTTCATTTTATTCAGTATGTATGTACGTGACAGAAGATAACGACTTGTGAAAAAATGAAATCTTTGTTCAAACCACTGCCAAAAATTCAATTTTCATTTTTTGTCTCAAATCCTTCGTTCACGAGCTGGTTTTACTCTAATACTAGAAGAAAATATTTTTTTTTATATTTCAGATGAAGCAATCGCAAGTGATTTTGACTACCGCAAACCACTTTTTTTCGAGGCACCTCCGAAAATCGGCTGCCATCAATCCAATTTATTATATTTTTGAATCGACATTTTTGAATATGTTGTTCGAAAGTAACCTAATAACATGCAATAAAAACCTGAATAGAAATTTCTTTTGTAGTACGCTAAAAAAAATCGAGAAAACTACCTTTTTTTTGGCCTCTGAAATGCATGTAACCCCTCAATGAGTGAAAGGAATCCAAAGATATCGTCGGTATTCTGAAAGAACCTCGCATCTCGATTTTCAACAGTTATAGGTGGTTCCATCGGAAAAATGATCAGTACATGCTAATGCACATATAAACAAGACTTTTATAAACAAAGTGTCCTTCGATTATTGTTGATTGATTATACTTGATCATATATAACTTGATTATATGTGTATTCAGCGTGTACTGATGATATATCCGATGGAAACTCGATACGGTCAAAAATCGAAATACGAGGTTTTATCAGAGTACCGACGATACATTCCTCGTGGCAAAAATATAAATTTATGGGAAAAATTGTTCTAAAGCACGGAGTCAATTTTGAGATCACAAGTAGAATGTGACTATTCACATACTTTCTGTACAACTGAGTAGCATTGTTCAGAAAAAAAAACTGTTAGGAAGTAATTTAGAGAGAATCGATATCGCTCTTTGTGGATTCAAATGATTTGAATATCAAGATTATCAAAAATTCATCAATTCATTGAATTTTTTCCAGAGATTGTAAGATTTCCATTATAAGAAATTCATACAACTAGAAATGGGTCAAAAGCAGTCCGTACGGACATAATATGTGAAAATGGTGTTGAATCATATTCGAACTGATTTCTGAAGCCGTAAACCTTATGCTAATCCAGTCTGCTTCACTACATCCTTTATAGATTTTCATTTGTCCAACTTCGAAATGATGAATCTTCTCCCGACGCTTATAACGAGAGGTGAGTTCTTGATCTCGAAACAGCATAAGAGTGGGGGTAGCACCGAACTCAGTCATGCGGAATTAATCTTTTCGACGCTTATAACGGGTACTCTTATAACGAGAGGCTACTGTAAAATGAAATAAAAAATGTTCATATCTTTTTATTGGAAAATCATTTTCTCGTAAACTATTCGTTGAAACTTGATGAAAATTTAGAAGGATGATGAAAGAGCAATGCAATCAACAATAACATTGTCAGGAAAGTAACATCATTGATTGTTGCTAATTTTTTATCAATTTTTGATAAATTAATGTTAATTTCATCCTGTTCTGGGTACAATGATTGGAATTTTTTGAAAGAATAGGATCTCTGAAGCTCCAAGATTGAAGAACCGTTGGAGAATGACTGTGCTCGCTCTTTGGATTTATGAAGAATAATATTGGTGCCGTACCTCACAGTGAGGTCAAATGCCAAAAAGTTGGATAAATCTGTGAACTGTCTTTGGATTTGGTTGAAATCCAGTACCCAAGAGTTATTGGGGACGTTGATCACGGATCCGTCGTGAAAATATCAAAATTCGAAATGGCGGATCCAATATGGCGGACAAAAATAAAAAAATTAATCGGATTTCTTTCCAATTCGGTACTCACAGGTTTTTGAGGCTGCGGGTTCCGAATCTGTGTAAAAATTTGAGAATTCAAAATGACGGGAACAGTATGGTGAACAATAATTCTGAAATTCAACGACTTTTTTTCAAACTATCTACACTCAGAGAATGAGTTGGTTGACAAAACAGAATCTTATTGATAAATACGAGCCGACTGGATATATTGTTGACATATCGAAATGATATAAATGTAATAAGCAGAACAAAATCATCCAAACCATTGTTTTCCTTCAAAAATATAATTTTCCGTATCATTAAATCATATGGCTGTCGCAATGAATTCATTTTGGCCAACGGAAAAAATTATATCAATCAATTCTCTCTAATTGTTGTTTTGGTATTATTCTTATGTGCCAACAATATAATAGCCGGCTCGTATTAATCAATAAGTTTTGTTGTATTATGAAACCACTTCTCTCTGAGTGTATCCAGGGGTTTTTGACATAATTTCAAAAGTTAACCCCCGTCTATTTTCTGCAATGAATGAAGCGACAGAATTGAGCGATATTATACAACATGCTTGGAATTCCAGATAGATTCAGTTCAAACTTTTTCACCGGTATGTATCCGGTTTCTGCCCTATGATAGTTTCCCAGTTTCTATCTGATATTTCAAACATACGCATACAATTTATAACGGGGAAAAGTTGGCATTCATGTGGAATCCATAACAAATTTGCCTCCGTCTTAAATTGAATGTGCAAGTTTGTAATGTCAGATAAAAACTGGTAAAGAATTGGTGAATTTTGAACAGTATATTAGCATAATAGAAATCATATAGATTCTAGCAAGATTTTTTAAATAAAATCTATTCAGCATATTGAGTAGGACACTCTTTCCTCAAAAACCATACAAATTTCCAATTTCAGAGGTATGGAGAGCATTTCCAATCATTGTTCCACAATTATTTTCCACGAGATGAATTGATATTTTATCATGTTTGAGCACATTCTATATGCTTTCTGCAGAGGATTTCATAATTGAAGGATTCAATCGGTTCAATTGAAACAAACCCATTGGATTTTGGTATTTTTGTTCGTCATAGTGTATCCACCATCATGAATTTTTCAATTTTGTCCACAGATTCGTGATTAGCGACTTCATAATCCATAAGCACCGAGTTAGAAACAAATCCGATGATTTTTTTAACTTTTATCCACCATATTGGATTCGCCATTTTGAATTTTGGGATTGTTATAATGGATCCGTGATCACCGTCTCCAAAGACCCTTGGGTACTAGGTTTCAAGGGAATTTGAGGACTTCTCAATGTTTGCGAAATTCGTGGTTGCCGGTCGCTTATGGTTATTTTTCGGGTGGACCGAGTAGCTGGGGGGTGATCGGAGAGGTCGGAAGTCCGAATTCACACTCACTTCAATTGTTCAAATTTCGCACTTGACGACAGTGCGTCAAGAGAAGAGAACCACGTAACACGTTTCTCTACCATGCATTCCCTCACTCGCGCCACGAGAGCCTCTTCAATTCTAAATTTCTATTGTAAACGACCTACTACCTAGACTATTGTTATCACGAGTTTAAGAATGTGTTGGGTACGGGAATAAGTTTCCGCCCTTTTTCAAGCGAAGTTGATTTTTATTCAAATAATGAATTATTACATAATGTTATTCAAAGTATGCACCATTGGAAGCGACCACCTTCGCCCATCTTTCAGGCAGCATACGGATTCCTCGGAGAAAAAAAGCTGGTTCTTTTGACTCGATCCATTCATTGAGCCATTTTTCGACACTTTCGTGAGAAGTAAACCGCTCTGCAGTAAGGGCTGATTGCATAGATCGAAATAGATGATAATCCGGAGGCGCAATGTCTGGGGAATACGGCGGGTGGGGCAAGATTTCCCAATTCACTCCTTCCAAATATTTTTTAAAACAGGTTGAGCAACATGTGGCCTAACATTGTCATGCAGCAAGATAAGTATATCATGTCTACCGTCCCATTCCGGTCGTTTTTCTTTTAGAGCTCGATTTAAACGTATTAGCTGTAGTCTGTAACGATCGCCAGTGATTGTTTCTGGCGGTTTAAGAAGTTCATAATAAATGACACTTTTCTGATCCCACCAGATGCACAACATAATCTTTGAAGCGTGGATATTTGTTTTCGGTGTCGATGAACCTGGTACACCTGGCAGCCCCCAACTTTTTCGGCGCTTAGGATTATCGTAATACATCCATTTTTCATCGCCAGTGACAATACGATGCAGAGAACTCTTTCTTTTCTGCCGTTCAAGAAGCATCTTGCACGTTATCAAACGTCTCTCGATATCTCTGTCCTTCAGTTGATGCGGCACCCAATTACCTGCTTTTTGGACCATTCCCATTTTGTGCAAGCGTGTACCGACGATCGACTTGTCAACACCCAACTCTTCAGACAACTCATCTAGGGTTCAACATGCATCTTCATTCAATAATTGTTCCAGTTCTACATCTTCGAATTTTTTCGGTGCCCCGCCGCGTTCTTCATCACTCACTAGCGTGTCCCGAAAAAATTTTTTTTTAGAATTAAACTATACAATAGCGATTAAAAGTTGCTCTTGGATCAGCTGATTACGAGAAAAATAATTTAAAAAATCTTGCAGGGTACTTTCAGACCTCTATTGGCTGTTGAAAATGATCAACATTTGATTACTTTTCCCATAATTCAGTTATTATCATGTAAGTTCATATCGAATAATAAACAACAAATTAGTACATGAAAGGTGTCAAAAGTTGCGTATTAACTGGTTGTTTCAATATATATATTCTTAGTTTTTAATCAATCTTTAGACTTGTGGAGATTGAAAATTCAGTTTTTACCCAAGTAATACAAGAAGTTCTAAGAATGTGCTCGAACAATCTAAGAAGGTGCTGGACCATTCTTAGAATGTTCGAGCATATTCTCAGAACTTCTTGTGTTACTTGGGTATGTACAAAACCAGCGAAATTTTTCATACCAATTTTGTTGACAATAATTTTACATTTTATAAATATTTTACAATAATTGAAATAAAAATTACTCAGTTCGATGCTAGAAAAATGTATTACAAATTCATTACATAATTGTATATATTCATCACATACACTAATTATTTTAATGAAATAACAATTTTTCAAAACAAAGAAAATCAATTTTGTTCACAATAAGAATATTTCCTCCAGTATATTCTAAAAAACTCCAAAAACGTAAAAAAAAATAACGCCAAGGACATGAAAATCCCAAAAACAGAGAATAAAAAAATCTAAAAACACATTCTAAAGGAAAATTTTACTGCATTCAGAATTTCGAGGGGATATAAAAAAATATGCTCCATTTGAAAAAAAAAGATATGAAATCAATATGAGCGATCAAGTACATTGGTTATCCAAAGGATATGTGAAAGATTTTTGGTATATTGTAACTTCGGCTTGTTCAAACTGCATTGAAGGTAATTTATGATTTTCAAAAAAGCATTATTGTATCAAAAAAATAAATAGAACAAGCGTATCGTTCTGCTCGTATATATAGATACCAAAAAGTGAAAAAAAGTAGAATTCCACAAAACATACAAATGTCTCACCAAAACCCCTAAAAACTCCAACACAGTAGAAAACAACGTCAAATCCCAAAAACCATAAAAACGTTTTACAATAACGCTTGAAAAAAAATCCTTGACAAAAATACTTCACTCTTTCCGGAAGATTACTTGATATAGCAAATATACCATTGAAAAAAAAAATGTGAAAGGCAACCCCAGTGTTGCCAGGTGATGAAAAAAACAATCTTCATCTTGAATACAAAAAAATCTTCAAATTTCTTCAGTTTTCTTTCTAAAAATCTTCCAACAATTCTTCGTTTCAAAACTCAAAAATCCTCAAAAATGTTACCTTTCTCACTCAAAATCTTCAAAAAATTCTTCAGTTTTTCTGAAAGCAATCTTTCATAATATGGCTGTTCTCATTGAGCGTTCGGTACAATGAACATCGGTATATTGGAGGCTACCGTAATTATAAGGCTAGCCTCCCATGGACCGGAATTCGTTCCGGCGGAATGAAAATTGAACCAATGCACAATTTTTCATAGATTTCTGATAGAACGCTCTAAAAGAAATTGTGAAAGCGATTGGTTTAAAGTCATTCCGCCGGAACGAATTCCGGTCCATGGGAGGCCAGCCTAAGGCCTATGGAATGTTTGGTAGTATGCAAGAAGTCCGACTGCTTGTCATTGGCTGGGAACTGGTGATTTCTAGTGAAAGCAATAAATATTCTTAACGATTGACCAGTAATAGCGGAATCGGCTTTATTACCGGTCGGGCTTCTTGCATACTACTGGATGCTTTTAACCCAGATAGTAAAAGTTCCAAAAACAAGGTCTCATTCAATACTTTCGAAACCACAAAATGAATCACTGAAATCTCAGCAGAATAGAGTCTTTGGAGAATTCAATTCGCCTTTTGTCATACTATATATTGTACTGTATAGGTATAGTATGACAAAAGGCGAATTGAATTCTCCAAGGACTCTATTCTGCTGAGATTTCAGTGATTCATTTTGTGGTTTTGAAAGTATTCAATAGGTTCGTTCGTTTTACGTGTTGTGAGTTGCTCCAACTTGTACCAAACCAATCATTTCGTTCCTATAACTGGAAATAGCAAATCCAGAATACTTGGAGTAAGATGGGGTAACTTGGGACACCACTAAACGAACTTAGCTAATGAGATCTTGTTTTTGGAACTTTTGCTATTTGGGTAAGATGATACGAACGTGTTTATTCTATCTCTTTTTAATGACCGATGTTGAGAATCTACAGCTGTACAGGATAGAAAGAGAGGTCTCTACCATAAGAGAGATCTGGTATCTTCTTAACTCCGGATTCGAACAACATCATGAGAAGAAAAGGGAGAAAAGATGTTAAAAACTTATTCTTTTCACAGTACATTACATTTAATGATAAATAGTAAATGATGAAACTGAATCTGTCATTATCTTTGTTACATATTCATTATGACAATTTGAAATGATAATAAATTTATATTGCATCAATTGAAAAAAAAACTCATTCATAAAGCGCAAAGATCACACAACTCATATTGAATTAAACTTCACAATGAAATCAACTGAACGAATGTTTCAAATAACATTAGAATACGTATGAACTTAGTCTTCCTGATCATCATACATGTCATTACAATGTTCCTTGATCATTTCTGTTGGTACTAAAAAATCAACCGGTGATGAATTTCTAAGTGAACTTTTAGTGTGTAAAATGCCAGATAGTAATGTACACTGTAAAAAAAATTTGTTGAATTCCAAACAAAAATGCTTGGAAATTTCCAAACTTGGTTTGGAAAAATAATTTCCGAACCTTTTTTGTAAATTGCCGAACAAAAGTTTGTAAATTCTCAAAAATCTTCGTGAAATCACAACATTTTTTGAATGTTTACAAACTTTTGTTTGGTAATTTACAAAAAAAGTTTGTGTAAAAAACTGCCAAACTTCTTTGGCAGTTTAGGAAGTATATTTTTTACAGTGTATTACTCAAGCGATTTCTCAATTTTGTTTTATTATGATTAATTTGAGAGAATAATCTTTCAACTGCAGCGCTGCTGTGTGGGAGAATCATGATAGTTTTCACAAAATCGTATAAAATATCGTATTTCAAAGTACCATCGGCATTATAAATACTTGCAAGCCCCTTCCAGAACTCGTGAAAATCATTAGATTGTTGATTCACAATGTGAATGTCATTTTTAAATAAGCGCCATTGTCTATCCAATACAATTATATTAGAAGCAAAATTTGGAAATGCGGTGACCAATGGAGCTATAGATTGGGGACAATCGTTTTTTACATTCACTGGATCAATCATGTATAGTAACTTTAAGGTTTTTTGATAAGGTGAATTGAAAGGAAATCTCGTATAAATTTGATGAGCTGCTTCAACGTAAAAATTCAGACATTTCAAGCGAAAGTTTTGAAGATCATTTTTGTTATAATCATTTTGATGAAGTGAAGCTGTTACTAAAGGTCCAAAATATACATTTTCCAATTCAATGAAATTCACAGGATTCCTATATTGAACTAATGTCAAATCCGTGTTTCTCAAATAATCCTGTTTTATATAACAATCCAAGATTGTTTTATATACCTGACTGATTTTCTCGTATGAAAGATGGATTCTAGTCTTTTCAGATTGTAATTCTCTATTGAGATCATTGAAAAATGGTAGAACGTAACTTAAGAATTCAAGGTACAGGCGATTCATAGGATTTTTCAATTTATCCAAAATTTCACTAGCACCTTCACTTCGATTATCAAAATGCTTTGAAGTAAAATACACTTTAAGAGCATTATACTGCTCCAACATGCGATTTACAACCATTTCTGATGACAACCATCTTGTCTGGCTTGGATGAAGCAGTTTATGCACCTTAACACCAGTAAATAGCTGAAATTCTTCCGGAATTTTTCGAAATAGTGAGAGATTTGATCAAAGCACTCGCTTAAGAAATTCTGGGAATAGTTACCGAATTTATGCAGTTGAGAGCATTCATCATCTCCTTGGAAAATTACTAGATTCCAAATGCCCCCACCCTCCCCAGTTTTTTCAGGGATGAACAAATGAATTTAAAAATAATGAGTAGCTGCATTTTCTTTGATATCTTAAGAAAATGCGCATGCTAATAAAAATCGATTGTATTAATTCATCGTTGAGAAAATTAATTGTGGGAAGAGATCTAGTAACTTTGCTCATGGTCAATCCCCTTAATCAGGGGGGTATAACTTCATGGGACCCCAGCGGCACACGGATGTTGCAGATATGATATGAACATGCTCAGAACCTCCAAATGAGACTGTTTTGGATAACCATCTTCTGAGCATGTCCACAGGATACTGTACGCATTGAAATTCCTCCGGGTGCTGCTTGGGGGAAATACTGTTGTTATGAATTTAGTTTAATTAGGAATTTTTTTAGTGTGAGGATTGCTTAATTGGAGTATTAATAAGGATGGAGGCATTATAAGGATGGATCAGTTGGATGGTCAATGATCCAATAAAAATTCATCTTGTACAATAATAAATTTCATTCGACGAGCTACGCGCGATCATTGCGCCCTCACACTAAAAAAATTTCTGATTGAACTAAATTCGTAACAACAGTATTTCTCATGAAGTTATACCCCCCTGCCCTTAATATACTACGACAGGGGCAAAAGAGCGCGATGTTCAAATGCTGTTGATGGCTTCAGCTGAATTATTATTATTATTGAAGTTTAAATTCAACAAATTGTTTTCATTAAAGATGTTATAATTGAGAAAACAATACGTCGTTACAGTGATACATGAATGTATAAATATGCCCAAGTAGCACCAGATATTGTGGATATTCAAAATACGAACGTAAGGATGCCATAATTATTGGTTGAACATCCATGAAACATCCAGCAACTGTTTATTGTAGCAATACGATTGGCTAGGATTTAGAATGATCAATTACTGTTCTTCCAATTATGTAGATTTTTTCACGCTATAACAAAATTAAATTTTTTAATATACTCCTGGGAAAAAATAATTTAGTTATAATGGATCAGATCTACGAAGGTCTAAAAAAATGGGAGAATCAATGCTCTGCAAGTCGAGTTAGATCTATTTAGATCCATAGAGATCTAATTAATTTTTACCGAAAATACTTCATTCTTAGAAACCATCCAAGAGTGAAGGAAAGGATGGGAGCCAAATCAACGAAAGACCAAATCATCGAAACCGTTGGTTAGAAAGAATGAAACATACTTTCCCTTTTCAAACAATGATTTCGTTGATTTGGCCCCCATCCGAAGGAAATAAGCAGTTGAGGTATGCAAATTGCGATTAATTGACGTGGAATTTTTCTTGATTCAAATCTACGCCCTACTGTAAATTCCCAGTTAGTTCGCATGGGTTTTGCATGGTTTTCACATGGGGATTCCTAAATTCGCATGGGTGTCCGATGGGTCGTATGTGTGTCGCATTTGAAACCCATGTGAAACCCATGCGAAACACGTGCGAAACACATGCGACCCATCGAGCACCCATGCGAATTCGGGAATTCCCATGTGAAACCCATGCAAAACCCATGCGAACCAACTGGGAATTTACAGTAGGGCGTGGATTCAACTAGATCTATGCAAATCTAGATAGATCTACATTTCCCATTTTTTGGATCTAGCAATATCTATTTAGATTTACGTAGATCTAAATCATTTCTTCCCGGGCTGCCTGCACTTTCATGCACTGATTCCTGGAAATTATGCATTTCATTATGCATTACAATCTTTTTCTATGCACTTTGACATCAAATTATGCACATAATGCATGAATTATGCAGTGTTGGTCACATTGCCATAAGAAGCTGTGCATGTATTTTTTTTCACAATTACAAATGACGGCTCTAATCGTTCACAAACATATATAAACTTGCGTAATGTGTACATTTATCTGAGCTCCAGAAACATATGATATAGCGTGTTCACGGCAGAACTACTAGTTTGAGGATTTTTCAGTCTATCTCATTGGTAATTGTCATCAAGTGAGGGATGTGATTCAGTAGAACCATGAAAAAAATATCCTCATCTTGCAACTCTGGTTCGCGGTCTGGCATATTATATAGAACATTTCTGTGGTTTCGACATGTCTAAATTAGCAAGTTTTCATGAGATTCTCTCTGAAAGGAACGTTCTTAACCGAAAGGACACGGAGGATTTTGGTTTTCGAAGATTGTTCAAAAGACAACAAAAGATCTTCAGATTCATCCGATATTTCTTCGTTCCTTCAGATTATCCTCGAGGAAATTTTTTTTCTTCAGATCTGAAGAAAAATCTTCAGACCTGGCGACCCTGGGCAACCCTGTTTCGGAATTCGCATCAACCAGCAACACTTGGCGTGGCCGATGGTAGAAATTTTTAGCCTTTATTATATACAAATGAATTCCTATAGAACATTAAACAAGAAATTTAAATGATATAATTTCATAAAATCTTCTTCTGCCACGCCAAGTGTTACTGGTTGATGCGCATTCCAAAACAGGGTTGCCTTTTACATCTTTTTTTTCAATGGTATATTTGTTATATCAAGTAATCTTCCGGAAAGAGTGGAGTATTTTTGTCAAGGATTTTTTTTCAAGCGTTATAGTAAAACGTTTTTATGGTTTCTGGGATTTGACGTTATTTTCTGCTGTGTTGGAGTTTTTAGGGGTTTTGGTGAGACATTTGTATGTTTTGTGGAATTCTACTTTTTTTTCACTTTTTGGTATCTATATATACGAGCAGAACGATACGCTTGTTCTATTTATTTTTTTAATACAATAATGCTTTTTTGAAAATCATAAATTACCTTCAATACAGTTTAAACAAACTGAAGTTACAATATACCAAAAATCTTTCACATATCCTTTGGGTAACCAATGTACTTGGTCGCTCATATTGATTTCATATCTTTTTTTTTCAAATGGAGCATATCCTTTTATATCCCCTCGAAATTCTGAATGGAGTGAAATTTTCCTTTAGAATGTGTTTTTAGATTTTTTGATTCTTTGTTTCTGGGATTTTCATGTACTTGGCGTTATTTTTTTACTTTTTTGGAGTTTTTTTTGGGGATCACTTCTTTTTCTGAATATGCTTCCAACTGAACCCAAATAAGAATGAAATACCCCTGTCGAGTTTATGGCTATCGTAGGAATGAAGGAAATGTCCTCAGATAACTTATGTGATATAAAAATCCACTTGGATTTCCATCAGTCATCTCATCATTGGACGGCAATAGATTATCGAAATAAAGAATGAAGAAAAGAAGGGAAGAAAAGCGAATTCCCATGAATAAATATACGTGTGAAGAATTCCGAAAACTAAATTTTCCTTGACTGATAAGTTGGCGCTCAAAGCAGCTCAAAGCACTCAAAGCAACTCACAGCGCTCAAAGTAGCTCACGCCGCTCAAAACAGCCCATGATATTGTGCTGAACATGTCTTGTGCGGAAATTTCCTGTGTTTTCAAGAAATCATTGCAAGAAAATCGAAACAGCGTAGATCTTACAGACAGAGGAAACTTGCGTACAATATATTCAAGGTATCCAACAGCAATTTTTTTTGCAAGATAGAATTTGTACTGTTCAGCATGAAGCTAAAAATAGCTTTCCAGCAAACATTTTTTGGTCACTTTTTTGAATCATTGTGAAAAGTAGCAGATAGCAAAAGTTCCAAAAATTAGATCTCATTGAATTCTTTCGTGACCACAAAACGAACTACTGAAATGTCAGCAGAATAGAGTCCTTGGAGAATTCAAATCACTTTTTGTCATACTGTACGAGGTGTGTTCAGAAAGTAAGGTGACTTTGTATTTTTAAGAAAAAATATTCATTTATTTATCAATATTTATGTTGTCCCCTTCAAAGTAATCCCCCTCAGATACAATACACTTATGCCAACGGTTTTTCCAATCCTCAAAGCACTTCTCATAAGCACTTTTCGGTATAGCCTTGAGCTCTTCCAGCGATGCAGTCTTTATCTCTTCAATCGTTGCAAATCTCCGTCCTTTCATAGGTCTCTTTAGTTTTGGGAACAAGAAAAAGTCACATGGGGCCAAATCCGGTGAATATGGTGGCTGAGGCATGATTGTGGTGTTGTTTTTGGCCAAAAAATCTCTCACAAGCAAAGATGAGCGAGCAGGGGCATTATCGTGAGGCAAAAGCCATGAATTATTTTTCCACAATTCTGGACGTTTTCTTCGTATTGCTTCTCGCAAACGGCGCATAACTTCAAGATAATACTGTTCATTGACCGTACGACCATATGCTAAGAACTCCTGATGCACCACGCCATGGTAATCAAAGAAAACAGTGAGCAAAACTTTGACATTTGATCGAACTTGGCGTGCTTTTTTCGGTCTTGGCTCATCTGGGGTCTTCCATTGGGACGATTGGACTTTGGTTTCGACATCATAACCATATACCCATGATTCGTCACCAGTTATGACCCTTTTGAGTAAATCTGGGTCGTCGTTGACGTCATTCAACAGTTCTTGAGCGATGCTCATGCGACGGTTCTTTTGGTCAAAATTTAGCAATTTCGGAACAAACTTCGCTGACACACGTCTCATGCCCAAAACGTTAGAAAAAATTTCATGGCACGAGCCAAGCGATAAACCAACATCCTCAGCAACTTCTCTGATAGTGATTCGACGATTTGCCAAAACAATTTTCTTCACTGCTTGAACGTTTTCATCGGTTGTTGACGTGCTTGGGCGTCCAGAGCGAGGCTCGTCATTGGCATCTTCCCAGCCATCTTGGAAGAGAGTTTGTACCACTTGTAAACATTTTTTTACTCAGAACAGTTTCACCGTATGCTACTGTCAACATTTTAAGTGTTTCGGAGCACTTTATTTTATTTTTTACACAAAATTTGATGCAAATCCTTTGATCCATATTTTTCGATAGCAAGAAATCGCCGAGCACGCAAAACACTTATAACCTTTACGCCTCTCACAACCAAACAAAAAATGCTATAGACTTGAAACTTGGTACAGATGTTCGGGAAGAGTGTGCCAACATAACAAAACAAACAAATCGATAATCGAAAGTACGTTGCCCGCGAAATTTGAAAAGTCACCTTACTTTTTGAACACACCTCGTATATTGTACTGTATATAGTATGACAAAAGGCGATTTGAATTCTCCAAGAACTCCATCCTACTGACATTTCAGTGATTCATTTTGTGGTTCCAGAAGGATTCAATGGGATCTAGTTTTTGGAACTTTTGCTATCTGGGTAAAGAGATGTCAAATATTTATCATGCAACAAAAAGATATACCTTCAAGATATCAGATTGAAGACACTTTCTAGTACTGTACCAAACATTTTTCAGAATTTTGTGGAATATCCATCGAAATCATTCGAAAAAATTTTTCAAGAATATTTGGTTTGTTATGGTATTATAAAGGTATTCTATATTTTTCAAAACTGTACAATATCACAGTAATCGAATTCTAATTTTATGATGAAGCAAAATTATTGCTTTTCAAAGAAATATATATACGAGTCTTTAGCATTGCGTGGCCAATGTCGCTCTTCAACTTGCAGATCATGAATAAATATCCACTTTGTACCTTTACTTCGTAACATGCATGTGAAATTATCTTCAGAAATATTTTTACCCTGATGAAAAACAACAGCTATAACTTTATAAAAGTGTTGTGCAATTATAATTTTTGAAGTTGGTACTGCTTCAATGTTTATATTTTCTACCTTTGTTGCTTCAACATTATTGTGATTAAACATCATCAATTGCACAATTACATATTGTTCTGACGCTGTTATAAATGCTTTTTTAGTTTTATGCAAGTTATTACAATTGTCACAAGAATCTTCGAAAATTTTCGATGTTGAAAAATTAAACTCGAATATTTCTTGAAACTCAAATGATTTTTGTGGAATTGGAAGTAGCACAACACGTGTAACACAATTTGTACCAACAATATTTTCGGTATATTCACATTTCGTACATTCCGTTAAGGTAGTCATTTGGTGCTTCACTATATTTTTAATAGCCATTGAATTCTCGCAAATAGAAGCGATGTATTTTCCTGCATCTTGTGAGTGATTATGCAAGTATTGTGGACCTGCAAGCTGTTTTAAAGCTATGATATCAAGGTTTTTTTGCGAATTGTAGTTCTGAATTGAAATATTTACGAAATCATTGGGGTCAGATAAAAGTAATTGTTTTGTCTTAGAAGCACAGTACAATATACACTGCATTACTGCATTCGAATAAGAAGAAACACCGTCAACAATAGGAAGACCCTTTACGTTTAACGCGTGAATTTCTGTTGATTTTTCATCAATATTTTGTCCCCTGGATTATATATTATCCAATATCCTTATTCCTGAGTACCCAGGTGAAAAAGTTTTTTCAGTGAGTGAATTCTTTGAGTAAAATTACAGGTGGATCAAGAAAAAGTAGAAAGGATGCAGGTATACTATACATCTGTATGTTACTTACCACCACGATCAATATCATCAGGTAGCGTAGAAGGGAAATGAAGAAAAGGCAAGAGTGCAGTGGATATACCACAGGTCCTTGCGTTAGGTACACTATTATCAGATTCTTCCAATAGAATCACAGGTAGATGAAGAAAAAGCAAGAAGGATGCATGTCACCATACATCTTTATGTTACGTACCACAATGATCAATGTCATTAGGCAGCGTCATAAGAAAATGAAGAAAAGGCAGAAGTGCAGTGGATATACAAGTCCTTGCATTGAATAATACCACTATCAGATTCTTCCAACAGAATCATAAGTGGATGAAAAAAAAGCAAAAAGGATGTAGATGTACGAGGTGTGTTCAAAAAGTAAGATGACTTTTCAAATTTCGCGGGCAACGTACTTTCGATTATCGATTTGTTTGTTTTGTTATGTTGGCACACTCTTCCCGAACATCTGTACCAAGTTTCAAGTCTATAGCATTTTTTGTTTGGTTGTGAGAGGCGTAAAGGTTATAAGTGTTTTGCGTGCTCGGCGATTTCTTGCTATCGAAAAATATGGATCAAAGGATTTGCATCAAATTTTGTGTAAAAAATAAAATAAAGTGCTCCGAAACACTTAAAATGTTGACAGTAGCATACGGTGAAACTGTTCTGAGTAAAAAAATGTTTACAAGTGGTACAAACTCTCTTCCAAGATGGCTGGGAAGATGCCAATGACGAGCCTCGCTCTGGACGCCCAAGCACGTCAACAACCGATGAAAACGTTCAAGCAGTGAAGAAAATTGTTTTGGCAAATCGTCGAATCACTATCAGAGAAGTTGCTGAGGATGTTGGTTTATCGCTTGGCTCGTGCCATGAAATTTTTTCTAACGTTTTGGGCATGAGACGTGTGTCAGCGAAGTTTGTTCCGAAATTGCTAAATTTTGACCAAAAGAACCGTCGCATGAGCATCGCTCAAGAACTGTTGAATGACGTCAACGACGACCCAGATTTACTCAAAAGGGGCATAACTGGTGACGAATCATGGGTATATGGTTATGATGTCGAAACCAAAGTCCAATCGTCCCAATGGAAGACCCCAGATGAGCCAAGACCGAAAAAAGCACGCCGAGTTCGATCAAATGTCAAAGTTTTGCTCACTGTTTTCTTCGATTACCATGGCGTGGTGCATCAGGAGTTCTTAGCATATGGTCGTACGGTCAATAAACAGTATTATCTTGAAGTTATGCGCCGTTTGCGAGAAGCAATACGAAGAAAACGTCCAGAATTGTGGAAAAATAATTCATGGCTTTTGCATCACGATAATGCCCCTGCTCATTCATCTTTGCTTGTGAGAGATTTTTTGGCCAAGAACAACACCACAATCATGCCTCAGCCACCATATTCACCGGATTTGGCCCCATGTGACTTTTTCTTGTTCCCAAAACTAAAGAGCCCTATGAAAGGACGGAGATTTGCAACGATTGAAGAGATAAAGACTGCATCGCTGGAAGAGCTCAAGGCTATACCGAAAAGTGCTTATGAGAAGTGCTTTGAGGATTGGAAAAACCGTTGGCATAAGTGTATTGTATCTGAGGGGGATTACTTTGAAGGGGACAACATAAATATTGATAAATAAATAAATATTTTTTCTTAAAAATACAAAGTCACCTCACTTTTTGGACACACCTCGTATCATACGAGGGTGGATTGATAAGTTTCCGGCCTGACCAAGAGATGGCGCCACTAGGCCTACCTTGAGGTGGCGTTCTATAGTACCATCCTTAGATAGCTTGTAGCTATAGTTTCAGTCCGATCGCCATGTTAGTTTAGTTTTGAGAGCACGCTGACCAAGACGCCTCTGTGTTTTTCGTGAAAATGGAAAAGCTGGAAAATCGTGCTGTCATCAAATACTTTTATTTGAAGGGGTTAACGCCGAAGGAAATTAAAGAAGAGATGGACTCAACACTGGGGACATCCTCCCTATCATATTCAACCGTTAAGCAGTGGGTTTCCGAGTTTAAAAAGGGTCGTGTGAGCACCTCTGATGAGCCTCGCTCAGGACGCCCCATTGAGGTCACAACTCCAGATATGATCGAAAAAATCCATCAAATAGTGCTGAAAGATCGCAGATTAAAAGTTCGTGAGATAGCTGAGACCTGTAAGATGTCATATGAACGTGTACAAAATATTTTGCACCAACATTTGTATATGGAAAAGCTCTGTGCAAGATGGGTGCCGCGTTTGCTAACAGTCGACCAAAAATTGATTCGAAAGAACATTTCTACCGCCAATTTGGCGTTGTATAAGCGTAATCCAAGCGAATTTTTGCGTCGATTCGTAACCGTTGACGAAACTTGGGTCCACCACTACACTCCTGAAACCAAAGAACAGTCTGAACAGTGGATTGGACCAGGGGAACCAACTCCAAAGAAGGCAAAAACAATTTTTTCGGCGAACAAGGTTATGGCTACTGTTTTTTGGGATGCAAGAGGTATTATATACATTGATTACCTTGAAAAGGGTAAAACTATCACTGGTCAATACTACGCAGACTTATTGCAACGTTTGAGCCACGAAGTGAAAATTAAACGACTTCATCTGGCGAAGAAAAAAATCTTGTTTCATCACGATAACGCACCAGCGCACACGTCAATCGTTGCGATGGCTAAAATCAACGATCTGAAGTTTGAATTAATGCCGCACCCTCCCTACTCTCCAGACCTAGCCCCGAGTGACTATTATCTGTTTCCTAACCTCAAAAAATGGCTTGGCGGTAAGAGATTTGCGGACAATGAAGAAGTAATCGAAGCTGTAAATGGGTATTTTGAGGAGCTTGACGAATCAGTCTATAGAGATGGCATTACTAGACTAGAACACCGCTATGAGAAATGTATCAGCCTTGGAGGAGATTATGTTGAGAAATAAAAAAACAAAAATTCTTAAAAACGTTGTTTTTCTTGGTCAGGCCGGAAACTTATCAATCCACCCTCGTACATCTGTACGTTAAATCCTACCATGATCATTAGGTAGCGTTGAAGGAAAATGCAGAAAAGATAGGAGCGCAGTGGATATATCAAAAATCTTTGCATCGGGTGCATTCCACTGACCAATTGACGAATGATTAGAGAGACTGTTTAGGATCAACTCAACGAAAATTGAGCAGATACAATATTCTGATTATAGAAATTGTTGCAGAACAACTACAGGTCAACTTGACTGATGTGACTGGATGTGACAATTCATTCTGAATGTTTTCTTCCAAAGTTCTATCTTTTCAGTTGTTCCATTCAAGCTGGATTATATTTGTGTTCTTACAAACCATCATTTTTATCTTCACTCATCTTGGTTTTGGAATGATTCAATTCTCAAATATCATGAATTTTATTAAATTGTCATAGAGTATTTTGGGTTGAGAGATTCAGTAACTCTAGGATCCATGAAATGTTCAAAATGTATTCAAAGTGATTCATGATCATTAAAAAGCAATATTGTATCAAATATCCAAACCATTTAATATTCATGATATTTGAGAAATTTCCAATCCACCATTTGATTCTGATTGGATTGCAATCAGTGAAACGATCATTGAATCCTATCAAATATCATGCGAAAATCGAAATGTTTAAATGACTATCGAATCCAGAAACTTGAATATGTTCAAACCGCATTCGATCTGATTACGTTTTTTTCCCCCATTTTCCTGTGAAGAAGTGTCCCTTGTTTCACCTGTATGTCCCTGATTCAGTACCATTCATCAAAGCATGTCTATTGGTTCTGATTAAATCTGACCAATTCTGATTGAGGCTCAATCGTCAAATATTGATGCTCCAAAGTACGTACTATTTATTTAATCAGATTTGGTCAGAATCAATCGTTTATTTTAAGCAGGGTATAGACCACACTACACTGAAATCAACGCTATTGAATGTTGGGATTATAATATACATTAACTGAAGTGAATGCTATTGGATATTGGAAGAAAGGAAAAAGGACAGAATATCGGATGTCCCAAGAAGGAAAGAGACAGAATATCTCTATGCCAATGGAAGAAACCCTCCCGAATTCAGATGACGGAAAACTATAGTCGCTATCGTGATTAAAATAAATCGAAAGTGGCGATGATGATGAAGAAAAATCCTGATATTTTGATCGCATGAAAATTTGAAACGTTTGTATCTCGGGATCGCGTGAACGGATCAACTTCGTAGTGTGCTTAATCGAAAGTGTGTATTTGAATTATATAATAGAAGTGTAATTATTTTTTCGTGAAATTCAATGTGTGATGAGTTATTGTGGATTAAAGATTTTTTGACTATAGAAAATCTTGGTTTTCGAGTAAAGATACACGGTAGCGCACGACTTATGCTTTTTCATTTTTTTTTCTTTCAGGGTTTTTTTTTCTTTCAGGGTTTTCCTGTACTTGGCGTCGAGACGCTACCGCGTCTCTTGATATATTATCTGAAACAATAAACATTACTACACAGGGAATTGACTTTTGTAATCAAATGAAGGCATTTCAGTTCTGGATTGCAATCTGTTTTTTATAAATCCATCTCTAGATTTTCCCCCAATAACACATTGAGAAGCTTCTGTGACAGACTTGACACAACGTTCAACGGCTCGCGTGTGACATGGAAAATCAGATAGTAATAGATCCTCATTGTTAACCATTGTTCTGAGTTTCGCATTAGAAATATTTTGAAGAATAGGAGGTGGAATTATCTGACACTCGTTCCATGCAATCATGTTGGAATAATCTTCGGCAGCGAAATTCAGTTGTGGTGGCTTAAATACTCTGATAGGAGTAGATACGTTCTTTTCTCTGGCTTCTAGAATATATTTCAGAGAAAGTTCTCTAACATTGTTACTCTCTAACATTGTTATAGAACTTTCTCTGGAATATATCCTAGAAGCCAGAGGAAAGAACGTATCTACTCCTATCAGAGTATTTAAGCCACCACAACTGAATTTCGCTGCCGAAGATTATTCCAACATGATTGCATGGAACGAGTGTCAGATAACTCCACCTCCTATTCTTCAAAATATTTCTAATGCGGAATTCAGAACATGGTTCACAATGAGGATCTAATACTATCTGATTTTTCATGTCACACGCAAGCCGTTGAACATTGTGTCAAGTCTGTCACAGAAGCTTCTCAATGTGTTATTGGGGGAAAATCTAGAGATGGATTTATAAAAAACAGATTGCAATCCAGAACTGAAATGCCTTCATTTGATTACAAAAGTCAATTCCCTGTGTAGTAATGTTTATTGTTCCAGATAATATATTAGAATATACTGGAGAAAATATTTGTATTGTGAACAAAATTGATTTTCTTTGTTTTGAAAAATTGCTATTTCATTAGAATCATTAGTGTATGTAATAAATATATACAATTATGTAATAGATTTGTGATAAACTTTTCCAGCATTGGACTAAGTGATTTTTATCTCAATTATTGTAAAATATTAATAAAATGTACAATTATTGTCAAAAAAATTGGTATGAAAAATTTCGCTGGTTTTGTACATAAAAACTGAATTTTCAATCTCCAGAAGTCTAAGGATTGATTAAAAACTGAGAATATATATTGAAACAACCAGTTAATACGCAACTTTTGACACCTTTCATGTACCAATTTGATGTTTATTATTCGATATGAACTTACATGATAATAACTGAATTATGGGAAAAGTAATCAAATGTTGATCATTTTCAACAGCCAGTAGAGGTCTGAAAGTACCCTGCAAGATTTTTTATATTATTTTTCTCGCAATTAGCTGATCCAAGAGCAACTTTTAATCGCTATTGTATAGTTTAATTCTAGAAAAAAATTTTTTCGGCACACGCTATCACTTACGTCAAAATTGCCAGTTTGGAATCGTCGAAACCACTCTTTACAAGTTGTATTAGACGGAGCGTGATCACCGTAAATATTGCACAGTATACGATACGTTTCAGCGGCACTTTTCTTCGAAATAAAATAATGGAGCATAACTTCCCGCAAATGCTGTTGTTTCGGGACAAACGTTGTCATTTGTGACACCAAATAGAAAATGATGTTTACCCTTGTAACAAATGTCAACTACCACAATCAACACCTTACATATACACTTCCAAATCACAAGTATAGCACTTGAGTGAACTCAAAAATAGTATCAGCAGCAACACTTCTTCCAAGAGGGCGGAAACTTATTCCCATACCCAATACTTGTGTTTTATTACAAGTCGAAGTGAAGGTTTCATAAACCCGCGTGTTCTCTTGAGAGCAGTGAACAATTGGATCTGGCATTTTCTGTTGTTCCCTAAATCCTCCACCATAGGCTTGCTCCATTTTCCTCGCTTTTATCTCACGAGTGAAATACAGTCCCTTCATCCTTAAAATTTCCTCGCATTACTCACAGTCTTATCCAACTTTTTGGCATTTGACCCCTCTGTGCGTGACGGGACACCATATCATATTCCATAAATCCAAAGAGCAAACACAAGAATTTTCCAACGGTTTTTCAATCTTGAAGCTTCAGAGATTCTATTCTTTGAAAAAATTCCAATTATTGTACTCAAAACAGGGCCAAATTAGCATTTGGTTATTGAAAATTGATAAAAAATCAGCAACAATCAATGATGTTACTTTTCTGACAATGTGATTGTTGATTGCATTGCTTTTTCACCATCCTCCTAAAAATTGTCATCAAGTTTCGACGGATAGTTTACGAGAAAATGATTTTCCAATAAAAAGATATGGAAATTTTTTATTTCATTTTATAAACACACAAATGAAAATTTTTTAAAAAGTATACTAAGAAGTAGGGTCATACATCTGATGTAGGATACAAAAATTTTCAACATTGTTGGTTATCATCTATTGCATCCAAAATATACATATAAAATTTATTACTATTGTTTACAGTGTATAATGCTTATGTAGTTTAGAATCGGGCATTATAGTTCAATTCACTGCAGTAGTTCAGTGTATCTCACTCAATGGATCGAAGTAGTTCAGAGATATACATATATCAAATTTTGATGAAATATTGTCAAGCATTCCAGTGGTGTTGATGTCCTTTGAGTATGCTGCTTGATATGAGGCGAATGCATTTACATTTTCTGACATCCGAGTTTTTGGGCACTCATCGGTATACGTAGTATACCAGCACGGAGTGCCTATTGCACCCGCTATGGTACGCTCTGACCATATCTTCTAAAATATTTGAGTAATCCAATTGGAAGTTGGATAGTTTTTCATTTCATGCAATACTGATTGATAACGAGTCGCCTTCGATGCTACATATTTTCGATGCTACATAGCGGCGATCCTACATATTATGTCCAGGTGCCTCGATGCTACATAAGTGCGTTGCTACATAGCTGCGATCCTACATAAGGAGTTTTTTACAAAATGTCGATCGGCTCGATGCTACATATGCTCGATCCTACATATGGTGTTCCTTTGTATAGGTGCTTCGATGCTACATATGCTCGATTCTACATATGGTATTTCTTTGTACTGATGACTCGATGCTACATATGCTCGATCCTACATAAGATATTCTTTCGTGCGAATGCCTCGATGCTACATAAGTGCGTTGCTACATAGCTGCGATCCTGCATAGGGATTTTTTTGACGTAATGTCTAACGGCCCGATGCTACATAAGCTCGATCCTACATATGATATTCTTTTGTAAAAATGCCTCGATGCTACATAAGTGCGTTGCTACATAGCTGCGATCCTACATAAGGAATTTTTCCATAAAATGTTGGTGAGCTCAACCCTATATAAAGCATTCTCTGAAAAATTCTGATCCTCCATGGGAAAAAAATTGAAGAAAATTCAATCAGATCCAATGTGGGAATTTTGGTGTATTTAAGTGGACAAAAGGTGTTGGTGAATCGATGTATTGCTATTCCTTTGAAAAGAATTGTTTTTCTCTGTGACACGTTACGGAATACATTTCTTTATGTGATAATATTAAACTTGTGATATAAAAGGAGGAAAATACTGTGAAGACCTCATTGAAATTTCATAACTCATCCGAAGATCAGGGATTTTCATGCATGGAAAATATTTTTTTGGAATCTGGATGAAATGAATACGTTTGCATAAAAAAAAACCGATCACTCATAATACAAAAGTGCAATTGCTTGTTTTGATTGTTGTTGAATATGTTCGCAACAACTTTCCCACTGAGAGTTTCTTTAGTATCGCGAATTCTTTACTTTTTCATCATGAAAGTCCCCAAACGCGAACCACATAAACATGCATATATCTCAAATTACTCTCGGAAACTTTTCTGAACAAATTGGTAATGAATTCTGGTGAGCATCTTATCAAACGCGTATAGAATTCTAAAAGCGTTCTTGAGGATTCCCTAAAGATATCTTGAACAGTTCTCAAAGATATCTTTAATGATTCTTCGAGAACTCTTGAAGAAAAGTTTGAGAAGTTTTCAATAAGGAATCTTTGAGAAATTTTTGAGATTTCTTGAAGAACTCTTCAAGATATTTTCAAGAAATCTCAAATATTCGTTAAATATATCTTAAAGAATTCTTGAAAGTTTTAAATATTGGTGAACACCCAGAGATACCTTGCTCTGTCATTGACCAAGAATTTCTGCCGCAACTGGAATCGATCTGGGGTTTTCTCAATCACCAGTCACGTGAGTTGCCATGAAGTCATGCATATGTGGTCATATATGGATGATTTTCACTAGGAATTTAGGTAATATTATGCTTTACAAAGTTCATCAAAAAATCAATATTAAAAGCTTCTAATTCTTATCTGTAATAACTCTTGCGTAGAATATTTCTTGCTTACATTCAATTGAAGAAATTGTTCTCAATTTTACACAGCACAAACATGTTGCAAATTATTTTCTGTTATGACAATTCCGACAGATATCCATCATGAAAGAATGGAAGAATGAACATATTTTTCATATGATGAATATTTTCTTGTGAGATTTATTACCACTTCCTCGAAATATCTCATAATCAAAAATTCTAGTGAAACTCATCGGTCTTGAATGAATTCTTGGGAAACATTTGAGGTGGTACATCAATTCTCTTCACCAGAGGATAATTCTCAAGACCCAGATAGCGTAACAGGACAGGGTTTGTTTATAATGAATGGTCTTTGGGACCATAAGAGTTCACAAAGAGTGCTTCATGAACATATCGAGGGCTAATGTGCTGTGTAGGGATTGACGGGGTTGAAAAGAAACTAATTAAAATCCCGTGTAACAAAAAGTGAGTGAATACAATCTTTCCTACGGACCCTGATAGTCACCCGGTAAAAGACGCATAATCGTGATAGATTTCCGTTGCGCGCTAATAAATAAATCCCTGTATTTTGCGAACTAATGATCCAATCGACCTGGAACTTTCCAAAAAGTTTGTCCATACCTTAGCGAAACACTTTGTCGCTGCAAGTTTTTTGTAGCTCATACTTCCCCCGACACTTTTTCAATGCGAAGCATAAAACACGTGATTTTTACTTCGAATGAAAAATTAATTAATTTATTATTAATTTTTACAAATTTTTTCGACATTGTCGTCTTCGGTGAAGTCTCACAAATCAGAATCTGTAAGTTTTATTCCGATTCGCCGAAAAATTAATGAGATCCAACGAGTTTAATGTTGGAAAACATTGATTTTTGATATGAAAAAATGTGTAGTTTTTATTTTTTCCCTCGAAAACTATTCATCCTAGAAAAAAATTGTGGAGTGACACTGACCTTGTTTTTCCAAGCTCTATGAACAAGTATTTTTTAATTTTCAAAATTCCGATTTTTTTTTCGACCTCCGACGGGACCGTTTGGATCAAATTTGTGATGCGTTCCGAGCGCTAAGCGAGTTATTCTTCCCGGCACCTCAATTAATTCCAGTAAGTGATCTCGCAAGGAAATCAAGAGAAGGCAAGAGCAGAGTGGACGTACCACAAATCTTCGCATTAGGTATTCTGATATCGGATTATTATAGTAGAATTATAGATGGATGAACAACAGACAGGAATGAAGCAGATAAGACATAGATCTATATGTTATGTACCACCACTATCAATTTCATTGAGTGGTGTCGCAAGCAAATGGAGAAAAGACAGAAGCGCAGCACATACATGGGGAAAAGAAAACAGTTAAGGTGAATTGTTGTCGCATTAACCATGAATGTGACAACAATTCACCGTAACTGTTTTCTTTTCTCCGTGTATACTCCAGATCCTTGCATCACGTGGACTTCAAAGACCGACTGACAGATAATTAAGTAGACTGTTCATGGTCAATTTGATGAAAATTAGACACATACAACAATTTTGTGATAATTGTTGTAGATTAACTATAGTTCATGCTAACTCATGTGACTGGAGATACAATTCATTCTACCATTTTCTCTCCAAAAGTTTTATTTTTCCAGTTGTTCCATTCAATCTGGATTATATTTCTATTTCTATAAATCTGTATTCTCATTTCAAATTATCTTTATTTTCAAAGAATTCAATTCTTGATTATCATGAACATTAAATATCTTTCTTTTCACATATTTTCACACTCACATATCGTTATGCCTAAATATGTGTCCAGAATGGAAACAATCTTATTCACCAACAAATTTCTCCTCTCATTTCAACATATATATTCAACGATAAGGATCAGTGGAAGTGGAAATATGTGAGAAGAAAGATATTTAATATTCATGATATTGAAGAATTCAATTCTTTGAAAACAAAGATAATTTGAAAGAGGATAAAGGTTTACAGGAATAGAAATATAATCGAAGTTGAATGGAACAAGTGAAAAGATAAAACTTTTGGAGAAACATGTTATGATGACCTATAGTCATTCTACAACAATAAAATTTCTATAATCACATTATTGTTGCATGTGTTCAATTTTCATCGAATTAATCCTGAATGGGCTGCATAATTATTTGTCAGTGGGTCTGTGAAGTGCGCCAGATGGAAGGATCTGGGGGATTTTTGCTGCGCTTCTGTCTCTTCTTCATTTCCTTGTGACACGTTCTAATGAATTTGATAGTCGTGGTAGCTGATTTACTGACCTACAGCATATGTGCTTCTTTTCTGCTTGTTGTTCGTCTATCTGTGATTGAGAAAACCCCAGATCGATTCCAGTTGCGGCAAAAATTCTTGGTCAATGACAGAGCAAGGTATCTCTGGGTGTTCACCAATATTTAAAACTTTCAAGAATTCTTTAAGATATATTTAACGAATATTTGAGATTTCTTGAAAATATCTTGAAGAGTTCTTCAAGAAATCTCAAAAATTTCTCAAAGATTCCTTATTGAAAACTGCTCAAACTTCTCTTTAAGAGTTCTCGAAGAATTATTGAAGATATCTTTGAGAACTGTTCAAGATATCTTTAGGGAATCCTCAAGAACGCTTTTAGAATTCTATACGCGTTTGATAAGATGCTCACCAGAATTCATTATCAATTTATTCAGAAAAGTTTCCAAGAGTAATCTGAGATATATGCATGTTTATGTGGATCGCGTTTGGGGACTTTCATGATGAAAAAAAGTAAAGAAACTCTCAGTGGGAAAGTTGTTGCGAACATATTCAACAACAATCAAAACAAGCAATTGCACTTTTGTATTATGAGTGATCGGTTTTTTTTTATGCAAACGTATTCATTTCATCCAGATTCCAAAAAAATATTTTCCATGCATAAAAATCCCTGATCTTCGGATGAGTTATGAAATTTCAATGAGGTCTTCACAGTATTTTCCTCCTTTTATATCACAAGTTTAATATTATCACATAAAGAAATGTATTCCGTAACGTGTCACAGAGAAAAACAATTCTTTTCAAAGGAATAGCAATACATCGATTCACCAACACCTTTTGTCCACTTAAATACACCAAAATTCCCACATTGGATCTGATTGAATTTTCTTCAATTTTTTTCCCATGGAGGATCAGAATTTTTCAGAGAATGCTTTATATAGGGTTGAGCTCATCAACATTTTATGAAAAAATTCCTTATGTAGGATCGCAGCTATGTACACTGTAAAAAAATTTCACCGGAAAATTCCAGTACATGTACTGGAAGTCATTAACCTGTACATGTACCGGAAAATTTCAGCACATTTGTACTGCAAAAATTCAGTGCAAACGTTATGGAATTTCCGCATCAAAACTGGAAATTTTCTGAGCCTCGGTACTGGAATTTTTCAGTACACGAGCTGGACTTTTCCAGGACATGTACTGGAAAATTAATGCTGAAAATATCCATGAAAATTGAAAAAAAATTGTTCACGCAAAGTGATTTTGCAGGGTCCTTGTGTTCCAAGATGATTGAGAAACTTTTGATCGTTCATTTGGATGGACAGAAACTCATGTCTACCTAACAGGATTTGAACCCACACTTTTCTACCTGCCTACCAACTGAAACCTAAGACCTAACCGATGAGCTATAGCGCGACATGTTGGAAGGCCAGCTTGGGTTACTACATATGCTTCATATCTAGAACACAAGAGGATAAGTCTTGGAAAAACCTCATATATCAATTTCATTGGCTACAATTACAATTATTATTCAAAATCTCAATCAGGAAATTTTTAATATAAAGACTTGAAATTTTTCCTGCCAGAAATGACGAAGTCCAATAGAAGTGGAAAATTTCAGTGCAACAGTGATTAAATTCCGTTGCATAGCAACTGGAAAATTCCATCACACGACCTGAAAATTGCAGTTCAAAACCTGTATAATTCAATTGCATAGTAACTGGAAAATTCCATCACAAAACCTGAGAATTGCAGTTAAAAACCTGTATAATTCCAGTATACCAACGATTAGGTTTTTTTTTCTAAATTCCAAATTTTTTCTCAAGTCCTTTTTGAGGGAATATTTTTTTTTGGTGCACAAGAACTATAAAATTGTAGTACGAGCCGGTAAAATTTTCGCGAAATCATGGCAAAATTTCAGTACATTATCTCAAACTTGAAAATTCCAGTACAATGACTGAATTTTCAGTTATGCTTGGTAAATTTTCAGTAACGTAACAACAAAATCTCTGTACATGTACTGGAATATCCATATTCCAGTACTAGCACTGGAAATTTCCAGTCCAGTTGCACAGTAAATTTCCAGTTTTTTTTTACAGTGTAGCAACGCACTTATGTAGCATCGAGGCATTTGTGCAAAAGAATATCATATGTAGGATCGAGCATATGTAGCATCGAGTCATCTGTACCAATGAAATACCATATGTAGAATCGAGCATATGTAGCATCGAAGCACCTGTACAAAGGAACACCATATGTAGGATCGAGCATATGTAGCATCGAGCCGATCGACATTTTGTAAAAAACTCCTTATGTAGGATCGCAGCTATGTAGCAACGCACTTATGTAGCATCGAGGCACCTGGACATAATATGTAGGATCGCCGCTATGTAGCATCGAAAATATGTAGCATCGAAGCTCCCCCAAAAAAAATCACATTTTTATTCATTTTCAATTATCTCAACAGGGAGATGAGGTGAAATTCTGGAGAAATTCACACATCTGCTCAACTAAATTCTCTTTTTGGGGAAATTTTTGAAAAGTTTTTTTTTCCCAAAATTTTTTGGAAAGAAAATTTCTTTTCTCAAAAAAGTCAATTTATCTCGAAAGGCCCGGTCTTCGATTTTTTTTTAAAAAATATATGTTGTAGCTGCATTCTTCACGAACATTTTCCATGTTTGAAATTCAAGGAGCCTTCAAAATTGTGGAAGTGATGAACGTTTTAGTGAAGCAACTCGCGTTATGGCATGATTTTGCGCGAGACTGGAATTTCACAGTGCGAGGAAATTATACAATTTTTGGCTTGGTTGTCGATAATCATTTTGCACTCATTTTTTCTTAGTTTGTTATTGTGTAAATTATTATTTGAAGATATACCAATAAAATTTTATAACTACCAAATACGTTATTTACACAAATGTTGAAGTTACAATTCCTTTATTGTTGATTTTACATCATTCGAAGTAGTCTTGAATGAAACAACATTTCCACGGATCGAGGATGCGTGATGGAACGAAAGTGTTCCTTTCACTGTTTTGCACTTTTTATGCCTATTTTTCAAATACTCATTTGCAACTTTGTAGTCGCCCTGAGAACAAAAGCATAGATGATAATTTTTCAAACTATCTGAAGCCCATTCATATAGTTTTGCAGCTGTTAGAATCTCATTTCTTGTCCCTCTCTGTAGGCAGTATCGTCTTGCTAGGCGTTTTAATGTACCACCAACACCATCGCAAGCTCCTTTCCCATGAGCAGTAGCGAAAACGTTCCACTCTGCTTCTACTTCAAAATCTTTTTTATGATGACTTGAATTACAAAAATTTTTCTTATTTTTATACTGCTGTGGTGCACCGTCGGAAAAATAGATAATTTTTCTAACAACTGCAAACTTTTCTTTCAGAAACTGGATCATTTTTTTCTGGAACATGAACACAGCAATAGTATCATGTTAAAGACAATCCGATATTCCAACGTAGGATAGATGCTCGATCTTGTTGGTTGAAATATCATGATAGTATATGACGAATGGTTGAACTGTCGCTTGATTATTATTCCAATGAAACCCTTGAAGGGCTTCTTGTACAACAAATGCGAAGTTTTCTGAAAAATCAAGCGTCACCACAAATTCGCCAAGTTGTAAATTTTCTTGGTTATTTTTGAAATGCCGAGATTGTTCCGTAGCAACGAAATCATGTCATTTTAATTTCGTCAATTTCTCCACGAGCGACGAAATAAATTCTTCCTTACTGTCAGTTATAATTTTCAAAGTGGATCTAAATTCAAATTATAATAATTGAGATACGTCATGACAAGAATTAACAACTTCGTTTCAATGTGAGAAAAAAGTTACCTATCGGTGGAAATCCATTGTTTGTAAGTAATCTTATCAATTTCTGCATTATCAAAAGTTTCAATCAATTTATTGCATAAAATCTTTTTGTCCGGGCACGATTTGCATTGGCCTTCGTAACATTCACTACTTGGTACTGAACACAACAAGTATTGAAGGAGCAATTTGTATGCGTTTTTCACATGAATAGGAATGTCCCAAGTTTCAGTCAATTGACTCAATTTGCAACCTGAAAATGAATTTTTTAGTAGAATGTTGCTGAGAAGTAATTCGAAGTTCCCGCTGTTTAAAAGTATGTGTAATATACCTTCGATCATCAGTTTAACATTTTGATGGATAATGAAAACGCATACAGTGTGAGTTCCACTAGCCCTTGCCAAAATGCATTCGGTTGGCCGAAGTTCAGCAAATTTGGAAAATCCAACTTGCAAATCCGGAAACTCAAATTCGAAGCACTGGTATAATTCTTGTAAGTTGCAATATATAAGTCTTTTCTGGGTTTTTTCTTTGAAGCCATCACTATTTTTAATCAAGACATAATCTTTCATTCCTGGGAGTTCTCTTGAGTTTCGCTCACATAAATAAAACTGCTTTATTGCAGCGATCGTTTCATCTGGGAGTCCTTTTCCGATTTGTGCGTCAGGCACAGAAAGCACTCCCTTTTCATTTCTTAATTTCATTGCTTGATTGGCCATGTATTTAGAGCAGTTAAATCGTTTTGTTATATCAGTGACTTTGAAAAAAGATGGCGGAGATGTTAAAATTCGGAACTTATCGTCTCTGAAATAGTCACAGTTTATTTCATTAATCAAACTACCGAATCACAAGTGGCCGTACGTACATAATTAAGGAAAGTATTGGGATTCGATACATTTCCATTTCATGTAATTATCTTTCAACAATATTTGAAGTTTTCAACTTTGAAATATCACCGGGATGTATTTTTGGCCTGGAACTTTTCTTGGTACGTGGTCATGACTTCTTCGTAAGCTTTCATTTTATCGTCATTGTCGATAGCAATTTTCAAATTTGTGATTTCTTCGAACTTTCGCTTGATGGTTGCTTGTGCAGATTCTACTTTTTCAGTCACATATTTTTTTTTTAAAAGTCTATCGAGATGAAGAAATTATTATTAGATAGTAATGATTATACCGAGAGAAATTTATATAGTTACTGTGACTAGAACGTCTCAACTAAACATTCTTAATGGGATCTACTGAAAATCTGATTGATTCAATCAAAAACTCGGAGTTGATTCATTCCTCTAAGAATATTTGGTTGAGACCTTTTAGTTACATTAATCATATAAATCTCCCCGTGTATAAGAAGAGTTTTTCAATGGAATCAAAAATGTGATGCATTTACATACTTGCCATCGTCAATTCGGCTCTCATCTAAAGCAGCAAGTGCAGTATTGAGTTTTTGTTTACGTACACTCTGTTCTGTGAATTCTTCTGTTTTATCGTCGTTGTCCGACGAGCATAATTCTAAGTGTGATTGGGGGGCTTGTTCTGGTTGGATCCCATTAATTTTTATCCTACATCTGGTGCAAACTACTGCATTATCAGGTACTGATTCAAATTTCTGTTGATTTTCTTCCGATAATCTTCTCAAGTCTTTTACACTACCTACAAAAAAGGAAAGAGATCACAACAATAGTGGAGCGAGCTAAAAAGTGCTACGTCAATGATGCAAAAGAACATTACTCAACAATTGGAAACTTGAACGCGTAAAAAAAGACTACTGATATACGAGAACTTACGGCCACTGCAGGTTCCGAATGGATTCCAGCAGAGCTTTTTCTTTGGCGGACTCATATCGATTCATAAGGAAAGTCGGATAATTTGAATACTACACGAAAATCCGCTATGAAAATTCAAAGGTCTCCACACAACTTTTGAACAAGAACAAACATCAGCCGGAAACAAATTGATTGTGGTCCAAACAGACTAACCTCAGTCGCATCGACATATGAATAACGCGTAACAACAATTGAAATCAGCCGAATACAAGCTGATAGTTATCTAAATAAACTGAAGTTGATCGCATCGCAGCCGAGTGGAACATTTTAAATGCACGAAGAAGTCATGACCACGTACGAAGAAAAGTTCCAGGCCGAAAATACAATACGGTAATATTTCAGAGTTGAAAACTTCAAATATTGTTGAACGATAATTGTATGAAATGGAAATGTATCGAATCCTAATACTTCCCTTAATTATGTACGTACGGCCACTTGTGATTCGATTTTTTGATTAATGAAATAAACTGTGACCTTTTCAGAGACGATAAGTTTCGAATTTCAACATCTGTGCCATCTTTGTTCAAATTCACTGATGTAATAAAACGATTCAACTGCTCTAAATACATGGTCAATCAAGCGATAAAATTGAGAGATGAGAAGGGAGTACTTTCTGTGCCTGACGCACAAACCGGAAAAGGACTCCCAAATGAAACGATCGCTGCAATAAAGCAGTTTCATCTATGTGAGCAAAACTCAAGAGAACTTCCAGGAATGTCATATCATGTCTTGATTAAAAATAGTGATGGCTTTAAAGAAAAAACCCAGAAAAGACTTCTTTATTGCAACTCACATTTGTGTCAATAACGTACTTGGTAGTTATAAAATTTTATTGGTATATCTTCAAATAATAATTTACACAATAACAAACTAAGAAAAAATGAGTGGAAAATGATTATCGACAACCAAGCCAAAAATTGTATAATTTCCTCGCACTGTGCAATTCCAGTCTCGCGCAAAATCATGCCATAACGCGAGTTGCTTCACTAAAACGTTCATCACTTCCACAATTTTGAAGGCTCCTTGAATTTCAAACATGGAAAATGTTCGTGAAGAATGCAGCTACAACATATATTCTTTTAAAAAAAATCGAAGACCGGGCCTTTCGAGATAAATTGACTTTTTTGAGAAAAATAATTTTCTTTCCAAAAAATTTTTTGAAAAAAAAACTTTTTAAAAATTTTCCCAAGAAGAGAATTTAGTTGATCAGATGTGTGAATTTTTCCAGAATTTTATTCCATTCCCCTGTTGAGATAATAGAAAATGAATAAAAATATGATTTTTGTTTGTTTGTACTGTAAAATCCATACAACTGCATGAAAAAGGCTAATATTTGGGGTTTTGTCTTTGTTCGAGCACCTCTTTGACCCCATCAAATTTGGTCTAAATCGGAAACATGTCAGTTTTTTCTCGGCCGATCTGACGTGGAATGCCCCATATACACATACCTCATTTTCTCCGCAGTCTTTGAATATTCGTTTTCTTGGCTCGGATCGATGAATTATTATGAAACATGGGTCTTAGGGGTTTTCGAGGGTGCTGAATCCGAATCTGGATTCAAATCCCGAATTCAAGATGGCGGATCCATGATAACCGACGTGAATTTATTCAATTTCGCATTTGTGGACAGATTCATATGAAACGTGGATCCTAGGGGTTTTGGAGGGTGAAGTATCCAAATCTGACGTCAAAAGACGAATTCAAGATAGTGGGCGGATGCAATATAGTGGACGTGAATTTAGTCGTTTTGGCATTTATGGACGGATTCTTATGGAACATGGGTTCTAGGGGTTTTCGAAGGTGCTGAATCCGAATCTGGAGTCGAATCCCGAATTCAAGGTAGCGGATCTAAGATGGCGGACGTGAATTCAGTCAACTTTGCATTTGTGGACAGATTCATATGAAACGTGAATCCTAGGGGTTTTGGAGACTGAAGTATCCAAATCTGACGTCAAAAAATGAATTCAAGATGGCGAATCCAATATGGCACATGTGAATATAATCATGCCGGCTCTAATGAACAAAATTATATTGTTATATGTAACATGAGTTCTAGGGATTTTCAAGGGTGCTGAATCAAATTCTGGGCCCCAATTTTGAATGAAAATAATAATTTTGATCTTCCCGTGTAAGCTTTGCTGCATCCGAAGACTCTCAAAGAGCTGGTTGACGTTATGACAACTGCGCACTAGTTAGAATCCAAAAGTGAAGGGAGTAGCTATTGAAACAAATGACGCCTGGAAATATTTGGATTCATTCCTAAATTACGCCTAAATAACCCTTCGTTACGCTTATTGCGCTTAAATTGATCTTAGCCTACGCTTTCGTCGCACTTCCAGGCTTCATTTCTACCAGGACAGTTGAAATTCTACAGTTCTCCAGGTACATGTTCCTGAATCATTTGGAGATGGTATAAAGGATGGTAGGCAATAAGTCCCAGGCTTTCTGAACATTACATTTACAAAGTCTCAATTGAGGAAAAAACCGATGAGTGCCCTGAAAACAAAATCCGAAAGGAAACGATAGGAAACGATTGATTTTGCAAAATATTGTATCGTTTTTTATCATGTCTATCGTAGTTGATTTTGAGACCGATAGGAATGCTATCGTTCTTAATGCGAATCCATCATACTTGGGTTTAATCGTTAGAAAACGATACGAAGTTTTTCGTTTCATATCGTATTTTATGATCATACCCGTTACTTATATGAGATTAACGATATGAAATTTATAGTATCTCATGTGACGTTTACAAAGCCGTTTTCTATGGCATGTAATGTAAAACTTACGATAGACATTCAATCGTTGTCGATCACAAACTTAAGCAATCGTGATGTAGGTGGAATGAAAGATGGGAAGTCTATCGTAGTTTATGTGATATTTCACATACCTGTTTTCTATCACAAGTAATTTGAAACTTACGATGGACGTTTAATCGTTGCCAATCACAAATTTATGCAATCGTGATGCATGTGGAATGAACGATAGACAGTCTATCGTAGTTCATGTGATATTTCACATACCTGTTTTCTATCACAAATAATGTGAAACTCATGATGGACGTTTAATCATTGCCAATCACAAGTTTATGCAATCGTGATGCATGTGGAATGAACGATACACAGTCCATCGTAGTTTATGTGATATTTCACATACCTGTTTTCTATCACAAGTGATGTGAAACTTACGATGGACATTCTCGTTGCCAATCACAAATGTATGCAATCGTGAAGCATGTGGAATGAACGATAGACAGGCTACCGTAGTTTATGTGATATTTCACATACCGGTTCCCTATCACAAGTAATGTGAATTAACATGAACTATTGGCACGATAGATACCTATAAGGGACAGATTGTCAAAAATTACTTAGAAATAACTTCATTGAACTGTGCATGTGGTTATAAATAATTATGATTACAAATTATTAAGTCCATTTGCAAGAATCAGAATCAATTGAATATTTATATTGTTGCATGTGAGGTATGGTAATGAAGGGAATCCCCTGTGCTTGTAATTTGACAGATGATTTTTCATTGCTAAAACCCTTAGGCTCCATTTATAACCATATATATGTATTGTTCAATAAAGTGATGTAGAAATACTCTTTGGAAGCAAATCACAGTTAAGCATCCATCGTGCCAATTGTCTGAGAGAATGTACTATCACTACCACTTTTGTAAACCTCTGATGATTTTTCAGGTGATCAAGTGGGATGAAGTGATGTCATTCCTCCAATGCACAATCTGTATGAAGTGAAATGACTAGCCACTTGGTTGAAATAAATTCTTTGCGAATAAGAAGTAGGTATTCACAAAACTTGAGTCGATAAAGAAATTGACTCATATATTGAGAGCGCAGTGAGTTTTCTTTACTCTGACTACCATGAACCATCTCAACTAACATTCAGACATCTTAAAGATATCTTTAAGAAGTCTCAATGCGTTTGTAAGAAGTCTTAAAAAACGTTCTAAAAGATACCGAAACGAATCCTAAAAGATGTCTCATGAAACACGTATAGAATTCGAAAAGATATCTTGAAGAGTTCTTAAAGATGTCTTGAAGAGTTCTTAAAGATGTCTTGGAGAATTCATAAAAACGTCTTGGAAGACTCTTGAATTTGTTCACAAAAACAATTCTTAACCTTTTCTATTTCCTTTCCCTCCTGTTTCTTCGACTGCTCTCGCGTTCCGATAAAGTTTACCTGATTTCGACCCTTGTTGTTACGGGAATCGAACCCATTCAGTTGACGATATATTTACGCCTCAGTCACTTGAGCTATACGTACAACATGGTAGAGACGCCCATAATTGTCGATATGACATAATGAAATATGTCAGCGGTGTCCAGTTTCAAAGTGAAAATGATCTTTTGAACAAACTGTTATCACATGAATAAATATCAAAAGAGTTGAATGTAATGACAAATAGGAAAGATGAATAAATTTAGTGAAACATATTTAGAAATCAATTCTGTGTTCTAGTGGTCGTTAATATTTCGTGAATACCGCAGATTCTTCCTAAAGTATTTCTGACGAATTGTTGTGAAGTGGATATTCGGTAATTTTATTGTGCACGTCATAAGGCGATAAAATCGTACTTTTTACAAACTTTCAAATTTCTTGATACCTCAATGATTGGTTCAAGCTTTTAATTCATGGATATGGAATCACCTCATTTGCAATACGATTGTAATAACAGGTACATTCAAAGTTTTATTCTGTGTTATTCATGATCATGTGCTCATATAACCTCAAAGCTGCCGGAAAATTTATCTTCTTAAACGTGTCTTAATCAAGACATCTTTCAGAAATCTACTCAAGACTTCTAAAGAACTCTTCAATAACGTTCTTGAAGATCTCTGGATCAAGACATCTTTTAGAAATCTTTTACAAGATGTCTTTCCAACACTTCTAAGAGATATCTTTAAGAACTCTTCAAGAACGTTCTTAAAGATCTCTCAACTAAGTATTCTTTTAGATATCTTCAAGAATTGAAATGTTAGTTGGGATTGGCACGATAGATACTTATAAGAGATATTGATTGTCAAAAATTACTTAAAAATAAATTGATTGAACTATACATGTATTTATAAATAGTTAGATATGAACAAATTATTCAGTCAATTTGTAAGAATGAAAATCAATTGAATATTTCTCATTTCGCATATAATTTATGGTAATGAAGGGAATTCCCTGTGCTTGTAATTTGACAGATGATTTTTTATTGCTAAAACCCTTAGGCTCCATTTATAACCATATATATGTATTGTTCAATAAAGTGATGTAGAAATACTCTTTGGAAGCAAATCACAGTTAAGTATCCATCGTGCCAGTAGTTCATTCTGATCAGAGTAAGAAAACTCACTGCGCTTTCAATATATGTGTAAGATAATATCTTCAACGATTCAAGTCATACTTATTCGTAGACAATTTATTCCAAAAAACTTACAGTTTATTTTATATTATGCACAATCTTTGAGTGAGGAAGTCATTTCACGTCACTTATCAAAAAACACTCCACTTCACTTTAAGTGATTACCCATACAACAAAAGTTGCTGTGCAATCGTTGCTCTTATGTTGTTTATCAAGTTTGCGTAAAATTGCTGGGAATTTGCTACGCACGTGATTGAGAGCTTCATAAAACCAAGCAACTTCTTAGCAACATGACAACAACTCAAGCTAAAATCTTAGATTTACAGCATATTGTTGCGCATTTGGCGACGCAACGTCCCTGCAAATTGCTTCAAACTGTTGTTGTACGTTTTCAACAATTTGCTGCATATTTGTTCAGCATTTTGCTGTTAGGGTAGGGTAACTTAATCAGAAGCTCACATATATAAGTGAGCAAAATGATAATCAATGTCAATAATACACGAACTTCACTTTAAAGCATTAAAAAAACCGTGACCGCTCTTTTCTTTGATTAATCTAAATGAAATAGATCTATGTGGCTCTTACACGCCATAAACATGATTTCACAAAAGTCTCCTTCAGGATTTGATTTTGATGAAAAACAGGGACACTCGAAGAATCATGATGATACATTCATAACTTGTAATATTTTCCAGTTCACTTCTTACACATAATATAATATGAATAATTTTTCAGTAATAATAATAAAAATAATGGATTCAAACCAAAATATAGTCTTATCACAAAAATCACATTAATTTATCATTGTTATGAAGAATTTTATGTTTTATTAGATACAAAACAAAAATAAATTCCAAAAGTAGGGACAATTTTTCAGCGGGATGATTCCGATATGTAAAAGTACGAAGAATGTGTAGTTTAAATGTAGCGGGTCAACTTTCATGATACAACCGCCAGGGGACTGGTGGAACTGTTTACTAGCAAATGTTTTCATCAAATAAGCTCCAAATTTTCAAGTGCGGAATAGCTACGTTGGCAAGGTGTTAGTTTTCGATTGGTTAGGTAGGTAGGTAGGTAGGTAGGTAGAGCAGGTTCGGTTCCCCGTTAGGTTAAAAACTTTTCGCCATCGCCAACAAAGTTATTCCAGACAATAATGATTAATGTGTGCCATACTGCCTTTCTACCAAACACCATAGTCAAGTGAAGTTTGGTGTTATTTTATTTTTTATCATCTTTGAATAAATCAATAAAAGTAAATTTAGTGAAATTCCACGAAAAGATACGATAATAATTTCATCCAAAATCTTACATACGAAACGATAGTAAATCACGATGAAAACCACGAAAAGATATGATTGAAATGATATCCGAAATATTACATAAGAAACGATAGCCATACATCTCGGAGATCAAGAAAGGAATTGATAGAGTCCGTATATGAAATTTGAGATAAAAAACGATAGTACTGAGATGAAAAAATCACGAAAGGATGACATAGAATCCCAGATAACACACGGAGAATTCTTTTTCAAGAGCAAGAATAGAACTCTTCAAGAATTCTTTTCGAACTAATGAATTCATATAGAGCTCTGGAGGAGTTCAATCTGTCGGGCATTAACAAGCTCTTTGAGAATATCAGAAGTATGGTTTGAGTACTCTCAAAGAACTTGTTAATTTCCGACAGATTGAACTCCTCCAGAGCTCTATATGAATTCATTAGTTCGAAAAGAGTTCTTGAAGAATTCTATTCTTGCTCTTGAAGAATAATTCTTCGTGTGTTATCTGGGATCTCTATCAGGAATACAGGATAAAATCTCATACAACTACGATTGAAAGTCCATATTCAAAACGATAGAAAACTTTTCTATCGTTTTCTATCGGGTTTTGTCATCAGGGTGCCTTTTCATATATCCCCGGATATCTGAATTGTTCAAAATGCGAGTGAAGCGAGCATATGTGCGCTACGATCCCTTCAAAATGAGCGAAGCGAATTTTGGAAGGGGACGGACTGCTGAGCGAGGCGAAGCAGTCAGGGGGCGGAGCCCTCTGGTTTCGATTTGACTGTCATTTTGAAAGAGTTTGTCTATTCATGATCTGAAAATGGATTGGACCAGATGAATATTTTTACGGCGTTGTAACCATTCAATTCCCAAGAATAACGATTCAAGTATACCAAAAATACAAATTTCATAAAAATGGGAAAACGTTCTTTTCAAAGGGACTAATCAAGTTTTGTTATAATCAGAATTTATTCCAGTATTCAATTTGATAATACCCTCCAAAATATCGAGGGTGTTCAAATAACATGGAGTTTTTTTACAAAAATTTCCCCTGAAAACTCAGTTCTTTATGTGTTGTGTTGATTTTGGTTTTGGGATAGTGTATTATCAATATCAATCTTTGAGATAGTACAATTTTTTTAAGCCCTCCTAGCAAACACGATTGCAGGCGTTTCGAAGGGTCAGTAATGGCTCTTCATTGGCGTTGCAGGGCCATCAGCGACCCATTGAAACGCCAGTATTCATTGTTTGTAGGGCTGTGTCCAATTCGAACAAACAACATGCCTCCTTAACCACAAAAGCCTCTAGTTACTGTACTTTTATTGAGCATTATTATTGTGTATTTAGTCATTCTTCATTTATGTATATCATTTTTCACAGGTTACTCCAAAGAAGAAATTCCGTTGTCCAGAATGTACCAATACTGAGATGCTTTCAGCAGATTTAACACACATGGTAGAACGCACACAGTGCATTAATAAATTCTCTTCCATTTACGGAACGATGCCTTTACAATCTGTTGAATTCCGTGCCGATCCAGTGCTTTTTAAGGATATATTTCCAGAAAAACTGAAAAGATTCAACGACATTGGAAGTTTATGAATTCAATTGATTCTTGCTCCACTTTTTGACTATTTTCAATTCTTATACGAAACAGGAACTGTAATTTTGGTGGAATTGCATACGACCTCCAAAAAAATTTGATTGATTTCTCTTTCAGTTGATTAGGAGAATCACGTGTAATAAAATATGTCGCAGCAGTTTGAATCTTTTATCAGAAGGACTTTGAAATAGAATATGTTGAAATTTGATTCGGGGTTGAAGAGAACGTTGAGACTCAATTCTTTTCAACAGAATATACTAGATTAAAGAGGGTCCAAGAGAAGTTAAGGCATATGTATTTCAGTGTTTTGATATTTCACTATAAATTCTTTTCGATAAATGATTCAACTCTCATAAATCCCGTTTTTGTGATGTACGAAATGGTTCTGGTAGATACTTACGCATATACATGACAAAATGGCAGAAAAAGCGCAAAATGAAATAATTTTTGTTCATCAAATAGAAAATATATGTATTTGAAAATAATGTAAAACTAAATCGGATGGAGAATTTCGTCAAAATGGAGAGAAAAATTGAAGAAATGAAAACAAAAGAATGGGAAATCAAGCCAAAACAAATTTTGCTTGCTTTGAAGTAGTTTTAAAGCACAATTTGGACAAATTTATTTATTGCTCTGCATATACGAAATTTTGAAATTTTTCACAACGTTTGGCGAACATAGTTCAGATGCCCGAAAGTGCAATATCTTGAAAGGCCGATGTCTTGGAATGAGAAGATCCCGAAAGTTCAATAGCCCAAAATCCTTGACTATACTCATAAGTATCACAATTGCCAGATGAGAATTTTTTTCTCATGGTCCTACTAATAGTGTTGCCGCGAGCTTCGAGCCGAGCTGGAGATTTCTTCTTCGAGCTGAGCTCAGTCGAGCTGTGAGCCATAGCTCGAGCCGAGCCGAGCTGAGGTTTCATAGCTCGTCGAGCTTTTGATTACCAATTGAAAAATTGTTATGGAGAACCATAAATCACTTTCATGTTTCGAATATATGTGTCCTTTCGTGTTGAGCAAAAAATTGGCTACAATAGATATTTTCAAAAAAATATATGTTGATTTCGACTACTTTGTGTTAACAGAAATGTGCATCCTTCATTTCAATTATCCTCAAATTATGGAGAGCTATACTATTGGCATCTTTGAGTTTATCTCAAACGAGCAAGAATCTATCGAAAATATGTTTCATTGTATTTGAAACATTGTACTCAATTGGTACACGCAAAGAAGAGTGATGTTAAAAATGACTACACGTTACAATGAAGCAGGGAAGAATTCACATTGTGAGGAAATGTATCATATTTTGTCATTGAAATTGCTATACTTTCTGCTAATTGATAACAGGATTCTCTCACTCTCCACTAGAAAATAAGGTGATTTTAATAAAAAAGCATACTACAGTGCTTTGCCATATTATTAGGCCAGAGCTGAAAAATCACTTTTTTACATTTTCAACTAAGATACTCGTTACTTTTTAGACACTTTTTCTTTAATTCTCAAAGAATATGTCAAAGATAATAAATTTTATTCAAAACAAACGGCAATGTACAGTGGAATGAGTCATTTTTACTATCATAAATGATTTTTGATTAAAACTAGTATTTTGTATGTCCACCTTTAACAGCCAACAAAGCTTCAATGCGACGAGGCATGCTCTTTATACAATTCCTAATTTTTCTTTTTATTTCCGAGTTATGTTGCCAAGTATCATGGAGTATCCGAATCAGCTCCTGCTTGGTTGTAGGAGCGTGTTTACTGACTTCAGATTTCATGAAGCCCCAAACGTTCTCGATAGGGTTCATATCTGGAGAATTTCCCGGCCAATCGAGGACAATGACTTTTTTTTGCTAAATATCTGCTAATTCGTCTAGCACGGTGACACGGTGCACCGTCGTGCATGAAAATAGGATTTTCACGTTTTTTAAACCATGCTTTCATCGTAGGCAGTAGCTGTTTTTCCAACACTTTCTCATACTGTTCAGAATTCATTGTACCTTCCACGATGTACAGAGGCCCTGGACCTTTAATACTGATTGCGGACCATACCATAACCGAAGGAGGATGTTTAATAGTTGGAACAATACACTCTGGCTTGTACTTCTCATTCGATCGTCGCCTCACAAACTGAGATTTTTCGACCAGTACTTGAAAAATTGATTCATCGGAAAAAATTACCAGTAGAATATCAAAAATATAAAGAATAATTGCGAATTCTCAATTGAATATTGAATCTGAAATAGTTATCCAGCATGAAATTACTTTTTCCCAATCATCAACCGTGAAATTCTTGTATTTTTTAGCCCATCTATAACGTTTTTCAATCATGCTTGATGTTAGTTTAGGTTTATGCGCTGGTCTTCGGCCGATTAAGCACTCTTCAGCTAATCTTCGTTAAATCGTTCTTTGAGATACTTGAATACCTGCCTCAGAAACTTTTTTTGCCACGAATTTCACGGGCATTTTTCGATTTTCAATGCAAATATCTCGAATTCTTCTGTCACTTCTCTCTGACGTGATTCTAGGACGACCGCACGCACCTTCACGTTTGACTTTCAAATCATCACCGAGATCAATTTTTCTTTTTTGTATTTTTTTGTTATTTATTGCAATACACGGGTTAGCACCATTTGAATTCAAAAGTAAATACAGAGTCAATACAAGACAGCGTCCAAAGAAGCATAGAATACAATTACAATATGGTCATGCATTAACCGACAGTTTAAACCGATTCAAGGAAACACCAAACAATTCCATCGACCGATCGAAGTTATTTGCTAATTCACAAATGCGAGAAATCGGATCATAATTTCCAAATCTAGATTTAAATTGTACAGGTCTAAGTAAAAGCGCTCTCCTAACTGGTCTACCGGGGATGTTCAAATTAACTTTACTCAGCAATGACTCGCAATCAAGAAAACCATTAATCAATTTAAAAAGAAATAGGAGATCATTCATTTGTCTCCGCTCTTCGAGGGTAGTTAAATTCATTCTGTGAAGAATTCTGGAGTAATCATGGTCAGAATATCTCATAGGGCAGCCTATTCTGAAAGCAGCAAAGCGTAAAAACTTGTGTGGCACACTCTCAATCATTCTAATATCCTTCTTCAAGTACGGAGACCAGATAGGGGACGCATATTCAAGATGAGGGCTAATTCAAGAGGAATGTAGTACTTTTAATGACCTAACATCTTTGAAATCACTAGAAAATCTTTTGACGAAGCCGAGATTTCTCATCGCAGTACCACAAGCTTTCACAGAATGCTCAGAAAAATCCAATTCATCATTTATAGTTACACCAAGATCAACATAAGATTTAACAGTATTTAATGTAACATTTGCAATCTTGTAGGAGAATATGAGAGGATTCCTTGACCGCGAGATTCTCATTACACAGCATTTTTCTAAGTTTTTAATATTTCTTACTGAACTACGGGAGACTCTTAAAATATCAGCTATTTGATTCTGCGTCATATTTTTAGCTTTCAACATGCCGGCAATTTGACCAACTTTAGTTGGCGACAAATCACCTTGTTCACCCATTCTGAAGATAATATAATCGTGACAAACCTTGATAAATTTTTGCAATACCTATCAACAAATTTAATACTGCAAACAAAGAACTCACTTCACATAATATCAAAGTAGTGTTACTTGTTCAATGACGTTAAACTATTAATGTACATAATGCAACCGATACACTGAATTTTAGGATATGTGACGTTATTGTGTACACGGTGCTGCCATCTGTCTGGATACGTAATAAATGTTACAAAAATAACAAAGCCATTAACTATGAGAATGGAGGCACAAGTACTGTCGGAAAATAAACAATGGTATTACAATAAATGACAGAAATAAGATCAAAACGTGATTTCTGAGTCTTGGCCTAATAATATGGCAAGGCACTGTACATACCGTCACAATGTGATTTTGTCCCTACTTGACTGTATAGCGTAGTAATACTTCAATTAATTTTCTCTGCGTGTATGGGTTTGCAAGAAATATCCTGCACAAAACCTCATATCGCCTCAAAGCAGAATTTGGGTGGAGAATCGGTGGATAAACGGTTGCTCGTCGGAAAAGTGACGTGAAGGTAACGAAGGAAAGTCCGCGTGAAGATCAAGGCCAGACTTTTCTTCGTTGCCTCCACGTCACATCTCCGACGAGCAGCCGTTCATCCACCGATTCTGCACTCAAATTCTGCGTTGAGGCGATGTATCCCATCGTTGGGGGTTTTGTCCGAAATGTAGATCAGTGCAATTTTACGCAACTTATTGGGAATTACACCAAAATAGTGAAATGTTGTAATGATTCTACACGGCAAGAAGAAAACAGCACTGGTTACTGTCCATAACAGCAATCAGTTGAAAAACAAATGAAAACACGCTTGGATGATAGAGGTTAGCGTGATCACAGTGATGTGTACTGCAGTTGAATTCGTCAATGCTGCTTGGACATTAACGGTTACTGGGAGACGCAGTAATGAGCGGCGGGAATTTGATTTTTCATTATTTTTCAATGAATTACTGCGATTCACAGTAACCATTGCTGTTTTCTTTTTTCCGTGTACTTTGCTTGTTTCATGAATACAAAATCTACCCTAAAAGGACACGAGCCGAATAGATCGATTTTTCCCAAGAGAACACGAAGTTCCAAAGAAGGTTCAATAGAGGTTCATTGTACGTAAGGCCATTCGATGGTCCACTGGACGTTCCCTGGACGTCAAAGTACGTATAATGAACCTAAATTCCACCTAGAAGCTCTGTGTTCTCTTAGGGTTTGATAAATTCATTAAACCTTCAAATGTCCATAGCTTCATTGCACGTCTAATAAAGGTTTATCGAACATTGGTGTTCTCTTGGGGTAAGAATGACTTTAATCACACATCATTTTGAACACAAATTTCTACAACATGTACAACATGGTGGAAAACAAGATGAAATAAAAGTATAAAAATTAATGATTACGAATGGAATATGATGTTTGGATTCAAAACTAGATACAAAAAAATTTATGAAATTTTCATGAGATCCAAGAAATTTGATGAATTTTGAGACAAACATTGTTTCCTCATAAAATTTATTTTATTTCTCGTTGATGATATTTTTCCATTCTGTGTGCTCAAATCATTGAATAAATACATAAAAAAAAATGTAGCGAAGCACAAGTGTTGGTATTCCTGTGAATTACGTTCCCAGCTCGATTCGGCTAGGGGTGCACGAGACGATATTCTCGCCGATACTTTGAAGGTATCGTCTCGATCTCGAGAAATACGGTTAGACGTGAGTATCGTCTCGGTATCGCCTGCCACAGTATCGGTATCGTCTAGTATTGCTGATTAAAAAAAAAAAACAGTACTTCACTCTCATATTCTGGGATATCAGACAAAAAACAGAGAAAACCGATACTCCAGAGTACGAAACCAAAGTTTTGGAACATGAGCCTGATCATATATACACGGAGAGAAATGGATTCTAAGGGGTATAAGAAATATTCTAAAGGTTAGAATATTTTATACTAAGTATGAGGAAAAGTATCTAGATTCTAACCACAAGTATCCATTTATTATAAAGATGTTTGTTTGGAGGTAGTAAATGGATCTGTTAACCAGTAATATATAATTATATTAACAGCAAGGAGAAAAGTTAGTTCCCATTATAATCCAGGATTCTTACAACTACTATCTCTAGATACTTGGAGTAAGAAAACAATATTGTGGAAAAAATATACTTCCCGAGACGTGAACCCGGGCTGGTAGCGTCGTAGCCGGTCACCTTAACCGCTCAGCTGCCGAGACTAGCTTGCAGAGGGATGAATTATAGCGGTACTTGGAGAACCTCAGATCTTCAAAATGTTCGTATCCCGAGAAACTTCATAGTTGTTTACTTGATTTTCATTGAAAATGGAGATCATAATGAATAATGAAAGATTATTGTTCATCATAACTATGTATTTTGTTGGTCTTTATAATATTACTGTTGAATTTTCCGTTCCATAACTGCAAGTAGCTGAGATTCTTATGATTAAAGTACGGATTCTAATGATAAGTACATATTTTCATTGTCGATATAATACTGTTCTCAAAATCTCCATTTCATCACTGCAAGTAACAGAGATTCTTATGATCAAAATACGGATTTTAATAGTAAGTATATTATTCTCATAATACATACAGTTTAACCGTAAGAATCTCGTATTTTAGCACTAAGGAAATAGTTAATACCTCTAAGCATACAGATATTAACAGTTAGTATCCACATTTGTACAATACGATTTGTATAATCCAGTCCTCTCCGTGTAATCATTTCACTCAGCAGTAGGATCTCCATCTCAATTAAGAACTCTGCAATTTTACAAGAAGAGTATAGAACTTCAAGAAATATTGAAGTTGAAAGTAAATTCTCTAATACAAACATTCTGTCGGAATTCATTGAGGAGATAACAGCATTCGAACGATTCGAGCAAATATTTTGTCTGTGCTTATGAAACATTCTGAAACAGTCAGGACATAATCTTTGATAGTTTATGTAATGAGTTGCAGAGCCCAAATTTCTGATTCTTGAAAAAAAATTCTATTTTCCCGACTGAAAAAAAAATGTTCTTTCGGAATTTGAAATTCAAGCTGTGAACTGCAATAGGTAAAGTAACAGAGGATATTTCTTGAAAATTTCGGACTGCAGTCATTTGAAACATTACGAATGATTTATGAAACAACATGTTTTATCCCACACAGCTCAGGCATGTCCCAAATGAACTCCCCTTATGTCGGGTCCGAAAGAATTCATAAAGGATTCTTGAGAATTCTTTAAGAATTCTTTTTGAATTCCAGGGATTCATAAAGAAATATTTCTGAACTGTCATAATGGGGACTCTTAAAGAATCCCACAATGAATTCATGAAGAATTCTTTATGAATACATCGGGACCAGCGTGCTATGTGGGATAAATTGACTCCGGAAAAATCTCACAGACAAAATATTTACGCGAATGGTACGCTTGAATGTTCTTGAGACCACAGTTGAATTTTCGCTGAGAGCAGAACTCAAACAGCCCAACAATTCAGAAAAAATTCATAATGAATTTATTTAGAACCATAAGAATTCAAAATGGATACATTATGAACTCTTTCTGAACTGTTGTATTGTGAGAGGGGATATTCACCCGATAATACTGGGATATCATCTGCGGTTTTCGTGACATATTGCGTTCAGTCAAATAATTACCAAAGTTACCATCGAAGCATGTGTTTTTCAAAAAAAATACTCGAAACTGATTTCATAAGCAAATCCGAAATTTTCAGTGATGATTTTTTGAAACTTTATCTACATAAGTTCCTGGTTAAAGAAATTCATTGAGTCCAGCATAATGAAATTCCATGTGATTTGGCTAAAATATTGTCCGAGATTCATTGAAATTTGATAACAATTCGTTGAAAAAGCTTATAGAACTGACCAAATCTCATTTACGGATGATCAGATGAGATTTAACCAGACCTTTATTCAATTTCAGTGAGATTTGACGAGTTTCAGTGGGCCTTCTTGACCAGGTATCTGTATTAAACCTCAATTTCCAATTTCGGAAAATTTTTCCGAAAAACAAAGTCCAGGTTTCATATAAATGTAGATAAGATTCCAAAGAATCATTCCTGAAAATTCCAGATTTTTTAATGAATTCAGTTTCGGCTATTTTACTACAAAAAACCGTGCTCAGATAGTATAGTTCTAGTATCCTTTCACACGTGCGTGAATGTATAATAAATTCCATTTTTCATCAGTCTTGAAATCCGTCAACACTGTCAGAAAAATTCTGACATCTTATATTCCTGCATCCGAAATCCACCTCAAGTTCCAACAAAACTTTTTCCCCCGTGAATCTGTTGACGAAAACAATTTTCACCAATCTTTAGTTTGACTTGCTTCATCTGCAATATGAAGATTTTTTCTTTATTTCCATTTAGATATTCTTTTAATCAGAGTAGCAAGTTTATTTTGAAATTGGCGAAGCTTTTTGACATTTCATCACAATCATTTTATTCCTTCAAACGTTGTTTCAACGTGCCGTATTAAATGTTTATTGAGATATTTTGTTCAGAATTATAACTTATGAATCTATTGATTAGACAATTAAATAAAATCTTCACAAGTTTCAAACAACAGTGAATGCTATTGTTCAGATTCAATACCAAACTTATATTTTTACTTGAAGATATGGAAAAGTTGGGCATTCGTTACTTGCGGTACGGGTCTGCGAGTGCACACAAACACTGTCGTTTACGTTATTCGTGTTTCATCTATTTGCCGCACGCTGAAACTTCTAGTAGAGCGTTGCACGTGTGTACTGTTATTGTATCAGAGTTGTACTCAGTTAACTGCGGAACCTAGAGCAAAGTTTTTTCATAGATTTTCAATCCTGAAAATATGAAGAGAAATAAAGCAGATCAAGCATCTACTTCTAAAAAATGTCAAGTCAAGAAGGTAGTTTCTGGTGAGGTTAGGTCAGTGGAAGAAAACGAATATGACATAGAAATTGAAAATGAACCATCATCAGAAACAAATGAAGAAAAAATAATGCAGGATAAATCTCAGAGTGATTATAAAACATACTTTGAATATATTAAAAGAGACAATGACAAACTTGGTATTTGTCTTCTATGTGAAAAAGAAATTAAAATGAAAAGCAGGAATACCAGTGGATTGAAAAAACATTTGCACATTCATCACCCCAGAGAATACACTATATGTTTCGGAGATGCATGTGAGAATCAAAACAGTCCATCGCAAAAAACATTGGATGAAATGAAGGTACTTTCAAATGTAAGTACGGCAAATTTGAAAGTATATGTTAGGAGATTCGCAGAAAAATAATTTTACCCGAACTTGATGTACATTAGTGCGTAGTTAGAAAAGTATAAATGAATTATATTGAATGCAAATAAAACTGTTCTTGTTCAATTGCTTGCGTGAATAATTGTTTTGATACATGTGGTTGCAAATATTCGAAATTTCAAACATCTTCGTCCTCGTGAATTATGATAGAAGAACCGCATAATAAGCTGCAGATAACATTGTTATGCATTTTGATGTGAATTTTTCATGGGAAACTATTGAAATTAAACGACCGATTGAATATATAAACCTTCGAGTTTATTTGATTTGCGTTGCATGGAAGACACAACGGTTATACAGAACGCCATGTTGGCATAAAAGCGGTACAGTACCTTGTGAAAAACAAGTTAATGGAGAGAGGCGCTCTCATCAGCACACACATGTTCACCCCGCTCGGTTTACAATACGCAAGCGCACACGAAGTTCAGAAACGCACGCAAAGTATCTAGGCTCTCGTTATCCCATCTAACGGGTGTCAATCCAATTACACTCAGATCACTTTTAACACTCCCACTTTGGATTGATAACCGAAATGGGTTCCTTTTTCAAAAACAAAAACACTCATTGCCCAGCGCCCTTTGTATATATATATGTATATATAAATATGTAAATTTGTAACAAAAATAAATTTTTTCTTTAAAAACACAAATAAGTTTCATTCTAAACAATGAATTAAATAATCTCTAAAATATTCAAACCTAATCTCATTCAGTGGTTTCGTGAATATATCGGCTATTTGTTGTTCAGTTCCCATATACTCTGAACCAAAATCCCCTTTTTCAAACAATCTCTTATAAAATGATATCTATATGTTTAGTACGCTTATGGTACTCAGGATTTTCAATTAATCTAATTGCGCTTTGATTATCTATATGTAACGTGGGTTTTTGAGTATTTCCAACTAAATCTTTCAGAAGCCCAGTCATCCAGATTAAATCTTCAACAGGTTCGCTAGCTGCTATATATTCTGATTCTGTGGTCGACAAAGCAACCAACTTCCGTTTACTCGAACCCCATGATACGGGTGCATTGCCAAGTTTCAACACAAAACCAGTCGTAGATTTTCTAGTTGCTTTATCGCCCGCAAAGTCTGCGTCACTGTAAGCCTCTAAACTAGAAATATTTGACCCAACTTCAAAAAGAATACCGTAGTTCATAGAACCCTTTAAATATTTCAAAATTCTTTTCACCGCTTGCCAGTGAACCTTTTTCGGTGACTCAGCGTATTGACTAGCTACACTGACCGCGTAGGCTATATCTGGTCTTGTGACCATGGCCAGATATAAGGGGCTTCCAATAGCCTCCTTATAAGGCACGTTCAGGAGACCTTTTTGATCACCGAATTCTTTGAGGCTCAGATCTTGGTGTTGATCCGTCGGGATAGCGACTGGGTTTGCCGCCACCATTTTAAATCTTTCAAAGACCCTCTCCGTGTATTGAGCCTGGTGAATGAATATTGATCCATCCTTTCGTCTCTCAATTTGTATACCTAAAAACATGTGTAAGGGTGCTATTATGATTTTCAAATTTACCAACATGTGCTGCATCAAATCTCGGCCTTTTTCCTCGCTAGTGGAAGCAACAACTCCATCATCTATGTAGATTGCCAAAATTAAAGTTCTTTTTTCATCATGGCTGACGAAGACGCAAGGATCCGCGCTGGTTGGTTCCAAATTAAAACATCTCAGGCTTTCAACAAACTTTTTGTTCCAGCATCGAGCGGACTGCTTAAGACCGTACAGCGATTTCCGCAATCGGCAAACTTTTCTGGTTCCGTCATCGAAACCCTGTGGTTGTTCCATGTAAACTACTTCTTCCAAGTCACCATGCAGGAACGCCGTCCTTACGTCGAACTGAGATGTAAACATTTTCTCACTCGCTGCCATAGCCAGGCTAGTCTTAATTGAAGGAAATTTTGCTACTGGACTAAAGGTTTCGTGGTAGTCGACGCCGTATTTCTGAGAAAAACCTTTCACCACGAGTCTGGCTCGATATCTGGAGGAGGATTCTTTTGTTGCTGGTTTCAGTTTGTACACCCAGCGATTCGACAATACTTCCGCATCCTGCAGAGGCTCTACCAAGTCCCAGGTTTTATTCTGATACAAAGCATGCATCTCTTCTCGCATCGCCTGCAACCAGCTTTGTCTTTCTTCTCCTTGAGTAGCTTCTCGAAAACTTGTAGGTTGGCAATCCGAGACAAACAAATTTTCAATATCCAAGTGAAAATCCTCTAAATGACCTGGTCTATTTATATTTCGCCTATTACGCAGCTGGTATCTCCTTGGAGGATTTTCCGGTTCGGGCCCCCTTTCTTCTTCCGACGATTCACGGTCATCTTGAACAATAGGTTGATCGAAGTTTTCCTCTTCGGGCAATATTTCATCATCCTCCGGGATTCCTTGAATATCTTGTTGTTGCTGTAACTCTTCTTTGTTTCCTTGTACAGCCTCTAGGTCTGTCTCTTCTCCATATACCTTAAAAATTTCGACGATGACATCTTGGATTTCCTTTTTGTAATCTCCTTTTGACTCATTTTTTCCCTGATGGAAGATTACTTACCCTATGTTTCTCGACGGAATTGGTTTCTTTGAGTCAGACACGATAAGCTCTCGTCACTTCATCGTAACCGACGAACAAACCTTTCTTCGCTTTAGCATCCCATTTGAGACGTTTTACTGCAGGAATATGTACATACACTGATGTGCCAAAAATCTCCGAATTCATCAGGCTCGGTCGCTTGTCGTACCACAACTCGTAGGGGGTTTTCCCCGGTACACTGCTGGTCTCCGTTCGATTAAAGACATACACCACAGTGTTGACGGCCTCAGCCCATAGATCCTTTGGTAAATGCTTTGCATGCAGCACAGACCGTGCTAACTCGATTACAGTTCGATTTTGCCTCTCTATAGACCCACTTTGTTGCGGTGTGTAGGGTGCACTCTTTTCATGCCTGATTCCACGATGTGACATAAGAGACTCCATTCTCTTGTTTATGAATTCAGATCCATTGTCTGATCTGGAAGTCTTAGTATCCCTGCCAAAGAGAGTTTTGAATTGAGTCAAAAAGTATTCGAAATTTTCCGCTACTTCGCTCTTCTGCTTCAGAAAGAAAGCCTGCAAGTAGTGAGAATAATCATCTTTCAACAAGAAAAGGTATTTGGATTCACCAATAGACGGACTCTCCATTGGTCCACAAAGATCTCCATGCACTAGCTCTCCTGGTTCATGAGTTCTGGTTGTACTCGATCGGAATGGTTTTTGATGCATTTTCCCAACGACGCAAGCTTCGCAGAAAAAATTCTCGTTCGGATCAAATTTAATTCCCATTTTCTTCAAAACCATTTTCACGTGCGTTATTGATTGATGAGCTAAGCGTTCGTGCCAGATCTTTAGCGTTGTTAACTCTTCTCCCACATTCGCAGAGAAGTGCTGTTTCTCATCAGTCAGAGCCTTGCATTTCATACGGAAAAGATTTTCCTCTCTCACTCCCACTGCAGCTATGCATCCTTTTCTCTCAAAAGAACAATTCAAAATATCGGAAACCAATTTAAAACCTTTATCTAGAACAGACGATTGAGAAAAAAGATTATATTTTAGATTTGGTACATATAACACATTCTCCAAATATTTTTTGTTCCATTTTTCACCATCATAGGCAAGTACGTCGATGTTCCCTTTGCCTACGGCTTTGATGATTCGACCGTTCCCCAATTGCACTGGAATCGGTTCAATTAAATTCTCATAAAATGAAAACCAAGCTTTGTTTGCAGACATATGTCTACTCGCACCAGAGTCTAAAGACCATTTATCCGATTTTTCACTCATATTTGCAACCGTAACAGTCAATATTTCACTTAAAAGTGCTTCATCCGAAAAGTCTTGTCTTCGAGTTTTGTTTGTAAAAGCCTTCGATTGAGAACTATTACTTCTACACGTACTTTGCCAATGACCCGGCTTACCGCATTTAAAACAATTTCCTGTCTTTCTTATTGACTTTGAACCGTGTCCTTTCGTGAAATTGTTTTTGTTCGTTGTCTGAGCTCGTGAGGCACTGTTACTCGTTCCTTCATTGGAAACATTTCTCATTTCTTCCAAAGACAATCCATTTATTAAATTTTCTAACGTTCTATCATCTGGATTTGTTAATTCCCAAGTGATAACGAAATATTGAAGAGAAGACGGGAGGTCATTAAAATTTTTGTCATTATCATTTCATCTGATATTGGTTCTCCTAATGCGTTCAATCTGAAAGCTATATCTTTTATTTTCGAAAAGTATGTGGCAAAATCCTCAGATTTTTCTTTGTTTATTGCATACCACTGTTGCTGTAACAAGTGTATCGATATATCGTTCTTCTTTTCGAATGAATTATTTAATTTTTGCCATATTTCACGAGCGGACTTGCAATTTATCTGGGCTCTCGTTATCCCATCTAACGGGAGTCAATCCAATCACACTCGGATTACTTTCAACAGAAACGCATAAAAGTTCTTTGCATTATCGATACATATATTGCTCATATGGTTTCCCAGATAAATTTCTTCCAATATAGATAATTCCAAATAACTTTGAAGCGCGATTGTTATTAGAATTTCATAACATTGAATCTATAATACCAATGCAAGAAGATAATTCAATGAATGTTGTTTTCTTGTACTTTTCACTGCTAAAGTGATTCAAAATATTCTTGCAAAAATTTTGTCACAATACTTCATGAATTATCATTAAACAGGAAATATCGAAGTTTATGCAAACACTCAAATGTTCATAAAAACTACTCTCAATATAGACATACTTTTTTCCTCTGTATTGAGAATCATTTACGTCATGTTATTCAGAGTATCTATTTCTTTTTCGCGAAGGCAATGCGAAAGTAACCAGAGAAAGATGAATACTTCGAATCGCGTGATGTAATATTTGGATGATCCTTTAATGTTTTCAAATGTTTTAGATTTTTTCTAATGTCATTATTCCTTATGTTTCTGAAAGTTTTTCCTCATATCACGTGTGCAACTGAACACTATATGAATACACATGTATCTCATATTCCACCATAAATTTGAAAAAATCGTATTTTCATATAGGCCACTGATTGAGTTTTAGATTTTACTGATGCAATTTGAATTTTTCTCTTATCCAATATCAAAACTTGATCTATTCTCAAAATTCATCCAGAACTTCGTTTTTTTTAGTGTTCTGAAAAGAATGTGGACAAGGACAGATTACTTGTGATGTGGTTGGCTTATAAAAATTTACCGCTTTCATTTTTTGACGATGCATCGACTCAAAAATTTTTCAAAGTTTTAAATCCACATACAAAACTACCACTACAGAATTCGATGAGAGGAAAAGTAATAGCGGAATTCCCTAAAATGCAGAATAATTTGAAAAAAATATTGAATGAAAATACTTCCAAATTTTCTTTCACGGTTGATGGATGGACATCTGCTAGTTTCACATCATTTTATGGCATAACTGTGCATTTTATTGATAAAAATTGGAATTTTCAATCGACTGCTTTAGATTTAGTTGCAGCTGAAGGGGAACATAAAGGCTTGGATATTGCAAATATGTTTTTCGAAACATTGAAGAATTATGGGATTCTCAGCCAGATACAAGGAATAACATTGGATAATGCATCAGCGAACATGAAATTTATTCACGAACTTGCTGACTTGATGCGTGCAGAAGGATTGAATTCAGTTCAGAAGATCAGCACTTCAGATGCTTCGCGCATATAATTAATCTAGCAGTCCAAGATATTTTGAAATTGATTAAAGTAGATATTGACGTTCACACGCAGTTTACAAATTCTAACACAGATGATAGTGATGATATAGATTCAGAATACGATATTGACAATCAAGGAAAGGAAGTGTGTTCAAAAGCTATGTATAATATTACAAACACCATTGAAAGAATTAGAAATTCTGAGATCTTAATCAATAGATTAAAAAGTTTCTGTACAGCAGCAAATATTGAATATGTTGAACCTATTCTAGATGTAAGGACCCGTTGGAATAGCACGTATGAAATTATGAGGATGGCTATCAGATTGGAATGTGCGCTGAAAATGTTGTGGGATACTGACGATAATTTGAGAATTTTCAAAATTAATGATGATGACTGGGAAATCATACAAAAAATTACGAATTTTCTAAGACATTTCCAACATATTTCAACCATAATTTGCGGGGGAAAATGTATTACATTGCCCACAGTAATTGTTGCTTCCAATATGTAAATTGATAAAATAGAATTCGTAGCTCATGATTTAGATAATAAGAATGATCGAAATGAAGTTGATGAAATCCTTTTACTAGCGTTTCAAGCAGGACGTGACAAATTGATTAAGCATTATGACAAGTGTAATTGGATCTACTGTATGGCATTAATATTGAACCCACGCCATAAAATTGAAAGTTTTGAAGCCACGGATTGGGGACGAAATTTGGAAACATCCAGTATTACTAAATTTGAAGGAGTGTATAAAAATAATTATCACGTGGAAAATTGTAATGTTTCCTCTATTCTTTCCCTTGACAACAGGTCCAAGAGTGAAATCGATGATGATGCCATAGATTTGAATGCAATCTATCTTCAATCAAATTCTGCTTCAAATATTATGTGGAGGAAAGAAATTGATGAATATATGAATTTACCAAGAGCTTTGGCAGATACGAATATTTTAGAGTGGTGGAAAAGTGACGCAGAATCATTCCCAACATTATTTCGTATGGCAAGAGATTTACTCAGTCCACTTTCATCATCAGTTCCTGTAGAACGAATGTTTTCCAGAGCAGCATTATTGGTTAGAAAACATAGGACTAAGCTGAAAGATGATTTAGTTAGAAAACTTTTGTGCATTGATTGTTGGACACGATCTAGCTTGAAATTGGAAATCTGTGAAGTCGATTTGTAAAACTTGAACGTAATAGATTCAATTTGTTTATAAACTTGATTCTCAAAAATTGTTCCACAATACACTGGAAGAAATCACAAAACTGTAACAAAACGAACCTAGATGAAAATAATCCCTTTTGTGCAAAACAAATATTCCAATCATTCGATTACATTTTTATGAAGAAAAAAATACTCCAAATATGTGACTGTAAATGTACATTTACATGCCGAATGAATGAATGAACGTTTCAACTAACTTCATTACAATTTATGAAGTCAGGTCATGCCACCTGAGATATTTTATTCACCGTATAAAATAAGATTCAAACATGTTATTCTATGGAACAAATAATCGCAAAGCATGAAGTATTTGATATACTTATGAAATGTGTACACCGCATCATTCTCATGCATATGATATGCATGAAATATTTGAAAATAAGACTATGTACATATCATACATTTAGGACAGACATACGCCTGTTTATGAAGATAAATTTTATCACGTCTATCATGTAATACTTCTGTTCCATTATTTCCAAATAAAGAAAAATCAACACTATTGATAGTATTTTTAGGTATCAGATTTTCATTTTCAATTTCCCTCTAATTCCAAACTGATACCGATGTTAACCTGGTGCTTTTGGGCATCGCCACTATCGACGATATTCTCGAGTATCGAAGGTCTGGTCTCGGTATCGTCTGAATTCCAAATTGAGAGTATCGTCTCGGTATCGTCTCGTGATGTCGAGACGATACCGATACTGGTCTCGTAGTCTCGTGCACCCCTAGATTCAGTGTGACCGTTTTTAGTATTTTACTTACTAAATTAGTATATTTTCGTCAATGCGAAATAATTTAGTATAATTTTAGGATATTTTTTGATTTTAGTATTTTATAGTACAATTATATGAAAAATTGTTTGTTTCTAGTACATTTTAGTATTATTTCTTGGTTACAAGTGGGTAAAACCTTCACAAAATGCGCAGGGCCCATAAACTCCATAGAACGCTCTGTACAACTGTTTGTAACGCTCTAAGCGTGATGCATCAGAAGTATTTCACACATATATAATCAACACCGTGACACATGTTTCCAAGAGCTCTCCCATTGGTTTGAAAACTTCATATTTCCTCTACTCCCTACTTGGGGCGCTTCAAATAGTTCCACCGAGTCTCCTATTGAGTTATGGGTCTTGAGATCACCTCTGACTCTATGAAAAATCAGCTTCACGTTCATGTTTACTTGTGTAAATCAACAGGCCCCCCCCCCAGACATTGAAAGTCAGGGAAAGTCAGGGAAAGTCAGGGAATTCTTATTCAATCAGGAAAAGTCAGGGAACGTTTGCAAAATGCTTCATTGGTCAGGGAAATCCATTGAAATTTATAAAAAGTCAGGGAAAATTGGAACATTTGATTCCAGCAGAAAATTTTCAAGGTCCATTTGTGTATTTTTTACCCAGCCAGCACAAATGATCAATTTGAATTCATAAAGACTTCCTGAAGACTCTCTGAATAGTCGCCGTTATGCAACCAATAATGAATCCAATGAGAATTCAATGAAGTCAAAATCAAAATGCATTGAATGCACGCAGAATTCATTATGGAGTCTTGATACGAATTCTTTCTGAACATTAAGTTATTCATTAAGAGTTCGTTTTGAATTCAAAATATTCATGATGAATACATATTCATGGGCATAACGGGAACTCTTGTGCTGTATGGGTGAAGTATAAATTTCATTGAATTGCCTTGCGATTTTGTTTGCAAATACCATTCCTTTGGTTCGGTTCAAAACACGATGTCAGGAGAATGAGTATTCACAATTGATCTATTGACTGGGCTCATTTTATTTCAATCCGTAGATCACCTCCAAACGTCTCAAAATACTGTAAGAAAAGCGGTGTCAGAATTAACACCGCGCGGATTCTATAAAAGTCCACCCCGGAATTCAGTGTTGAAATAATTCCAAATGGTATTAGAATAACACCATACGGTGTCGAAATAACACCGTCAGGTGTTGAAACAACACCATCCGGAGTGGACTTTACCTAACACTGCCAAATTTTTCAGAGTGGAGTGTAATACCATTCAAGGGAATATCAAAAAATTTACTACCTCACTTGAAGTGAATAATAATAAATTACATGCCTAGAGTTCCACATCGCCGCGAACCTTGAATGGCTAAGTGATTTCTGAAGGCTCAAGGATAAAATTGTAAAATTTTAACCTCCAAACATTAATAAATTTGAATTCTTCCGTTCCCCACTTCCTTATGCTTGAGTCCCCTCAAAGGAGAATAGTGAGTTTCTGAATACGCCCTTGATACCATTATATGGATAGGGAAGTATACATATACATTCTGTCAAAAAAGTACCGGGAATTGATCATTTAAAAAGTGCGGCCAACGGGTTTGTCAACATTCTTTTTGTTGTTAAGTTGGTACATTCGTCCTGTATATTGACGCGGAGTTCGACTGTCATCTGTCATCCAATTTGTTTATAGTGCTCGATCTTTCCAGTTCTCTCAAGTGTGTCCCGCGATTGTCACAATGGATACAAAGATTGAACAAAGAATTTGTTTTAAATTTTGCGTTGCAAATGGAATTTCGTGTGCCGAATCGCTGAAAATGTTGGAGAAGGCTTACGGTAAATAGACTCTATCAAAAACACGTGCATATGAGCGGTACACTGCATTCAAAAGTGGTCGAGATGTGGTGGAAGATTTGCCTCGCTCTGGTCGTCCATCGACGTCTTTAACTGGAGTTAATATCGATAAAGTGAAGGAAATGGTGACTGAAAATCGTCACTCAAGTTTGAGAGAAATAGCAGGTGAACTTTCTGTGTCTTACGAATCAGTTCGAACTATTTTACATGATTGTTTGGACATGAAACGCGTTGCCGCTCGATTAGTTCTGAAAGACTTGAATTTTCTCCAAAAACTGAATCGCGTACAGGTCGCTGAACACATGCTAGAACGAGTCAATTTCGACTCCACATTCATAACGCGCATTATAACAGGTGATGAGACATGGGTTTACGAATATGACATGCAAACCAGTCAACAAACTTCGGAGTGGCGGCTTCCAGCTGAGCCGAAACCGAAAAAGCCACGCTAAAGCCGATCAAAAGTGAAGGTAATGTTGACTGTGTTTTTTGATTATCGCAGTGTTGTACATTCGAAATTCTTGCCAGAAGGTCAGACGGTGAATAAAGAATATCATCTAAGCGTTATGCGGCGTTTAAGAGAGCAAATTCGTCGAAAAAGGCCAGATTTGTGGGAAGAAAATTCATGGATTTTGCATCACGATAATGCACCATCTCACAAGGCTTTCATTGTCAACCAGTTTTTGGCCAAAAACTCAACAAATATCATTGAACAGCCACCGTATTCACCTGATCTGGCTCCAGCCGACCTTTTTCTGTTCCCAAATCTTGAATTAACACTTCGAGGCACCCGTTTTGAATCGATAGAAGATATTAAAGAGAATTCGCGGCGAGAACTGAAATCGATTCCGGGAAAAGCGTATAAAAAATGTTTTGATGATTGGATTGTTCGTTGGCATGAATGTATCATTTCGGGAGGGGACTACTTTGGAGGCGATACAATAGATTTGGAAGAATAAAAAATATTTTGTGTTTTATTCAAGAATTCCCGGTACTTTTTTGACAGAACGTATGTACTTATCACACTCATATTCAAAGGAATTTGGTGACGATGCGATATACTGGTAAATTGTAACAATATTCCATCATAAATCATGACAATTCTACAATTTCATTTATAAGCTGAATTTGCTTAGTGGCGTCCTAAGTTATCCCAACTTGCTCCAAGTATTTCGGATTTGCTATTTCCATTTATGGAAACAAATTGATTGGTTTGGTACAATTTGAAGCAACTTGTGTGCTATCTGGGTATACTTATTTGAGAGTCAGGGAAAATTTTGAACATGGTCAGTGAAAGTCGGGGAAAGTCAGGGAAAATGACTCTCCAAATTTTGGGGGAACCCTGATCAACCATTATCGAACTGTCCTGAACTCGAACAGATTGCAGTATCCGAACATTAGCTCATTAAAAAAAAAAAGTATCCGAACATTATTTATAAACAGTATACATGGGGTTGATGTTGTTTTCTTTATTATATATTTCTTGATGATATGATTATAATTGATATTGTATCAATATGGAACGTACATACGAACAGCGATACCGAGCAGAATGGGAACAAAACCCGGATTACTCATCTTGGTTAACCAAAGACAAGCGAAGTGATAATGCGTTTTGTAAAGCTTGTAGAGTGTCGTTTTTGGGTAGAATCGCAAGCATAAAAAGGCATGCAGAATCGGATAAACATAAGAAAAATATAAAACATTATAGCGGGCAATCTAAGGTAACAAATCTAAAATAATTCGTGGACATCACCAAAATAAATCGCTTCCAGAAATCTTTATGAATTCATCAGTTAGAACAAAATCCTTGAATAATTCGATTTAAGTGCTTAAAAAATAATCCTTCATGTGCTATATGAGTAAATCTGATGTTCATTCTTATTTTCACTATCGAAAGTTTGTTTCATTGAATTTTCCAAATTCTACTATATTATATACACATTTATAATTTAAATTGAAATGTTGATTATTTTTTCCTATTTTAGATTGAAAAATTATTCAGAAATGAAGGTCCAATATCTAAAGAAATAAAAAAAGCGGAACTCCGATTTTGTGCAGCTTTAGCAGAACACAATATTTCCTTTCGAGCAATGGACCATATAAGTGAGCTGTTTGGAAAAATATTTCATGACTCAGAGATTGCTAAGGGTTTTGCCTGTGAACGCACTAAATCTGCACAGTTAATCTACGATAACATGGCACCATCATTTCAAAAACAATTATTGTTAGATATAAAAAATACTTCCCATTTGATGGGTAACACAGTTTTTTCGTTGATTATAGACGAGAGTACTGATATCTCAACAGAAAAATTACTTGCTGTAGCAGTTAAATTTTATAGTATGAAAGAAAACGCATTGAAAACAAAATTTTTATGCTTCATCAAGCTTTCGGGTGAAACCGCAGAAGATATATATCAAACACCATGTCAAAGTTCAGAAAATTTGGATTTGAATATCAAAGATATTGTGGGGTTTGCGGCTGATACAACGAACGTAATGTTTGGAAGAAATAATAGTGTCGTTTCAAAAATTGAAGCCGTCAATCCCCATTGTATTTTTATAAAATGTGTAAGTCACTCATCTCCATTAGCAGTGAGCTACGCTTGTAAAAAACTTCCCAGAGCTATTGATCAAGTTGTAAAAGAAGTGTATGGTTATTTCAGTCACAGTTCTAAACGTCAAAGACAATTTCAAGAATTCGAAGAATTTACAAGTACAGAAGAACATAATATTTTACGTCACTATGAGATTCGTTGGGTATCTTCACATGCTTGTGTCGGTCGGATAGTTAAACAATGAAATCCATCAAGCTTGTATTTTCAGGGAAAGCATTTCGCAGAGCATAACCATACAGCAACATTTTTACACGAAAGTTTTAGCAATGATCAAATAAAACTGTACTTCTTATTTTTAGATTATATTTTACCTGTGGTAAACAAGTTAAATGTAATTTTCCAAGGAAATGCCTGTATGATTCATATTATTTATAGGGATTTGTCTGATATGTTCAAAACATTACTGAGTTGTTACATGAAGAACAGTTATATAAGATCCACAGCGATTGAAAACATTGATCCAAATAGTACTATAAATTTTTTGGAATTAAATGACATATATCTAGGTGTAAAAGTTGCTAAAGAGATCGCAATTCTCAGAGGTCGATTGGTTAACATGTCTACTATCAAAGAGTTTTCGCAAAGGTGTCAAAGCTTTTTGATCGAGTTATGTATTCAACTCAAGAGTAGACTTCTTTCTAGTGAAAGTATATTTCCTGAATTACGTTTCACAGATCCACAAATAGCTGTGTATGAAGAGTTTTCCTCTTTAATACATGTTATGGACAAGTTTCCAGGAATAGTGATTAACGATACTGTAAAACAACATATTGATGAGGAATATCGTCAAATGAAATACGATCAAAAAGTGCAAGACTTGATGTGTAGTGGAAGTTCTGCAGATATAAATGTTGAACAATTTTGGAGCAAATTAGGTAGTATCGTAGATAATAACAAAATGCCCAAGTATAAAAATTTAAGCGATTTCGTAAAATTTTTGATGTGCATTTCTATTTCTAACGCGGAATGTGAAAGAATTTTTTCACAAGTCAACATAATAAAAACAAAGTATAGGAATAAATGTGTTTCCCATCATGTTTCTGGATTGCTATATGTTAAACAAGGTTTAGGTGAATCTTGTACTGAATTCGAACCCTCATCGGATATGCTGGATTCTGATAAATTGAGTAACAATTATTATACTGTTGATTTGAAATAAAAATATATTGAGAAATTCCACGTAATTTGTTGAGTAAATTTTTGAATATGCTGAAATCAGAATTGTCTAGATCTTCCCTGTCGTGAAAGTCACATAAAACTGCTCAGATGGATTTTATGGATTTTGATGGTAGACCACGATTGTCCCAGAAGCGTGTTGGCCCGAAATTTGTTGATACGTTGGAAACTAGTACTACTCAGTGATTTCCCCAAAAAGTACTAGTTTTCAACGAATCAACAAATTTCGGGATAACCGCGGTCTACCGTTTCGATTCAGTTTTATCAGTTTTTATGAGGCTGGTCTCCCATGCAACCGGATTGTCCGGAACAGAACGATCCTAAATGGTAGAATACTAGTTTCATTTGGATATAACTATAGCAATACTAGGGATCCACCAATTATGCACGTTCCGTTCCGGACAATCCGGTTGCATGGGAGACCAGCCTCAGGTTGGATGTGTATCTAAAACAGAGTTATAATGAGTTTCGAAACTATTGATCGTGTTAAATGGAATGATCAATGGGAAGGGTTTAGTTCCCCCTAACCTGGTAACACTCATTTGGAATAGGATCTATGAGATTTTGTGAGATTAAGAACTTATTCCCATATTTCCCATGTGAGCACAACAATTGGCCCGATTTCAATTCGATCGAGGCCCGGAGTTGAACACCTGGGCGAAAATCGGACGGAAATTGGCCCTAAGTTCATGCTCATCTGAGTTAGAAATTGGCTATTCAGCGATAAATAATGAACGGCATAATAAACTTTCGATCCATCGGCGTTTCAAATATGGATTTTCGGTACTATGAGCATCCGGTGCAAAAAACATTCGGTAGACCCCGTTGGCCCAAAGGGGTGTTTTCCCATATTTTGATATTTCGACTAAAGAAAACTGCGACTTATCCCAGTAAACACAAATGGAACAAGCCTCTTTTTAAAGCTCTTAGAGCTGACCAATGTCCAACCAAGAGATATCTTTAAGCTTGCTTTTGTCTTGAAATGGTATTTAAGATGAAAGCAAGCTCAAAGATGTCTTTTGGTTGGTTATTGGTTAGCTCTAAAGCTGCCGTCCCACAGTACAAAAATTAACAACGAAACGGAACGTGCGGAACAAGCGGCACCCATCAAAATTATTCCGCTGTTTTCTCTTTCCTACTATCCCATGAACGAGTTCTAAAAAGACGCTTTTCTCATTTGTGTTGACTAAGATGATGCATTCTCAAATCTCTTTTATCTTTGCCTCTTTTTCCATCTTATAGCAATGATAACTTGAAGATGAATCCATAAGTCGGTGTTCTGCTTACAGGGTGATCACTGTCAAGATTAGTCGAACGGAATGAACCAATTGCGTATTTGGTTTGAAAAGAACAATCAATAAGGAGATGACAAAGTTCCAGGTCTAGCCACCCTGGTTTAGGCTAGTGTCCCATGGACATGAAAAACGACGGAAGCGGAACGGGCGACCCTTAGTTGAAGAGAGAGGTAATAATTTGCCTCTCTTTTCGACTAAGGGTCGCCCATTCCGCTTCCGTCGTTTTTCATGTCCATGGGACGCCAGCCTTAGTGAGATACCGGAATTCGGAACAACAGCTCGGGCTAACGAGATTTGCAACGATTGAAGAGATAAAGACTGCATCGCTGGAAGAGCTCAAGGCTATACCGAAAAGTGCTTATGAGAAGTGCTTTGAGGATTGGAAAAACCGTTGGCATAAGTGTATTGTATCTGAGGGGGATTACTTTGAAGGGGACAACATAAATATTGATGAATAAATAAATATTTTTTCTTAAAAATACAAAGTCACCTTACTTTTTGAACACACCTCGTAGATTCATTGCTAGAAACTAACCCGTGAGTGAATTTCGAGCTGTTGAACTTTCAGGACATGTTCATTTCAGGACATGGAACTTCGCGACGGTGGACCCTTAATATATCAAATCGTTTTTGCACCGAATGCTCATTTCACTGAAAATTCATGTTCTGAACCCTGATCGACCGAAGGATTATTATGCCGAATGTATTTGATTAGTTGAAAACTGCAATTTCTTGTAGACCCCACAAGAATGGGGGATCCGATCAGTGATGCCAACAATGATGCCAGCATTTGGTCGACCGAGTCGATTTTCCCTCTCCATCACATCTGTCTGTATAGAAATGTCACACACACAATCAAACCTCCGACAAAAGAAATTTGATTGTATACAACGTGATGGAGGGGGAAAATCGACTCGATCGACCAAATGCTGGCATCACTGATGCCAGATTCGAGACCGAGACCATTTTCACTCACCCCGTTGACCGCTTCCCATTTCTCTCACCATGCGGAATAAGTCGGGCGAGCGACAGAGAAAGAGTGACTATCACTCTCCCACTCGCCCGACCATTGAAATGACATACTGGAAAACGCACTGGCGAAATTTCCTATAGGATGGAAGAAGAGATCTTTCGTCAGTGTGAAATGCAAGATGAAATAGCGTTATTTCTTTTCAATACATGCATCTTGAAAAGGGATGATGAGTGTTAAGGGTATCTGCTTCTTTTTCTCGCACAGTGTACTCGACTGTCTCTCTTTGACGAAAAATTTTTGAATGGTGCTCATTCCAGTATATTATACAGTTCAATGCGTCCGACGGTAGGGGGTCTTTTAGCCGAAAAAGTTTTTCGCCGAATTTTCCGCATTGGATAATAACTAGTATTTCCTAGGGATTTGTGGTTACCTTTATTGGATCTGCCAATGAACAAATTTCGGCGAAAAGACCCCCTACCGCGTCCGACTTATTCCGCATGGTGGGAGAAAGAGGAAGCGGTCGATGGAGAGGGTAAAAGCGGTCTCGATCTCGAATCTGGCATCACTGGTTCCGATTGCTCTCCACCTAACGAACTTTCGGTCCATCAGCGTTCGGAATATGCATCCTCAGTACAATGAATATTCGTTGCAAAGACGATTCGGGGCATTGAAGACCCACCCTTCGAGATATCGGTCTCCCGGGCTTCTGAACTGTTATCAGACTTTCCTACTTGTGGTGCTGTAAACAGTATTCTAGTCAAGCCTTCTCTTGGAGTATGGCAAAGAGGATCCGATGAACATACTGTTTACAGCGCCACAAGTGGCAAAATCTGATTTGCATTTTGGTGAGGAAAAGTGTTTCATCCTCTGAAATTGGTGGTATAAGAGATTGTACTCCTTATATCTCACTCCGTGAATAGAGAGTTCGAGATGACTGGTGTGTATATGCGCATATACACAAGAACTGGTTGGTAGGTTTCTTTACTTAGGCGGATCCAATGATCGATCCTTCTATCAGCAATGGAGATATGATTGTGTGAGCTAAATAACCTATCACATCGATGGACTCATATTGCTTCCCAATAAATATATTTCGCTCATACCTGAATTTGCGAATTGTACGCGTGCGCGTACAAGGAACCCGTGAGAGGTCAACTTCAACGACATAAGTAAAGTTTAATTTCATGTACTTTGGTTTGATTTGGTCAATTCTTCCCACTTTACACATAAAGAAACATGTATGCATTTTATACAACTTTTTGGCGAATAAAATTCAGTCTAATCCAGTTTTCCAAATATTTGTATGTTAGTTGATTATCCTGCACTCACGTTAATATTAGGAGTTTATTGATAGGTAACTATTTGCAAGTTGCGTGAGTTATGAAGCCCCTGCTGCTACCCAAATAACACACGGGGTATTCTTTTTCAAAAATGAGAGTAGAATTTTTCAAGAACTCTTTTCGAACTAATGAATTCATAAAGAGCTCTGAAGGAGTTTAATATTTGGGACATTAACGAGTTCGTTGAGAATGTTCGAAGTATTGTTTCAGTATTCTCAAAAAATGTTAATGTCCCAAACATTGGACACCTCCAGAGCTCTTTATGAATTGATTGGTTCGAAAAGAGTTCTTGGAGAATTTTATTCTTGTTTTTGAAGAAAAATTCTTCGTGTGTTATCTGGGCAATTTTAAAGAAGGTAACTCGCATCAGATATTTAGGGGTAGGGGGTACAATCCCAAGTAGCAACAGGAAGTCAAAGTATATGCAAAATAGAAACGTCCGTAGAATGTACGAATGAGATACGAAGAACATATAATGAATGTTCTTAGAATATTCGAATGAGACTGTTTCAAATATACTCAGAACTTACAAAGTACATTCGGAATGTACGATATCCATCCAACGACGTTTGATTGAAGGACCGTCGTATATTTAATTACATACGTTCAATGAATATGCATAGCATCTATAAAACAGTCTTATTGGAATGTGCGTAGGACATATTTTGAATATTTGAAGAACATTCATAATATGTTCTGGTGTTGCTTGGGACGTGACACTTTTTTCAATTGTGTGTTGTATTCATATGGAAAAACCCGAATCTTACTGAATGATTTTGAGTGTTCTCTATCCTATAAAGCAGATTTGGAGAAATTTCTGAATCCCAGATTCTTAAAAATGTGTTTTTCAAAATCCAGAAAAAGTGTCACATTGTTTCCCAGTAGTGAAGGACTATGGGATAGCGTATGGGACACATTGTGGCAACCCATGAATCAATAGGAAACAGTATGTACCACAAATTAAATTAAATTGTTCAAGCACAAGAGAATGATGATCTACTTGTTTGTTTCCGAATGATTATCCATTGTGATGCATTTTTTCAGATAGAAATGAATGGAACCGTGATATCATAATTCACAAACTTATGTCAGATTGTACCCCTCGTTGTGTTAGCCCTACTCAAAATTTCTGACAAAACCGGATAACTTTTTCAGTTGGATCTGTCTGGTTTTGTAAGATGTTGTATAATTAGTCAAATACAAGATTTGTGCCAAGTTGAAAATGAGTCAGGATTCCCAGACAGCACAACAAGTTCGTACAAAATTCATTAAGAAAGCATTTTGAATACCACGAATTGTAGAAGAGTGCTTTGAGAATACCTTAAATCATCTCATTGAATTCTAGAAAGATTCCGAATGTATGTCTGTTATGACAGTAAAAATAAATACATATGGAAGTTCAATGAGAACACCTTATTCACCCAAATGAGCTAATGATGAATTTAGGTATAAATTCATTGAGTACATAAAAAGCATATCCGGAAGCAATAATCGTGAACTGTGAAAGTTCATTGGATTGCACGGGGAAAAATTTTTTTTGAATACATGAATGAAATAAAAATAAATATCAAATTATATTCAAAGAACGTAAGATTCATTGTAAAATTATAAATCAGTATGGAGTACACAAGGACGAATAATAATTTTCAAACTGAACGATTAAGGGGTTACTAGCGGTTACCGTCGGAGCACGTTGGTTAGAAAAGGACATGCCTATACAATAGAAGGAAAGATTCGATGCCATCGCTAGTATCCCCTCAATGTTCATGAGATAATAAATGGTCTATAAAAAATTTGATTACACTTCTTTTTTTTCAATATTTACTGTATTATTTGATATTTTTTAAACTAACATCATTACATACATGTATGTGAATAAATATATTGATACCCGCGTTCTAATACGCCGTATCCCACTAAATTTAAGAAATCCAGTTTTTTCGTAAATGACATCATAGACATCCTTTTCAACTGTTGGCACGGTTTCATGAAAACTTTTCTAACAGTGGGATACGACGTATTAGAACGTGGGTATCGATATGTAATAACGTGTCAATAATCTTCAAGAAATGGTATACGAAAAAAAAAATTGATAAATTTACTATTTAGGATGACAATATGTCGCTCAGAGTCTTTAAGTGGAAATTTTTACAGAATATATTGTTAAATAATTCATATCATAAGAGAAAAATTTATTTTTGTATTTGATGTGAATTATTTGACAATATGTTTTGTAAAAATTTCCATTTAAGGACTCGAAGCGACACGTTGTCATCCTGAATGGTAAATTTATCCATTTTATCTTTTCCGAAAAATAAGAATACAAAGACAATTTTGAATAATTCTACGAATTGTTTTGCATGAATCTGAATTTCTCAATGGTTTGAAATTTGTAAGTCAACAAAGTACCTGAGGAGTTTATTGTCCCTATGATATATTAATACTTGAACCAAGAGCTGAAAACAGTAGGTACAAAATAATTGATGAATGAGAATTTTTAACGCAAACAATTGTTCGTACTCGAGTGAGGTATTAAGATGAGAAATTTGAATTGACATTGCTGTTAGAATTGAATATTCAGATTTCCCTGTCATGACACAACTATGCGTGCAAGATTGATCGGATTATATTCTCCAAATCACTCTATCCCAATACTAGAAACTTCTCGCACATTCCCACTTAAAATCTAACGCATATTATTTTCTTGTAATTTTTCATGAAATTGGTTTGGTTTTTTTTTCTTTTAATTGCATTACATTGAACTTTATTAATTTTCATATTCATTATTTCAAATGAATATAAGTGAAGTTTTTCGCAGAAATTTTGTGAATCACATTTAAAAAACCAATTCAAAGAATGAAATTGTCTTATAATTGCATATAAAACGACTCTTGTAATACATCAAATATAATACAAGTTTCTCTCAAAACCCAGATAACACACGAGACCCACATAGCAACAGAGGTTATGCCGTTCCAAAAGTATTCTAAAAGATATCTTTGAGATGTCTTATGCAACATGAAAAGAACGATTTAAAAAAGATTTGTTCTTGAGAAAGGATCTTTCTTAAATTCTTCTTTTTATGTTGCATAAGACATCTTGAAGATATCTTTTAGAATACTTTTGGAACGACATAGCCTCTGTTCCTATGTGGGGAATCACTAATGATTTCAGAAGGCAAAACTCCTGAATTCCTTCAGAACTCTAAAATTCGTCAACATTTGCAAAAAGAATCCGATTTCTCGAACATTCCCCAGTTTTTTCGAAATTCTTTGAAACTACTAAAAATGTTCTGAAAAAACTTGCAGTTATTCGACAAATTGAATTTTGTATGAAATTTTTTAAGATTGATAGAAATGTGAAAGGGTTTAGTAAAAGGTATTTTTTCGAATTTATTCGTGATTCTTGTATGTTATCTGCACATCTTTGAATTATTATCACCAATGGCCTCCACCGGCACCATCAGACTACTGATGTGTATGAATTTATCGCATAAAAACTCAAGCATTGTATGAAGCTTTCTGGAGTGCTTGACTCGGTCATCCGGGCGTGGAATTGACCCATAGGAATCCGTTTTTCCTCATAGGAAGGCTCCTATAAGAGACTTATAGAATATGCTGTGAGATTATTTTAAAAATCTTCCCAAATAAACAACTTTCCGTAGTACGTGGGATGCAAGTAAGTACCATGTTAGAAAGTACCAGCTAGAACTAGCAACTCCACATAATCATAATTATTTTGCATGTATAAATGGAAAATATCTATTTTCTGGAAGACACCGAACAAATAAATTTGTCCCTCCTCATTGATGCTTAATGGCAGAGTTTGAAAATTGATGATCAATTCGGGAATATTGATAAATTTCATACGCAAGATACTGCGAAACTAATTCATTAGCCAATAAGTATGTAATTTTTTGATTCACGAATCTCACATGAATAACAGTTTTCTAATGAGACGTTAACTTATTATCTACGCAAATTGTATGCTAATAGGTGATAACTATAACTGCAATAGCGTTTATTAACATTAATGCTGATAATGTAGCCAAATATAAAAGCCGTGTAGAGGTAACGGAAGGGATACACGGACGAATGTTCTATGTGAAATTCATGCATCAGCAAAGTTCTTTTCAATGTCCCCAGTCGCAGGTTTAGAATTATATTTGTTTGTTGAGTCCCTGTGATCTTGATCTTGATCAGTTATTCCAAATTTTGCTTCCATTTTTTTGTACCTAATTTCCTCAACAAACAAAGTTTCAGGAAGCATCTAGGCAATGGTGTATTTTGAGAATAATAACCACACGCATGCGTTCTGAAAAAAAAGCAACCGATTATTGATTATAAGAAAATGCAAGAGACATCATTTCTAACAGGGTATCAATATAAAAAGGGCTGCCTAAATTGGCTGCATCCTAATTTGAAAACTGATTGAATTTCAGCTTTTCCCATTATGTCGGAGAATGTTTTTTACGCTTACTTTACATTCAAAATAGGCTACTTTTGGTATGTTGCTGAAATTTGAATCATTCATTGAAACAAATTGGTGATCGAATAACGAAATACTCAACTGTTAAAGACCCCAATTTTTGCAGTATACTGCACTGAAAAAAATCTGCATTGTAGGAATCATGTTTCAATATAGTACTCAATGTATTTGACGGTGAAAAATACATGATTTTGGTTATTATTACCATAAGTTAGGTGATAAATACTATCTCTTTAGTTATTATTACCATGAGCTAGTTGATAAATACCATCTTTTTGGCGAATCAAACCGAACAAACATGTTGTGTACAAAACTTATCTTTCACGAGATGAGAAACTCTTTTTGTCAAGACGATTTTTCTCCAAAGTGAACAGTCGAATTGTTTATAACGTTTGATGCAAAGCATTGCACGTTTTTTTAATGCAAATCATGCAAAACGTCGTTTTCACTTTGAATTAAAAATTTATGAATTTGTTATTAATTTTTACAAATCTTTTCGACATTGTCGACTTCGGGGAAGTCTTACGAATCAGAATACGTAAGATTCATCCTAATACGTTGAAAAATGACAGAGTCAGAACGAGTTCAATGTTGAAAAACATTGATTTTTGTTCTAAAACAATAGATAATTTTTATTTTTTTTTCTCAAAAACTATCGATCATAGGAAAAAATCATAACAAGAGACTTGAATTGATTTTCCAAGACCTATCTCTCAGTATTTTTCCCACAGCTTGGACAATACTTTCACCTCAGTTCGAGCGCCCGCCCGGTTATTGCATCCAGGCTCTCATAGCATTGCCGTGACGGTAAGCGAGCCGCGGCACCGTAAACATTGTTCAATAACTCCCAGATTTTTCACTCGATTGATCTGAAAATTTGAGGAAAACTTCTTCGAACATCGATGAACAACTTTGTCGCTTTGAGTTTTCTCAAATCGAAAATTCCCTCGACACTTTTTTCCGTGGAACCTAGCAAGCGCGTGTTCTCGAAAGCATTTGTTTATTATTAAATATTCATTGAATGATAGAATATTTTGACAACTTTCACTCACTAGTTGTCTTTGGGGATCGATGATAAAGGCGTATACTAAATTTAAAGTCATTCCCATGACTTCTCGCTGAGTAATCGCAATATATAATTTGAATTGTATTGATTTTGAGGAAATGAAAAATTTTCAATTTTCAATTTTTATCTCATAAACTATTGGTGATAGAAAAAATTTTTCTATGGGGAAAACGTGTGTCCTAATGAGCTCTAATAGGCTATATTCTTTATTTTTCATTTTGACGAATTTTTTCTTTTCTCGTTCCGCTGGTCTCCCGTGTCAGACCTGAAACGAGTTCGAGCGCTCGCCCGGTTATTGCATCCAGACCCTCAAATGTGGTATTTCGGTTCAGAATGGACTAAATTTACCTACGGGAAGCCAGCCTTCCAAAAGTGAAAAGTACCTTTTCAGTGTTGAATTTCACCATACATTCGGTTTGATTCACCAAAAAGATGGTATTTATCACCCAGCTCATGGTGATAATAACCAAAATAATGTATTTTTCACCGTCAAATACATGACTATATTGAAACATGATTTCTACAATGCAGATTTTTCTCAGTTTGATGAAGTGCTCTCAGATTGGACTCGTAAACGTCATACACATAGGTACGACTGTACGTCCGTGTAAGAAAAAGAGAAGGTATGTCGCGCGCAACCATACCCTCCATACCATATCCTTTTGTTAACATTGACGTATAGTCGCATCTGTTTGTGTAACGTTTGCGAGTCCAATCTGAGAGCACTAGCCTGATGCAGAAGCAACGTGAAGGTAACGTTTTGCGGCGAAATTTGTGGAAACTTGATAGACTCTTAGAAATATTCTTCCTCCAGATTTTTAGGGAATTTTTCGAGGAAATATTTGATCGAAAGATTCGTTGAAATTTTCGAATTTTATGAAAAAGACAATTGATTCATAATTGAAATCAGCATTTCTACCAAACGACCACTGAAATTGATAATATGATTTACGATATCAAGAACATACATCTACGGTATTGTGAAAACAGCAATTAAAAGTGATTTCCTTCAAGAAAATCTACTTCATTCTGACCAAAACGTGTCATTTTTTCGCCAATTTTTTGGAGAACAAATGAAGGGTTTTGGTCAAAATCGCGTAAATTTTCCCGAAGCTTGAATTTAAAGAATAATTCATGGGGAATAAAATATAATAATCCCATATAGAAATTTAGAATTGGCGCTAACATGGTGGGACGTAGACAAAGTATGGCCGAGGCATGGCAACCAAGCATGGCGCCAACCTGGAATGATAAAATCATTTTATAATTTACCTACGTGTTTTTCCAATCAAGTCCCATCATCAATGAAACAATGGCAACGAAATATACCATCATTCGCAAACAATTGGAAATTTTGTTTGTCAATGCTGCGGCAATGATCAAAGTAAAAAATATTTAACCTAGAAATACAGGGTGGTCCATTTGAAGTGATATAGTCAAATATCTCGGAAACTAGTGGAGATGGGAAAAAATGTTCCGCATAGAAAGTTTAGGGTTCCAAGGGGGAAGTATGATGCTGACCTTGAAAAATCCCTCAGAGGTCATTTTGAAAGTCATTTAGGGGTCAAGATGGTTTCTTTAAGTGGGACTCTCATTTTTTCATCATAGCATGGGGAAGCTGGTTCCAAATCCTTTACGAAACACTGGTCATGGACCCTTTTCCGCCCATTGGGGTGCAAGGTATGGACCGTCGAAGTTATTGATGAACTACTCTTAGCGCTACCCAGGAACAACGACGTGAACGTGGTAGTTCTCTGTTCCCTCCGCAGTGCTTGATTATTGCTAGTCTCTTTGCCTCTCACATGTGGTGTTCCAAAATTTGGAAGTTTTTTTGTAAATGAGGGAGGACATGATCGATCGCATCCGCACTGTTTGTGCCAACATACCAGGATTATGTATCCAGGCAGAGGGGGGTGACTTCGAGCAATTATTGTAACAGCATCAAGCACCCCTCATGTGAGAGGCAAGGGGACTCACGATAATCAAGCACTCCGGAGGGAACAGAGAACTACCACGTCCACGTCGTTGTTTCTGGATAGCGCTAAGAGTAGTTTATCAATAACTTCGACAGTCCATACCTTGCACCCCAATGGGCGGAAGGGGGTACTTGACCAGTGTTTCGTAAAGGGTTGGAAACCAGCTTTCCCATGCCATGATAAAAAAATGGGGGTCCCGTTTGAAAAAACCATCTCGACCCCTAAATGACCTTCAAAATGACCTCTGAGGGATTTTTCAAGGTCAGCATTATACTTCCCCCCTAGAACCCTAAACTTTTGATCTGGAACATTTCTTCCATCTCCACTAGTTTCCGAGGTATTTGACTATATCACTTCAAATGGACCACCCTGTATATAAAAATTATGCGCATTTCACAATTTCTGACATATGTTGTTTGAAGTCTTATTGTTTTCCCCTCATGTTTATGTGAACAACTCGTCTTTTGTCAGTAAGTTTTGCCATGAGAAGTAGACACAATGTATGTTAGTTCAGCGGTAAAAGCCCTCTAGCGTGACTCATAATAAAGAGCGATTGACTGTTCTTCCAAAGACTTACTTAAGCCTGATATATTCTTCGTATACGCGTTTCACCACTCGCGAGAAACACTTGATTAGTAACGTAGCGAAAATATTATATCGGTTGCCGATATTGAGCCAATGATCCTATTACCAATGATCGGCGCACAGTGGGGCCAAATGCCAAAAAGCTGGCCAAAACCCCAAAAATGAAGTTTGTAGTTGGGGATATTTGACCCTTGGGATAAGTAAGGTGATGTCCCAAGTATTGGAATTCTGATATAAGAAGATCTGATCCCCTCCCCCTGCCCTTGTGTACCAGTTGCAAAATACCCTCCTTGAAGTATAATCCGCGTGATTGAAAGACAGTAAAATAACGAGCATGTTCAAAAAGACGCTGTGTCTCGAAAAATGAACCGGTTTAACTTTTCCAAATTGGAGTCTATTACTGGAACTATGTAGAATACACTAAAAATTAAGAGAATATCAATTTGATGAGTGGAAAATACTGACAGAGCAATGATTGGATGTAATTTCTATATCTATAAATGAGAAAATGTGTTTGGTTTTTGAAGGAATAGTAGAGAATTACGCAAAATTACGTCGTTTAACTTATTGGAGGTTGTAGATGGGACTCTTACCTAAACATAAAAAAAAAAACGGCTGCCCATGTCTGCCCCTAAGCAATTCCGCCATGTTTTTGTGCAGGAAATCACAAAAAATTAGACGGAGTGATGAGGAGTCCTTAGATCTGTCTGAAACTTGATATGCAGAAGTTTGTGGGGTCGCTGATTATGAATCCGTTGTCTTCATTTCGGAATTCAAAATGGCGGAGCCAATATGGCGGACGAAAATTGAAAGAAATCATCGGATTTTCTTCAAATTCGTGACCCAGGGGTTTCTGAGGTCGCTGATTACGAATCCGTTGTTTGAATTTCAAAATTCAAAATGGCGGATGAGAATTGAAAAAATCATCGGATTGCCTTCAAACTCGGTACCCTGAGGTTTTTAAGGTCGCTGATTCCGAATCCGGTGTCCTAATTCCGGAATTCAGAATGGCGGATCCAGTTTGGCAGAAAAAAATTGAAAAAATCATCAGATTTCCTTCAAACTCGGTATCCAGGGTTTTGTGGGGTCATTGATTACGAATCAGTTGTCAAATTCCAAGAATCAAAGATAGCGTATCTAATATGGTGGACACAAAACTCAGAATTCAGTAGATTCGCTTTGAATTTTATCTCAACGTTAGTATGTGTTTTATTTCCAGTGTACATTTGCTGCACGAGGAAAACTGTATGAGATTGATTACCATTCGTTTTTCTTCTCATCGCGGGCTTAGGGTACACAAAAGCCAGAAATCATTGATATTTAGGAAGATGATGGACCATTGAGAGAAAAACAGTATTGCTGGAGAATATTCGTAGTGAATTTACTATGAGTTGATGAATTCACTATGGGAAATGACAATAAAACTACCAACATTTAGTATTATTACTACGAATTTTTGGTAACTTCACTGCTAACATTCTTCAGCGATGCTCTTTTTCCCTAAAGTAACCGTCATTTTCCTAAATGTTTATAAATGTTATTCAAGTATTGATATCTCTTTTCTTTTCGTGAACTGAATCATGACTCGCGATTTGGTGATCGTTCTTATGTTAACCTATCGTTTCCATGGCAACGTAAATAGTTGGTTGTAATCGGTCTGATTTCAAATGGTGCTTATCACAATTGTGCAATAGCTGTCACCGAATTCTTACTCTTGCTAGTAATCGTTACCGTAAACTTTTTTCCGCGTGCAAGTTTGGAGCTTGGTGAATATTTTTCGTTTTTTAAAATCATTCAATGTTAACATACAATTCCAAATGAGATGGATTCCGCTGCCATAGGTGAGTGTTTCAACAACCTATATTTTCTTAGTAGTTTAATTTGAACAGTTGACTGCAAAAAAAATTAGCTCAAGAGGGTTGAATCCAACCCAAGAAAATTAGGGAAATTTTTAGAAACACATGGGGTTTCTGTAGCGAATTTTATCGAATTCTACAACGTTTGTAGATTCCAAAGATGATTCAATATCTATGACTCGGAGAGAGATGTACAATATTTTAAGGAGCAGTCCTCTACCTACGTTGGATGAAAAGTTCACTTTCCTTCAAGGAAAAATCATCGAGATAACGTGTTGTCCGGATAACAAAACTACAGAGATCTCTAACCTTTCATCCACTTTTAAATGTGTATTTAAAAAGAGATGGGAATCTTCTCAAAGGACCGAAGAACGATTTCTTAAAAATAATGAAGAATGGTTAAAACAAGAGGTAGTGTTTTGTACTTTCAGGAATCCCCATTCTGTAACTGTTCACACGCAAGTGGGAAGACCTCTTGTTGAATTCAACGAATGTTCAGAAAGAACGAAACGTAGGAAAACGGAGAATATCAGAGTAAATACTCCTATCTCAGAGCTGTCTTACGCCACACAAATGTGTTTGAGAGCGTCTGGACAGATCGAAGCCGCAAAAATTGTAAAGGATGTTACATCTTCTGATCCTGAGCTTGCCAAAATGTATATGAAAGGTTATCAAACTTTCAAGCGAAATGAGCCAAAGATGTTGAATGATGAAGATGCTCTAGCTCTCCTAGTAGATGCCGAGCTCTCAAAACATCAGTACTGCTTATTGCGTGAAGCTGATCCGCAGAAATTTTCACCTTATAAAAAAATTCAACTGGCCAAACGCATGTGTTTCCCTGACAAGGAATTTATTCAAATAACAGAAACCTGCGCTGTTGTGCAACTACAAGCACTTCTTGATCACACAGCTACACGTATTTTAAAGCTACAGAATTCGGTTTTGTCAACTTTATCTGATGAAGAGTTACAAAACCTGGTACTTATTTCCAAATGGGGGTTTGATGGGAGCTCTGGCCACTCCTCATACAAACAAGCATATCAAAGTTGGGAAGCTAGTGATTCCGCTGTGTTCATTACTTCACTTGTGCCTCTCCGCCTACACTGCAATTCAAAAATAATTTGGCAGAATCCAAGGCCATCATCAACCAGATTTTGTAGGCTAATCAAAATAGAGTTTGTAAAAGAATCAACTGAAGTTTCGGTTGCAGAGAAGCTACGGGTTGATAATGAAATAGAAAATCTGAGGGCTACTTCTTTCAGAACTGATGAAAAACATGTTTCAGTGAAACATGAGATGATTTTTTCTGTGGTGGACGGGAAGGTATGCAATGCCATAACTGAGACAACCTATACCCAGGAGTGCTATATATGTGGTGCCACATCTAAGGAATTCAACAAAATTGATGATATAGTATCCAGGCCGGTCAAAACCGAAAACCTCCAGTTTGGTTTGTCTTGTCTACACGGCTGGATACGATTTTTTGAGGGCCTCCTGCATTTGTCTTATAAGCTACCTATTCAGAAGTGGCAAGCACGAAAACAAGATAAAGCTTTGGTGGAAGAACGAAAAAAGGTTGTACAGAAAAGTTTCAAAGAAAAATGTGGCCTCATTGTCGATGTTCCTAAGCCAGGGTTTGGGAACTCAAATGATGGGAATACCGCTAGGCGATTTTTCGCACAACCCGAAGTTTCTGCCGAAATCACAGGGGTGGATGTCAACCTAATACAACGACTTCATGTAGTATTAGCTACCGTTTCAAGTGGCCATGAAATAGACGTTGAAAAATTTCGGAGTTACGCTTTAGACACGGCACGCTACTACGCGACAAAATATCCGTGGTACCCAATGTCACCTACGATGCACAAGTTTTGGATCCACGGACCTGAAATCATTGCATCTGCTCTTCTACCTATAGGCCAATTGACTGAGGAAGCACAAGAGGCTCGTAACAAAGATTTTAAAAGGTGAAAATGATGTATATCACTTAATAATAGTCTATATTTGTCACAGTGGACTCGACACTTTGAAGGGGAAAATTTGACTTCTCAAGTACTGCAATCAGTTTGATACATTGCGCAATACGTTTTTGACTACTAGGCAAACTATATATTTATGGTAACCACGAGAATATATGTTCGCGAAGATTGTTTTGTTCTGGTAAGGAATTCGGGGAATTATGAATATTCATATACTTTTTTTTATTAATAAGCCACATTGTTCATCCTCTGGAAACATAAATTCATAGACTAGAAAACAATTTTGAGAATCAAGTAAACTTATGAATTAGAGGATTTATTCAAAACTTTATACTGATGACCCCAAAGTGCAGCTGCTTTTTGTTTTTCCTTGATTTTGCTTGTCATGTTGAGATCAAAAGCTTTAACGGTGTCGATGAATACATAATTATATTCAAATATCTTAACAACATTCATTTCCAAAGGTACCGAGAGCATCACTCCAGGAAATGCAGTAGAGAAAAAACGAATGAAGACATTTTTAAATGGTTCCTTTTGAGTTCTGATCCAATGTTATCGAGTAAAAGACAGTTGCCCAAGAAAAAACTAAAGTTTCTCCCTAGAGACGTGTTAAGCCTGATCAAAACTCCGGATATACTTGATAAAGACAACGTAACTTTCCCATTATCTTCCTCTGAGAGTGAAGAAGACTGATCTGAGTAAAAAAAAGTGTGGCAAAAGTAAAAACCATTACGATTTCAGTTTTTTATATTATTGTATATATTGTGAATGTATATATCTTTCGATTTAACACATTTGGTGTGTTAATATCATTCGATAATTATATTAATAATGATTCAATGTTGGAAATAATAATAATAATGATCATAATAGGAACAACAAAATGGGCCGTTTAGTTCTTGTTTAACATTAAGTTATGAATGAAGTTTTGATTTTTGGCATCCGCCATCCTGAATTTCGGAATTCTGACAACGGATTCGTGATCAGCGATCCCGAAAACCCCTGGGTACCGAGTTTGAAGGGAATCCGATGATTTTTACAATTTTCGTCCGCTATATTGGGTCCGTTATTTTGAATTCTGAATTTCAGACCGTGGATTCGTAATCAGCGACCACAGAAACCCCTGAGTACCGAGTTTGAAGAAAATGCGATGACTTTCTTAATTTTTGTCCACCATATTGGATCCGTCATTCTGAATTTCAAAATTTTGACAACGGATTCGTAATTGGTGACCCCAAAAACTCCTGGATGCCGAGTTTGAAGAAAATCCGATGATCTTCTCGATTTCATTCCACCATATTGGATCCGCCATTTTGAATTCCGAAATGCAGACAACGGATTTGTAATCAGCGACCCCAAAAATCCCTGGGTACCCAATTTGAAAAGAATCCGATAATTTTTTCAATTTTCGTCCGCCATATTGGATTCGCCATTCTGAATTTGGGAACTCAGACAGCGGATTCGTAATCAGCGACCCCGAAAACCCCTGATCACCAAATTTGAAAAAAATCCGATGATCTCTTCCAATTTTCGTCCACCATATTGGATCCGCCATTTTGAATTTCGAAATGAGAACAACGGATCCGTAATCAGCGACCCCAAAAACCGTTGGGTACCCAATTTGAGGAGAATCCGATGATTTTTAAAATTTTCGTCCGCCATATTGGATTCGCCATTTTGAATTTTGGAACTCAAACAGCAGATTCGTAATCAGCGACCCAAAAACCCCTGATCACCAAGTTTGAAGAAAATCCGATGGTTTCTTTCAATTTTCGTCCGCCATATTGGATCCGCCACTTTGAATTTTGAAATTCTGACAACGGATTCGTAATCAGTGACCCCATAAACTTCCCGAGTACGAAGTCGCAAGCGAATTTGAGAGCCCCTTATAATTTTGTCCAGCTTTTTGGCATTTGGCCCCAATCAAATTTTGGAAATCTTGAAAATACAATCATTAATCAAATCATAATCGTTTGAATCAACTTCAGTTCCAAAACAAAGTAATAAAACAAAACTACTAGATCTAAAAATTTCTAAAATACTCCTCATTCACTATATGATTCTTCGTCTGATGAGTCTGTGGACTGTACTTTCAACAGTTTCTTAATATCTTCATCAAACACTGACTTCTTTTGTTTTTTACTCCCCCCTTATTCGAAAGATAGGGATGTTGTGAGCGGATCCGAGGAGAATAATAATGCATGGAATAGATCTGTTATCTGAAAAAGTCGGGATTTTTTCCTTGTATTGTGCTCCCGAAATCTTCTAATATCTTTATTTTGAGCCTCAAGAGCTTCTTCTGAAAATATTCCAATCGGCAATGTAGCTTCAATAATATCTGCTCCGTGAATTAGTACCCTATGAACACTAGAGGGCATATTGTACCATGGGTACAGCTTAACAAAGAGTTCAGCCGTATCCATAGCATAGGTTTCAAAAGCCTTGGAATCCAGTTCATAGCCTCCAGATAACGCTTTTAACAATACACCAAAGCGCTTAATCAGTTTTTCATCTATCCCAGTGATTGTGGGAGCTAATTCATACTGACTGAAGAACCTTCTAGCCGTGTTTCCATTGTTTGTGGTTCCACAGCTAGGTTTTGGAATATCAACCGATAACCCCATCTGAATCTGTAGTTCATCTTGGATATATTTTTTTCTTTGTCTGATCATTTTTTTTCTTCTGGGTTCCTAATCTGACATTTCTTAACACATAAGCGATAAGACACGTGTAACAGACACTCTCAACATCGAATATGAGCATGGAGGGTTGAAAGTCCGTACATATAGCGTCTTACATTAACTTGGTGATTCTTTACCATCTTCAAATTGTTCATTTCCGAAGGTTTTGCACCACAAATTCCGCAAGACTGGGTAGAAGTGTCTGTGATAGCTCCAAAACATTTACTATCAATCATCGTTAGGTGAAAATCATAGGATACAGAAATCACCCTACTATTGAAATTAACAATTGTAGGCGATAAATTAGAGGTCTAATCCATTACATTCTCTACTTCTTCTGTAATCAGTTCCTTAGACTCTTTTTTCAAAATTATTCCAATTGGTCTGCATAGTCTCGTAGAGCATGGCCTTCCAATAAACATTCTTGGATCAGTCTTTTGGATCAATCTAGAAGATATCTAAAAGAGATCTAAAAGATGTCTTATGCAACAAATTTAGATATGTTTAAGACATCTTGCAGAAAGACGTCTTTTAGAAATCTAAAAGACATCTTGGAGGAAGACATCTAAAACATATCTAAATTTTTTGCATAAGACATCTTTTAGATCTCTTTTAGATATCTTTTAGAGTGTTCCGGAAGACTTCCATAGAAATGTTTGGGCTTGGATTCCGCCAAATAATGGAATCATCAAGTTTTTGTTTCAGTTGCATACAAACAGAGGTGAACCTTTGTTTGTATGCAGAATAACCTGAGCTGCCATCACAGCCCCATTTGAATGTTAGAATTGAGTCCATATTCGCACTATCTGTAGTGCTAATGAATACATGTTCCATAGATGTAACGAGTCTTTCAGCTGTATGATCTACAAGACCCTATTAGGTGACCTCTGCGCATGATTCGGACAATGTTATTGTTTCTTGGTGTGGATAACAAGATTTTTTGGCTTTTATTATCTCTTTATAAGGAGGATATAAGTTAAAACCATGCAATTTAGCTCCAGTCGCCATCAACGAATAGGAATATCTGGTAAAACGACCATCAATAAATAGTGAGAGGGCTTCTTGAGATGTATATTTGACTGGCTCTGCATTGGATGTTTTCATAACAAATTTAACAGCTGCAACGGTGTTTGGGTTAGAAATATTCCTTACAACATTCGCAGCGTCTTTTTTCCCACTTCTGTAAAAACTGCTGCTGGCAGCAAATGTCAACTCTTCCACACAAGCATTTTCTGCTGATGAAGCGACCCTACGTCTCTGTTGAAGGAAGTACATGTATCGGCGGAGGAAAAATAGTTCGTATACGTAACGACCAATGAGAGGGCGCGCGAAGTGAGACGCTGTTTCGTGAGCGTGCGTTGTACGGCAGTAATGACCGAACGAGCTACGAGAAAGGAAGAATAAATTCTCTTATTATTGAAATTCGTGTCACTCATTTAGATCCATCCCCGTCCTTTTAGTTATAATACAACAGTCTCTTAGCCCACATAGAGAGATCTTCGAATTCCTTCACTGGGCGACCAAGTTTGGAATTGGGTTTATTCAGCACTTCATGTGCATCTGGAAAGTTCACCTCTTCTTCTAACCAATTCTTGATATTGAAATGTACTCTGAAAAATGTTGATATATCACTTGGCAGCAAACCGCTGCATATTGAATATACTTTAATTGTTAGATTATGAGTTATAGATCGTTAGAATACACAGGTCTACAATGATTTTGGTGCCGCTAAAACTAAAGCAGATTGTGAGTATATTTGATACCCTGACTCTGGAAATATACTTATTTTTTTAATGCTACGTGTAGTTTTCAAGAAATCGCAGGTGTAAAATAAAATTAAAATGCACGATTTTGAAACATTTTATTCAATTATTCCACACTTCAACAACATTTTATCAAATTATCCTTCAAATTATCTCAAAATATGAGTCATTCTCTTCCAAATGCCATTAGGTTTGTTCAAATATCTTTTTTTTTCTCTGAGATACGACAGTTTGAAAATTGTGTTATTTCACCTATTCACTAAATCCATGAACACACAAATTTCAAATTGTCGTGTCACAGTAAAAAAAAAGATATTCGAGCAAACTCAACGGCATTCGGAAGGGGATGGATTATATTTTGAGGTGAATCTACTAGTTTCATGAGAAAAAATTACATTCTGACGTCACGTAATCTCAAATATGTCGAAAAACGGTGTTTTTCACACTTTGACGTTAAAATATCTCAAAAACCACACGTAATAATGCAATTTTGAAGCCAGATTCGGATTCAGCGCGCCAAAATACTTCGGAAAAGTATGATACAGTTGTTGCACCAAACAAAAAGTTCAATTTTGTAGGCCTGTGATATCAAAGTTGGAGTCAATCTCGGTGGAGATCAAAAGTTGCGAATGATTTTATTGAGAAAATAAAACTGTTTGTAGTGGATATTTACGTATTTTTATATGAGAAGTGAAAATGGCAATGCATAATTCAAAATATTATTTCTTACCTCTACTAGAGTCTGCCATGAAAGGAACATTAGTTTCAACAACTCCTGAGCAACATGTAAATATATATACTTGAAAGCAAAACAGTTCTTCCATTTATATTGATAACTGAAACTTGACACATACGTTGATGTTCAAGCCAAAAAACATGTAACGTATGGTCATACAGTGAAAATGACTTATCTACGAGTGTAGATAGGGATTCTGATGAAAAAGGTCGCTGGGACAATAGCTAGGCCAAACTTTCACTTTTTGACTTTTGCACTGCTGAATAAGAAAATTTCCCCACTGTGGCCGCGCACTTTTGATTTCCAAATCATTTCTGAAGGCTAAAAAATAAAATTGTAAAATTTTAACCTCTCAACGTCAACAAATTGTACGATTTTATCTTCTAGCCTTCAGAAATAATTTGGGGATCAAAAGTGCGCGGCAGTGCGCAATCCAAAGTATGTCACTCATTATTATTCCCTCCGAATTTGTATTAATTACGTGCTTGCACGAGATTCGTACGGCCCTTCGAGGGATTTTATTCGAAGATTCTAACGAAACGAAGAGCCGATAAAGAACCGGTCGACCGAAGTATGATTGAGCATGAGAGATGTGATAGAGTGAAGGATAATTAGATGGATAGTTGTAAAACAATAGGATAGTGGACTGTATTGAGGATAGGAGATGAAAAAGATCGGGATAGAAGCACACGTGAAGTCATTGATTAGAATAGAGTTGATGGATCTATTAGAGAGGTATCGAAATTACAAACTGAGATAACGCGCGGCGCGACTATGATGATACGATACGTGTTACGTATAACGATCGACGAGACTATGATTTTTCACTCTGTCGCTAAGGGCTCGTTACAATTGCGATGCCCATTGGTTGAGAAAGGGGATTCTATGTACGACCACAGTTTCGGAATATATTGAAGATGGACACGACTCAAGATAATAAACACTGAAGATAATAATCGCTTCGTGTGCATACACGAAATCGGTACGGCTATGGAGAACCAAACCTTCTCGGAACTATCAATTCGATTCAGAAATTGCGTAACAAATTTGAAGTACGTCAGACCGTTGAAGTACGTCTTAAGCTTTGCGAAAGAAACCTTTTGTCGTGGTGACATGAAGAAAATACACGCCAACAATGGGTGGCGAATCTCAAAGTTTGAATTGACGTAAGTTTTGAGCTGATTGGGATTGATTTTGACTCATTATCTAAATACTATCTACGGTGATTATGTACAATATTTACAAGAGGTGACAAATTTTTGTGATTGGCCGAGTGTAGGATGATTGAGCGGTCTTGACGCTGACGACTCTAGTGAGGTTGTCTGGTCCGGGGTGAGTTTTGATAATTCGGCCCAATTCCCACTTGGATGGGGTGAAGTGGGATTTTCTAGAAGTACTAAGTCACCCTCCTTGAGATTTTCATGGACTTTGGTTCATTTTCCGCGTTGTTGAAGTGTCTTAAGGTAATCATTCGACCACATTCGCCAAAAACGCTCAGTCATTCACTCGACGGATTGCCACCGGCACAAGCGATTGTTCGACAAATCCAGCAGTGATGGAGTAGGCAAACTTCTTAGAGCTGTGCCCACTAGGAAGTGGCCGGGCGTCAACGCGTCGATGTTGTCGGACGAAGGAGCGATGGGTTCAGACACGCCTCGATTTTGTACCGGAGTGTAGAGAACTCTTCGGAAGTGGGGATGGACGCACCTACCACCCTTCGTGAATGGTGTTTTACACTTTTTACTCCTCCCAGATGCTACCGAAATGGGGGGTATAAGGGGGCAGAAAATGCCAATTGATTCCATCCGAGGCTAGTCTGGCATGGAGGTCGGCATCAAAAATAATGGCTTCAAAATCGGCAACTAGTTCTTTACTAGCGCCTTGAAAATGTGTTCCTCGGTCGGAATAGATGTCGCTCGGAAGACCTCGTCGTGCCAATAGGCGGTCTAGAGCTGCTAGGGAAGTTTGAGACGTATTATCGTTCTCTTATTCGAGGTGAATGGCTCGCGTTGACAGACAGACGAGTAGGGCCACATATGCCTTGTATGGTTTAGCACCTCGATGTCGTTTTGCGAGGAGGGAGAAGGGGCCAGCGTATCCAACGTCAGTATGCGCGAGAACATAGCATTGTCCTTACGGATGGTACATCGGCCATAAACTGAGATATAATAGCTGCTCGCTCTCTGATACACTTCACATATTCTTAGATAATTTTTCTGACGGCTGATCGAGCGCCCAAAATCCAGTACGACTCTCTCAAAGTCCGGAATGCCAGTTGAGTACCTCCATGGCACGTAAGAAGGTGTATATGTTGAGTGAGGAGCTCGGATATGCGATTACGGGATAGTACTACCGGAAATTTACGATGGTACGGAAGAGGTGAATGGCGAAGCCGCCCGCTAACCCGGATGATACCACATTCATCCACAAACGGATTGAGTTCAGCCGAAGGGCTTGATTTTGGCGACGGTTGGTTTGATTCAATTGCTGCCAACTCCGAAGAGATTTCGGATAGTTAAGATTGCCTTATATAGTAGTTGGTGGCTTCCGTGATTTCAGCGGCGGATAGAGGGGTTGTCAAATCGCTTTGTTTAATCTATTCTTCCATGACGCAAATAAACTTGCACACGTAGGCCGTAACTCTAAGAAGTCTCGGCCAGGATGAGATATGATGCTGTAGATCCCATTCTTCCTCAGATTCCTCTGAGGCTACGAGATTTGCTTGGATTTGAGCTTTACGCTCTAAGTTAGGAACGTCACGGGTTTCGATTGACTGATAGGGCCAGCATTCCGAAGTTGATGAAAGCCACGTCGGGCCCCACCACCAGAGAGGTTGATCGATGAAGGAGCTTGTAGAGATCCCGCACGAGGCACAATCGGCAGGATTCATGGCCGTGGGGATATGGCGCCACACGGCCGTAGGAAGTTTTGTCTGAATCTCAACCACGCGATTGGCCCCCAAGGTTTGTCATGTGGCAGGTTCCTTTTGTATCTAGCCTTAAGCTATCATCGAATTCGTCCAACAATGCACCGGGGAATCGAGGGTTAGCCTGGACGTTAGAATATAGGACAGAACACCGGACAGCAGAAGCGTAGCAGATAGTTCCAAGAGAGGAATTGACGAGGTCTTCAAGGGTGCGACCTTTGACTTTGCCATGAGAAGTGATACCTTAGGCTTCTCCGAGTCATCAGTCACTCGTAGATACCCTACAGCAGCGTAGGCCGCCGAGGACGCATCGCGAAATCCGTGCAGCTCGGCGTCTTGGATATGAAGGCGTTCACCTGTCCATCTTGGGATTGGAATCGATTTTAATTGGATGAGATCTTGATAGAATGCGATCCAGATATTCAGTTAATCTGAAACCAGCCGTTTATCCGAACCCAACTTTGCAGACCAAAGTTGCTGCATTACGATCTTGGCTTTGAGGACTATAGGCGCGATCTACCCAAGTGGATCGTAAATTTTGGAGATTTTGCAGAGAATGTCTCTTTTCGTTGGTTGAAGGGACGAAAGTAAATCAACGGTGATGGAAAAAGCATCTTCTGATGGATTCCATCGTATACCAAAGACCTTGAAATCCTCGCCCTTTTGGAATGAACGATCGTTTGAGGCGGATTCATCGGTGGGAGCAAAGCCTTCCAAAAGCTGAGGGTTGTTGGAGGCCCATCTCCCCAAGTGAAACCCCCCTGAAGCGAGAAGCTGAGTGAGTTACATGCGTGTTTGGAAAGCAGCCGGAAAGTCATCTACGCCGAATAAGATATCGTCCACATATGTTATATCAATAAATTATACAACTGACAAAGATTCATAATTGTTAGCAAGACATTAGAGAATTCTCCAGCTTGACATATTCTGCAACGTTTCATTTTTTGATTGATGACGATTTTGTCAAATTTGAAGTTATTCATTCTTCTTATAATTCAACTCCTATTTTTTATCTGAATGATTCAGAATATCAGATGAAGTACATTCAGCATCCTGGTACATTAAAATTTTCATGAATAACAATTGTGAGATAACCTCAACAAGAAAATTGAAACTGATAAGGGGATTGTTGCGTCGTGTTTCGATATTTAGAGAGTGTCGACCTCTCTTGACACCGCGACGCATCGAAATATGATGTATCACTTCAATTATGATGTCATATACACAATTACGCTTATCATCAGTTCCTGATCTACTTATCGACATCGATCTACGTTTCATGGTCTTCGCCACGAGGCTTTCTTCTCGTCTCACCTTTTACCGAGTACAGATTGTTCGTTTCAATCTCCATTGCGGAATTTATACACCGCGCTCTTATAATGATATGCAGTTGTCTCTTTTTGAAGTTGGAATCTGGCGGTATTTGCATGTGCAAATCCGTCAGTCTTAATAAGAATCTGTCCGACGAATTATAATTTCTCAATTCCTAACTTAAGTGTATGAGTGAGTCTGTGTGTTCCTTGATGGCCATCACACGTGGAAAAACCATTGTTAAAGGATATTGCGGGCCCGCTGTGAAATCAACGAATTGATAAGTATTTGTCTTCTTCCGCTGGAAGTTCAATGGTATTAAAGTTTAGTTGAATTTTAATCAGATTCTTTATCATTACTCAACGGACGAAGAAGCCGACCCAGCTTTCTTATAATTCATTTTCCGCATCAAAATCACAACGCTCGAGACATCTTTTTCCATTCTATTCTCTTCTTTCTATTACATTCAGATTTTATCAGTTGTTTAATAAATTTCTTTAGCATCCGATCGAGATGAAACAGGAATATTATGCATACCGAGGGAAATTTCCGGCATTTTGACTAAAACACTTCATTTTTCCTCCAATTTTTTGGCACCAAAGTGAAGTGTTTTGGTCAGAATGAAGTAAATTTCCCTAAGGGTACGAATAAGATGAATAGAAAAACAGTTGGAGAAAAATGATAATACTTTTATAATAACCGTACACGGAAAAAAGAAAACAGCATTGGTTACTGTCCATAACAGCAATCAGTTGAAAAACAAATAAAAACACGCTTGGATGATAGAGGTTAACGCGATCACAGTGATGTGTACTGCAGTGAAATTCGTCAATATTGCTTGGACATTAACGGTTACTGGGAGACGCAGTAATGAACGGCGTGAATTTGATTTTTCATTTTTTTTCAATGAATTACTGCGATTCACAGTAACCATTGCTGTTTTCTCCTTTCCGTGTACCCAATATTGTGAGCATTATGATAATTATCATTTCAATTCCTGCAGCGTTTATGAAAATCCACACAACCTCTTTGAATTCCTTCATTTTGAATAGTACTTCTACATAAGGGCAGAGGTGAGTTGAAGGGATTGCTAACGAGATATGAAAAACATAGTCCAGTTTCTGATTGGCAGTATCACGTTTTCCGTTTATCTCTTCATGCTGGCTGGCTCAGAAGAAAAATTCAACCAATCATACATTTTTCTTCAAAAGAAAAAAACGTGATACTGACCATGATTTTAACATTGCGTCAGCAATCTCTGCTATTCATCTCTGATAAGGATGTGTAAAACTACCTGCAATGGGAATTTTCATGAAACTTTAGAAATCACCACACTGACTGTAGATGTTCCCGACGACACCTGTACGGTGTGCACAATGCTCAATCGTTCGAGATTTTTATTTTGGACCAATCAAATCAAAGCATGAAATGAATTGGGCCCCGCTTCGCGCACTTTGCACACCAGGGAACCCAAGATACAATAGGAAATCAAAGTTTCATGTTCGACATCTGAGATTGTAGGGGGCGATACTATAGCCACTAACACATAATCCTTTTTGTCTGTACATGAATGTAAGAAGAGGCATGTGTGAGTGGCTACAGTATTGCCCCCTACAATCTTGACTGGCGAACATGACAATCTTCTGTCCATTGTAGCTTGCGTACCCGGGTGCACACTGTGCAGGTGCTGTCGGAAACACCCTGTGTCGGATTTCTTATTGGGGTCTAGACACACAAGCTACGTAAACGTGAACGTAAGGAACGGAATGTTGCGCAGATTTCGTATACGGTCCTTGCGCATCCGTTCTCAAGTTTACGTATCTTGTGTGTCTAGGCCATTACTCAATCACGGCATTCTCGTATAGTTGGTTACTAGAAATCCCCATTCCGTTCCGTCAGCTGTTTCGGTCCTAGAAACTTCACCCTTACATATATAGGTCTACAGCACATCGGGCCAATTTTCTTTCGGATCTATTGAGGCTACCTGCTACATATACACCGGGAAACAAGTTTTTCTGTTCTGCGAATGTGCGGAATGATTTGCACTTGCGGGTGATAACAGCCAATCAAAAGTGGAAATATGTCACTTCGTCACTCGTTCTTATGACCGACTTTAATCCTAAGCTGATCAAATTCAGGCAAAAATTTTCTAATCGGTTCTAATAGGTCTTCTTAAGCAGGGTTATTTCCCAATTTATATGATGAAAGGGAACCCAATAAACATTTTTGTGGAAATCTTACGGGACATAGATATCTTAAACGTATATAGAAGATGTATTATACAACATTGTAAGGCATCTTTTGGATCGCTTCAATGTATCTTTTAGAGTGATCCAAAAGAGGGATTCAAAAATGTTTACTGGAAAAGTATTCGTGAAAATTTTTGAGAACTACAATGCGATTCGTGACTGTATATAAATAAAAGGTTTTCTGGAGGTTTGTTTCATCATTTTTTGTATTCTTCTTCCAAACCAAGCCAAATCTCATACGGTTCAAGGATATAAATTGGATATCTAAGATATTTTCGACATCCAATGCAGATCCAATGGACGTCAAATGAATATTAGACGAATATTGGAATATCCATTGAATACTTGATAGATGCCATATTTACTCTGTAAATCCGAATCAGTGAAAAGTACTGAGAATCAGTGAATTCCACTGACCAACCAGTGCTAAGTCGTCCACTGTGGACGACTTAGGACTGATTCGCCAGTGAAATTCACTGATTCTCAGTACTTTTCACTGATTCGGATTTACAGAGTAGACGTGCTGTATGAGATCTGTACCCAGATGAAACACGATGGATTCTTTTTCAAGAACAAGAAAGAGAATTTTTCAAGAACTCTTTTCGAACTAATGAATTTATAAGGAACTCTGGAGGAGTTCAATGTTTGAGACATTCACGAATACTGTGAGGGTACTGTGAGAATACTTTCAGAATTGTTTCAGTACTCTCACAGGACTCGTTAATGTCTCAAACATTGAACTCCTTCAAACTCTTGTTGAATTCATCAAATTCAAAAAGAGTTCTTGAACAACTCTATTTCTTGTTCTTCAAAACGAATTTTCCATGTACTATCAGGTTATTGACTGATTTGTCAAATTTTTGTGTAGTGAAAGTTACAAACTCACTTTTTATGTTCTACTGGATAAATTTTGGTCAATTATGATTTTTTTGAAAAAAGCACTGAAAGTTGTTTCCTTATCAGAATAGAATTGGATGAAAAGAACAATTCACAATCAACAATTTTTCAATACAGAGAATAGTTCAAATTTATTCACTAGAGGAATACAGATGAACTGTAAGAATTATATATTTTCGAAATATTCTAGAAAAATTTTTAAAAATCTGACTGATTATTACAATTCATTCATATTTCTTTAGATATCAGCTATTTCTTGTATTGAAAAATTGTTAAATGTTTCCTTCATTCAATTTCATTTTGATAAGAAAAAAAAATCAAAAAACTATATTTATATATATTATTTCCAATGTGAGATTTCCATAAGAATCAGTTGAAAGTTAGGTGAAAGTAAAAAGAAAACAATGGCAATACCGAATCTCAATTTGAAACTCGACTTCCCACACATTTCCCTGAGTTTCCAATTTTATTTTCGAAATTCCCTGAGATTTCCAGAATATTAAAAATCCCTGAGCTTTCCCTGATTTCCCGGTTCTGTCACCACCCTGGAATATGACCCCGCATCCCGTTTGTTGACACATTTTTGTCATACCTATCGCTGCTTCTAGAGCACCGTGTGTAACAAACCCCTTTTTCAGGGTCTTCTCACGTAATATATGTAATTCATGTATTGATACATGCTACATATTACGTATCATGATCGCGTAATAATTGTAACAAATCTCTCTCTACTGTCCTCTGAGTGTGCAGACGTGTGTCACATCGCTCCGTCAAAATTTCAATTTTTTACGGGGATAGAGAAAGCGGATGAGCCAAAGATTTTACACATTGATGTAATTAGAGTCAGTGAATATCCATGTGTATTATCTAGTCGGAATGTGCTGAAGTGGAACCATGAGATTTGAATTTGTGAAAATCGTCGTTTCGATAAACGATAGATTCGTACTCAAAAGTGTCAACGTGGTCGCGAGGCGTATGCGGCAATTAATTGGGGCCATTGACCTAAATCGGTAATGTCGATATGAGTGACGACTATGCAGAATATCGTTGTTCTGCGTGTGAAAAAGAAATAAAGAATGTGGTTGCGCAATGCGAAACTTGTAAGAAATTCTTCTTCCATCCTGGATGTACGTTTAAGCATAAAATTTATAACAAAATCATGAAATTGTAAAGTGTAACGGGCCATTTGAACAATTGACAATTGAAAACGAAAAAGCAGAGATGAAAAAGACAAACGTCAGCAGGGATAGATCGGGATCGTTAGGAACTACAGGAACAACAAGCGCTTCGGGTAGTACTGGTGAACAGGCAAGTGTGGATACAAAGATAAACTGGCTGATCAGGACAGTGAGAGAAATGGAAGATGAAGTAGCATGTAGGAGTGAAATTGAAGCGATGATAAAATCAATAATTCGCGAAGAATTAGAAAACTTCAAGCGAGATCTGGGAGATTTGAGGAAAAGTATACAAGAGAAGACCATAGAAATAGCAGGGAATGAAGCTAAAAGTTACAGTGAAGCTGTGAAGGAGAAAAACAAAGAAAGTGTGCTGATTGTCAAACCGAGGATAGATCAAGAAAGTGAAACAACTAAGAAAGTTGTGAAAGGAAAAGTGGATATAAAAAACTTGACGGTAGGGATAACCACAATCAAAAAATGTGGCAATGGATCGATTATTTTAGGTTGTGGAAGTGAGATAAAAAAACTGAAGGATACAGTATGTGAAAAGTTAGGTGATAAATTTGTTATCACAGAACCGAAGAAGAGAAAACCGAGAATGAAAATTATAAATGTCAGTGAAGAAGAAATGAACCTGAATGATAACGATCTGAGGGATCCGATCTTGAAACAAAATGAAATCAATGAGAGAGATGAAGGATTTTACATGGGAGTAGTAAAAAATAAATTGAAGAGAAAAAGGATAGTAGGACGCGGACAAGGAGGAAAAAAGAGTTGAAGGATCTCTAATAATCGAGGTGGATGAGATGACGCAGAAAAACATGATAAGAAGAGGAAAAATCAACATCGGACGGAGGAAGTGTCGTGTCTTCGAGTATCACAATGTTATAAGGTGTTTCAAGTGTTGGGGCTATTTTCATATTGCCAAAAACTGTACGAGACAAAGTTCATGTTAAAAGTGCGCAGGAAATCATAAAGCGGATGAATGTACGGAAACAAAGAAGAGATGTGTGAATATCATGCATAAAATTAACACATACAATCTGAAAATAAGTCATGAGCATGAGGCTGTGAGTTTGGAATGACCAACCCATTTGAAAGCATCAGAAGAGGAAAAGAAAAGAACGGGCTGGAATTCTACGATATAGCAATCACAGAGAGGACTGATTATATACACGAATGCGCAAAGTCTAATGGCACATGAAGATGAGATCCACCATGAGATCTTGCAGAAGATAAATCCGGCCTTCTTGGCCCTGTCGGGGACAAGACTGATTGGCGACATTGAAGATAGTGAAGTGGATGTGCCGGGATATAGTGTCACTAGATGTGATGCAGAAAACAGGAGCACAGGAGGAGTTATGTTATATATAAGGTACGATATAAAATATGGAGTAGTATTGAAAGAGAAATTAATATCTAACGGTTGGTGTATTGCGGTAGAAGCAAAGAGCGATGTATATAAAGGAGTGATTGTTGTAGTGTACCACTCGCCGAGTGCGTCAGATGGTGAATTTTTGCGATTCCTTGAGGATACGGTAGACTTAGTTGTAATGAAAGATCAATGTATAATAATGGGGGATGTGAATATAAATTTGATGACTGACTCATTTTATGCGAGAAAACTGAGAACTGTTATGTCTAGCTTAAGTATGAAACAATATATTGATAAACCTACGAGAATTACGAAAGACAGTAAAACATTGATAGATGTGGTTTTTGCTAATGATAAGATAAATTGTAGAGTACTCGATAAACCAAAAATAACTGACCATTCGTGTATTAGTGTTGAAGTTAACATAAGTGAAGAAAGTGAAAGATTCAGAGGGTTTATTAGTAGAGATTATAAGGGATTTAATGTAGCTGAATACTGTAAAGCAATAGAATCAAGGTTTGTGCATAGTGATGATCCAGAAATAAATGCAAGAGCTGAAAAATTCGTCCAGAGTTTAGTGGATGCATGAGATATAGCACCTAAGAAGGAATTCAAAATTCCAAAAATTTGGGACGGGAAAAAATGGTATTCGGGGGACATAAGAACAGCTGCTCATAGGAGAGATAAAGCATATGCTAAAGCATTGTATACGAATAATGAACTTTATGAATTTAAAATTGAGAGAAATAGGGTAGTAAAAATAATTAGAACGAAAAACAAAAAATTTTATGAAGATATGATAGACGAGAACAGGAATGATTCACAAGTGATGTGGAAAATCTTGAAAGAAATAATAAAGGGAGAGAATATGGGGTCTAAGGAAGTGAGTAATGCAGAATTTGAAATATTGGATAATATTGAAGAATCTCGCAGATAACTCCAATTTATACTATATACAGAGCATTAAAGATATAACACAGTTTATAGGAGAAGTTGATAGTAGGCGAAAATCTATTCATGTTATTGAAAACGAAGGTCTCATGGAAAATCTTGATTGGATAGATGTACATAAAGTGGAACGGATCGTTATGAACTTGTCGAATAAAAAAAGGGACAGATGAAAGAATAAGCAGTGATTCACTGAAATCAAGCATACAAGTCATAAAGGGAGAATTCATGGAAGTAATGAATGATTCGCTAAGCAAAGGCATATGTCCAGAAGGGTGGAGAAGTTCCACAATAATTCCAATTCCTAAGATACAAAAACCTGAGAAAGCTAGTGAATATAGACCGATAAACATATTACCAGTTTATGAAAAGGTACTAGAATTGGGAGTGAAAGAACAAATAGAGAAGTATTTACAAGACAATGATGTAATAACGGCCCAGACAGCACCGAAAATTCTCGGAACATTTTAGAAACTTGTTTCTGGTTTCCTAGATTTGATTCTGAAAACATCATATCCTGGATGTTTGAAGAACGTTTTTTTTTTAATGCATCCTGTTGGATTTCGAAAACATTATTTTCATGTTCTTGAAATATTTTTGGAACATTTCAATAATTGGAAGAAATAAGGAAAACATTTATGCGACGTTTTTAAATCATGTTCGGTAAAATGTTTCCATAACCTCCCTCGAAAACGTGAATAAAACTTCCTAGGACATTTTCACGTTTCCAAAACATACATCTAACGTTTTCAAAATATCCTGGGACGTTTTTTGCATGTTTCGTATATTACCAACCATGTTTTGGGAATGTTCTCAAAACGTTTCAGTGCTGTCTGGGGGAGCACCAATCAGGTTTCAGGAAAAATGATTCTTGTGAGACAGCGCTATAAACTATCATTGATGAATGGAAATTGATGTTTAGTGAGGGGGAAATTGTAGATATCATATTTTTGGATTTGAAACGAGCATTCGAAACAGTAGATAGAGGGAGGCTTATAGAAAAACTACATCAGTATGAAACAGGGGTATGACACTTCCTATGCTTACCGTATAAAAATGAGGGTCACAATTTGTATCCCCCTCCCCGATCCCCACTCACCCGCGCGGCAAGGTGGCGCCACTAAACTTCGTCAGCAGAAAAGTTTGTTGTCAACATTGGATCAAAAACATGCAGAAATATTGGTTATGATCGTTAATTTATAAAGTTTTCAATTTTAAATAAACATAGATATGCGCAAGTGTATAGTACGTGGGTGCACGTCAGGTTCACGTTCGAACCATGAAAAAGTGCAACTTTTCTGCGTACCAAGAAATAAGCAGGCTCTTGAGAAATGGCAAAGAGTTTTACATTGCACAGATTCGTTAAAGCCTGATCAACGTGTTTGTGGATATCATTTCCATCCCACTGACATTGAAAAAGAAAAACTACTCCTAGCTGCTGATGGCACAGTGCTTGGTATAGTAAGTTCAATTTTGATTATTCACTAACCTCGAAACAATTTATTTATTCTATTTGATCATAATTGCTTTTGTCTTCCATTAATTCATAATTGTTTGATTCAGTCACCTTATGTAAATCCACGACTGAAGCGAAGTGCAGTTCCGTCAATTTTCCCATGGGATGATTTAATCGAAACCAACATACCAATTGTGAGTGATACGTCTGGAGTTGTAACACCTTCCAAAACAACAAAACCAGGGACAGTTGGATCACAATCAGATAATGTTGTTGAATTTGTATCTGTATCGTCAACGTTGGATTCTACAAGTATCATTGAGCCTGTAGAAGCTACATCAATTGAGAAAAATATATCTAAGGGAATAAAAACTGCTACTTTCGAAGTCATGTCATCTACGAATCAGGAAAATGTTTCAACGCAGGAAGGAAATATAACATTCGGTGATTTATTTCAAGGTGCTTCGATTCTGGTTCCACACGGCTGGATTAAACAAAACGTGATTTTGGAAAACTGCCGAATAATCTCTTTCATGAATATAATTCATGAAGAAATTGAAAATTCATTTAGAAATTGGGTCGCGAAAGAAGTTGTGATTCGTGAAAATTTGACAGTGCAAGTAAGCTAGAATGATTTTGTTGATGAGATAATAATTGTTCATTTTTATCCTTTCAACTTTTTTTATGATGAAAACATGTTATTTTCACTATAACAGTCTTGTGATGGACATCATTGTTTTCCAAAATTGAAACACACATTGCAGTACTTCAAATGACCTCAACATTTATCGGTAGCCTTATATTAAAAATTTATTGTACCGTTATGTTCTTGGATCTTGAGTCTTTTATAGAAACGAAACGAATATTCATATTCACAAAATTTGATGAATCATCGGTGTTTATCTCGTTGAATTCACTCCTCGAAACTGGGAACATCGATTAAAGAATAAACTGTAAGATGTTTGGTTCTTATCAACTTTTTCTGATCTGATGTGCTGTATGAGTTCTCGTGTTAGTTGTACTGGCGCTTTCTTCTCTTTCAACGTTAAGATTTACTTCAACATATTTGAAATTCACATATATAAAAAATGTGCTCATGAAATTCAGAGTGAAATCATTTTTCATGACATTCACCATGAACAACTGTTATTCATTAACCATTACGTCTACATTTTACGTATCAAATTAATGTGTTGCACCTTTTAATTGCAGATAAAAGTCATGTCCCGAGAAGTTGACAGTGAAAGAACGACCTTTAAAAGTGCAATCAAAAACATCCATGATGTGAATAATATTTTATCCATGTTAGATGAATACCGGATTTGTGCAGGATATAAAGGTACTATTGCAGCGAACACTGTACCAACAAGTGTTTCCTATTTCGATGTTTCTGGTATTTTGCGACATAAAAATTGTCTGTTGTTGGTACCTGATGGCACAAAATGTAAATTTTGTCACACTTTGTGTCGCACAATCAAACAAAAAATGTTTCGAATTAAACAACAAGGAGAAACATCGCGTGTTTATTTAAATCATTCACCTACAAAACATGATGTGAAAAAACTCAGAAAGGTTTGTAAAGCTAAACACAGAGCAAAAAATGTTGCCCAGGAACGCACGTTCAAATTAAAACGTCAACTGCTGAGGATAAAAATGCAGATTTCAAATACGAGCAACGAGAGCTGGGAATCAAAATTAGCTGAGAAAAATGTACCAGAGTATCAACGAACTGCTATACGAGAAATAATCAAGGCGTCTAGGTGTAAGGCCTCAAAAGGCAGGCGATACTCTGAAGAGTGGATCCTTCTATGTATGCTCTTGCACATGCGATCTCCAGTAGGATATAATTTTATACGAAGCAATCAAATTTTACCGCTACCAGATATTCGGACAGTTCGAAGGTCAATATAATCTCCAATCGAGGTTTGACTGCACATGATTTTATACCCCAATAGTACACCCACTGACATCCACGTTGTATCTCCGTAGACTCTACATGGATAAAAGGTGGATGAACGAAAGTGCCACGTAGAGGCAACGTAAAAATGTTCAGTGCTGTAGTAATTGGTTGAATTATGAGACGAATAATGAACATTGGAATTTCGTTACAGATATTTAGCAATCATTGATTCTTGTTGCGGCTTCGATCCGAAATTTTTCGGATTATTTGGAGAATATCTGGCTGAAAAACCGATTAATGAACGCCACGGTCTCATTGTCCTTGATGAGATTGCTACGCGAAAAAGTGTTGGAGTCAATTCAAAAAATTTAACTTATAAGGGTCTCGTGGATTTTGGTTCTGACGGTCCTCAAGCAACGGACTTGGCTGAGAAAGCAGATCATTGTTTGGTATTTATGTTCCAGCCATTAAATGCAGCATATACACAACCGTGTGGAGTTTTTGCGTCTAAAGGCACAGTAAATGGGACCGTTATCGCTCAGCTGGTCGTAAAATGCATAACATTATTAGAAAAAGTTGGTGCTATTGTGCATGGCGTGATAACCGATGGTGCTGCGACGAATCGTAAATTTTGGACAGAAATGGGTGTCACTGGGAAGAAAAATCTTGTGAAAAACTATTTCGAACATCCCGTGAATGAAAATCGAGAAGTTTTCGTATTTTCAGATACACCCCATTTAATCAAAACAATTAGGAATGAATTATATAATCACGGACAACTACAGGTGAGACTTATCAACACGATCTTCATCAGTATTTGAAATATACCGAATTCTCCAAATACTCACATAGCACGTTATTTGTAAAGTGTGCTTCAAGAATTCTAAAAGTACTTTTGAATTTGCAAAACATGTTTGAAAATATTTTCGAAACTTTTTGTGCTTCATGGGTATTGTACATTATTACGAAATATTTTACATTCATTACTTCCACAGATGGATCCCACGATGCCTGCAATTAAATGGGAATATTTCAAAATTCTCCACGAAAAAGATGCGGTACTAACGCCTCGAATGAGATTATGTCCAAAAATCACGAGACAGCACATTTATCTAACCAATTCAGCAAAGATGAGAGTTCGGTTAGCTACTCAGGTGTAGATACTTTCCAAATTATGCTGAATTCCAGTTTGTAAATCCCACAGCTGGTAGTAACTGTTCTTCATTACTAAACTTCAGATTTTCAGCAAAACAATGGCAATAGGACTGCGAAAATATAAACATTCCACTCCAGAATTAAAAGATTGCGAATCAACAGCGATGTTTTGTGATTGGATTAACGACATGTTTGATGCACTGAATCGTACATCTAATCCCTTTGGAGTAAAACCTGGCAGTGATGATTTCAAGGTTTTTTCTTAACACATAAAAATACGAACAAAAATTCCATCATCCTTTCGTTTGAACGACATATTTAATTGAAAATAATTACCCACAATATATATTTTAGGTAATTCAAGAAGCCTTACAAAGGTTAGATGATTGGGAGCAAAAGGTCTGGGAAGGATGCATTCCAGCTGCTTCATTTTTGACGAAACAAACCGCGGAAGGCTTGCGAGTGACACTCAAATCCAGCTTGGAACTAATCTGTTCGCTTACTAAAAATTATGGATTCGATTCCGTGTTAACTGGGAAGATAAACCAAGATTCTCTGGAGGTACAAAATAGTAATATGAGAACGGTGCATACAATAGTGAGTGCATTCGTTCACCGTTTTTTCATCAAATGCTCCAGATACTTATAGGATATTAATTGAAGATAGTTGGCAAAACTTTCTGAAATTCATTTTATAGAAATCTATAAGAGGATCCGACAAAAAAAGTTTTAGGGATTTATAAGAGGTTCATAGATCATCATAAATACTTTCGGAAGATTATTTCTCAGAAAAAAACTAAACATAAATTTTATACAATTTTAAAATTTCGTCCACTCGGATATTGTTTCCCTTCTGTTGTTCAGCCTGTGTTTTCTATGCTGTCTTGTTTTCTTTTCTTATGATATTGTTTTGGGTGGGAATAGATGTGTGTGTGTGTGTGTGTGTGTGTGTGTGTGTGTGATAGATAGTCTCTAAATTGTAGATGCCAGTGCACCCACAGCAGGTATCCTTTATGTTTTCAGAAACACCCTACCAAGCACAAGAGTTCTTCAAGATTTCGTAATAGATAAATTCTATTCATTATGTTTTTTTTTAGAACTTCGGTCTTATCTGCGATAGCAATTGACCGCTTTTATGAGGAAATTGAACTCTGTTCGCATTTCTACACAATCATTAAATATACGATGATCAGGAAACATTGAAGGATTCATGACAAATCGTTCATTGTTGTAAGGAAGATATGGAGAGAATTAGAAAAATAGCTGCAATGGTGTCTCAATTCGCTTCATAAAACCAAGTAGATATTGATTCCTTTCCTCCTCCTTCCTTCCTTTTTAATACTCATCTTCCCATTCTTATGTCACGCAGAGATTTTTCGGCAGTATACGACAAGCAGGAGGTGCAAATGACCATCCTAGTACTCCAACTTTCCTCCAGATATACAAAATCCTCTCCACCTTCAGCATCCTGAATCCTCCTAAGACTGGAAATTGCACCGTTATATCTAATCAACCTAATGATTTACTTATATCACTAACCGATTTGAAGGAAATCTATCACAAACCACACAGTTCAACACTCCTTTTACAATCAATAAAAACTAAAATTGAGAAAGGGATTAGTCATTGTGATTGGGATATTTCCGATACATTAGGCTATAATGACGCTTTACCAGAAGTGGTAGACTGCCTGATTTATTGCACTGTCAGTTCAATAACAAAACAATTACTCAAAAACGTGACTTGTGAGGTTTGCGTCAATGCAATCAGAAGTGAACAAGCATTCGGTACATTACCAGTTGTTACTACAGTGAATTTGTATTTGAAAAATCAATTCATTCACCCTCACATAGGATTTTTTCAAGCTGTTCGATTTTTGGAAAATATATTTCAGAAATATGCCCATAAACCTGATGTGATTGAACTTGTGGTAAGTGAAGCAGGAGAATCTCTCAAATTTCCGTGTAGTATACATGGAAGTGAAATCATGACTCTTGTAATTTATCATTATATTAACATGCGAATGAGGCAACATTGTAACCGAGTGAATAGTGAACAGCAAAAATGTAATCAAGAAAAGAAAAAGTTTTCGAAATTTTGCACCACGTAATTTTATCATTATGTATTCAAATTTTCTACGATTTACAATAGATGGTAATATTGTTTTCATGCGAGATGTAAATGAATCTGGTATATCCTGTTGAAATTCCAGAATCCTTGTGTCCCTTAGATATTCTATTGTACGAAATTATAAGGAATACTATTTTTCATTCGAATGAATTTTACTGAAAAAATTGATTTCAATGAACCAATTTGATGTATTAATGCACATATGAAACATCAAATCTACAAATGAATAATAAGTTCACACGATTGAAACATATTTTTTCCATTCATCACAATATAATATATTTTTATTCACGCTAACACTTCATTGTTTTTCGGTAATTATTGAAGGAATGTCTTATATTGATGAATCATCAAGGATGACCTACCACATCACTTGAGACCAACCTTACATTGAATAATTTCGTATATTCATGTATTTGTACATTTTCGAGTCAACATAATTATTAATCTAACCACTGAATTGATGTTTTGGGTTAGCCTATTCAACTGCTGACGAAAACGGGTGCTGCCACCTATTGGAGCGGGGGTGAGGGGTGCGGGAGGGATGACATCGAATTAAGAACATGTTTTTCAACAGAGTGTCATACCCCTGGTATGAAATAAGAGGAATGGTACTTGAATGGATTAAATTGAACCTTAATAATAGAACCCAAAAAGTTGTATTTAATAATCAATGGTCGAAATGTATTGCAACAGAGTACGGTGTACCACAAGGATCTGTGCTGGGGCCCCTATTGTTCATATTATATATGAATGACATAATTCGATTTTGTCCAGAAGGATGTAGTATCAAAATATTCCCAGACAATACAATTATATATGTAAAAAGGGGCAGCAGTGCGGGAGTAGAAATGAAACTGAATGAAGCATTACTTGTAATTGAAAATTGGATGAGTAGAAACAGATTGAAAATGAATGCCGCTAAAACAATATATATGTTAATGAGGAGTGTGCGAAAAGAGTTAAGGGAATGTACAACAGTAAGATGCTTCGATGATACAGAAATAGAACGTGCGGAAAGTTCCAAATATCTTGATGTCATTATCGATAGTGAACTGCAATTTGAAGATCATTGTGATTATATGCTAAAGAAAATAGGGAAAAGAATAAGTTTTTTAAATAGAATGAGTAGTGATATATCAATTTATACTGGATGTACGGTTTATAAATCGATAATAGCACCTTATTTTGGATATTGTGCGACATTGTTAGTGGGATTCGGTGAGACACAGTTGACAAAATTACACATAGCGCAGAACCGGGTTGTGAGAGTCATATTACAATTCGATAGATATTGGTTGGGATAGTGCTTGGCGCAGGAATTCGATGACTTAGTGGGTGAATAATCGATCCAATTTTTTAGCCAAGCAAATTTGTCGAACGAATTTATTCAACTTCCTTCGAGTAGCCGATCGACGTTTCGGATCGATACGATCCTTTATCAAGATACAAAATTAATATAATCGTAGAGGAGAGAAAACGTTGTTGAGAGAAATTTCATCCGGACCCATCTACTCGGATGTGGGTAGTTTTTGGATATTGGTTGGGATAGTGCTTGGCGAAACGTAGTGCTCCGAAACGTCAATTGGCTACTCGAAGGGAGTAAAATGAATTCCTTCGACAAATTTGCTTGGCTAAAAATTGGATCGATTATTCGCCCACGAAGTCGTTGAATTGCGCCAAGCACTATCTCAACCAATATCTAAAAACTACCCACATCCGAGTAGATGGGTCCGAATGAAATTTCTTTCAACAACGTTTTTTCTCCTCTACGATTATATTAATTTTGTATCTTGATAAAGGATCTTATGGATCCGAAACGTCGATCGGCTACTCGAAGGAAGTAAAATGAATTCCTTCGACAAATTTGCTTGGCTAAAAATTGGATCGATTATTCGCCCACGAAGTCGTTGAATTGCGCCAAGCACTATCTCAACCAATATCTAAAAACTACCCACATCCGAGTAGATGGGTCCGGATGAAATTTCTTTCAACAACGTTTCCTCTCCTCTACGATTATATCAATTTTGTATCTTGATAAAGGATCGTATCGATCCGAAACGTTGATCGGCTACTCAAAGGAAGTTACATAAATTCATTCGACAAATTTGTTCGGCTAAAAAATTGGATTGATTATTCGCCCACTAAGTCATTGAATTCCTGTGCCAAGCACTGTCCCAACCAATATCTAAAAACTACCCACATCCGAGTAGATGGGTCCGGATGAAATTTCTTTCAACAACGTTTCCTCTCCTCTACGATTATATTAATTTTGTATCTTGATAAAGGATCGTATCGATCCGAAACGTCGATCGGCTACTCGAAGGAAGTTGAATAAATTCGTTCGACAAATTTGCTTGGCCAAAAAATTGGATCGATTATTCGCCCACTAAGACAATGCGATAGATTCACTAAGGTAGAAAGTATATTAGAAGCGTTGGAATTTACGTCAGTAAGGCAACGTTCGTATTATAACGTATGTATTTTTATCTTCAAAACGTTGAATGAGATGTTATCTCAACAATTAGCTACTAAATTGAAATTGGTAGGAGGTCGGACTAGGCAAGCTGGGAATGTGACAATACAATTTAGGAGGACTAAGAATGCGCAGAAAATCTTGTTTCATGAAGGTGTCAAAATGTACAATGCTTCACCAGCTGAGATAAAACGGAGTCATAGTCTTGCTATATTTAAAGGTGAGTTGGAAGAATTTATTAGATTGTGAGTTCCTAAAATATGAATGTAAAAGACTCGATGTATACAAAATAGCGAAGGCTCATGAAGATCAATCAATCGAATCGTATCCTCCAATGACGCGTGATGACCCAACCCTGGTCTCCAATCCCATGCAACTGGATTGTCCGGAACGGAAAGATCTTAATGAATGGAATACTGTTCTTATTTGAATATAACTATAACAATATTGGGGATCCACCAATTGTGAGTGTTTCGTTCTGGACAATCCGACTGTATGGGAGCCCAACATCATGGATAGGGGCCAAATTAATGAAAAACCAAATAAACGAAAAGTTGGTTGAAAAGGGAGATACGTCACACTCTCTCTTTTCAAACACTGATTCCGTTGATTTGTCTTTTCGTTGATTTGGCCCCCATCCAACCTTATGTGGTTCCCGTATTGGAAGATCTTAAGATAAAAGAAGATTTAAGTAGGGTTTTTGTGGCCGGATACACATGATTTGACAATCGCAAGTGATTCCCTAATAATCTCGAATGTCAATTCGGCCAAAAGACCTCCTCCCGAAGATATACATATACCCTTTCGTCTATTATTTAGACCCACGAAGTAAGACATGAGGAGTGTCGGCTCCATGCAACAGACATGGGAAATTTTTTGGGGCACAATTACAAGTCAGATTCCAACACCTCGTTGCGCTGTGAACGTTAGGCAGGGGGCATAACCTCAAATGAAAAGTTCAGACGGATTTCAGCGCAGCCGTTCGGTACCTTCATTAACCCATCAAGGCCCATGGCGAAACCATCATGGATGAAGAAAAAGTGGATACGGGGATGACAGCATCTGATTGAAAGATTATTTTCCATGGAGTGAGATTATTTTTTCCAATTGTTTAAACAATTTTTGTTTGAACACTTACGTCGAAAAATCCAGAAAAGGCAAAACCAACACCGCCATTCGATTCTATGCAAGAATTCATACGAAATCTATGGACGCAGAAATTTTTTTTCTCACTATATTTATTTAAAAAGATTAAATAAATAATTTCGAGTCTGACAACACCCGTTCAGGACCATGGCGAAATCATCATGGATAAAAAAAACGTAGATACGGGGATGACAGCATCTGATTGAAAGATTATTTTCCACAGAGGAAAATTTTTTTTTCCAATTGTTCAAACAATCAATCCTCATCAGCAGTTTTCACTGCTATTCCACATCAGCAGTTGTCACTGCTATCTCACATCAGTAGTTCTCACTACTATTGCACATCAGCAGATTTTACTGCTGTCCCACACCAGTAGTTCCCACTACTATCTCAGATCAGTAGTTCTCACCACTATTCCGAATCAGCAGTTTTCACTGCTATTCCACATCAGCACACAGTGGGGCCAAATGCCAAAAAGCTGGACAAAATTATAAGGGGCTCTCAAATTCGCTTGCGACTTCGTACTCGGGAAGTTTATGGGGTCACTGATTACGAATCCGTTGTCAGAATATCAAAATTCAAAATGGCGGATCCAATATGACGGACGAAAATTTAAAGAAACCATCGGATTTTCTTCAAACTTGGTGATCAGGGGTTTTTGGGGTCGCTGATTACGAATCTGCTGTTTGAGTTCCAAAATTCAAAATGGCGAATCCAATATGGCGGACGAAAATTTTAAAAATCATCGGATTCTCCTCAAATTGGGTACCCAACGGTTTTTGGGGTCGCTGATTACGGATCCGTTGTTTTCATTTCGAAATTCGTAATGGTGGATCCAATATGGTGGACGAAAATTGGGAGAAATCATCGGATTTTTTTCAAATTTGGTGATCAGGGGTTTTCGGGGTCGCTGATTACGAATCCGCTGTCTGAGTTCCCAAATTCAGGATGGCGAATCCAATATGGCGGACGAAAATTGAAAAAATTATCGGATTCTTTTCAAATTGGGTACCCAGGGATTTTTGGGGTCGCTGATTACAAATCCGTTGTCTGCATTTCGGAATTCAAAATGGCGGATCCAATATGGTGGAATAGAATCGAGAAGATCATCGGATTTTCTTCAAACTCGGCATCCAGGAGTTTTTGGGGTCACCAATTACGAATCCGTTGTCAAAATTTTGGAATTCAGAACGGCGGATCCAATATGGTGGACAAAAATTAAGAAAATCATCGCATTTTCTTCAAACTCGGTACTCAGGGGTTTCTGTGGTCGCTGATTACGAATCCAAGGTCTGAAATTCAGAATTCAAAATAACGGACCCAATATAGTGGACGAAAATTGTAAAAATCATCGGATTCCCTTCAAACTCGGTACCCGGGGGTTTTCGGGATCGCTGATCACGAATCCGTTGTCAGGATTCCGAAATTCAGGATGGCGGATGCCAAAAATCAAAACTTCATTCATAACTTAATATTAAACAAGAACTAAACGGCCCATTTTGTTGTTCCTATTATGATCATTATTATTATTATTTCCAACATTGAATCATTATTAATATAATTATCGAATGATATTAACACACCAAATGTGTTAAATCGAAAGATATATACATTCACAATATATACAATAATATAAAAAACTGGAATCGTAATGGTTTTTACTTTTGCCACACTTTTTTCACTCAGATCAGTCTTCTTCTTCACTCTTAGAGGAAGATGATGGGAGAGTTACGTTGTCTTTATCAAGTATATCCGGAGTTTTGATCAGGCTTAACACGTCTCTAGGGAGAAACTTTAGTTTTTTCTTGGGCAACTGTCTTTTACTCCATGACATTGGATCAGAACTCAAAAGGAACCATTTAAAAATGTCTTCATTCGTTTTTTCTCTACTGCATTTCCTGGAGTGATGCTCTCAGTACCTTTGGGAATGAATGTTGTTAAGATATTTGAATATAATTATGTATTCATCGACACCGTTAAAGCTTTTGATCTCAACATGACAAGCAAAATCAAGGAAAAACAAAAAGCAGCTGCACTTTGGGATCATCAGTATAAAGTTTTGAATAAATCCTCTAATTCATAAGTTTACTTGATTCTCAAAATTGTTTTCTAGTCTATGAATTTATGTTTCCAGAGGATGAATTAATTATCTCATTAATAAAAAAGCTTATTAATAAAAAAAAGTATATGAATATCCATAATTCCCCGAATTCCTTACCAGAACAAAACAATCTTCGCGAACATATATTCTCGTGGTTACCATAAATATATAGTTTGCCTAGTAGTCAAAAACGTATTGCGCAATGTATCAAACTGATTGCAGTACTTGAGGAGTCAAATTTTTCCCTTCAAAGTGTCGAGTCCACTGTGACAAATATAGACTATTATTAAGTGATATACATCATTTTCACCTTTCAAAATCTTTGTTACGAGCCTCTTGTGCTTCCTCAGTCAATTGGCCTATAGGTAGAAGAGCAGATGCAATGATCTCAGGTCCGTGGATCAAAAACTTGTGCATCGTAGGTGACATTGTGTACTACGGATATTTTGTCGCGTAGTAGCGTGCCGTGTCTAAAGCGTAACTCCGAAACTTTTCAACGTCTATTTCATGGCCACTTGAAACGGTAGCTAATACTACATGAAGTCGTTGTATTAGGTTGACATCCACCCCTGTGATTTCGGCAGAAACTTCGGGTTGTGCGAAAAATCGCCTAGCGGTATTCCCATCATTTGAGTTCCCAAACCCTGGCTTAGGAACATCGACAATGAGGCCACATTTTTCTTTAAAACTTTTCTGTACAACCTTTTTTCCTTCTTCCACCAAAGCTTTATCTTGTTTTCGTGCTTGCCACTTCTGAATAGGTAGCTTATAAGACAAATGCAGGAGGCCCTCGAAAAATCGTATCCAGCCGTGTAGACAAGACAAACCAAACTGGAGGTTTCCGGTTTTGACCGGCCTGGATACTATATCATCAATTTTGTTGAATTCCTTAGATGTGGCACCACATATATAGCACTTCTGGGTATAGGTTGTCTCACTTATGGCATTGCATACCTTCCCGTCCACCATAGAAAAAGTCATCTCATGTTTCACTGAAACATGTTTTTCATCAGTTCTGAAAGAAGTAGCCCTCAGATTTTCTATTTCATTATCAACCCGTAGCTTCCCTGCAACCAAAACTTCAGTTGATTCTTTCACAAACTCTATTTTGATTGGCCTACAAAATCTGGTTGATGATGGCCTTGGATTCTGCCAAATTATTTTTGAATTGCAGTGTAGGCGGAGAGGCACAAGTGAAGTAATGAACACAGCGGAATCACTAGCTTCCGAACTTTGATATGCTTGTTTGTATGAGGAGTGGCCAGAGCGCCCATCAAACCCCCATTTGGAAATAAGTACCAGGTTTTGTAACTCTGCATCAGATGAAGTTGACAAAACCGAATTCTGTAGCTTTAAAATACGTGTAGCTGTGTGATCAAGAAGTGCTTGTAGTTGCACAACAGCGCAGGTTTCTGTTATTTGAATAAATTCCTTGTCAGGGAAACACATGCGTTTGGCCAGTTGAATTTTTTTATAAGGTGGAAATTTCTGCGGCTCAGCTTCACGCAATAAGCAGTACTGATGTTTTGAGAGCTCGGCATCTACTAGGAGAGCTAGAGCATCTTCATCATTCAACATCTTTGGCTCATTTCACTTGAAAGTTTGATAACCTTTCATATACATTTTGGCAAGCTCAGGATCAGAAGATGTAACATCCTTTACAATTTTTGCGGCTTCGATCTGTCCAGACGCTCTCAAACACATTTGTGTGGCGTAAGACAGCTCTGAGATAGGAGTATTTACTCTGATATTCTCCGTTTTCCTACGTTTTGTTCTTTCTGAACATTCGTTGAATTCAACAAGAGGTCTTCCCACTTGCGTGTGAACAGGTACAGAATGGGGATTCCTGAAAGTACAAAACACTACCTCTTGTTTCAACCATTCTTCATTATTTTTAAGAAATCGTTTTCCGGTCCTTTGAGAAGATTCCCATCTCTTTTTAAATACACATCTAAAAGTAGATAAAAGGTTAGAGATCTCTGTAGTTTTGTTATCCGGACAACACGTTATCTCGATGATTTTTCCTTGAAGGAAAGTGAACTTTTCATCCAACGTAGGTAGAGGACTGCTCCTTAAAATATTGTACATCTCTCTCCGGGTCATAGATATTGAATCATCTTTGAAATCTACAAACGTTGTGGAATTCGATAAAATTCGCTACAGAAACCCCATGTGTTTCTAAAAATTTTCCTAATTTTCTTGGGTTGGATTCAACCCTCTTAAGCTAATTTTTTTCGCAGTCAACTGTTCAAATTAAACTACTAAGAAAATATAGGTTGTTGAAACACTCACCTATGGCAGCGGAATCCATCTCATTTGGAATTGTATGTTAACATTGAATGATTTTAAAAAACGAAAAATATTCACCAAGCTCCAAACTTGCACGCGGAAAGAAGTTTACGGTAACGATTACTAGCAAGAGTGAGAATTCGGTGACAGCTATTGCACAATTGTGATAAGCACCATTTGAAATCAGACCGATTACAACCAACTATTTACGTTGCCATGGAAACGATAGGTTAACATAAGAACGATCACCAAATCGCGAGTCATGATTCAGTTCACGAAAAGAAAAGAGATATCAATACTTGAATAACATTTATAAACATTTAGGAAAATGACGGTTACTTTAGGGAAAAAGAGCATCGCTGAAGAATGTTAGCAGTGAAGTTACCAAAAATTCGTAGTAATAATACTAAATGTTGGTAGTTTTATTGTCATTTCCCATAGTGAATTCATCAACTCATAGTAAATTCACTACGAATATTCTCCAGCAATACTGTTTTTCTCTCAATGGTCCATCATCTTCCTAAATATCAATGATTTCTGGCTTTTATGTACCCTAAGCCCGCGATGAGGAGAAAAACGAATGGTAATCAATCTCATACAGTTTTCCTCGTGCAGCAAATGTACACTGGAAATAAAACACATACTAACGTTGAGATAGAATTCAAAGCGAATCTACTGAATTCTGAGTCTTGTGTCCACCATATTAGATACGCTATCTTTGATTCTTGGAATTTGACAACTGATTCGTAATCAATGACCCCACAAAACCCTGGATACCGAGTTTGAAGGAAATCTGATGATTTTTCCAATTTTTTTCTGCCAAACTGGATCCGCCATTCTGAATTCCGGAATTCAGACACCGGATTCGGAATCAGCGACCTTAAAAACCTCAGGGTACCGAGTTTGAAGGCAATCCGATGATTTTTTCAATTTCCATCCGCCATATTGGATCCGCCATTCTGAATTTTGAAATTCAAACAACGGATTCGTAATCAGCGACCTCAGAAACCCCTGGGTAACGAATTTGAAGAAAATCCGATGATTTATTTCAATTTTCGTCCGCCATATTGGATCCGCCATTTTGAATTCCGAAATGAAGACAACGGATTCATAATCAGCGACCCCACAAACTTCTGCATATCAAGTTTCAGACGGATCTAAGGACTCCTCATCACTCCGTCTAATTTTTTGTGATTTCCTGCACAAAAACATGGCGGAATTGCTTAGGGGCAGACATGGGCAGCCGTTTTTTTCTCTGATGTTCAGGTAAGAGTCCCATCTACCACCTCCAATAAGTTAAACGACGTAATTTTGCGTAATTCTCTACTATTCCTTCAAAACCCAAACACATTTTCTCATTTATAGATATAGAAATTACATCCAATCATTGCTCTGTCAGTATTTTCCACTCATCAAATTGATATTCTCTTAATTTTTAGTGTATTTTACATAGTTTCAGTAATAGACTCCAATTTGAAAAAGTTAAATCGGTTCATTTTTCGAGACACAGCGTCTTTTTGAACATGCTCGTTATTTTACTGTCTTTCAATCACGCGGATTATACTTCGAGGAGGGTATTTTGCAACTGGTACACAAGGGCAGGGGGAGGGGATCAGATCTTCTTATATCAGAATTCCAATACTTGGGACATCACCTTACTTATCCCAAGGGTCAAATATCCCCAACTACAAACTTCATTTTTGGGGTTTTGGCCAGCTTTTTGGCATTTGGCCCCACTGTGCGTTGTCTATTCTTCTCTCCTCGCGATACGCGTGGATACAACATGCATACCGAGCATCGTCGTAGCATATGCGCTCATGTGTACCGTACGAGAAATTAAACGAACATAACGGAGAATAAGGATTAAAGTCCAAACAAAGAATGCCTACAGGAAAGAACATTTCGGGGCACCAATTAAATTCCAATAAGAATCCTTCTGGTACACAATGAGTAACGAAAAGAATTCGAAATAAAAGAGATTCCTGTCGAGACAGAAGGAGGGATAGAGGGTGTTGCCAATAAGAAAGAAAATGAAGGATTTTCCTAAGGACAAACCCTTTTTCCTAATGATCTACAAATCCTTAATCGATATGATCCAAGGACCACCCTGAAGGCTTTACTTTTCCCACCATGAAGTTCACAAATTTTCAGTCAAACCCTATTCCTTCCCACACCAAAGATTTTTCCTACTCCAGCAAAGAAACCGAGGTGATGTTAAACCTCAACATCCTTGAAAATTCAGTCTCCTGTCTAACTATCTTCAAAGAATTTCAAAACAAACTCTCCACTGAGGACTTTCAAGAACTCATAAAAAAGTACAAATAGGACGTCTGTGGAGCAACGGCATATTACAATACTGAAAATCTTATTCTCTTTCTTCTAAATAGAAACTTCCCTGTACAAAGAATTATCTTACTTTTCTTGGGAAGTAAGTTCAAAGTTTTTTTTTCTGTGTTATAACAATGAAAGTGTATACGATACAGATTTTCCAATGGAATTCAGTCTGGAATTAGTGGAAAATCTGTGGTTCAAAATCGTATCAGTTCATTTTTTTGTTGTTATTTTCGATTTTCCCTCATTTCGAATCAATTATTGTTTTTTTTTTGTGAATTGTGGATAACTTAGTTCCTTTTAACCCATTGAGTCTATTTGACCTATTAAAAATCTAGAGGAAATAGATGGAAGGTTTAATTTAATTTGTTCAATATCCTCCAAGAGAAGAACCCAGAGGTTTTTGAGGTCGCTGACTACGAATCTATGATCAGATTTCCAAAATTCAAGATGACGGATCCAAGATGGCGGATAAAGAGTCGAAAAAAGCTTCGAAGATGGATTCAAATCAATATACTGAAGTTTTTGAGGTCGCTGATTACAGATTCAACATCAGATTTTCAACATTCAAGATGACGGACCCAAGATGGCGGACGAAAATTCTAAAAAAGTCTCAAATATGGATGAAAATCGGTATATTGGGGTTCTTGAGGTCATTGACAACGAATCCAGCATCAGATTTTCAAAATCCAAGATGGTGGATTCAATATGGCATACTGAAATTCATAAAGTGCTTCTAAATCATGGGAAAATGTTAAACTACATAAGTCCACTTCTTACTACGGATACACGTCTGCACGTTGTTGCAGTGACTGTCGCGGGGATCTACTCCACCCATGAATCGATTGTAAACATAAAAAGCGTGAGGGAATGGAAGAGATATTTTCGAATGATCTTTTGCGCTACATTGTTCTAAGGGTAACATTGGAGCCACTCCTGTAGCTGATGAAGCTATAGAGACCTGCTTAGAATCCATTACACTGATATAATTGATTCCACTCTTTTGATCATGTTTCGAAACAAATGTGACTCTGGGAGCTTTCTTATCAATTATGTGTTGAGCCGATAATCTGTTGTCTCTAATAGTTCTTGTGGATTTCAGTCCAAATTTTTCCAGGTCTAACATGAGATCGACGCTAGTAAAATAATTGTCATGATACAAATGATATTTCGAAATGTTAGAGGAGGGTGTATCCTTGAAAAATTTATCCAATAGATGCATGACAACTTTCGTACCGAGGGCGCATTTGTTTAGTTCATTAACCCGTGGTCTCTTTCCACAGTACAGATCGAGATCAAACTAATATCCGTTTGCTGAACAAAGGCCCCAAAATTTCAAACCGAATCGTATCGGTTTTCCGCGGATGAATTGCTTCAAGCTGGTTCTGGCATGAGATTGAGCCATCATTTCGCCACCGAGAATCCAAAAAACCCAAATTCTTGAATATGCCTACGGAACTTGTCCAACAATACCCGAACTCGCTAAGGTTTATCATCTTTTTGTTCATCGCTAGTTTTCGAATACTTTATGTTCGATTTGATTTCAAGAAAAGTATCACGTGGTATGGCAGATCTAACAATTTCGCAACACAAAAGAGGGTCAAGGAACCAATAATCTTTTTGAGATTTACGTTTATTGAAACTTGATCAAATTAAAATTCCTGAATAAGTGTCCAAATCATTCAGACTTAGAGTATATCCATCCTCTTCAATGGCTTTCACTATATAATTTTTCATTTCGATTGAGAAAGAGTGTTCAAATAGTTGAACATGTGAAGATTCACGTATTGATCTTTTTTGGCCTCCACTGAGAAAACATTCATCCATTAGTTCATTGTTATACTTTTTCTTGCCATCAACCCAAACATAATTATGATCTTTCTCCAACTTTGTTTGGTTATCATCATATGACTTAGATAGTTTTTTGTATGAAACTCGGATAGAATTTCATCTATTTCATTGGAATTGCCATCGTAATCGATATCGGATTCTTCATCTGAGTCTCCAGAATCATTCGAATTTGGTGGGAGTAATATTTGATCATAAACATCATCCGCTGTGTCAATCTCATAATCTGCACGATTTGTTGACTTTCTTTTGCGTTTTAGTGCGATGTTCCAAGCGATAATAAGTGCGAGTAGAAAAAAAGCGGGCCGAAAATTAATCACCCTCGGCAGGTGAGGAAAAATATTCGAATATCAAAGAAAAACATATAGTTGTATAGGATAAACAATAGTATGTCTGAATTTCGAGTTCAACAATTCAGAAAATATTAGTATTCTGAAGTGTAATGAGACTGGTAACGCGTGATGAGAATATTGAGAGTGAATATCAGTTATCATTAGGGTAATTGAATTTGAAATTATCATCAAGTAAATCGGAGAACATAACGACGAAGTTTATCGCATGAAGAACTGAGTTATTGGGAGACATATAACAATATAAACTTGCTACGTAGTTTGACTTGGGAAACGTGCATATGGAACAAGGAACGGACGGAAGCAACCAATTTCCTTGCACAAACTTCACGTATAAACATCATCGCATGATTTTGAGTGATGTTATAAATTTCGGTATGCCATATTGGATCCGCCATCTCGAATTCCGAAAATCTGATGCTGAATTCGTATTCAGCGACCTCAAAAAACCTCGGTGGATGGATTTCAATCCATCTTCGAGGCTTTTTTTAACTTGTCATCCACCATCTTGGGTCCGCCATTTTGGATTTCGGAAATCTGTCAATGGATTCGTAATCAGGAACCTCAAGACCCTCAGCATATCGATTTTCATCCATCTTCTAGGCTTATCTTGACTTTTCGGCCACCATCTTGGATCCACCATTCCGAATTTTGCAAATCTGATAACGGATTCGTAATCAAGGACCTTAAAAACCTCAGCTCACCGATTTTCATCCATTTTCAAGGCTTTTTTTTACTTTCCGTCCGTCATATTGGATCCGCCATATTGGATTTTCAAAATCTGATCATAGATTCGTAGTCAGTGACCTCAAAAACCTCCGGGTACTTTTCTTGAAAAATACTGAACGAATAAAATTCTATGTTCCATCAATTTCCTCTAGATTCTCAGGATGGCGAGTTATTCTGGTGAATATATGGTGAATTGAGAGAGGTTAGGTCTCCTTCGAGTCAAGAAAGAAATGCTATCTCAAAGTTGAGATATTTTGTGCACTCTTGGTCGATGTTTCGAATAATTTTTAGTGCATTTTCAAGCTGTAAAAAAAATCATAAAGTAAAATATCTCCCAATTTTTTGTTGACTTTTTATTTTAAATCGGCCATATCGGTATTCCAGCGCCATCTGAATGCAATTTTGACCTCAGCAACCGAAAGAACAACCTCAAAAATAGTGAGTAAGGTATTTTTGCCATGAGTTTTGATTGACTTATATATCAATTGCAACGTTTGAAATTACAGTAGAAATCCTGTATTTTCCGGACTTAATGGGTTAATAAAGTATATGATTTCTTTTTTGTGGAGAATATCGCGGAAGAGAAAATTAGGACTTTTACCACCAAAAATTGACAGAATTCGCAAGAGAATTCAAATCAAACTTCAAAAGGTGCGTTTAAACACCTTGCCAGATCCGGGCCCTAGTGGAAATGAATTTTTCAAACATTGGGAGTATGATGAGAAGATTCTCGAACATACTCTCAAGAAATTGGAAAATTTAAATTCATTAAAGCAAACGCTGAATTTCAGATCTTCAACTAAAAACTAAGTGAGATCATTTTTTCCCCCCTCTTTTTTAAGGTTTTCTCTTTCATGTCTCTCCAAAAAAGAATCACAAATCAATGTTCTCCATTCCATTGTTTTTCTTCAATAAACCTAATCGAGATTCCTCAAACCTTCTCCGAAAACTCCAAACCTTATCATTCCTTCCGACCACGATGATGAAAATCGTGTCTGAATGAATTCTTATTGTTGATGAAAGAATTCACCGAAAAAACCTGAGAGGTCTTTTTCCTTCCCAAAACCCCCTCATATCTCAAATGTTTCTGAAGCACAGACGAGATCGAATTGGCATATTCTCTGCCTCTTCTTTCACATTTAAAATAACTACAGCGATAGAAAATAATATTACTGGGCGAACCCCAGAATACATTTCCATCGCTGCAGTTTAAACTTCAAATCAATAATGACAATTTTGTCATTACATTCGATAAAATATTCCATAAAACTTCCTTCTCAATTGTATCTTTACCTTTTCTAAAACCTATGAAAAGATATGACTAATCGTATCTATTTCCTCAAAACATATCAACAGAACACATCCAAATATTTACACCACACTTTATAAAAACTTTTTTCTTTCGAATATATTTTCATACGTTACAGCATGAACTGTGAGTTGGAACTTATTCTAAAACGATATCCTTCCCCAGTCCTTGTGTGACCGAACAACGAATTTAGACCGTTTCGTTGCCTTGCAAATTCTTTGTAATGTTGGTCGCCACTCAATTTTTACTTAAAATTGAGAAAATAAAATCTTTTAATAATAACACTGACTATTTAGTGTCTCACCTTTTCATGGAACACCGATTATAATATTTTGACGGACAAAGTTACGACTAAACATACTATATTTGAAATATAAAATTTAATATTGATTCGAGCCGTCAAATTGAAATATGATATTCTGTCACTTGAAAACTGGATACCCATAGTAATTTTGAATGGCATATTCACCCTCGCTATCCTTGAACGAGTATTCAAAGTATTGATATCTTGAATATCAAGTTTATGTCAAAATTTTATTCGAAAGTAGAATTATTCAAGATTTCAACCGTCAGATTCTCAACTGACAAAATTTTACTTGACAATAAAATAATTCGAGATTTTAACGGTCAGATTCCCAACTGACAATATTTTACTCGAAAATAAAATAATTCGAGATTTTAACGGTCAGATTCCCAACTGACATGATTTTACTTGAAAGTAAAATAATAACAGATTTTAACAGTCAGATTCTCAACTGACAAGATTTTACTCGAAAGTAAAATAATTCGAGATTTTAACGGTCAGATTTCCAACTGACAAGATTTTACTTGAAAGTAAAATAATTCAAAGATTTTAACGGTCAGATTCTTAACTGACAAGATTTTACTCGAAAGTAAAATAATTCGAGGTTTTAACGGTCAGATTCCCAACTGACAAGATTTTACTTGAAAGTAAAATAATACAAGATTTTAACGGTCAGATTCTTAACTGACAAGTTTTTACTCGAAAGTAAAATAATAAAAGATTTTAACGGTCAGATTCTTAACTGACAAGATTTTACTTGAAAGTAAAATAATACAAGATTTTAACGGTCAGATTCTTAACTGACAAGTTTTTACTCGAAAGTAAAATAATAAAAGATTTTAACGGTCAGATTCTTAACTGACAAGATTTTACTCGAAAGTAAAATAATAAAAGATTTTAACGGTCAGATTCTTAACTGACAATGGGAATGAATAAACAAGACCCTTTATAAATATATATATGCTTTATTAAAGCCTTGAGCCTGCGCGTTACATTTATCTCTTATGAGTGCTAGAACGGCAGTCCAGCCTCGCCGGCTACCGGCCTCTATTTATACCCGCCTGTCACTAGTCGTACATACTCAATTCGTTTCAATTTGGAGTTTCAACAAAAATAAACATTATCATTTTCCTCAGCACATTTTTCTAAGGAGAATGATAAAAAAAAAAAACATAAAATTTATTTTTTTAAACGTTTTTTAGTTTTATCTACATCACATTCGTCATACAAGTGGTACGGTCACACTTGTTCAGATCTATTCCAACTAAAGTGGGTTATGAAAGGGGACGCCAGACTAGACGATTTGGTGTTCTCCTTAATAACAGTTATCGCAAGGTCAAGAAAACTGGAGGAAACGACAGTTTTGACGTGATATTAGCAATCTCTTCAACTCACCTCTGCCGACACCATAAGGGATGACGGTCGTTATGGAACCTTCCGAAGTAGCTGATGAGGAGACTAGTTAGACTTGGAAGCTAATCGGAAGACTCCTACACTGGGACAAAAAGACGAGTGATGCGCTGTTGGTCAAAGATCCATCACTGTTACTAACCAATCGGGTGTTATCAAGAGTATATCGCTATTGGTAAGCATAGTGAGACACTGTTGCAAGCAAATAGACACTTCAAAAGAGAAATGCTAAGTAAGGTCTCATTGACAGTCAATGAGTGCAGCACTATTGTAACCAACAGTGAATCCGTAGTGTTTTTGATGTATCATGAAAAATGTATTCTGACCTTTTCATAATGAAAATACATCCGAGTTGTTTTTGCAGATGGTTTTATTATATATATATAAGAAATCAGTAAATTAATATAAATGAAGAACTATTTATCAAATATGATGTGATTCTTATTGAATAACCTTACTATGGGAAATATTAATACGCGATCAGAATCCGAGAGGAATCACATCAAAATATATTTCAAAAATTATGTAATTAGGTATTTATTTATTCAGATAATGTTTTGAAATATTGGAAGTCCTATGAGGCATCATCAAAACATTTGTGAAGAAATCCTTCATGCAAGTAGTCTAAGTGATATAAATTGATCATGTTTAATCTATCTGATTCGGATCTTCCAATTTTCAAATCATATCACTTGCAGTTTATCTCGAAGCTATCGCACAAACGTTTTGATGATCCCTCATAGGACTTCCAATATTTTGAAACATTATCTAAATGAATACCTGCATACATAATTTTTTGAATATATTTTAATGTGATTCTTCTTCAATTCTGATCGCGTATACATATTTCCCATAGTAAGGTTATTTAATAAGAATCACATCATATTTGATGAATAGTCCTTCATTTATATTGATTCACTGATTTCTTGTGTGACATACAAAAAAAGTGAAAAAAAAGTTTCTATTATTTTTATAATACAATATTATTAAGTGATGTACGCTCGCTCTGCACCTAAAACTCGTGCCCAACGCCCTGGTAAACGTTGCACGCCTTCCGTCCAAAATTGTTTTGGTCGTGAGTTAAAAAAGTCGTTCAGCGCATTTTCAAGATCGGCGAAATCATCAAATTCCTTATCCTGTGAATAATTTTTCAATGGGCGGAGAAGATGGTAGTAGCCCAGGTAGGAATTAACAAATGGCCCAAGCTTGGCCCGATCTTGGCCCAGTTATGACTTATATTGGGCCAGAATCCATGAGAAAAAATGGCCCAAGCTTGGTGAAAGCTTGGAATGATAACCTCGTGCCAGGCTTGGTACTCAATATTGGACCAGAATGCAACGCGAAACATAGCCCAATGTCTCATGATATATGTATTATGAGTATTTTGGAGCTCGGCTCATACGATTAACCCGGACCTGGCCCAAGTTGCGTATATTAACTTTTGCCATGCTTCAACCTGATTCTTCAAACATACTTCTTGGAGGAAAAATGACGTCATTTTTCATGCCATCCCTGCTGAAAATTTCCCATAGAAAATGATAAAATTTCTAGCAGGGATATCGGTACAACTCTGTGAAAATCACAAACATGGAGACGTGGCATACGTTCTCCAATAAACATTGGTTGTACATTGGCCCAATATTGGTTCACCATGCTCGATAGTTTAATGTTTTGTCAAGCCTCAACCACTTGTTGTGATGACATTTCCTACGAAATGTGGTATGGATTCTCAAACAACAAATGGTTTGATATTGCGCCGATATTGGTTCGCCATGCTTGGCAGCTTAATGTTTTGCCAATCTTGAACCACTTGTTGTATAGGCATTCTTTATGAAACAAGGTGTGGGTTCTCAAATAACAAACGGTTTGATATTGGGTTGATATTGGTTCGCCATGTTTGGCAGCCCAATATTTTGCCAAGCTTGCACCAGTTGTCATATTGGCATTTTCTACATTGAAAAAAAAGTTTTGGTAATGGTGACAAAAGTGTTTTGTTGTTTGATTTTTCATGACCATACTATATAATTTGGTCAAGGGAACCAAAAGGATAAATCATTTTGTACCTCGAACTATACTGATTTCGATTGTTTGGTTAAGATCAAGTACATTTCTTGGTTACCCACATCCTTTGAAGAAAACATATTATTTGGTTGTTTTCACAAAACTTACGCGGTTTTGTTCTACAAACAAAATAATTTTGTCACTTCATAATAACTTCATCTTTGTAGTGAAAATATTCTTTTGCATTTCTGAAACGTAAATTCACATGAAAAGTTTTGTCTCGTTAATAAAATAATACATTCCTGCATGGAAGAATACTTTGATTCATTACAATCATATAAACTCGTGCACTGAAATGCATTGTTAATTGAATCTTGCAAGGAGATGCCGCAAGAGCCCGAATCTCCTTTTCAATGAAAGTCATGTGTACGTGTACCATAGATATTCGTGATGAAAATCATCCTCACTTCAATCCTAACACGGCTTAGTATTTGAAGTTCAAGTTTGAAACATGAACAAAACTTCATATATGCAAAGAAGGTCCCCCTATCCAAGTGATCGGTAGTGGCTTGAGTGATAGAGCCTCCGCCTCCAGTCACGAAGACCTGTGTTCAAGTCTGCTGGTGGTGATTTTTTTTTTCAATCTGACCCATGATTTTCTCATCAGGACAAAATATTTTCAGTCTGCAGACGATATGATTTGGTTTCCCAAGCAAAATGTATTTACCTAGAAACCAAAGGTGTGCAACAAAGAAATAATATGGTTTCCAACAAAACGTTTGGTTGATCACATTTCAACAAAACATTTTTTCCGGTGTATGAAACCCGGTATGGTTTCTAGAATGAACAGCGGTTGTATATTGGACCAATATTGGTTCGCGATGCTTGGCAGCCCAGTATTTCGCCAAGCATGGGCCAGTTGTCAATATTGGCATTTCCTACCTGGGCGGTAGAGGCCAAGTCTGGTGAATACGATGAATGTGGTAAAACTTCCCAACCCAGCTGCGGAATACAGTCAAGACGACACAACTCTTATATATCCCATCTCTTGTAAATGTTGGAGAATCGTGGGGTGGCCACAACCGAGTTTGTTGGCTAATTCTCGTGACGACGTGTTAGGCTTTGCCTTCATGAGTGCACGCAGTTTTCCATCGTTGACAGCTGATTTCCTAGCCGGACCTGGGTTTTTCTTCAAAGGATGTATCGCCTAAACGGGAACGTTGATACCAACGAAATACAGTTGAATGATGAACAACGTCTGACTTGAACGCGCTGCAAATAATAGCGGCTGCAGCTCTTGCAGAATGCCCTTGTAAAAATTCGTAATAAGCGATTGCTCGGAGTGCACTTTGTTCGATTTTTGCTCGTACTGACTGCGTGGAACAACTGATTGGTTTATAAACACTGCGGTATGGAAGGTTCTAGACTAATCTCGCATAAACGACTCTCGAATGTTCTCGAACTTTGATATTAGAAAAAATAGATTAATTGAAAAAAAAGTGTCACAAGTTTCCCTTACCAACCTAATATAATAAAACCATCTGCAAAAACAACTCGGATGTATTTTCATTATCAAAATGTCAGAATACATTTTTCCTGATAGATTGAAAACACTACGGATTCACTATTGGTTACAATAGTGATGCACTATTGACTGTCGACAATACCTCACTCGGCATTTCTCTTTCAAGGTTTCTATTTGCTTGCAACAGCGTCTCACCATGCTTATCAATAGCGATATACTCTTGGTAACACACAATTGTCCATCAAAAGTGTTTTATATTGTTCCTACCAAATAATAGCGATGTACTAGAACAGGGTGTCCAAGATGTGTTCAATTCCTCGTGGGATGGTTAATTCCGTGGTACTCCTCCGCACGGAGGCAGGGACGTAATGCGTGTGGTGGTAGGATAGTCACGTGGTACCCGAAACCAGTATCGTAGCACAACAGTATATGAACGCCGCGGGGGCCCGTGTATTTTGACTGAAGTTTTTTTCTGTCACTTCACTTAGATTTACGGGGATTCTTGTCATGGTTACTTTCAATTAAGATTCCGAAGATGAATCGAAAAGCGTCGTTCTACATTTCGATTTCATACTATTTATTGCTGAAAATGAACTCTTACATGAGTAAGTAGAAGCAAACATCGAACAAATCCACAAACCAAAATCTCGCAATCGCGGCTACTTCTATTCTGAAACTTCTAAAAAGGATCGCTTGTCGATCACACAATTCTGAGCACTATTGAAGTGCTTGTTCTTGAATCGCAACTGTCAGAGGATTGTGAAGTAGAATGATATCAAACCTTATTCCTTAAACATCTGTGAATCACCTGTTGAGCTCCGCTCGTTAGCGGAATGAATTGAACTTATTCCGAATGGAACTTGAAAACGCCGGATTACATATTTTTCCCAGGTTGTGACATTTAAAAAAAAGAATGTCCGCATATCCAGTTTTCTCGATACGATTGCAACGATTAATGGAATACGAGCGGAGTTTGGTAAACGATTCACAGATTCTGAAGAAATAAGGCCTAACATTACTTTATTCAACATTCCTCTGACAGTTGCGATTCATGAACAAGCGCTTCAATACCTTCCAGAATTATGTGACTGACAAGCGGATCCCTTCCTAACAAGACCACGCACAGAAGGAGAAGGATTTTTCAAACAAATTTCAAAAGAGAACTATTCGCGATTGAACACAGAGAGGTATGTATGATAAGAATAGGGACAGCAACAATTTATTCAATAAAATCTATGAGATGTATAATAAAGACTATTAAGCAGATGGTATCCTTACTATATTATAATATAATGAATTATATTAATAAGTTTAATTACCCGAAGAGAACATGAAGCTTCAGCAAACGTTCAGATTAGATCTGTATAGATCGGATCGAAGGTTCATGAAAGCTAACTCTTAGATTCACAAACGTTTGTCAAGGTACTACGAACGTTGAAATGTTCGCCTCAAAATACTTTCAGGAAACATGGATGGAACGTTCATTGAAGGTTCATCGAAGGTTTGAGGAAGCTTCACAAAAATATCTATACTCAGATTAATTTATAATAATTTATGTTCATTAATTATTTTATTTTTCATATAAATTAATCAGAATTGATATAAGTATAGATATTTTTGTGAAGCTTCGTCAAACCTTCGATGGACCTTCAGCGAACGTTCCATCTATGTTTTCTGAACGTATTTCGAGGCGGACATTTCAACGTCCGTAGAACCTCTGTCAAACGTTTGTGAATCTAAAAGTTAGCTCTAATGAACCTTCGGCCCGATCTATACACATCTGATCTGAACGTTCACTGCAGTTTCATGTTCTCTTCGGGAATGTTTCAAAAATATTAGATGTTTGATGAAAATTCCAAAGTTTTTCAGAGTTTTGCAGAGGAAATGCGATGTGCTTCAGAATTTATTCATGGTAATTTCTACGGAATATTTTCGTATTGGCAGACTCATCCTTGGTTGAAAAAATCCATAGAACCTGACAAAATAAAATTTAATGGGATTTGGTCAGAAGATTGTGCGAAATTCAATCAGATTTGGCAAGATTTAATCAGAATCACATTGAAAAAATACACTCATCTGATTGAATCTCTGTGAAAATGGTTGAATAGGATTTGGTCAGAACAGTGTGCAAGATTGAATGAGATTTGGCGAGAATCAATGGGTTATTTCAACCAGGGATACAACTTTGGTGAAAGATAATTCTGAAGACAGTTTTTGTCAACCAAAAGTCATATTTTGTAAATTTGTTATACGTATTCTAGAAGAATTCTAGAATGTCTTCAGAATGTCAAAAAGATAGTGACATAAAACGTCCTGGAAACATTCTGACAATATTCTCCACTTAATCTCCAGAATATTACATATTCCACATGTAATATTCTTACATCAAATCTCATTGAAAACTGTACAATGTTCTGTATGTATGTATGTATGTATGTAATCCTTCATTTGTTTTTCCGTCGGCGCCCACTCACATCGTTTGGAGGTATCCCCTCCCTTACAATTCTCATTTCTTATCCTACTCATATCTACCTGATTCCAGACTTCAACTTAAAACTAACTTGACCTAAATATCCATCCGCACACAAGAGAGATTCAGATTCAGATAGGTTTATTATGCCCAAGGAGGTCCTATAGGGCAAAAAATTACAAATTAGTGACAAGAGTACTTAATGGCTAAAGAAAACACCAACATACTTAACAAACTAATTAAAGATGAAGCTATGTAATTGACACGCGCTTCACAATTACTAGATATCTCATTCAAGGTAAACGAAAGAATATATAACCCTCAGTGCACAGACTGAGTTAGAGTAACCCTGCTTGGTTTTCGAACTTGCCGCATTAGAAAGGGCGAAGCAATGGGGAGCTGAGGCTCTGGGGGAAAAAACTTACGTACGCCCTCTACAAATTCTCCGTCCGACATCCTCACAATCCTGTGAATAGCTGACCTAGAAGGTTCGTATTTCAGTGACAGGGTTAATTTCACCCAGTGTGTGTAGATAGGAAGGAAATCACCGAACTGTAGAAACTAAAAATGCGAATGGAAATGTTTAATTGAATCATTATTTGTTGTTCACGTGTATATATTTCATGAAAAGTGAAGTATGTTTTTGGCAGACGACGAGATCCAAGTTGAAAATATAAAACGATGGTGAGAATTCAACTTCCATCTCGATGGTGGTCATTTTGAGATCCACCATTTCTTATGGATATAAAAATGATTCTGATGACTGGAAATGGCAAAAACTGATTATCAACATTATTACAACTATGATTCCTGATGATAAAAGCACTTTGTTTATATTATTCAACTACATTTTTATTATAAAAACATTTCTCATAAAAACTTCGCTTCTAACCAAATTGAAGAATCGTTCAGTTTCATCTAGACGAACAAATATTTTTGTTCAAACGGATTATGATATTAGTGATATTTTAGGAAAGTTTGACTTTTCAGTTGTTCATCTATCACCCTTTAAATCGCTGTATCTTCTCTTATTCTTCAAACGTGACATTTTTCAAAACACACAATTATCGAAGAATTTTTCTACGATATATTCTCTTATTGTGTAATATCTTTCGTCGGGGGGTATTTCAGGCTCCCTCATTCAAATTTTCTTCTTCCTTGAGTCTTCTCGTACAAATTGAAAAGAAAAACGTTCAAATTGATGAATTTGAAGCTGAGAAACCAGTAAAAGAACATGCAGGGTTACGCTAACCCTTGTGTGTGTAAATGAGGACAAATTTGAAGTGTGTGCACTGAGGGTTAAGATTATAATTTTAGATGAATCAATTAAAGTCCCCAAGAGAACATGAAGTTGCCATAGACCTTCGATTCAAGTACTCTATGGACGAACCGAACATACGTGGGAAGTGAATTGGAGGTCTATCAACGTACATTGGACGTACAGTGGACCATCAAATGTCCGCCTTGAAGTAATGCCGAGGAACGTTCGCGCGTACCTACATAGTACGTTCATTGGAATTTCATGAACGGAAATTAGGAATTGAAGATATTTTATAGGTTAGGTTCTCGCACCTCCCATGGACGTTGTGTGGACGTGCTTTGGAATCTCATGAATGTTCACTAGGAATTGAAAATATTTTATAGGTTAGGTTCTCGAATCTTCCATATACGTCCGTCGTATGGACATGCTTGGGCACAATATTACTTTTTGATGATTTTTTATTCATATGCAAGGTGGAGAGATTTCTATGTGAGACTAATTTTGAAAGAAAATTCAGAATTTTTGAACGAAGTTGATTGTAAAATGACAGGAAAAATATTATTCAATTTTACTTGATAGTTTGATTTTTAATATCTCGATCGAACAGTTTTACAATGATTTCGAAATTAATATATTGATTCCAAATAATACATTTTCCAGATTGAATAATATGAATTCTGAACGTCTGTCAAGCCTATCAAGGATGAATGTTAACAACATAAAAATGGAACCGAAATGATCGGGATGAGGAGTGGAGAGATGAACTGATTTTTTATTCACGAATTGTGGTCCGATTATTGTTGAAGATGATTATAATGATGAACGGAAATTCTTTAGTTTTAACATATTAACCCTAACAACTGAATCAGCGAAACGGTAGATACATAAATTTCATACATCATATTATTCATTAGTAGTACATTAATCAGCAACATATAAAAATAGGAGCAAAAACCCTTAGAGCTCTACGTAAATTTGAATGGATCGAAGTTATCACATCTGAAGAAACTTGGATGGAAATTACGCAAAGCTTATAAAATCTCCATTTATCTGGTAAATGGAGATGTTCCAAGAACTAGTTCGTCTCAATGAAAAAAAATCGCAGCAAGTATTTTGAAAATTAAAATTCAATTTCTCTAATTTTCGTTACTGAAAAATTTGCCATAGAAAACGCCAAAATTTTTCTGATCGGTTCAATTCGGTTTTTGAAACGGGAATTCACGATAGAACTACCCTAGTAGAAATGTGATCAGTTTTCCCAATTACTGATGAGGTACTGATGAGGAAGAACTGATCAGGAAAAACTGATCAGTTACTGATTGGGAACTGATTGGTCCAATATGGTTATTGGAATTCATATAAAACTGATCAAATTCTGACAAGTTATCGTATCTATTTACAAGAAGCATTAATAGCGTCAACATTTATAAAAAAAATTTTCCGTTCAAAGAACATACTGATTGTTATCGAAGTAATATATTTCAATTGAAGAAGTGCATTGATTTGAGATATATGTATTGACCTAAATTCGAAGTATTTCAAAAAAATTGAATCGAATCGGTGCGAATTATTTTATCCTGCGTCTGCTACAGACAGATGAAACATAACCTAAATGATTCTAATTTGTCATCAAATTTCTGAATCGATTTGGAAACGTCTTAGGGATGTTGCAACTTTTTCGGAACTTCTTTACAACGTCCCCGTAATGTGTGAGAGTATATGCACATAGAAAATATACCTCGGAAATTACTAGATTTTGTGAGGTTACGGTATAAAAGGAGATGACGTGTGATATGTATGAATTCTTCCCTGTTGTAAGATGATACAGTTTTGTTATTTTCTACGAGTAAGTATTGTAACTTGAATAATATGTCATAATATCGTATTAATCCTACTCATCGACCATCCCTCATGATATGTATTTTCAGTGGGACAAAAATTACTCACATTTCTAGTATATTTACTATTATATATTGCATACTGCAGTGAGTATTATGAGAATTTAGTATTTGTTATTCAATGCAATGAAAGAAAAACGTACCTCAGCACGTTATCGAGTCAAAAGACATCGTAGAAGGAGAAAATAATTAGGCAAGTATAAACATTTTTTTAGAAATCGTATATCAAAATATTATGTCCTAAAATTTCCATTTGATGAGTATTATATCATCTATCATTTTGTATCCATTATTTAAACATGAGAAAGTGCCAAAAAATATGAAATTTCAACTTTTGATTTTACGAAATGAAAATTATTTTACTATATTAAGAAAGAATTTCATTTCCACGTTATTGTATACATCACATAACTTCATATAAATGCATCTTAATGAATTAAATACAAAATAAACATAAGTAGTTGGCACATAGCTTTTAACGAATCATTTATGAAAGTTCAGGATATAGTCTCCCACAGCACCACATTTCAGAAAGAGTTCATAATGAATTGATTGAGAATTATAAGAGTTCGGAATGAATTCCTTAGGAACTCTTTCTGGACTGTAGTGCTGTGTGGGGCAGTGAGCCCAGAATGCGGGAGCTGACGGCCCCCACCATCCGTCCCTTTATCACTATTTCAAGCTTACTGCTCGTCTAAGTGAAGTGATAAAGATTACACTGTAGTTCAGTATCGTCACTGACTACAATGTACTTTTTCTTATTTCAAAAGAATGTCTTATAAGACTATAGTAGTCTCCAAGACGTAAATGGTGGGGGGCGCCAGCTCCCGCATTCAGGGTTCACTGGTGTGGGGTATTAAACCGAAAGATTCTAGTATTGAAAATTACAAATACTCAATCGAAATTCAAATAGATTGCATGGAGTTAGTATTACCTTAATTGGTTATATAAAAACTGAGGAGAGAGGACAAGTCGGCAATTGTATGCATGCTCCAATGATATATACTTTGAGGATTCCTCATAACCAAAATGTCTTGTTTTACAGATTCACTAACAAATTTCCATCCAGATTCAAGTTCTACTGAAACATCTGAGCATTCAAGTATGCCCATAAAATTTTTTGAAATTCAAACTGGAAAGACTAATGGTCATATTGTTGGCCCTACAGGCCCTACAATTCAATGCGCTACGCTCTCCCGTGAGGGTTCATCAAAATCTGCGTACACTCCAGACCCACTAGATTATTATAATGAATCCATGATTAATGATAAGATGGTTAGTGACGATTGTAGCCTTGAAGAAGCGCAGAAAATTAGTCATGAGTCTGGAGTCCAAAATGTTACGCGAACAGTGGACACGATATATAAATTACGCACATGGGCAATTGATTGCAAAATCCCTCATAGTCATTTAGATCAGCTGTTGACCATTCTTAGAGAGGATGATATATTACCAGACCTACCAAAAACCGTGAAGACTTTTCTACGGACTAATACTGCCCAATATGAAATCCAAGCACTAGGGGATGGGGAGTTTGTATACTTCGGTATCAAAAACGGTTTAATGTCATGCTTGAATGTCAACCTTCATCATGCCAACATCGAATTGATGTTTCATATAGATGGATTACGTTTATATGATTCAGGTCCGAAACAGTTTTGGCCTATCCTGTGCAAAGTGTTTTACAACCCAGATATCTATCAACCTTTTCCAGTGGCTATTTACAGTGGAGATTCGAAACCAGAAGATCTCAATATGTATTTAGAAAAATTTGTTTGTGAACTAAATAGTTTCGAAGGAAGTGTTGAAATCAATGGTCTCATATTTCAAATATCATGTAAATGTTTTATATGTGATAATCCCGCCAGGTGTTTTGTGAAAGGTACTAAAAATCATGGAGGATATTCGGCTTGCGAAAGATGTACCATCCAAGGCATAAGATTTCAGAAACGAACAATCTACCCATTTTCCAATTGTGAAGCAAGAGATGACTGTTCTTTCCGTTCACAAGCAGATCCAGAGCATCATACTAGTATAACACCGTTACTGAAAATTAAACCTCCATTAAACATGATGAATGTGTTTGTCTTGGACTTCATGCATCTTGCATGTTTAGGAGTCATGAAGAAATCACTAATGTATACGGTAGATGACATACGTTACAAAAAAGGAGCGAAACGAAAAAAAATGTTATCCAACCTGATGGAAAGCTTCAAAACTCAAGTCCCGATTGAATTTCCACGTAAACCGCAGCGTTTAATTAATAATTCCTTAAAAGCTACTGAATATAGATTTATTCTGTTATATAGTGGTCCGATATTATTCAAAAATTTCTTAAACAAAAACGAGTATAAACACTTTTACTCCTTCACGCAGCGTTCAGACTGTTATGTGATGATGAACTAGCTATCTCAAAAATAAACAAGCAGATAACTATTCAAGAAAATTCTTTGATTTGGGACCAAGCGTATATGATATGGATTTTTCCATTTTGAATGTACATAATATGATTCATGTGGCAGCAGATGTAAAGTACATGAATTGTAGTCTCAATTCAATAACGGCGTTTCCTTTTGAGAATCTTCTTGGGAAATTGAAAAGAATGTTGAGATCTGGAAATCGTCCTTTAGCACAGATATGTCGACGCTTACATGAGCAACATTTTGCAAATGAAAACACTCCTATAATTGAACGAAGGATTCAAGTTTTGAAAAGTTCACAGGTCAAGAAGAAGCTAATCATCAAAAAACTGAAATTTAAACAATCAATTCTCACCACATTTTATCCGAATAATACAGTGTTATTGAAGAACGGAAATTATGTAGAAATCAAACGTATTTTCCAATCACTACCAGATGTGAACTCAATACAACTACAAGGGAAGAAAATGAAGTTGAAGAAACCTATATTCCGTTATCCTTTTAATTCTACATTGATCAACATGTGAGAACTATATGACACGCCACATCCAGAACTCATAACATTTTCAGTTAATGATTTAGATAAAAAGCTTGTGACACTTTACACTACAAAAAATTCGAAAAAGAAATTTTACACTATGCCATTAATACATCAATAACTATCAAAGTTTAAAATGATTCATCCGGCATTGTCAACAAGAATTATATCCCAGATAACACAATAGTTCGTGAGCCGTTTCAAAGAGTTCTTGAATTGAATTCTGAAAGAATTATTATTTCGAACTCTTGACGAATTCTCCAAGAGTTCTTTGAATTCTAACATAATTATTCAACAACTCTGTAATGAATGTCTTGGGGGTTCTACGAGAGTGTTGGAAGAACACTTTTAGATCGCTTGGAGGACTCTTTAATGTCCGCATGTTAGAACTCTCGTGGAGCTCTGTTCCCGCTAGAGAAGAACTTCTTACGAATTCAGTGTACATGTTGCATTCCCGCCTATTGCTATGATTGTGAAGAAGTGTTTAGTAGAAATGATCAAGGGCGCTTACGAAGTAGCTGACCTAGCGACCGCGGTCAGCTACTTCGAAGGCTGGTCTCACATGCAACCGGATTGTCCGGAACGGAACGATCCCAATTGGTAGAATACTAGTTTTCCTTTGGATGTAACTATAACAATACTAGGGATCCACCAATTATGAGCGTTCCGTTCCGGACAATCCGGTTGCATGTGAGACCAGGGTAAGCCTCTCAAGTGATGATGGTTGGTTCAAGTTCATAAAATGAAAGATGTAATAAGTGATATTGAATGAGAACACAAAACTAATTATATACATTTTGTTTTTCACTCGGGTATATTACAAACATTTTGGCATTCATTGATACTGAAAATTTCAATTATTAGTATGATCGATTTTGTAGGTTATATGGTTAAAAAGTGTCTGAACTTCGATATATTTTAATACTTTGATGAACGTTGGAAGAACAAAAACTTAATGAACATAAAGATGATATGAACCAATCATTCCATAATTGTCCACGTACACCTGAGATTTTAAAATAATTTTTATATTTGATAAACACGTGAGTTCCGTGAGAGTTCTTCAGTCATTCATTTCAGAAGTTCGCCACGACTTCTGTCAACTAATGGACCGAGCTCCTCAAGAGTTCTATTAATTGGACATTACCCAGCCAGCACAAATGATCAATTTGAATTCATGAAGACTCCTCAAAGACCTCTTGAATAGTCCCCGTTATGCGACCAATAATGAATTCAAAATGAAATATTGTTGAATACCCGGAGAATTCATTATTAAATCTCGATATGAGTTCTCTCTGAACATTTAGTTGTCCATCAAGAGTCCAGTTTGAATTCATTGGATTCATATTGAACTCATCCTTGGTCGCATGACGAGAGCTCTTTGCGGGGACTCTTGTGCTGTATGGGTAACGACTTCTTGGCGTGATTGGGAAGAACACTTGTCGAATACTTCAGAATTCTTGAATAATGCTTTTTACAAATGCCGAGTTCTTTAGGAACTCTTCAAGAATTTCTTGTGTTATCTGGGACAAAATTATAATTTCAACATTTATTCCGCGATAATATGAAATTTTATTCCATCATTATTCATGAACAATTACTTAGATTTTTTCATAGGTATTGATAAATTTGTTATGTTTATATGAATATTCCGTTATTGATTCCATAATATCTAATCAGAGGGTTTTTATAAGTTCATTCAGTTTGAATAGATCACACCGGTTAGAACTATATAATATTCATATAATCAATATTATTATAATTATCAAATTATCGAATTATTCATATAATTCAATATTGTTCAATGGTATGTTTGTTCCCATATGCTGATATCGAATGTAGTCGAAATGAATTCGTGATATGTGTGAATGTAACATATTATAATAATTTTCCCGTCTTTGTTGCCAACTAGAAGTTTTCATCTTTCTCTGATTGGTCATTCCATCCATAAGAGAGCGTGATTGATCAATTCTATTAGATTCACAGGTTTGCTGGAAACTCCGTTAGTACATTAAAATGCAACCTAACCTTGTTTATGTTGCATACAAAAGACCAAACATAGTCACACGACGACGCATTTTGATTGAAAAATTGATTAAAATTTGTGTATGCCAATACAGTCGTCTTAGTTGTTGAATTTGAGTGTTGGTAGCAAACAGTGTGCATTAGAAAGAACGTGAATACCAATTATTTTGGAACTATTTGTGATTGATTTTGGACAATTCATTCAGTTTGATGGATCGTATAGGTTAGAACTATTTCTTCATATAATTGAACATTTTTCAATGCTATAATTGTTCTCTTATGTTGATATCGAATGTATTCTATATGAATTCGTAATGATTGTAATTTATGGTGGTTTTTTCAATTTTAATTTTTTTATGAAAATTGATTTATAATCATTGCTCATTTATATAATATTTGATTTTATGTATACAATTTATGATTATAATTCACATTATGGGATTAATTCTAAACATTATTAGTGGTTAACAAATAAATATTCTCAAGTGTCCATTTTGCATGATTTTTTTCCATATCAAAACAAGATGAAAGTAAACCATACATACTTGTCGAATTCGTTGATGTCGATGAAAGGAATGGCAATTTGAAGGAGATAGAATGTTTGCCAACGAAATGGCTTGAATTCGACGAAGAAACTGGACAATGCGTAAGATTCTATCCTCCTCCGCCGTACAATGAATCTGTCCAGGAAAAAGTGCGAAATTTAGAGAATCCTAACATGCAATGGGAAATTTATAAAGTCATTCTCAAAGGAACTGCTCGTAAGTAATTTGGTTTCAAAACTATCAAATATATTCTGCTTGTTTATTTCAAATCGTGGACAATGAGCATTCATTTTGAAACAGCTGATTGTTACCTTTATAAGAAATCGTAGATACAAAAAATATTTCCAAAGTTTAAATGTTCCTTTGTGAAGAAAATTTGATTATGTTACAGGAACTTACAAGAGCGCGATGGTTAAATTGAAACGATTGGAAAAATATCCACATGCTTTCACTGACGATGGTGTGCAACCCGATGAAAAAGTGAAAATGTTGCAAGAGATGATCAAACAAAACAAAATTCAATCCAAAGGTCCATTAGCGTTTGATGAAAATCTGAAAAAATTCAGTAGTGAAGAAAATGACACATATTCTTCACACATTAAGCGATTTTTTTTAATCAACAAATGAATTTTCAAATTGCTGCACTATTACAGTGGATTGCGATTGTTGTTGAATGTCTACGCCGTTTAAAAATTTCATACAAAACATCATAATATTTATTTGGAGTTTCCTACGTATTGGAGTTATTAAATTTGGTATCGTTTTCATCCCTTCATTTTACGACATTTTATTGTATTTATGAAATTCATCAGTATCAGAAACATCAAAACTAATACTGCATTTCTCTAAATGATACATACTGACACTGAATTTCCGAGTAATTCGAGTCAAAAAAACATTCGGAATGTAATTTAAGAGACTGGAGAAAAATTAACTCAATTCATTTTCTGTATTGTATTTCCAATTTTCAACTTCAAATCGTAAAAAATTTGATGTTCAACGACAAGCATCCCGTACAGCACAACCACCGATCCTCCACCTGAGACTTCGATGGTATGGAGGTGGAGAATTGGTGGAGAAATGAGAGCCGTGGAAATAAGGGAGGAAATAGGGAGAGTCTCCGTTGAGGGCACGGAGAGGTGACGGGGAGATGTGCGCCCCTTGTATATCCAATAAAATTCATATTGGTGCATTCACGTATTCGAATCTGGTCATGTTCCTATTTCCTCCCTTATTTCCACGGCTGTCATTTCTCCACCAATTCTCCACCTCCATACCATCGAAGTCTCAGGTGAAGCATCGGTGGTTGTGCTGTACGAAATAAAATATAATTCAATTATTTAAGCAGGGTCTGATCTAACGATCGACATACGAGCTGAATTTTGTGAATTTTTTTCCATATCCTGAGGCAGATAGATAACTCAATTTTTTCCTAATTGTTCATGATGTCTTCAAGTACAGGAGGAATTTTTTCCAGTAAAAAATAGCATTGTAAGAATTATCTATACTGTCTAAGAGGTAATCGTCCAACGAAAATGTCAACAGATATTATTTTATCATTGAAGGACGAATAATTTCATTGTACCAAATGAGATTGTGGGTATTAATCAAATTTCATGAAAAACGATTGATAGGTCAAGTTTGAAAACGACAAACCAATATTTTTATGAAAAACTAGAACAGATGATATGCCCATGAAGGTATAATATTATCATAATGATGTTTTGGATGATTTTCATTTGTCAATTTTCAAAAAACAAGCTTCTAATTTATCATGAATTTTATACATTTTTAGATTCTGAAAGTTCTGGAAGTTCTGATTCATCAATAGAAAATTCTCAAACCAAAAAAACAAAGCAAAAACATAAATGTAAGTAATATAACAATCAATATGATTCGATATGTACTTTGATCCGCTTTTATATTCTAGCAACAAGTCAGACAAGAAAGCGTGTATTGAGAGGTGAGTTCTTTATGAGGAAATCAACGATTTTATAGATATTTGAGGAATATGATTGATTGTGATTTCAGATTCATCAGTTTTCAACCAGGGAAACAAGAAGCATGCAACACAAGATCTACGCCAAGGAATTTTGAATAATACGAAGAAGAATACCATAAATTCAGCATCCATCAGTAAGATCTATATTGTCCTCAATTATCATTGACATTGATCGTTCATATCTAATCTACTATATATACAGGAGGTACATTTGGAATGTTATATTTCAGATGAAGAGATAACATTGGCTGGAAATCTAGGTCCAGGAAATGATGAAAATTTTTCACTCATTGAAAATTGCCGCCAAGGTGAAGATTATTCAAATATATCATTTTATCTTTATATTCATGGACAAATAGCACTAGTCATTGACAATATGGAGTAATGTTCTGCATAAGCTATTTTCTCAAACATTATATATGAAGTTATGTAATTTCTACACTTATGTGCAAATATTTTGATTTCAGAAGACTGGAAATCGAATTTATGTTCAATTGATAAAATTGTTGCAACACATTGCATGTGTTTGAAGAATGAAATATTTGGTAGTCTAAAAAAAATTGACAACAAATTAGATGCTTTATTACTAGTGAGTGGGAAACACAACAACTTTGAGATGAAAATAATGAACGTCAATACTTTCAATGAAAAATATAATTGTCTCCCTATTTCTTCCATAGAAGAATTTGAAAATTTTGATGATAAATTGAAGCAAAAAGGAGAGATACTATCAGAAATCGTGAGCTATGAATCATTATTTTCATAAATACGTGATTACAAGATTATGATTCGATTCAGAATTGCCTCTTTTTCAGAAATTTGTTTTGTCGACAATATATAATAATAATAATAATGTGACAAAAAATTTGAAAAACATTATAAAAAATTTTATAACTCGGGAATTGGCTCAACAGTTCACTGCAAAACGACAATCTAAAGATAAGGAAATATTTTGTGAAACGAAATTCAACTCTATCATACAAGGTGAATACAAAAAAATCATTTGGTCTTCGATATTTTATTGCTTCAGTTTTGAATTTCTCATTATTCGTTCATCATGTTTATAAAATTCTTTGAAGCAAAATATATTGCTAACAGACAAGAACCGTTATCAAAGGCAATGTATGAAAAAGGGCTCACAGCTGTTTTGTCCAACAGTAAGGATTGGGATGGAATGCGGAAGAACAGGATTATTGAAAAATAGATGTTTTCTGTATGATTCTTTTCACTCATTTTCTGTTCCATTTTGTCATCTATTTGACGCATATATTGACAAATCGATTTTATTTTGTTTTTTCCTAATATCTTATATTCAAATTTTATGATAGTGATAGCACCGAAATTACTGAGTTTCCTATCTTGCATCTTATGTCATTAATATGTGATATTAGTATAAATGATACCAGAGATTGTTTCTTTTATATAATCCTGAAGAGTGATGATTGAATAATCCTGTGATACTTAATGTGATGATTATGTATATTTAATAACCATCCAAATTTGATACTGTGAGAACAGATATTGAGTATCAATACTATTAGCTACAATAATAATAATAATAATGATAATCATAATAATAATAAGAATAATAATAATAATAAATTGTGAATTTGAATATTTTTCACCAATGTAAAAAAACACATGTTTGGATTTATTCAGTGAATATTGATGACACATGAAACAAAAATCATTGAAATAAAAATATTCAAAGATGACTCATTGAGTCCTGTATGATCTTCAGTTATTCCTCAACATCCTTATCAGTTCCTGATCAGTAAAGTGGACAACTGATCAGTGCCTCATCATTTGCTAGAGAAAATTTCTACTAGGGTATATCCCTTGATTGAAAAAATCTATTCATTCTAATTAAAGTTGCGAAATTCAGATCTAAATAGGAATCAATAGGTGTTTTTTTTTCTTCAATCAGGGTTGGTTCTTATCGTATTCTATAAGTTATTCGTTATTCGTATCGTAGGGTTCAAGATAAATGTGTATGACTTTATCGTGAAATTCTTATAGAAAAATCATTAGTTATTTATAAAAATACAACCACGTTTTTTCAAGTGAACTGGTATTTTTTCTATAAGAATTTCACGATGAAACCAGATGAATTCTATAGGATAAAATGAGGAACAGATAGAGTTCTATCGTATATTCACGATTCAACATCGTGAATTCCCATTTCAGGGAACCGCATTGAAACCGGTAGAAAGAATTGTATCGTTTTCTACAGGAAATTTTTAGCAAGGTTGAAAGTAGGTCGCCTAATTAAAGCAATTCAGATACAAATTATACATCTCGTAGGTAAACTTTGGTGACGTTGCACTGAGTCTTCATTCGTTAATTGTAAAAAAAATATTATCCTGGAGGATTTGAGCCATAACTGCCAGTATAAGAAAAAAAAAAATACCGACCAAAAATTGAAACTCAAACCAGGTGCAAGATGTATCTGGATGAGTATCTAGATGTCTATGTGAAAAATCAAGTTAGAAAATTTCATGCCCAATATTGTGCATTTCAAAAACATCAAATTTCAAGAATGGAAATCAAATTACATCTTCAGAGTATAAGAATAAATATACAGAAGATCTGTACTGAAAGTCATGTCTAATCGGATCTCTCTTCTGCTCCACTTGCAAATTTAACATAACAACATATAATGCAATGAGTAATCTTATTATATCATACTTATAATTGAATAAAAAATAATTGTTCTCCTTGGTTTTCCTAGAGTTGCATTGCTTCTTATAATAACGTAAAACTGAGAGGGGAAACTTATGACAAATATCACATAGTCGATGCAGTCAAATCATATCGAAGTACATAAAATCTGTATGCATTCAACATGATAAAATAATATAAATCTTACAATCTACAGGATAATCAATAAGAAAGAACTTATCAAATGATTTCATCTCTGAATCCATATTGCGGTCAGATAAAACAATCTCCACATATCAAATCAGCTTAGGAAGAGCTCATAAAGAGCTCTATCTTTTTCTGAGCAATCTCTTTATGAGCTCTTCCTGAACTGGTGTGCTGTGTGGTCTCTATTACGTTGAATTTATATACCTTTGTACATACGTACATTACATTAGACCTGAAAAATATGATCAACATGTACCTTCAGGATAGGCAACGAGGAAAACATTGTTTTTTCCAGCAGAATAGAGTTAAATGATCATTGAACAAAATGAAAATTTGAATATTCTTGAACATATTTGGGTCAAATGTACCCATATAGCACGTGTTGTATTCTGTGAGCGTATATGATATGAATGATAATAAAATCTAAATACATTAAGGGGACTGGAGCATGAGGAAGTGGGGGAGGGGAAGAGTCAAATTTTGCGCCAACTTTTCTCAAAAGGTACGTGATTGATATAAATTCAAAGTGAATAATAATAAATTACATACCTTGGATTGCGTACTGCCGCAAAATTTGAATGTCCCAATGATTTTTTAGCCTTCAAAAATCATTGGGACATTCAAATTTTGCGGCAGTACGCAATCCAAGGTATGTAATTTATTATTATTCACTTTGAATTTATATCAATCACGTACCTTTTGAGAAAAGTTGGCGCAAAATTTGACTTTTTCCCTCCCTCACTTCCTCATGATCCAGTCCTCTTAAGTGAAAATTCAACATCAATCACATTTCTATAATAATTCAACTACTCAAAAATATCAACACCTTCGTCTGTTTATACACCTCAAAGATCAATACAAACATGCCAAGAGGATAACGTTTCAATATAATGAAGAATTTAAGTTTCTGAAGAAACAAAAAACTAATCAGCATTGATCCACTCTGCAAACACTCAGCACTAGGTGCAATTATCACGAATAAATTATTATAACATCGTATGATTAATCGTAAAGCACACCTAAGTTATCGATATGATCACTGATATACTTTGGATTTGCAAATAAAAAGTGAAAATTTGCGCATTCATCATATCCACGTCTGAAATATACAGCATTAATGATCAATATGAAATTGTAATTTTTAAAACTTGCCAAGTATTCAAAAAATTATAAATGCGTATAATTTCGATTGAGATGGTATGCGTAGAACGTTGCGCGACACCGAATTGCCATCCGAAATGTATAATCAGGCCACAATTTTGGAGGGACGATGTTTTCAATCTTTTGATTTTTCAACTGCAGCCCGGAATGCAGCTTTCTGAAACCACTCCATTATTTTTCTCTTTACTTCATTGCGGTCTGTTTCGGGAACGACTTTGCAAACTACACCTCAACAATGAGTAGGAACAATGTCAATAATGATAATGAAATGAGCGGTTGAAAAAACTTTACTGAGAGATAAATTGGCCGCTCCTAAAATTATATTCTCTTATTCTGAGGAAATATTCCTTTCCCTTATCTCGGAAAGATTTACACTTGGAAAAAGAAAATTTTCTCCACATTAGACTGTATAACTTCGAACTGAGAAAGTGTTTGGTCCCTCTGAAGAAAGCTCTCTCGAAACGTGCTCAATGCAATATTATCTTGGTTCAAGGGGTTTTTCTGGTCAAGATTTTCAGAGAAGATTTTTTTTTCTCAACATTTTTTCCATCGACAGAGAAGAGATATCGTTTTAAAAATTTGTCAGTATGTTGATTGGAGATCAAATATTACAAAAAAATTCATTTCAGATTAAAAAACATTATTTTCCCGACATACTGAATCAAAAAAGAAAAACAAATTGACGACGGGCATGATTTTGGGCGACTGGATGATCTGGAAAAAGGCATTCCTTGTTAAAGTGGCTGTCACATAGCCTAGGATCTTCTGATCGGTCGAAAAATAACAGAATGTTGGGCGTTTCTCGAAGAAAGCCAGTTTTATAAAAATGGAAAATCGGTTGGAAATCGGCCATTTTTTGATCAATCAAAAAGATCCTAGTCCATGCGATAGCCACTTCAGCAAGGAATGATTTTCCTTTTTTGTTTTTAAATCGTCCAGTCGCCCCAAATCATGCCCCCTTCATTTTTAGTTCTTTATTTAAAATCAGCATTCCGGGAAAAAAATTTTTTCAATCAAAAAAAAATTTTTTGTAATATTTGATCTTCAATAAACATACCTACGAACTTTTAAACCGATATCTCTATTCTTCCTATGAAAAAAAATGTTGAGGGGAAAAAATTTTTTCCGAGAATATTAACCAGAAAGCCCTCTTAAGATTTTTTTCTTCTCTGACTGTTCAACACGAATCACATGATTTTTCCCAATCGTTTCCTTATGTTTACGCTAATCAATATCACGCGATCCACTCACTTTCTATTATGTGCATCAACTTCAAATTTTCGAGTCGTTTTTTTGGGTCGTTCCCGAATCAACGAAAAACCAAATCAACGAAAAAAAATTTACTAGCAGTATGAAGTTGTCATTTTGTTGCAGTATGAAATGAAATTAGTCATAGATCATTGATTGAATTAAACGAAAAGTAAAAAACATTGATTTGCTAACACAACCCCACGGTAAACTTAATTTCCCTTTGTTATGTTTATGATTATGGTATGGTTATGTTTATGATAACCGATTTTCGTTCTCTACAGACGTTTGAAACAGTTTGATTGTACCGATCGATTAGGAAGATGATTAATAATTTTATTAGAATGATGAATTACGTGTCTACTATACTAAACGGGTGCAGTGAATAGGTTAACATAAAGAAAAATCATCTGGTCACCAAGAAGAAGAGAAAGTTAAGAAAGCACTACATAAAGCTAAAGTTGAGGACGATGAATACAAAACGGAAGAACAAACGTATTATAGCATAGCTCATACGTTTCACGAGATCGTCACAGAATAAGCTTCTATCATGGTGAATGGAAAATTGGAAGAATATTGAATTGAGGTAACATAACAAAGTTAATCAATTCATGATTTTGTTATGTTACCGCAATTCAATATTCTTCCAATTTTCCATTCACCATGATGGAAGCTTATTCTGTGACGATCTCGTGAAACGTATGAGCTATGCTATAATACGTTTGTTCTTCCGTTTTGTATTCATCGTCCTCAACTTTAGCTTTATGTAGTGCTTTCTTAACTTTCTCTTCTTTTTGGTGACCAGATGATTTTTATTTATATTAACCTATTCACTGCACCCGTTTAGTATAGTAGACACGTAATTCATCATTCTAATAAAATTATTAATCATCTTCCTAATCGATCGGTACAATCAAACTGTTTCAAACGTCTGTAGAGAACGAAAATCGGTTATCATAAACATAACTATACCATAATCATAAACATAACAAAGGGAAATTAAGTTTACCGTGGGGTTGTGTTAGCAAATCAATGTTTTTTACTTTTCGTTTAATTTAATCGATGATCTATGACTAATTTCATTTCATACTGCAACAAAATGACAACTTTATGCTGCTAGTAAATTTTTTTTCGTTGATTTGGTTTTTCGTTGATTCGGCACCGACCCTCTGAAATGTCTGTCTCCTTTACCGTTTCACGCGTGAATATATATATACAGGGTGTCCCATTTTAATCTGTCATTTAGAATATCTCGAAAACGAATAGATTCAGAAGAAAATGTTCCGGGAAAAAAATGTATAAATCTGAGGGGGACATCCGATGGTGAACTTGGCTTTGACCTCAGATCCCACTTTCAAGGTCATTTTGAGGTCAACTCATGTTTTTTAAATGGAATCCCCTATTTTTCACTACCGGTTCAGATTCTACGGTAAAAACCAAGGAACTTTTGTCCCAAACGTTTTTTCGGAATCCCCATAGATGGCGCTCTAATTGATGAGAAAATGAGAATTCTCAAACCCTCGGATTGTATTCTGTCTAACATAATGCCCAACTCTTGAGTGTTTCTCATCTCCCGGAAATTGCCGTCGGCATCAGCGTTACCCGTATGTGCACCACGAGGAGGTTGCGCGATCGAACTTGACACATCATTGTGGCCCTGAAAAGGGCCGATTGTCTGAACTGGAGGTGTATCTTCGGGGACGCATTAGGCATTCGAAAGATGTTCAAAATGAGCGCCGTTTTGCCTTTGACAAAGCGCAATTCTTTTATGAAAGTTTCCTACAGTTGCTTGCAACGTAGCAGGTGTTATTGCTGTGCATGCTCTTCTTATTCGATCTTTCATGTCATCGCGTGTTGTTGGAGGTTCACGGAATACAACATTTTTTATGTAACCCCACAAGAAAAAATCAGGCGACGTCAGATCTGGCGACCTAGGTGGCCATTCTCCGTTGGGCCCACGTGCAGAAGTTCAATCTTGTTATGAAATCCTCAACTGTTAGAGATTGCACCAAAGTGATATGGTACGGATGATAATCCAACGATTTCAAGATACGCTGAGCTGTGGATCGAGGAATCCCGGTCATTTCTTCAATATCCCGAAGACTGATATGGGGATCAATATGAATTAATGCCAGCACAGCCAGCGATCTCACATCAGGATCATTGTCATCCGCATAAACTTTCTTGTTCCTCTGTCGTTTGAGGGGACCTTGACGAGCACGTTGTTCAAGAAATCGGATCGTAATGCGATTTGGACACCTCCGATCCGGAAAACGACATTGAAACGTTCTCACAGCTTCAACATAATTTCCCTGCGCTTCACGAAGACACAACAAAACATCAACAATATCGTTTGGCGCGTAATCAGACATGATATTTAGAAATGTGTTTCCTCCAAATGATAACAGAGAATTGAGCAGTTTGGGAATGCTAAATTTCTAAGGTATTCACACGTGAATCAAAACAATAACAATTTCAAAGAACAAAACCAAAACAAAACACAACCGACGGCAATTTCCGGGAGATGAGAAACACTCAAGAGTTGGACATTATGTTGGACAGAATACAATCCGAGGGTTTGAGAATTCTCATTTTCTCATCAATTAGAGCGCCATCTATGGGGATTTCGAAAAAACATTTGGCACAAAAGTTCCTTGGTTTTTAGCGTAGAATCTAAACCGGTAGTAAGAAATAGGGGATTCCATCTAAAAAACATGAGTTGACCTCAGAATGACCTTGAAAGTTGGATCTGACGTCAAAGCCAAGTTCACTATCGGATGTCCCCCTCAGATTCTTAAATTTTTTTCCCGGAACATTTTCTTCTGAATCAATTCGTTTTCGAGATATTCTAAGTGACAGATTAAAATGGGACACCCTGTATATAACATATGTATGGGTGACACCCCTTCATCGATCTCAGGTAATAACAAAGTCATAAAAAGGTACACTGTGAGAAAAAATATGAAACAAACTTCATAAAGAATATTATGAAGTTTTTTTCATAAGCAGTTTATTGTATGTATGTATGTATGTATATTTATTTATTTCCGGCGCCTGCTTACAATGCTTGCAGCCGCCTCCATATACACTCTTCACATATCTTCTTGAAACTAACTTAGCCTACTACTTAACCTATCTCTTACTCATTTCTACTCTTCACACATTCATACATTTCTCGCTTCCACGCTCCCACGCTTCACACACATACTCGAGAGAGAGAGAGAGAACGCTCCATACTTCATTCATCCGTCCATCCACCATACGCATTCCCATCCCCCCCATAACCTTCTCTCCTTTTTTTCTCCAGCCTACACATCCAATCCTCCCCATTCCTCTCCTCTCCCAAAATTTCCCCAATCGTTTCCCCCATCTGCCTCCCATCACCTTCCATACATACTCCCAAAACGTGTTCCCACGTTCCCTCCTCCAGCCCACATACCCTGTACTTCTTCTTCTCCTCATTCTTTTCCCAATATTTTCCTCCTCTCATTTCATTCCCTAGCCTAAACCTCGCTATCCTCCTTCCTCTCCCCATTCTCCCGCCCTCGCTCAGATACTTTGGCACCCCCTCTACCATCACCTCTTTATACCACCTATTATATCTCGATCTCATTATTCTTTCCCCTCTCTCTATCTCTTGCTCTTCCCTGTCCCTTTCTATCCATCCGTTATCTCCCCCTTCCCCTTCCCTCATCTCCCCTGTCACCTCATCCACTAGATTCCATTCTTCCAAACATTCCCTTCTCTCTTTTTCCCACCTCGACCCTCCTTCCTCCTTCATCATCTCCTTCCAACATCTTTCCGCCACCTCTTCCGCCCTTCCCTCTCTTAATTTCCTTTCAAATTCTATCGCCCTTTTCCTCAGCCTTATTCTCATCTTGTCTCTCTTCAATTCTTCTCTCATCATGTATCCTGGTGTCTCTCTTTCTAACCCTCACAACCACCTCATGTATCTCTCCTGTAACCTTTCCACCTCCTCTCTTTCTTTCCATCCTCATATTTCCGCTCTACACTCGACGGCACTTCCAACCAGTCTATCCCATCACCATATTCCCCTTTTCCAATCCCCTTTGAATAATCTCTCTCCAATTCCCCATATCACTCTCATCACTTCTCCCGCTTTCCTCACTCTTTCCTTCACCTGTGACTCTTGCTTTCCATTTTTTCCAAAAATATACCCCGAGTATCTAAATTCCTTCACTTCTTCTATCTCCTCTTACCCTCATTTCCAGTTTTTATCTTCCTTTTTCCCCCCTTCTTTCCCGAATCCCATCATCTTCGTTTTTCCCACATTTACCTCCAACCTCTTGATTCTGAAATATCTCCTTAGCTCCTCTATAATCCGCTGAAGGTCTCCCCCTCTCATCAAAACCACCACATCATCCGCATAACTCAATGTCCAAATTTTTCTCCCATCTACAATCACCCCTCCTAGTGTGATTTCTTGACCAAGAATTCTCTACTTGACCAATATCAGTGTGGATTCATCAAACACCGCTCCACTCAAACTGCTCTTTTAAAATTGACTGATGATGTTCGTGAAGCGATTGATAAGCGCATGATCACTCTTTTGGTGGGGTTTGATTTCTCAAGAGCTTTTGATACCGTTAACCACTCTTTGCTTATACAAAAACTCGCTTCTTTCAATATATCTACCCCCGTGCTGGAGTGGTTTTGGTCCTATCTATGTGGTCGCACGCAAGCAGTTAGAAGCTCTAAAGGTTGCTCCGAATGGACTCCAGTTACCTCAGGTGTTCCCCAAGGCTCTCGCCTGGGCCCTCTCTTATTCGCACTGTATGTTACCGACATAAATTCGATTATTCACCATTGTAAACTCTTTAAATTCGCTGATGACTTTTATATTTATTTGCATACTTCACCTTTTCTCATAGACGAATGTATCTCGAAATTGAATGACGATATACAGAGAATTGCCAGCTGGTGCTCCACCAACTACCTAATTCTGAACCCCTTGAAAACCAATTGCATGATCCTTGGTTCTCCACGTTACGTCAACGATATTTCTCTTCGCTCCTTACCGGACATCATACTTCAGGGCACCCCTATAAATCTTGTCTCTTCGCTTAAATCGCTTGGGATTATTCTGACACCTTCTCTTAATTGGAATGAGCAAGTAACTTCTGTCTGCAGGAAAGTCTCGTGCGCACTCTACCAATTGCGACTTGATGGCAACGCACTCTCTATCCAGATGAAAACTAAACTGATTTCAACGCTAGTTATACCCTATTTTGATTATTGTTGTTTAGTTCTCACTGATCTCTCCGAAGGAGACAGTATACGTCTGCAGCGTCAACTGAATGCCTGCGTGCGGTTTATTTTCAATCTCAGGGAAGATGTCCACATCTCTCCTTTTTCCACGCGTCTCGGCTGGCTCAAACTTTCTGAACGACGGAAATTTTTCCTGGGGTCGTACTTGCATCAACTATTTGCTTTCAAGGATCCTCCTTTTCTTTACGATCGTTTCAACTTTGGTACCTCTGATGCAATTCGTTGCACTAGATCGAATAGGGAGCTCCTCAAAATACCACTGCATCGTACTACCACATATCAAAAATCTTTATTGATAACAGGTAGTAAACTCTGGAACACGATCCCAGATAACATCAAGTGTAGCTCTTCCCCTAACGTCTTCAAAAAGAGGTATTATGACTTCTTGCTCACCTCCACCCTTTCTCACTTATAGACATATACTCCTTTTCAAGTAGGTTCATCGTGGTTCATCTTACGCTTTTCTTGCCTTCATCTTCATTCTGCGCATTTATGACTATTGTATCTCTATTTTATATCTGTATTTTCATTTGCCTTCATCTTCATTGTGCGCATTCATAACTATTGTATCTCTATCTCATATCTGTATTTTCATTTCTCACACCTTTGTAATCTCATCCTCACTCTCATTCTCATTTCATCTTTATTTTAAAGTTCATTCATTCTGCCTTCTTTTTGCTTTTCGGGCTGTGGGTTTAATGCTGTATATATATAAGTATTTTTGTATATAATATCTTTGTTATCGTTTATACTTCTTTCTCAATTGTTCCACAGGATGTTCATCCTAGAACATAAATAAACATATCTATCTATCTATCTATCTATTCCACTCTTTGCCATTTCCTCCTCCAAGTCCGCTATCAATATATTGAATAGTATCGGACTTAGGGGACACCCTTGCCTAATTCCTTTTGCTAACCAGAATTCTTCCGAATATTTTTCTCCTACCCTTATCCTCACCTTCGTCTCCCTGTATATCTCTTCTATCCTATCCACAAGCCCTTTATCTATCCCCTTTTTAATCGTCGATTTCCACAGAACTCCTCTATCTACTGAATTGAACGCTGCCTTTGAATCTATAAAAACTGCTGCTCATTTCCCTTCCTTCTCTATCTCCCTCCCTGTCAGATAATCCAACGCGTATATGTTATCTATTGTCCCCATACCTCTTCTAAGTCCCGTTTGGTTACCGGCCAACATTCCCTTTTCCTCCACCTCTTTTTCCAGCCTCTTGGTCAACAAGGTCGTATAAATTTCATACATCGTCGGCTTCAACGTCGCTCCCCTATACTCCTCCACTTTCTTCCCCTCTCCTTTTTCCACTATCGGCACTATAATCCCCTCTCTCCATTCCCCTGGTATCCTTCCGCTCGCCCAAATATCCTTCACCGACTTTTCTACTCCTTTTCTCACCTGGCTCCCCCCATATATCCAACACTCATTCTGTATCCCATCTTTTCCTGCCGCCTTTCCTTTCTTCAAACCCCTTAACACTTCCGAGAATTCTCTTTCTTCTATTTGTGCGTATCCCTCTATCGCTCCGCCCCGTCCCCTGCTACCACTCTCCTTTCCACCCCCTCTAGTAACATCATAAAATACCTTTCCATTCCCCTATTCCTATGTCCTCATTTATCTCTTTCCTCTTCTTCCTCTCTCTGTTCACCCATTTCCACACTTGCCTCTGATCTTTTACCCCCCTTGTCTCCTCCACCATTTGTTCTCTCTTTGTCCTTTTCCTCTCTTCACATACTCGTTTAAAACTTTTCTTTGCCTCTAGTACTTCCTCAATCATACCCTTACCCTTCTTCCAACCTCTTATCTTCTTCCTCACCTCTCTTTTCTTTGCTCTACAACTTTCATCCCACCAATTATTTTTCCTAGCTCCCTTTCTCAACCCTCTTCTTTTCTTACTCGTTGCCTTTTTTACTATCTCCATTATTTTCCTCCTTAGACATTCACCCTCAGCTCCTTCTCCCTCTCATTCTCCAATTTTCCTACTGTATTCCTCTATACCCTCCTCTGACCAATCGCATTTGTCAACCCACCCTCTATCCTTTTCTCTTTTCACCCCCTGCCCCTCCAATTCCAGCACCACTGGCATATGATCCGATTCCTCACACTCCTCCACCTTCACCATCTTACAATCCTCACATGTGATTCCATCTCCTATCACGTAATCTATCGTTGTTTGCCCTCTCACCCCTATATACGTCAGTTCCCCTCCCTCATCTCCCCACACCGCACCATTTGAAATTCCCCAGTCCTCTTCTTCTATGGTCTCCAGCAAGATTCTCCCTTCCTTGTTCACTTTCTTATCTTTACTTCTCCTACCTCCCCTATGCTCTCCATCTTCTTCCCAAGTAAAACCCCCCAGCTCTCCCGTCCTTGCATTGAAGTCCCCTCCTATCACTATCCCCTCACTTTCCCCCGATTCCCCCACACCCTCACTCAACTCCTCCATCATCTCTTCTATATTTCCATTTACGTATATCATCGCCACCCTCCATCTCTCATTCCTCATATATATATATATCTTCCATCATCAAACCCTTTATTTCTTCTCTCCTGTTCCTCTCCTCTCCTAACTTTGACTTCTTCCTAATTCCCATCATAACTCCTCCACTTGCTCTTCCTTTCCTATGTTCCCTCTCCGCCCATTGTTTCCTCCATATATATCCTTTTGGAAGTTGTCTCTTCACTCTATCCCAATTCTTCTCCTCCACCCATGTCTCCACCAAACCCTTCCTTACCCCCTCTCGCTTTCCTTCTCTTTTCCTCCTTCTTTCTTCCTTCTTCTCTCCTTCCTTTACTCCCCCTGTCTCCCTTGAGAATCCTCTTCCTTCCTCTCATCTCCTCTTTTCTCTCTTCCTTACATAATTTCTCCCCCACTCCTCAACCTTTCCTCTTCCTCATCCCATTTCCACCATCTTCCGTCTATCCATATTCCTCCATACCCAACCCAAGTTCTTTTCCCCTCCTTCCTTGAGTTGTGACCTATCTCCCTCGTCCTCTCCATCATCTTTCTTTCCTTCCACGTATAATCCTCTTCTAATCTCTCTTCTCTACCCCTTAACATCTCTTCCCTTCTCATTACCTTCTCTTTGCCCTCAATTGTCTTAAATCTTACGACTATCATCCTTTTCTTATTTCTACTTCCTATACCCAAGTCTCTAATTTCTTCTATTTCTTCCATTTGCCTTTCTAACCCCATTTTCTCCATAATCTCCTTCACCTCCTCTCTCACCCTCTTTTTCCCTTCCCTTCCCTTCACCACCATGTTTTTCCTTCTTTCCGCCCTCTCTTCATATTCCATTTTCTTCTCCATCTCTTTTACTCTCCTATCCACCTTCACCCCAACTTCCGAGTGACTATGCTCCCTACCTTCTCTTTCGTCAACTTTTTCATTTCCGCCTCTCTTCTTCTCCTCTAGCCTTTTTTCTATCTCTTCAAGTCGAGCTTCTATTACTCTACTCTCTGTCATTTGTGTTCCCTCCTTTGTCCTAATTTCCCCCCCTTCTTCCCCCTCCTCTTTCTCCTCTCTTTCTCTAATCATCCTTTCTAACTCTTCCACTTTATCTTTCAGTTCCTCCAATTTCTTTTTTTCCTCTTTATTATCCTGATCTTGTTTCTCTACCTCATTCAATCTTTCTTCAATCTCTTCTCTTTCTAATCTTCATACCTCCTCTACACTTCTCTGTCTTTCGCTTATCCTTTCCAGCTTTTTTCTCATCCCTTCATAACCTTTTTCTATTTTATCTAATTCCTCATTCATTTCCCTTATATTAATCCCCAACTGCCGCGTCATCTCTAATAATTCCTCCTTCTCTTCTGATTCCTTCCTCCTCTTTTCTTCCGGAGATCTCACTACCTTATCTTCTCTCCCAAACACCATTGACTTCTCCCATTCTTCTACTTCATCTCTCTTCCTCTTCCAAAAATCTTTAATCCCTCCCACACTTCCACTTCTCAATCTTCCTAACCTCTCTGCGTTACTTCGTCTCCCCCTTCTTCCCCCCGTCTTCTCTCCGCCAACACTTCCTTTCGGCGTCGACCACACTTCTTCATCACCCTTCTTCTCACTACTGTCCTCCTCTACCTTTTCTTTTCCCTCGGTCTGGCCTACTTCCGATTCTACTCCTTCCTCTCGTTTGTCTGTCTCTAGCCCGCCATTATCTACTTCCTTAGTCAGCCCAGTCTCCGTCTCTTCCGCTTGCTCCATTTTCTCGTCTGCCTCCAAACCTACCTCCTCTACTTCTTCCATTCTATCGTCTCTACCTCTCCGCCCGATGTCGCCACTATCCAATCTACTACTCTTCTCTCTACCTTACCTTCTCGCCTACTTTCCTCAACTACCTACTTTCACCGCTCACTCCTATATGTCTGCACTTACTCCCTTCTTCTCTCTTATAACCTACTCCTTTCCCCTCTACCTCTTTTCTGTCACGTTTTCACCCACTGAAATCTTTCCTCCTCATCTGTTCCCGCCCCCTTTTCACTACCAAACTCCACCTATTTCACTCATATTTTCATTAACTTTTCACCTCACACCACCAACACTTTTTCCTGTTCCTTTTTCTCCTACAATTCCACTTTTGCTACACACCTGTCATTTATCAACTCCTGACTCGCACTTGTCACCCGGGAGTCCTATTCCATAAGCAGTTTATTGAATTTCAGAATCAAATATTGGATTCAATAATATAATTCTTAATGTTAAGAATTTTCTTCTGAACTACATATTTGTGAAACATGATAAATAATTGTTAAATTTCATCACCAATGTTGAATTTGAGAATAATTATTCAATTTAATATAGGAAATATGACATTTCATGAAGAATTTCATATTACATTCAAGAACTTTTTCAACAATGTATAATTAGAAGTAGGGGTGTGGCGACTTTGGATTCTTCAGTCAAACCGAACTTTAAATATATGTTCGAAGTCGAACCGAATCCGACTTTGAAAAGTCGAACTGAACTCCAATTACATTTCCTAGGGCCAATTGAACCCCAATCGCTCTTCAAAAAGTCGAACCGAACTATTTTTACTGATCGAGTTCGAAGTTCGAACCGAACAGTAGGAGTTCGGTTTGAGATTCGAACGGTTCACACACCCCTAATTAGAAAGTACGTTAATGTATTCCTAGCTTTACAGCTGCTAGTTTCAGATTCATAGATACAGTGGATTGAAAAGCACGTAAGATGAATTATGCTCACAATTTGAGCAATTCATCGATTCAAAATTCTCGGAGTTTGTGATTAATTGAGAAACTCATATAAAAATTTCATATAAACCGTTAATAATAACCAAATTAAATGGGGAATGAGTCAATCTTTGAGAACGTAATGATTTTACACCCATCAAAATGAATTCCACTCCAAAAGAAATAATAATAATTTTGATCCATTAGATAAACCAATCAATTGTGTTACTCAATGAACAATTCGTTCCAGGAAATACCGTGGTCATTTCACGCCGGATTCATGATGAGTCCCAGAATATTTTTGAGATAATTGTTTTCAAATTCTTTGTTGAAGAATATGATACACGTATCATTTGTTTTTCTTCTCTTCATTGAAGTTTCCGGTTTATACATTGGTGTCAAAGTTTTCGATTTTGACAAATCTGTTTTTTTTCAAATGCCGGTGTCTCGAAACACTTTGGACACACAAAATTATTTCCAAGACATAAAACTTGAGATTTTTTTTCAACTTTTCAAAAATTTGAGTGAACATGAACGTGGGAATTTGGGTGAATTCGACATGTTTTATCAATTTGTGTTTTGTTGTAATTCAACGATGAGGGTAGAGGAGGTATTCAATCCGAATTTGGACATTTTCAATTTTCAAATTTCACAAATAAGATCAATTTTTGGAGCATGACGATATTTTAGGTTTATTCCCGCAAAGGGTACTCCATGGTATTCAAAAGGCATAAAGAGAATAAGACAACAGTGTAACTCAATGATTTAAAAACACACACTGATTCGTCAATGAAAAGTTAGGTATCTAGCATTTATTACAGGTGATGAATGATCGAGCACACAAAGTTCTCATGCGGTTTCGATTTTGTCTATATCTCTTGAATGCCGTGGAGAACCATTATCAGAAATGAACTAAAAATATTGTTATGCTCCACAAATTGACCATGCTTGTGAAATTTGAAAATTAGAAATGTCAAAATTCGAATAAGATACTTTTTTTTACTTTATCGTTGAAATACTACAAGATACAAATTAAAAACATTTTTTCACTCAAGTTTTTGAGAAATTCAGGAAAAATCCCAACTCTTACGCCCAAGGAAGAATGGTGTATGTCGAAAGCTTTTCGAGTTACTGGAATTTGAAAAAAACCGGATTTGTCAAAATCAAAAACTTGGACATCAATGGAGCCTTCCAAAGTAGCTGATCTGATCATCTGGTCATGACCAGATCACCTTTGATTGGTTGAGAAAGTGATCTGGTTATGACCAGATGATCAGGTCAGCTACTCCCCAGCGATTTCGTTTTTACCGAAATTTTTGGTAAGAAATTGGTAATTTGATGGTTCGGTAATATTCTGGTTGGAAATTGGTTATATTGTGGTCAAATCGTCGTACCGTTTGTGACTTTTTTGTACCACATAATTACCAACAAATTACTACACGATCGGTATTTTCATGGGAGAAGTTTTGGACAAATTTTGGTAAAGAATAACGGAATCAACAGGATGTACAATTCGGTTCCTTTTTGGGAAAAATATGCCTGACATTATCGCAAATGGAAGGAACAAAATTGGTAAGTTTTTGGATAATTTTCGGTTCACAACCATAGAATCACGGAAACTACAGTGCTACTGGTGAGTAAAAATTTGGTTCCTTTTTGGAAAACAGCTTTGAGATACCTCAGATAGAAGGAACCAAATTGGTCAGTTTTTGGTTATTTTCCGGTTCATAACCATGAAATTACAGAGTTTTCATTGGTCGTCATTGGTAACAATTCGGTTCCTTTTTGGAAAGAGTATACCTGGAATTACCGTAGATAAGAGGAACATAATTGGTGAGTTTTTGGAAAATTTCCGGTTCACAAACATAGAATCACCAAAACTACAGTGCTACTAATTGGTGAAAATTTGGTTCCTTTTTCGACAAACAGCTTTGAAATACCGCAGATAGGAGGAACTCAATTGGTCGGTTTTTGGTTACTTTTTGGTTCATAACCACGAAGCAACCAAGAAATGACCAAGGAGACCATTCCTGTGATCTGGTAAAAAAAGTTGTTTTGTTCCAAAAAGGTACAGAATCGTGACCGATGAGTAGCACTGAATATTCGGTAATTTTATGGTTGTATACTGGAAATTTACCTAAAACTGACCAATTTGGTTCCTCCTATTCGTGGTGATTTCAGGCATTTTTTCCAAAAAAGAACCAAATTGTAACCAATTCAGGATTCTCAACATTCGGTAAATCTCCGGTTTTCAACCACGAAGCAACCAAGAAATTACCAAGAAGATCATTCCTGCAATCTGGTAAAAAAAGTGGTTTTGTTCCAAAAAGGTGCCGAATCGTGACCGATGAGTAGCACTGAATATCCGATAATTTTGCCGTTGTAAACCGAAAATTTACCTAAAACTGACCAATTTGGCCCTCCTATCCGCGGTGATTTCAGGCATTTTTCTCCAAACAGGAACCAAATTGTAACCAATGCAGGATTCTAAGGCTACTCTCCCATGGACCGGAATTTTTGGGGGATTTGCAGGGAATTCTAGTAAGCTACTATCCATGAACCAATTGGGTCTGCGGATTCCGTTCCGTTTCCTAGAAATTCCGGTCCATGGGAGAGCAGCCTTAGGCCTTTTTTCCAAAACGGGACCAAATTGCAATCAATGCAAGATTCTCAACATTCGGTAGATTTTCGGTTCTTAACAACGAAGCAACCAAGAAATGACCCAAGACACCAGTTCTGTGATCTGGTAAACAAATGGTTTTGTTCCAAAAAGATCCCGAATCGTGACTGATGAGTAGCACTGAAGATGCGGTTGTTTGTTATTTTGTGGTGAGAAAAAGTCACAACGTACCAAAACTTTTTGGTAACCTCAAAATCGCCAGGGTGTGTGCATACGATTTGAAACAAAGCACTTTTATAGAAACATAAATATTCTCTTGAATGCACAAACTTGAACATGCGCTGGTCACAATGGAGATACAAAAGTTTATAAACAACGACGGACGTATTATTAATATGCACAGGGAGAATATGATCAAAAATACCGTTTGCAAAGTTGCTTGGCAACAGCTCGGTCAGCATTCCTAATGGCGTCCCTTGTGCCTTCTTGGCTTGGGGTTGCGTTGTTCTCATTTTAGTCTAGCCAATCCATGATCTCATAACTGATTGATCCTATCTAAAAATGGTGGATCCAATCAGAATTGCCGTAATATCAGTGTATATCAATGTATTTCCAATATCCGATAGCTGTGCTCAAACGCCGCCGTCATTTTCACCGCGAGACCAAGCCATAATGGTCTGTACCAGGGGGTGGACAGCTACCTAGGGATAGAAGAAACTTATGCCAGGAGACACCGGGAATCAACTTTAGCCAATAAGAAAATCCCGCGCCAAACCCTAATATGCAATAAAATTATCATTCATAAACTATTGAAAATAGTAAATTTGCATCATCCAAAAATTGAATTTGTATTCTCAATATTCATCTCTCGCTGTGGATAATCAATTCTGACCAAATTAATCAGGATAATGTCTTTTTGAACTTGATACATCCGGTATAACCTATAACGACACTATAAACTAATAAATTTGATACCAAAAGTTTATGAAATGCCATCCTTGATTTTCATCTGATGTTGCAGAATCGAATGATGGGGTTATTCTTCAGCTAATTTTCCTAAATATGAATTGTAAGTATATGAAAACCTGTTCCATATCCATTTTAATCTATCACAGTTGATGAGAAATCCGAATAAATTAAATATAACCTCAATTGACCGCATGACCATTCATTATCAATAAGACAGTCATTGTAATTTATAGCAAAAAACAACATGAAAAATATGTCTCATTTTGCAGGTTTTCCTACTGACTTGGGTGCATAAAGAAGTTGGTTGAGGTGAAGTTTTTTCAACAAGCTCGGAATGCTACTCGATGCTTTCAATTAGAGGTTCTGAGTTTCCCAAGCTCATAATTTAGTTGTTCATAATGGTATTGTTAATCAACTGTAATTATCAAGTGATAGAGTAACATAATTGTTGAAATGTATAATTACAATTTCCAGAGTCTTGAACCAAATATTTGTTATATTTCAATATGGCACGCTTTGTTCATATACCTGCACCATGGAATAAGGCAAGATCTCTATTATCTATTGGAGTTGAATAGTATGATCATGGGTGAGAATGCATCTTGGTGAGTGTTATATAAGAATGATTGATCACGTAATAAGTATTACATTAAATAATATGACAAATAAGAAATGCATTTGACACTTTCAAGAAAAGTAAGACAAATATTTTATTCTCAGGTCAGACGTAGCCAAACTATGAACCAAGTATTCGTTGAAACATCAAGATGATACAACTGTGATATCTTTTCCCCACGTAGCCATGTAATTCCAAACAAGTGAGCTTTTACTTTTTAATAATTCAAATCAAACCGTGTACGTATCTGTGATATCTTGTGATTGTATGTTGTATCTTCAAAAGTGACGTAAGACTGAAGTAGTATCAGGTTCTCAAATCCCAATTTGTAATTACTATGTGACAACTTTGTATTTCAATCTCAAGCATATTTTCAGTTTGGTGAAAATGAAATACGGCCGATTGGAATATTCTTGTGAATTTCCTAGTTGCTGCAATTCATATTATTCCCCTATCGCTGAAAGGCTACAGAAATAAACATTTGTATCAGTTTCCAGAAAATGAAAACCTTCTGCAGTTATGGAAGTCTGCGTGCAAAATTGATGTGCACGTTCAATGTAGCCATTTTCATGTATGTGAGGATCATTTTGAGATTCATGATTTTCTGAACACCACTAAACATAAATTAACACACACAGCTGTTCCAAAATCAAATATAAACTCTTCGATAGATCAGTCAAATAACTCGAATGTATTTCAACCTTCTGATTTGGAATCTGATGTTAATTCTGATATAACATTAACTAATAATGTAGACACCGTTGCATTAGAGTTGAATAATTCAAGTAATCAAATACATCTAAGTACTTGTTCGAACATTCAGGATTACAATAATAATGAGAGTGACGAAGAAAATCTATCAACTACCCAAAACATGTCTACGAACGCATTTGAACCTTCCAATTTATTATCAACTTGTACAGATTTAGAGACCATCACATTGGATAATAATGATTTTAACGATCAAGTGTATGAGAGTTCATGGTCGAATATTGCTGATATCAATGAGAATACATGAAAAAAAACATGATCTTGAAATAATGAATGCAGAACACGAATCTATGCACAATAATAATTTGCAAGAGGTGACTACTGAAGAATCGAATAAGCTGACCTGTTCACCCATTTTTTCGGCAACTGAAAACAAAAAAGGTATTCTCAGTTCAATTGGGATAACACAAAAAAACTTGTCTCCTAAGAAAGGAATAATGTACAAAGAATTGAGAAATATTAAATCTAAATCATGTATGTAAAATTCATAGCAAATTAAAACAAACAAAAACTAAAATGCAATCACTAATTGAAATGTATGAAGCAGGTGAATTGAAGTGCATTGAGCAAAATTTAAACAGAGTGACCCGAGATTTCATTCACGCACAATTAAGGAATGTTAACAGAAATTCGAAAGGTAAATCATGGACTTTGGATGATGAAATATTCGCGTTGTCTATGTATAAACGAAGTCCACGACTATACAAATATTTGACGCATCATTTTCAATTACCTTCAACTCGAACGTTAAGGAGGGATTTATCAAAAATTACTTTCGAACCTGGGATAAATGAGCATATATTTGAATATTTGAAATCAAATGTACAAAACTTCACACCAAGAGAACGATATTGTGTATTAATTTTCGAAGAAATGTCTTTGAGCAGAGGCTTCTATTATGAACCACAACAACAGGAAATGAGTGGCTATGAAGACTTAGGACATTTGGGACGCACGAATAGACCTGCTAATCATGCGTTAGTATTCATGGTTCGTGGTGTAAAAAAAAATTTGAAACAAGTAATTGCCTATTATTTCACAGCAAATACCATATCGGCTGTACATTTGAAATCTCTCATAATCTTATTGATAGAAAAATTACAAAGTATTGGGTTACATGTTGTAGCAACTGTGTGTGATCAAGGTAGCACAAATTTGTCTGCAGTGGAGAAAATGCTTGAGGAGAAGAAGTGTTACTTCTTGGTTAATAACAAACCTGTATGTGTGATTTACGACGTTTGTCACTTTTTGAAAAATACTCGTAATGCTTTAATAACATCAATTATAATATTTGATGAATTAAAAGAAGCAAGATTTGAACACATGGTTCAAGCTTTCGAAATTGATAAAAATCGTCGTTACAGGACATTGTACCGGTTAACTGATGGAGACTTCAATTTCTCTGACTCATACATCAGAATGAAGGTAAACGTAGCCGCTCGTCAACTTAGTAATAGTATGGCCATAGCAATTGAATCATGTTTGCTCAAGGATAATATTTTACCCGCTGAGGCCGCACATACAGCTGAGTTCGTATATAATATCGATTGTTTATTTGATTCTTTCAATGGCTCGAGCACTCAACCACCAGAAGGAAAACTTTATGAGCAATATTTGACTTCAAAAACTGAGAGCATACATTTCAAGTTGTGGCGTTCCCTGTTCAAGAGCATAAAAGATTGGAAGATTATCAATTTGAAAAGTGGTACAAATAATACAAACATGTTTTCATTCCACAAAGGTTGGCTTAGGACTATTCAATCAGCAATGTTCATTTCGGAATATTTCAAAGGAAATGATATTGACGTATTGCCATCAAGAGCATTAAATCAAGATCCGATTGAAAATTGATTTGGCCAAATTAGAGGCCATGGTATAGCCAACACCAATACCAGTTGTCATCAGTTTGTAGCTGCAATGAAAACATGTATGCTTTATAACTGACACGTACGTGCTGCAGTATCTGGCCACTGTGAACCAGATGATTGTAACCCTTGAATGATTGGAAAAATTTCTTGGAATCTGATAATCATCCACCAGATGATGAAGATTTATTTCAATGCGGGATAAATGATGGAGGAATAGAAATCCAAGATGATTCGGATACTGATGGATTACAATACTATGCGATTACTATTTTGGAAGGAATAAGCATTGCAGATTGCAAAATGCGTCATGATAACTTGATTTCTACACAATCGTATAGTCTTGATGGTGTTTATAAAAGCACAAAACAATTTTTAGCACATGCAAGTGAGGGAGTAAAAGAATTGGTAAATCTCATGTATAAAGAGCTGTATTCGTATCTCGATGAAAATGGACATCATTCTCATTTAGAGAATAACTTCAAAATTTTATTCCCGGAAAATCATGAGAATATTTCTTTTTGTACAATTCATCATCCCAAATTTGATATTATAAACAGGAGTGTTATTTTCTTCATTCACAAATATGTGGAAGATAAGAACAGACAAGTAAAGTTTTCTAATTGCACTGAAAAACACTTGGAAAAAATCAAAAAATTCAAGGGGTTATGAAAATATTATATGAGTCTTGATATTATTCACTGTCACCTTCTAGTGTTTGAACATTTGTTATGATTTGATTCAATTTATCCATAGTTATAAGATAGTCATATTGTCGCTTATATTATAAGAATTGAAGACTGATACGTTATTGAGGAGACAAAAAATTGGAGCGAAATCGTTCTGTGATATTAACAGTGTATTTAAATGATATCGTCGCACTTAGTATATATTTTCTAGGACGATTATTCATTATGATTCGAGGAATTTTGAATTCTAGGATATTCTTCTTTATATTATAAAAGTTGAAGTATTCAGCCTTCTGATCTCAACTTTCATTGAAAAAATAAGATAACATAAAGAATTCTGATTCTTATGACCATGTTCCAGGAATTCACTTTTATTTTAATTAGATTATTCATGTGCAATTCGTGTTTCATGATACAACTTTTATGTTCAGTATTATTATTTCCTTAACCCATTCAGTCCCAAAATGACATTTTTGCGTTGTATTTTTCAACGGCTGTACTTTCTAAGAAAAAGGGTTATGAAAGATTCCAGACCAACCAGTTTCGATGGAGAATTGACTGACCTTTCAGAATCTGATATTAGTTTTTTCGAGAAATGCACCTGTCACAAGATATACAGGGTTTTTTCCGAAAAAACGCGAATTTTAGAACTTCTTTTTTTCTTTATCTCATGTTTTCACATTGGAATTGTGTCATAATTCACCTTGTAACTACAGAAACCGCGTCAATTTACTTCAAACTTTAATTTATGCCTTGGACAATTGAAAAAACTCATGTGGAAACAACCAAAATGGCGGCTCAAACGTGGAAAAAATGTCAAAAACTTCAAGAGTTTTTCATTTGAAAACGATGGACTTGAGGCAAAAATTTTACTCCACAAAAAGTTCTTGGAATTGATCAAAAAACACGCTCAAATTCTTTCAAAACTTTTTGACAACTTTTTTGAATTTCCAAAATCGCCAAAATTTGAAAATTCGCAAAAAGCGTCGAAAAATCCTGAAAAAATTTGAGCGTGTTCTTTGAATAATTCTAAGAACTTTTTGTTCCGTAAAATTTTTTCCTCAAGTCCATCGTTTTCTAATAAAAAATTCTTGAAGTTTTTGTCCACTATTCTGCGGTTTTTTTATAGTTTGGCATTTTTGAATATGCCTCTGATAATATATTTCATATGGGATGTAAACCGTCAGAATTTTGTTGCCGTTGTCCGGTCCTTACCACGTGGAGGTAAATGTATAAGAAGACCCTTCTTTTTTTTTTGGCAATTTTGAAAATTGTTTGGTAGTTTTTTAATTTTTCAAATTTTTTGTCTTTTTTTCGTTTTTTTTCATACATAAAGATGAACTTTTATGTTGCACTATAGGTCGATGTAAGGCAGGAATTGCAGAAGTAAGAATTGTAAATTGTACACATTTTATATGTCCTCATTTAACATTTTTTATAATCCCTACAATTTTTTCTTGCTATACCAGTGACAATTTCATGGACTTCTTTCCCTTTGATACCTTCTGCGAAATAAAATTCAGCAAGTTCTAAAGCCATCTCCTTAGATCCAATTTTTTTGTCACGATTTGATAGATTATAGATTACAAGGGCATTTGTTATCGATGATTGGATTAGTCGAAGAAAAATGGCTCAAGTCCATCTTTTTGCTCTTATGCATGGCATCAAATTACTACAATGTCCATCATGTAGATCGACACCACCCATGTATTTATTATATTGTGAGAAAGCTCTGGAAAATGGAATATCGTTTGTAGTTCTTGATTCTCTCGAATATCTTTTGACTGTTGACATTGGAGTCACACCTGCCGCGGTGGGAAGCAAAGATACTGGTTTTGAATCCATGATTGTGATATAGTTCAAACCGCTTTTTTCTTCACGTTTGATTGAGAACGTTCCTCTTATTACTTGTTTATCCAATTCATTATCGGTATTCACTCTGTTCCCCCTCACGGTACCAGTTGCTCTCAAGCCGACTGTTTGCAAATGGATCAGTAAGTCTGGACTACAAAAAAAGTTATCAAAATATAAATGATATTGAATTATTCTCCGTAGAACAACATCAACAAGTAGCTCTTGGATCATCTGCATAACGACACGACTTCCTAAGGGACATTTGGATAGTTTTACTTGCTCATCAGACGAATAAATATTCGACCCCTTGCCACAATAAATCTCACAATCGAACAGATATCCCTCCGAGTTACAAATGCCCCACATTTTGATGCCGAAGCGCGCGGGCTTATCTTTCATAAACTGGAGCAAAATGGTTTTCCCGTGAAACTTCACCATCATTTCATCTATCGACAAAGCGGTAGAGAAAAAACCAAATTGCAAAGCATTCCTCTTGAAAATTTCGAAAACACCACGTACTCTCCAAGCTCTGTCATTATAATTCTGATCTTCAGGTTTCGAAAATTTCAATTTTGATTTAATTTTGAGGAATTTATTACGACTCATTGCTTTTGCCACAGTAGGACAGGCCAGTAATGGCCGATTAGACCAATAGTCTTTCTGAGATTTCCTTTGATTGAAGATTGACATCATAATCATCCCTCAAAAAATATCGAATTCATCTAATGTTAAATCGCAGTCATTCATACGAGTACTTTCGATGATATATTTTTTTAAATCGGCGGAGAAAAAAAGTTCGAACAACTGTACATATGAAGATTCAAGAATAAATTTTTTCGTTTTCTCAGAGAGTAAGTTTTCATTTTCAGGATATTGTTCACACTTTCCTTCTCCGTTCTTCCATACGTAAATATGATTAGGCTCCAGTTTCGACTGATTTTCTTCATAGTTACTTATAAGCTGATGATAACTAATATTTGGAACTTTATTATCAGAAATTTGACAACCTTCAGATTCAGATTCAGAATCAGAGTCAGATGGTCCAGAGCAATCATCCTGAGGAACAATTATTGCATCAAAGTCACCATCTCCACGCTCTTCAATTTCTACATCTTGCTGGTGACTTGATCGTTTCCGACGTTTTCCTGATGAAGCAGACATTGTCTGTTTTACTTTCAATGAATAATATCACCAGTTTCGTCAGGCTAAAGTGCTATTTGTTTATTTTATGGAATCAATTTGTTTGTTTTCCACAATAGATAAGTTTATTATTGAATTCTATTTCTGTGGAACATGAAGTATTCCGTTGATATTTTGTCCTAATACGATTCGCGATTCATAAGAGAATGCAATCCAATACCAAGTCACAAAAATACCGATTTTCTTCCATACGTTAGATGATATGTAATTATTGATCATCTATCAGAGTCATCACGTCGATAGTGTTTAGAGAACATATGAGGCATGGACTATATGTTATAAAAAGACAATTTTGTGAATGAAAAAAATATCAAAGATACTCCTAATATTACATGTGAAATATATTATGAGAGGCATATTCAAAAATGCCAAACTATAAAGAAACTGCAGAATAGTGGACAAAAACTTCAAGACTTTTTTATTAGAAAACTATGGACTTGAGGAAAAAATTTTACTGAACAAAAAGTTCTTAGAATTGATCAAAGAACACGCTCAAATTTTTTCAGAATTTCTTGACAACTTTTTTGAATTTCCAAAATCACCAAAATTTGAAAATTCAAAAAAAGCGTCAAAAAATTCTGAAGAAAGTTCAAGCATGTTCTTTAATCAACTCTAAGAACTTTTTGTTCAGTAAAATTTTTTCCTGAAGTCCATCGTTTTCGAATGAAAAATTCTGGAAGTTTTTGACATTTTTCCCACGTTTAAGCCGCCATTTTGGTTGTTTCCACACGAGTTTTTTCAATTGTCCAAGGCATAAATTTGAGTTTGAAGTAAATTGACGCGGTTTCTGTAGTTACAAGAAGAATTATGACACGATTCCAATGTGAAAACATGAGATAAAGAAAAAAAGAAGTTTTAAAATTCGCGTTTTTTCGAAAAAAAAACTGTATATCTTGTGACAGGTGCATTTCTCGAAAAAACTAATATCAGATTCTGAAAGCTCAGTCAATTCTCCATCGAAACTGGTTGGTCTGGAATTTTTCGTAATTCTTTTTCTTAGAAAGTACATCCGTTGAAAAATGCAACGAAAAAATGTCATTTTGGGACTTAATGGGTTAAATAATCGTAGAATTGTTCAAACATTGTTCATCAGCTGAGTGTTATATGTTTGCAGATTTGACATGTTTTTCAATTCATATAACTTTTTTTGCGAAATAAGCATTGGAAATAATTTAACTTATTTATTAATTGAAAATAAATCAAAACGAATGAATAGATATTATTATTGGTTGGGAACGTGCTTGGCCCAGGAATTCAATGATTCAATAGGTGAAGGTTCGATCCAATTTTGATCCAAGCAAGTTGTCGAACGAATTTATTTAACTTCCTTCGGTAAGCCGATCGACGTTTCGGATCGATACGATCCTTTATCAAGATACAAAGTTTTTTAATATAATCGTAGCGGAGAAAAGGAGTGGTAGTATGAAGAATTATCCGGACCCATCGACTCGGATGTGGGTAGTTTTTATTATTATTGGTTGGGAACGTGCTTGGCCCAGGAATTCAATGATTCAATAGGTGAAGGTTCGATCCAATTTTGATCCAAGCAAGTTGTCGAACGAATTTCTTTAACTTCCTTCGGTAAGCCGATCGACGTTTCGGATCGATACGATCCTTTATCAAGATACAAAGTTTTTTAATATAATCGTAGTGGAGAAAGGAAGTGGTAGTATGAAGAATTATCCGGACCCATCGACTCGGATGTGGGTAGTTTTTATTATTGGTTCGGATCGGCTTACCGTCGATCAAACGTCGATCGGCTCACCGAAGGAAGTTAAATAAATTCGTTCGACAACTTGCTTGGATAAAAATTGGATCGAACTTTCACCTATTGAATCATTGAATTCCTGGGCCAAGCACGTTCCCAACCAATAATAATAAAAACTACCCACATCCGAGTCGATGGGTCCGGATAATTCTTCATACTACCACTTCTTTTCTCCGCTACGATTATATTAAAAAACTTTGTATCTTGATAAAGGATCGTATCGATCCGAAACGTCGATCGGCTTACCGAAGGAAGTTGAATAAATTCGTTCGACAACTTGCTTGGATCAAAATTGGATCGAACCTTCACCTATTGAATCATTGAATTCCTGGGCCAAGCACGTTCCCAACCAATAATAATAAAAACTACCCACATCCGAGTCGATGGGTCCGGATAATTCTTCATACTACCACTCCTTTTCTCCGCTACGATTATATTGAAAAACTTTGTATCTTGATAAAGGATCGTATCGATCCGAAACGTCGATCGGCTTACCGAAGGAAGTTAAATAAATTCGTTCGACAACTTGCTTGGATCAAAATTGGATCGAACCTTCACCTATTAAATAGATATTATTTCATGATATAAACACCATGTATACTATAAAGATGTTAATGTGCCCATGTATATATTATATAACAAAGTCGCTGATTTATGATTATACACACATGATGTATATTATATCTAACTGTCATTGATTTTCATTTCATTCTTCTTGAAAATTTATTCGTTTCATGTTCTACCAATAAATGGATGAAAAATTTTCGTGAAAATATCAACTGATTCTTTTATACTGAGCAACACATTATTTACTCGGCAGCTAACAATTTTAATATTCAAATTTGCTCAATCTTTTGGAAAACATTTTGATGCATCTGCGGATATTTGCCAAATATTCCACAACACAATTGTTCATACAATGATTCATGCTTATAATATACAGGACGTCCTATTTGAAAAAGGACAGCTGAATAACTCTTCAGGGAATGGAGGGGGAAAAAAATTGTTCAGATAAAAGTTGTAGGGTTCGAAGGGGGCCATGAGATGGTGACCTTGAATTTGACCTTGAGGTCAATTTTGAGCATAATTGATGGTCAAAGTATGTTTTTTCAAATGGAAAACCCTACGTTCAACCTCAGAAATGGAAAGAGCGGAAAATTTTACGTCCGAATATGTCAACATATCAGGTCATTTAAAGGTCATTTGAAGGTCAAAAAACCATTTTCTATGGATCTTCACGGAAAAGCCTCAAACGAGTTGTTTCTCTGACCAAAGTTATCAAAGTTAAAGTGAAACCCCACGTTTCGACCTTGAATTCGACCTTGAGAACGATAATGAATGCCAAGTTTGAAACAATAATTAAGAAATTATTTATTTCTCCAGTTCGTCGTTTTATAATTACAGATGGCACAAATCCGTTGATGGGTAAGACACACTTATTGCAGGAGATGTTCGAATTGACCGCCATTTACTTCAATACATAACTCCAGCCGGCGTCGAAAGTTCCCAAGAACAGACTGCAAAAACTTCTGCACGAATATTCGCAATTGCGTATCTGATGCGTTGTTGTAGATCCGCAGGTGTTGTTGGTCGGTTGTTATAAACGACATTTTTTACGTAACCCCACAAATAAAAATCTAGAGGGGTGGGATCAGGAGATCTTGCCGGCCACAGTACAAATCCACCTCGACCAATCCAACGATTGGGGAGAAGGATATTCAGATAATCCCTCACACATCGAGCAAAGTGTGGTGGTGCACCGTCTTGGTGATACCACATCCTCTGCCTAGTTGCTAATGTCACATCTTCTATGAGAACTGGTAATTCATTCTGTAAAAACTGTAGATAATTAGGACCGTTAACAGTTCCATCAAAAAAATACGGCCCAATAACTTGATTGTCTAGAATTCCACACCAAACATTTATACTCCACCGATGCTGATGATCAACTTGTTGAGTCCAGTGCGGGTTTTGCGCTGACCAATAGTGGCTATTGTGACGATTTAACAAGCCAGTACTTTGAAACGTTGATTCATCACCGAAAAGAACATATCGAAAGAAATCGGGCGCTTCGTTCAACCTCTGTAAAGCCCAATGGCAAAAGTTAACCCGATTCTGCATATCTTGTTGAGATAATTCTTGGGTCAGTGTGATGTGGTACGGATGATATTGAGCAGCTTGTAGAATTCTGTGTGCCGTACTGCGTGGAATACCCAAATCGCGTTCAATATCACGTAAACTAACATGAGGATTCATGTGTATTATTGCAAAAATAGCAACGCATCGAGGGTCATTAAAGTTGAAACCTTGATTGTTTCGGCGTTGACCAATCCTTCCTTGTCGACAATTTCTTTCAACTTGGCGAATGACTTCTGGAGAAGGATGATGCTGCCGATCTCCAAACCGCTCTCTGTACAATCGTGACGCTCTTTGATACACTCCGCGACACTCACCCAAGATCATTAAAATATCAACACATTCGTTAGGTGAATAAACCATTTTGAACCCGCACTTACAACGTAAACGATGAAAACTTCTTAATGATCATTTTCGTACTGATATGAAGAATAAACTCTGAAGGTTAGTTCTGTTTACTCTCAATTCAAGGTCGAAACGTGGGGTTTCACTTTAACTTTGATAACTTTGGTCAGAGAAACAACTCGTTTGAGGCTTTTCCGTGAAAATCCATAGAAAATGGTTTTTTGACCTTCAAATGACCTCTAAATGACCTGATATGTTAACATATTCGGACGTGAAATTTTCCGCTCTTTCCATTTCTGAGGTCGAACGTCGGGTTTTCCATTTGAAAAAACATACTTTGACCATCAATTATGCTCAAAATTGACCTCAAGGTCAAATTCAAGGTCACCATCTTATGGCCCCCTTCGAACCCTACAACTTTTATCTGAACAATTTTTTCCCCCTCCATTCCCTGAAAAGTTATTCAGCTGTCCTGTTTCAAATGGGACGCCCTGTATACATACAGGGTGATTCAAAATTCCTGCACTCTTTTTTGGGAGTAGATTCCTGATGGAAGTCTGAAACGATTTGTCCTTTTGCACAATGCTCTCCGACGCATAATTTCCGAGATATAATTAATTAAAGTTGACTAATTATGAGGTGGATCCATCGGTCATTCAGGAGCGTCATAACAGAACAAGAGAGGAAGGTGCTTGCAGAGGGCGCTCATACGATCAGCTGATCGGTATAATCGATACGATTTACCAGCATACAAATTGGTAAATTCTCTATGTAGAACGATTGAATTCGTCGACACTGTGGAAAAATTGATCATTGTCATGAATTCTTATCACGATATGCTGTAGCTGAAAGTTGTAATTTCAGTAATGATTTTTATTACGCAGACAAATGTGAAATAGTGTTATTTCGTAGGGATAGGGATTCAAGTGAGAGAAAAAAGTATAACTACTCGTTTTCAATCAGAATTTACATGTAAAAAAGAAAACATGAGAATTTTCATTCACCCGATACCCAATTTGAACGGTTTGATTAGTAAGTTTAACACAAGAGATTGGATTCCGAATCCTGTATTCTGATTGGTCGAGAATCAATGTATGTTAGATCAATCCTCGGCCGTTTCAAATGATTCTTGTGAAGAATGTGTTTCCGGCTTATCCCAACCACAACATTGAACAATGATGAATTTATTCGAATTCACCCTTTTTACATCATTCGATGATTATAAAGGGTTTATCGAACGTTAATAACTTACTTGAGATCACTCAAGATCATTCATGTTTGAATCAAAATCTAATTCAAATTGTGTGCAAGTTCGAGCGCGTTTCTACGTTTAGAAAATGTATTCGTCCTAAAAAGGACGGATTTGGTTAATCTTCAAAGACAATTCTTTTTCCATTTGGAATAACAATATGCCCATTGAAGTCATATGTGCTTTAAATGAAACTGTTCCGAGCTGTCACCTGATTGGTTGATTCGTATCACGAATGGTTGATTTAAGCTAAACAAACCATATGTGATTACAATGTCAATCAAGTGCAATGATTGGGTCGTATACGATGTCACACCTTGTATTTTCGTCAAAATTGATGGATTCTGCAAGTTGAAGTAAGTTATTAACGTTCGATAAACCCTTTATAATCATCGAATGATGTAAAAAGGGTGAATTCGAATAAATTCATCATTGTTCAATGTTGTGGTTGGGATGAGTCGAAAACACATTCTTCAGAAGAATCATTTGAAACGGCCGAGGATTGATCTAACATACATTGATTCTCGACCAATCAGAATACAGGATTCGGAATCCAATCTCTTGTGTTAAACTTACTAATCAAACCGTTCAAATTGGGTATCGGGTGAATGAAAATTCTCATGTTTTCTTCTTTACATGAAAATTCTGATTGAAAACGAGTAGTTATACTTTTTTCTCCCACTTGAATCCACATCCCTACGAAATAACACTATTTTACATTTGTCTGCGTAATAACAATCATTACTGAAATTACAACTTTCAGCTACAGCATATCGTGATAAGAATTCATGACAATGATCAATTTTTCCACAGTGTCGACGAATTCAATCGTTCTACATAGAGAATTTACCAATTTGTATGCTGGTAAATCGTATCGATTATACCGATCAGCTGATCGTATGAGCGCCCTCTGCAAGCACCTTCCTCTCTTGTTCTGTTATGACGCTCCTGAATGACCGATGGATCCACCTCATAATTAGTCAACTTTAATTAATTATATCTCGGAAATTATGCGTCGGAGAGCATTGTGCAAAAGGACAAATCGTTTCAGAATTTCATCAGGAATCTACTCCCAAAAAAGAGTGCGGGAATTTTGAATCACCCTATATATATATATATATATATCTACCTTTGAAATATTCGAAGAAGTGTGAAAATTTTTTTCAGAAATTTTCAACACGGAGGTGTATATATACATATACATTGAATGGATTTAATTATTCATCCATCCAATAACATATATAATTAATCATAATGTGTTCCGTTAAAAATGAATCGAATAATTTGTCATAAGCATCATAATTCCTCAAAATTTTCATGATTTTCCATCATTCCTTCATGAAAAAAAAATTTTATTCAGGAAAAATGCAGAGAATTGTAAGGAATTATGATTTTCATGAGAAATTATTATATTCATTGGATTGATGATCACATTTTGATGTTTTCAAATTTCAAAGGTCCCGCTCAAAATGTTAATTTGCCAGGAGACATCAGATGTCTTTATTGTGAATTCCGCAGTATCCCTAGCGTTTTCGTTTCTATATCAATCCTTCGCACTGTCCACCCCGTGGTCTGTACCAACGTAAACGTAAGAACCGATGCGCAGGAGCAGTATATGAGTTGTGCGCAGTGATGCCAGCATTTGGTCGACCGAGTCGATTTTCCCCCTCCATCACGCTGTATACAATCAAATCTCTCTTGTCGGAGGTTTGATTGTGTGTGTGACATTTCTGTACAGACAGATGTGATGGGGAGGGAAAATCGACTCGGTCGACCAAATGTGCGCAGTTGTGAGCTGTCACATTTGCAAGAAAACCGGTGTGCATTTTTGTAGGCACGTTTAAAAAAATATTCGTAACACCCACTTTAGATGACAATAGGTAAACAATGTATATGAATGTATAGCAATTGCAATTTGTGAATTTACAACATCGTTATCATATTGAATGTGTATTTATTTTTCATTCATGCATGCATAATATACATCTGTATCTGTCATATTCGATTAATAGTTTTTACTATTCACTGTATTCGTTGTACCGTGAGATACCTGTCCCTAAGTAGCAGCCGAATGTTGTATATGTACTACAAACAGTTCATAGTATATCTAGATGTACTATGAACGTGCTTAGGATGTATTCAACATTCTGGTGCTACCAGGGTAAAATATGCTATTCAGTATTTTTGATGGATTTGGAAGTTCGTGTATATTTTCGAGCAGAATAAAAGATATTTTATGATACGAATTATTTGTTTCTAGCACATGTTGGAGAAGGATGTTTCTATGCGACTGAAAACGATCTAAACAAAAGTCCAATCTATCAAATATATTTGTGGAGGAAAACTCAGTGTATCTGGTATCAATTGAACGAGTTGTTGAATTTGGAACCACAAAGGTGTGTATATTTTTGGGCAGGTTAATGAAAATATTCTTCTCTCTATCTCTCATGTGTGACTAATATTTTTTACCATGTACTACACACAATATATACTGTATGAATATATTCATTGTGCAGCGAAGTAATTGTTGAATATGGACTTCAGTATTTTTTTACAAAATTAGAATTTTTTTTTACTATATGCGGTCTATTCAGACATCGCATGACATTCATTCAGACCAATCGGATAATAAATTCCATATGAATTCATCAAATATGAGACAGTTTATTGCAAAAATTAGTGGTGATCAATACATCGGACAGTGAAATGAATATGATCACCCATGAACAGTAGCTACCTTAAAATATGTATCAAGAGAGTTCAATGTATCTAAGAAAATAGTCTCACGGAAGTTTTTCGAGCGTATTATGAGATGTGCAGTACGTATTTGGGCCCATTTCTTGATACGCAGATGCACTGGAACAAGACACGAACGATTTAAACGTCTGTAAACACCTTTGAAATACTTGAAATCACTGTAAATTCTCGTACTTGAAATTTTTCCATTCAACAGTTATTTCATCGAACAAATTGTTCGTTGGGTAATACATTCGGTTGGTTCATTTGGTGAATCACGATTATTTTTTTGAAGTAATATTCATTTTTATGGGTGTAAAACTATTGTGTTCTGAAAAATTGACTAATGTGAATAATAATGACTGTCTGAAGTGAATTATATGTAAAATAAGTATGTAAGTATCACAATTTATGTTCCATCATTCAATTTGGTTATTATCAATGTTTTATATGAAGTGCTTACATAATTTTCCCAATTCCTCAAACCCCGATGATTTTGAACAAATCAACTGTTCGAATTGTAAGCAAAATTGAACGTACGTGCTTTTCAATCCACTGTATCTCTGATTCTGGAACCAGCAGCCGTAAAGCTAGAAATATATTAACGTAACTTCTAGACTTCCGGTAAGATGGCGAAAGGGCAGTAACGTTGGGTGGCAGCGTGCGGGAAAATAAAGAAAGAGAGGGAGTTTTGAGAAAGGGAAGGAAAGGAAAGTGTGAGAAAAAGTCGGGAAGTGTGTGAGGAAGGTCGGAACAGAGTGTCGGTGAAAGTGAGCAAATATTAAAAGGTGGAAGTGTGTTGTATTGGAAAGGGACACGTGCTGTCCGCGATGGAGAGAGAGGCGATAAAGAAGTTGGTCGAAGAAGAGGTGGAGAGGAGGTTAAAGGAGAAAGAGGTCGAGTGGAGAAGGAGGATAGAGGGAAACAATAGAAAACAGATGATTTGGGTGCTGGAGGCTATGGTGGAAAAGTTGGGTGAATTAGTGAAGAAGTGAAAAAAGGATGGAGAAGGCGCAGAAGGGAGGAAGGTACCGACCTCTGGCGGGAGAAGGAACGAAGATAGGGAGGAAGATGGAGACAGGCCGGTAAGGAAGGAAAACGTACAGGAAGGAAGAGTGGTTAGGGAGAAGAGGTCGGTAAGGAAGAACATGGAAGACGAAGATAAGGGTAGCGGACGCCATCTACCGGAAGACGGGAGAGATGAGAAGGAGGAGAGGAAGGCGGAGAAGGGGAAAGAGGACGGAGGAAAAGAAGAGGAGAATGTACGACGTCGAAGCGGGGAGAAAGAAGAAGAGTTGGCAAGGAAGGAAAGCGGAACGGAGGAAAAGTGGAATGAGGGACATCTGTCGGAAGGAGGGGGAAGTGACAAAGACGCGGAGGAGCAGGAGGAAGAGGGAAAGAAGGATGGAGGAGATACGGAAGGAGCGAGAGACCGCGCGAAAAGGATGGAGGATTGGAGGGAGAGAGACAGAAGATGGAGCAAGAGGAACGTGATTGTGAGAGGATGGGGAGCAAGGGAGATAAAGGATAGCGCGAGGCTACTGGAGGTGCTGGAAGAGAAAATGTGTATGGAATTGAGGATAGAAGAGATAAGAAGGATAGGACTGGAGGGGAAGGATGTCTGGATAAGGTTGGAGAGCGAGGAGATGGCTGAGGAGGTGTGGGAGAGGAAATGGGTACTGAGGAGGTGCGGATTTATGTGGAGCAAGGGAGATAAAGGATAGCGCGAGGCTACTGGAGGTGCTGGAAGAGAAAATGTGTATGGAATTGAGGATAGAAGAGATAAGAAGGATAGGACTGGAGGGGAAGGATGTCTGGATAAGGTTGGAGAGCGAGGAGATGGCTGAGGAGGTGTGGGAGAGGAAATGGGTACTGAGGAGGTGCGGAATTTATGTGGACCGGGACCCGATGAGGGAGGACAGACGCGGAGGAAGAAAGGAGCTGGAGAGAAGGGACAGCACATAGGAGGGGGAGCGAAAGGAGGAGTTTGTGGAAAGATAATGCTTTTTTTTGCTTTGGTTTTACTTTACGTTTGTTCATGTTCATTTCATTTTCTTTCGTTTTTGAGTGTTATTGATTATGTAATATGAAGAGAGAGAGAGAGAGACGGGGGAAAAGAGCGGCGCCCGCAAGCTTTGTAAGCGGGCGCCGACAGAGTATAAATAAAGATTTACTACTATTAACGTAACTTCTGATTATACCTTTTTGAGGCTTTTTCAATACCTGGGATGCATTAAGGGGCTACTTGAGTTACAAAGATGAAAAACAGCACATTTTCTGGATTCTATTGTTTCAATAGAATAAAATATTCCATTTAAACTTTGAGACATCTAGAGAAGTATTGTTCTCACAATATGTTTAAGAATTTTGCAGTAAAAATTTCGAAAACTGAACCAATGGCACTTGATTTTGGATACGCCTCCATGAAAAGTGTCTTCGCATTAGACATGATACTTATATCCCACACAGCACATCAGTTCAGAAAGAGTTCATAATGAATCCATTTTGAATTACTATAGTTTCAAATGAATGATTTATGAATTCTTTCTGAACTGTTGTGCTGTGTGGGATGATAGCTTTATCCAAAATGACAAAATCAAAAACTTCCTGCTAGTAGATGACCGTAGCTTTTGATTAACTGAAGGAATTTGAAAAAAAATCAAATTTGAATTCTTCCATTGCGCATTGCATGCACCTTGCTTTTCTGAAATCTCATTCTGTAGCAATATGCATGAATTGAATATTCAACACCAAGAGAATAATACAAGAAAATTCTAACACTATTTTGTTAAGAGAACTAGATAACGTTAGTCACGTCACAGTGTTATTTTCATATTACATTGATATGAATCATTGAGTGTCGCATTCGACTAAAGATTAAGGGAAGAAGGATATTTTCAAGGGAATAAGGAAGTATAGCACAGAAAATTTCTACATTAACCCTTTCACTGTAACGTTATTTTGCCAATTATTCAGTTTAGGGTGAGTCTGACAGACCCGGGGCCTAATATGAGCACAAAACGGGATTATAAAAATTCGACAAACTTCATTTGACAAGTTCGAACCTTCTAATGTACGATAAAATTTTCACAAATACTTTTTTTTTTATTTTTCCAAATTTATGTCCGGGTCACACAGACCCACCTTACAGTGAAAGGGTTAATGCGAAACCATACTCTTCGGTTTTGTGAGATTCCGTTCCCAACAAAACGTTCTACAAACTTTCTGAAAACTTTACTTAATCTGAAGAAGAAAGTTTTGGGATGTATTTCCCCAAGAGGACACAAACCTTCAGGAACGTTTAATGAACGTTCGCAAACGTCCAGGAACATTCAATGAACGTTCCTAAAGGTTTGTATTCTCTTGGTGTTCCACACGCATCATAGTACGTTATTATATAGTACCTCCGTGTTGAAAAGGTCTGATAACTTCTGATCATTCTCATAAATTCCTAGACAAAAGCATATCAAAATCTCATAGGAAATTTTCATTTTATACATCTTCATGAGATTTGTCATGATAGCTTATAAAGTCTGATAAAATCCAATTTTGTGCTCATTGAGCAGCCTTCCGAAGTAGCTGACCAGATGATCAGATCAGCTCCCTGGTGGAAGGGAAGCGTGTTATCAAGAGTGACGGAAGCGTAAGAATGTTTCAGATTACTTTTCTAATACTTCTTGCATGCTTCCTATCAACTCTTCAATGACGCTTTCGGGCGTAAAGCCCGGTTTCTATGAAACTATTGTTTCTTCCGATACGCTTCACAGACTTCAAATATACGCTCGAACCACTCTTGATGTTCCACTTGACGCTCGGTATACGCTCAAATCCACGCTCCAAATACTTTCCAACTACGTTCCCGACACTTTCTATTACACGCTTCCCTTTCACCAGGGCTACTTCGGAAGGCTCCTGAATCTCATAAGGTATTATAAAATCTCATAAGTTCCTGGACCAGTGATGCCAGAAATTCCAACCGTTGCCCCCTCCATCGAGACATTTCGCCTCTACACAATCACATTTCTTTTGTCGGCGGCTCGATTGTGTGCGTGAAATTTTTATACAGATAGGGCTTGATGGAGGGGGCAAAACTTGGTTTCTGGCATCACTGTCCTGGACAAAGGCTCATATAAAATCTCATCAAGTCTCATAGATTCCACATATCAGTTTTTATAAGACCTTTTCCATAGGGCTATGTCAACAAATTATATTATGGAGGACAAGTATTTTATCGGTGACATGACAAAACGTAACAAGTCACGTTGTTGAATAAGGGACCGTCCATAAATTACGTAAGACGATTTTTTCTCGAAAAAAATTTCCCTTTCACCGACTGACAAAAAAATTCTTCTTTCAAAATTTGAAATTCAGGCTATGTACCGCAATTTGTAAAATATCAGAGATTATTCCTTGAAAATTTAAGACTGTTTCATAAGTTCAGTCCGGAGGAATCTTGCCGACAAAATGTTTACTCGGATGGTACGCTGGTATTCCTTTAAAACTGAATATGCACAAATACTTTAATGCAGGATATCATTTTTGTAAAATCTTTGTGAAAGTTGAAAAAAATATTGTGTTTCTTGGAATCAATTTATCGATTTCTGATTATTATTCCCTTCTCTATTTCAATTGCATCGTCAATACTCTGAAAGAAAAGAAAATTTCGGAAATTCAAAAAAAAACTAAGCAACATATCGAAATTTGATAAAAAGTTCTGTATGATATAACTATTGAAGTGTGTTTTTAAATTTTTCCGGAGCTGTAAACAACAAAATGACAGCTCCTCAGTGTTTTTCCCTGGACATTTTTTTTCCGTGGCCGGACAAACAACTCCTGCAAATTTGAAGGTACAAACAAACACTGAAAAAATTTCTATTAATTATATTAGCTACAGCAGTACGTAGGATTTTTTTTTAATGCATAGTTCAATTTTTATTACGATTTTCAAGCGAATTTCGTTTCTCGTTTTTTTGAATTTCCTTAAAAAAAATGTGATTTAAAAAACATGCGATTTAGGCAAGAATCAATTTAAAAAGAAAACCTACGTACAGCTGTACCTAATATTATTTTCTATCGAAATTTTCTTGGTTCATGATTGTGTCTTCAAATTTGCAGGAGTTATTTGTCCAGCCACGGAGAGTGTATGTGTGTAAGACGGCCATTGGCAACACAAACAACAACGGTTAAATCGCGTACGGGAAAAATCAGATTCTTTATTGTTAAGAATAAACGCAAAAGTGCACTCATAGTTTATAACGTTCAAGTGAATATATAATACGACGGACGGAATCTTGATTTATATTTCGTGAATGAAATAAGGTCGAAAAATCTATGGTAAACATTTAATCAACAGTGTTTGCAAGTGAATATCGAGTGTGACAACGACAATACTATGGAGTGCTTAGGACAGTTAGATTACGTGAAGCGGAATATTTCGACGGCGTCAAAACAGGCCATCAAGTGTTTACACCAATTGATATTTGAGGAGGACGGAGATGGAGGGAACCGTCAACGGTTACGAGAGTTTAAAGGTTTCACATTTGCTGTCGGCTCAGAAGAATACAAAAAAAAAGTTGCCCCGTACAGGAACGGTTTTCTCAGGCAGATTTAATTGCTATATGCAATATTTTGTGTCTGCAGTATACAGGTACCAAAAAAGAGTCTGTGGAGCGATGGTGGATCTAGATATATCGAATCGAAATGCTGAAAGTGAAGACGATGCGGAGGAAGAAGAGGATTCCAATGCTGGAGACTACGCCAGTGTATTAAATAATGACGAGCAACTTCCCCACGCAACTCGAAATAAACAAGGATTCGCCTCGACTTTCCGCGACGTGGAAGATTCCATACGTTCATTCAACGGCAAAGATAGTTATCCCATTCGGAAATGGATAGAAGAGTTTGGAGAGACTGCAGCCCTCATGGGTTGGAACGAAATGCAGAAACTGATTTTTGCGAAAAAATCATTGTCTGGAGTTGCGAAATTGTTCATTCAAGGTGAACGTGGTTTGAATACATGGAGTACCCTGAAAAAGGCACTGAAAGAAGAATTTGGAGAGAAAACAAACAGTGCGACTCTTCATAAATTACTAGACGGAAGAAAAAGGCTACCAGAAGAAACATTGCAGGAATATCTTCTCATCATGAAAGAAATTGCCAGCAGAGGAGATATCGACGAAGAATCATTGATTCAATACATCATTGATGGAATAGATGATTGTTCAGACAATAAATTGATTTTGTACGGTGCCAGCAATTGGACAGAGTTCAAAAGAAAGCTAAAAGACTACGAGAAAATCCGTGAGAGGCAAAAATCATCAAAAACAGTGAAAGCGGAAAAAGTCTCCAAACAAGTGGAAGGAAATAAAACGAACAATCAAAATAAAAGTGTAATCGTACGGTGTTACAATTGTGGTGGTATTGGGCACAAATCGGCGAATTGCAAGAAAAAAGGTGATGGACTCAAGTGTTTCAAGTGTGGTCAGTTTGGGCATCGTGCTGCAGAATGTGAATTGAAAAAAAAAAGTGAAGAGAGAACAAAAAATGTCCATATCTTGAACAGTCATCACTTGAATCGTATGAAAAAGACAGTGTTTTTCGGTTAATTGAAGGAAGAGGCATTAGTTGATACAGGTAGTGCAGTGAACATAGTGAAAGAAAGTTTGTACCAGAAATTAGGAATTACGGATTTGAATAAACCGAATTTGGTTCTCCAGGGTTTTGGAAAAAATTTAGTCTCTCCTTACGGATATTTCTCGACGTCTTTGATGATTGACAATCAGGAATTCACGACGAATTTCTATGTAGTAACGGATGACGTTCTTCCTGTGCAAGTTGTATTAGGAAATGAGCTTTTGAGTCAATCCGAATTGTCCATCACACAAGAAGGAGTTAAAATTACAAAACCGGTGTTGGAACCCTTCATTATGCAAATTCAGGCGATTGAAACAGACGAACTCAACATCAACGAAGCGGTTTCGATCAAAACAAGGGAAGAAATTGAATCCACGATTGCCTCTTATTCACCGAGGGAGACTAGAGAAACTAATATTGCAATGAACATAGTAGTTAAGGAAGAACAGCCGGCTTTTTGTCGTCCAAGAAGACTCCCAGCCAATGAAAAGGCAATTGTTGATGAGCAGGTTCAGCAATGGTTGGGGGGCGGAATCATTGAGCCATGCTCCTCGGAATATGCCAGCCAAGTGGTAATTGTGAAGAAAAAAGATGGTAGTCCGAGAGTTTGTGTAGACTATCGTCGAATAAATCGTATAACGGTGAAGGATCGGTTTCCTCTCCCGCTCATTGAGGACCTGTTGGATAAACTACAAACGGCAAAAATTTTCAGTAGCATTGACCTGAAAAATGGGTTTTTCCATGTACCGGTCGCTGAACAAAGCAGAAAGTATACTGCATTCGTAACTCATGCTGGTCAGTATCAGTTTCTTAGGGTACCATTCGGACTATGTAATTCGCCCTCAGTGTTTCAGCGATTTATTAACGTGATTTTCTGGCCACTAGTTAATGCAGGTATCGCTTTTCCACATATGGACGACATTATCATCCCAGCGAGAAATGAGGAGGAAGCATGGCATCGTTTAAGAATTGTATTATCAATTGCATCGGATTATGGATTGGACATCAACAAGAAGAAGTGTCAGTTCTTTATGGGAAGAATCGAATTCCTGGGGCATGTGATAGAAGACGGTAAAGTTTATCCATCCCCGTTAAAAACGTCGGCAGTGATAAATTTTCCAGAACCGAAGACCATTAAAGATGTGTTGAGTTTTCTAGGGCTCACAGGCTATTTTCGCAAGTTCATTCCTGGATATGCTATCATGGCCAGGCCACTTAGTGATTTATTGAGGCAGCAAAATGTATTTGAGTTTGGTGAACAACAAAAAGCAGCCTTTCAGATGCTAAAAAGTCAATTGTCGCAGGATCCAGTACTTTGCATATATAATCCGTCATTGGAAACTGAAGTCCATTCTGATGCTAGTCAAGAAGGCTACGGAGCGGTGTTAATGCAAAAATCTACAGACGATCAAAAGTTTCACCCAGTACACTTCATGAGTAAGAAGACAACTCCTCAGGGAAGAAAGTTGAGCAGCTATGAACTTGAAGCCCTGGCAATAGTTACAGCTCTCAAAAAGTTTCGTGTTTATCTTTTGGGTATAAATTTCAAGATCATTACGGATTGTGCTGCTTTTCAAAAAACAATGAGTAAAAAGGATATTTCCCCAAAAATTTTCCGATGGGCTGTTTTCTTAGAAGAATACGACTACACTATTGAAGATAGAGCTGGAGTGAAATTGCCTCATGTGGACGCTTTAAGCAGGTACCCGATAATGATGGCTATCGAAAATGGTATGTTATCTCAAATAAGGAAAGCGCAGGAAAACGATAATGGCACTGTCGCCATTAAAACTTTGCTCCAAAATCAAACATATGAGGACTATTTAGTGAAAGATGATTTGTTATATAAATTTCAAGGCGGTTCTGAACTTTTGGTGTTACCTCATGCGATGCAAAACGAAATCATAAGGAAAGCCCATGAAAAAGGACACTACGCAGTGAGGGCAACAGAGGCAGCCATCAAACAAGAATATTCCATTCCAAAATTGAAACCGAAGATTGAACGCATCATATCTAATTGTGTGACATGTCTTCTGAATAACAGAAAACGGCATAAGCAGGAGGGCCTTTTGCATCCTTTGCATAAAGAAAGTGTACCCTTGCACACTTATCATTTAGACCATTTGGGACCCATGGAGTCTTCCCATAAAGGATATAACCATTTACTAGTCGTGGTAGATGGATTCGTGAAATGTGTCTGGTTGTACCCAACTCGATCTACAACCAGTCGTGAAGTGATTTCAAAATTGGACCAACAAAAGACAATTTTTGGTAATCCTGCGCAAGTCATCACTGACCGAGGAACTGCATTTACGTCCCAAGAATTTGAGGATTATTGCAAGGCCAATAATATCAAACACCACTTGATTACTACGGGACTTCTACGATCGAACGGGCAAGTGGGAAGGATAAACAGCGTCATAATCGCAGTTCTTTCGAAATTATCAGCCAGTGAACCTGATAAATGGTATAAGTATGTCCCGAGGATTCAAATGGTCATTAATTCCACTTATCAAAGGAGTATCAATACTACACCTTTTGAGTTGTTGACTGGTGTAAAATTCAGAGATAAAGCAGACATAGAGATCAACGAGCTTCTTGAGAATGAAATGGTATCAGAATTCTCTGAAAACAGAGAAGATCTGCGACTGAAAGCTCAGGAACAGATACTGAAGATCCAGAAGGAAAATCGGAATACTTTTAATCGTCGGCGTCGCATGGCTAATACTTACAATGTGGATGACATAGTCGCTATAAAACGAACCCAATTTGGCCCCGGTTTGAAACTGAAAGAAATATCTGGGTCCTTATCGTGTGATCAAAACGAAGGGACATGATACGTACGATGTCCATCGACAAGGGAATCATGAAGGTCCAAAATCAACTTCAACCTGTGCTGAATTCATGAAGCCCTGGGTAAATTATTCTTCATCATTCGAGGCGGATAATGGGCAGGATGGCCGAATGTGGGATACGTCACAGCACGACATTGAAGTTGCCAGTGATGCTGCTGGCGCCACCTCTGGTGAGGAAGGGGAAGCTGGAACATACGCGCTACGAGGAAGGACAGTCCACAAGAAGAACGCAACGAAATAAAGACGCGTTGTATTTACTCTCAACATTCTATTATCACCCTTTTCATTAATAAATTCGTTCGTATCGAAATCATTTGCGTACAGTTTTTCCTATAGTATTATAACAGTTTTCCCCACTAATTTCTACTTTACACTGGATAACGGAAATGCCACTTCGTAATTTTTGTAAAGAAATGAAGCTTATAGCAGACCCTGAGTATATGGGGGAAATTCCACACGGAGAAAATTTTGTAGTATACATTGCATAAAAAATGTGTTCAATATTACTATGTTTTTGTAAAGTTGGACCATACTGACATTACGAGGAATATTGCGATGATAATGATTTGAATTACGATAGATTATAGTAAAATTGGAAACAAAACAAAGAAAGGTTACAATGTCTCAATCGTAAAAAGGGATGCATGCAAAGCATTTCTGCATAAACGTTCAGTGATTTTAGTCAGAGTGTCAGTATAGTCCAGCATTACAAAATAATTGTAGTAATCTATACTACAAAATTCTCTCCGTGCACTTTTTGGCGGAAGATTTAAGAATCATATAGATACTTTTTCTACAATTCATCAATAAAAATTTAATCACTAACATTATTTTTATATCATGTGATGAAAAACATTCTAAAGTTATAACCGATTGCTATTTTCATGAACAAAAACTATTCTGAAATAAGAAATACCATTTTTTCCTATCAACTACGGAAAATTAATAATGAGCACTGTTTTGTAATATTCGTACGTTCTGATATAATCCTATCGAATCCCACACAGCACAATTTTGAGAAATACGTCTTCAAGAGCTCTTCAAGAGCTGTGAAATGTCTTCTCGAGCTCTGGTATGTCTTTATGAGGTCTTTTATAGACGGTGTGCTGTATGGGATTGGATAACTCTATTCATTGTCAAAATGATATACAGAACCATCCAGAACGGGCGAGAATGATTCGGACTATTCGGACGAAGTTCGACTCGATGACGTATCATCAAGCGGAAAAAGCAGTCCACGTGCAACCAAATCAGACAGATCATCGCCTACCTCTGTAGTAGGAGTTGACGACGTAGAAGATGTTTCCCAAAAATCTTCTCGTCATGAGAATAATCCGAAAATTATCTCAAAAAACGGTAAGCGAGTGCATCAATAATTATGCACAGTGTGAATGATTTTATAATTGAGATCCTCCAAGAGAATACTAGTGCCATGCTACTAGCTAAACCTTTTCCGGCAAATTATGCGAAAATAAAGCAATATGATCAGAATACCAATCTGTATAGACTTTTTCAATCAATGAAGTTGGTCTATACAGAGTAATATTTAGATTATATCGTTTCTTCTTCGGATAACCCTACTGAAAACGTCTCATAAATTCTGATATTCAACTTTTATGAGATTTTGATGTGTATTTGTCCATGAGGTTATACTTATTTAACAGAATGAATGAGAATTATTATAAGAATGTATCAGAATTTATAAGGATCTCATAAGAGCTGTGAAATCTCATAATAAATGATAAAATAAAAAACAATCTATCAGTTTTTAATGTGTATTTGTCCAAGAACTTATGAGCATTTATGTGATCTTATGAAACTTTTTCAACAGGGAATTGTTCAAAAAAGATTTGAATACTGACATGGTGCTTGTTCCCTAATGATCCTAATAATGGTCCCTAATGATGAATCACATTCCGTGAATCATTTCCACAGTGACGACTGAAAATCGCAATAAGGATAAACCTTCATGTTTGAGAATGCCTTTACCAAAAAAACCAAAACAGCGAGTCGCCCGATCATTCCATGATCCAACACAATCCGAACTTCCAGAAAACTCATGTGAAAATTCAAATTGTAAGTCATTATTTCCAGTTGAAAATATCTCATGATTCTGCAGATGGAACCCGAGTCGAAAAATTGTGAACAGTTTTTGTTCTCGTGTTTGATTTTGAGACTGTTTTTGTACTGATTGTTGAATAATACAGACAAAACCAGGACTTTTCCAACATTTTAGTCTAAATTTCTTCTCAATCACTTCTATTTGTTGGACAAACATGAGTCAAACGTGAGGACAAAAACGGTTCAAATTTTTCGACCCGGGAAGTCATTACCAGCCATAATCACTTTTCGGCTCGTTAAATCTCAAATAATTTTTGTGATTCCAATCTGTATCGTCTGATATTTATAGGATTCGAATTGGAATTCAATAAACATTTCATTTCTCAAAATCTGTTTCAGACACACCCAGAAAAATGGGATAGTTAAATTTGAACCTAATGGAAATTTCGCATCCAATAAAATTTTACGCGATTCAACTACATTTCATTTGAAGTGAATGCAAGTTTATGTGGATGAAAAGAGTTTTTTCATTTGATCCAGTTGAAACGCTATTAGGTTCATATTTGAATAGAAATTTAGTTGATTTTAATAAGTTCAGTTAATCTAAATATACGATGATCAACAGTGTGTGTTCAAGGTATTTTATGAGACACTTGTAGACAGTTGGTAGGTACAGTAAGACCTCTCAATAAGAACGCTCATTATCTTCCTTCGACGCAAGACAAACGCCGTACGAATGAGAAAGAGGGTAAGCGTTCTTATTGAGAGGTCTTACTGTATTATAGACCGCTCGTCTACTCTTAATCCTTAAGTACCGTATGCATATCGATCCAACGTGAAGGCAGAACAAGAACTCTCTTCTTTATTTCTCTATTCCTAAAGATCTCTATTCTTCAAAATCTGGATTCTTAAATAACTGTATTCTCCATTATCTGTATTCTTAAATATCCCTATTCTCAAATATCACAGATCTCTATTATACCAAATCTCTATTCCAAAATATTTTTGTTCTGAGATATTTCTTTTCCTAAATATCTGTATTCCTGCACATCTTTATTCCACCAAATCTCTATCCTTAAACATCTCTATTCTTAAATAACTCTGTTCTTCACAATCTCTATTCTGACAGATCTCTATTCTTTTATATGAAATTGTGATCGAAATCGATACAGTTTTTATATAGAAGAATACAGATCTGTGAGAATAGAGATTTTGAAGAACAGAGTTATTTAAGAATAGAGATATTGAGGAATAGGGATTTAGTGGAATAAAGATATGCGGGAATACAGATATTTAGGAATAGAGATATTTCAGAACAGAGATATTTTGGAACAGAGATTTGGGGAAATAGAGGTCTGTACACTGAAAAAAAAATTTATTCCAGTCAAATAAATGTTTATTTGTCCTGTACCAAAGAAATATTTATTAGAATTAACAAAATATTCTTTGGAACCAAAATAATTTATTGGAATCAAATAAACGATTAAAACCATCTATTTAATTCAAATAAATTATTTTGGTTCCAAAGAATATTCTGTTGATTCTAATGAATATTTCTTTGGTACAGGACAAATGAATATTTATTTGACTGGAATAAATTTTTTTTTCAGTGTAGTATTTAAGAATAGAGATAATGGAGAATAGAGTTATTTAAAAACCCAGATTTTGAAGAATTGAGATCTTTAGGAATAGAGAAATAAAGAAGAGAGTTCTTGTTCTGCCAACGTGAACAAGGAATTTTTGGAATTTGATCATACCTTGGTGAAAAGGATTTTTTGAAAAATCTTTGAAAATGTCTTTGAATTCCACAACAAAACTTGGAACTCCACTGAAAAATGTTGAAGAACTCTAGAAAAATCTGAAAAAATTGAAGAAAATCTAGAAACCTATGAAAATTTTTTCCAACTCTGAAATTCTTTGAAAAATTCTGAAAAAATCTTATTTATTGGGCGCGTTCTTTATTGAACATTTTTCTGGATATCTATGAATATCTCTGGAAAATTCGGAATTCTTCTGGAAATCACTGAAACTCCCTGAGCGATTCACTGAAAATCTGAAAATTTCAGTAATTTTCAGTGAAATTTTTCTACCAAGGCAAAGATGAAGGAGTAGGATTTTTTGAAACAAGAACAGGGATCAAGTTCAAAAACGTTAGTACATTTGGATGGTTTTATGCAATAACGTCTTAACCAACATTTAAAAAAAAAATTGAGTTATTATGATGAATGTGACCAATGAATGATATCAAAGTATATTATATTCATTTTTTCTGTGATATCAATACTCACATCATCTGCTGGGCGATTGGGGTAATTGCATACAGCATAACTTGAATATGTAATTTCGCAATAACGTAGTATCTACTGTTTTTACAATCTCTTGTTTATATCCAACAAATATTTTGAAAAGTACCAAACACCCTGCAGTTCCACAGCTTTCATTGAGATAGTTTTAAGTCATATAATTATAAGTTCGAAAAATTCACCTCACTATGCCTAAAATTAGAAAGTACCGTAAAAAAATCCCAAGTTTTATTTTCAACAAACAGAAGTAAATAGTCTATAGAAGTAACCTCGAAACAATAATGGTAATTTTTCAATCCGATTCCAAGATTCAAGATTGATTAATTAATATTTATTTCAGAATTCTTCAGATGATTTCAATAATCATTTACAAATCCACTCTTCCTCTAATTATTAATTGTATTTCCGTTTTCAAAATTCATTGTAACAGCGATTGAAAATATGTAAATGATAGTGATTAATTCCATCCCACATAGCATCAAGAGCTCTTGAGAATTCTCTTCGAATGCCTTTTGAGTTTTGATGCTATATGGGATTGTTGCTGATAAGTAATAGTCTATGAAAATTCTCAAGTTGAAACCGCAAATTTGATTTTTTGTTAGTGAAGACGTTAATGCGTATTGACATTCACTTTAAGCTCTTTACGCAAAAACGAATTAACTGCATTTACAATCAGGTATTTATATTGCTTCCTCGTTAGAGGGAAGCTTTGTGATCGTTTCGAGGAGCCGAAAATTTTTTTGTCTCTAAACTGAAAATCTCTTAGGCCAAAATGTTCCTCGAAACTCGGGGAAAATTTTTGGTTCCGTGTCTGTCTGTCTGTCTGTCTGTGTGGTGTAGCCCCCCTAAGTTGCGTACGCGCATAACTCCCGTTCTGTTTATTCGATCGTTTCGAAATTTTTATCACAGTTATGGACTAGGGTGATGAAGGTCCCACGTGAGTTTCAACCTGATTTATTCAGAAGAATTGGGTGGATGAGGAGAAATTTGACAAAGAATGTACATTCTGCGTACGTGCATATCTCTGCTTCCTATCATCCGAATTCGATCAAACTTGAACCACGTTCTAGCCATGACCCGATAGTGGTCCCATATAAGTTTCATCCCAATCGGTTGAAAACTGGGAAATTTTTCTTTGGGATCTGTATTTTTTTTTACAGCATGCCTTCCCCATGTCCATGTTATCCGAATGTCTTGGAACTCTCAGTATATTCGATTTACCAGATGTTAGTTATATGATATAAATTTCAGGCAAATCGGAAATGAGGGAAGAAAATGGTAAGCAGTAGGCTTCAAAACGAAATTTGAAATTTCGTGAAAATTGCTATCATTCGGATATCTTTCATTCCTATCAACCGATTGTTATGAAATTTTTACCACAGTTTTATGCAGTGTCTATAGTGGTCCCATATAAGTCTCAACCTGATTCTCACAGAGGAACGGGAGGAGGAGGGCCAACATTTCTTTAAAATTCGTGATTTTGCGATAGCACATATCTTCCCTCTCTGTTATCCGATTGCAATGAAATTTATACCGCGTTTCAGTTACGATCCCATTGTGATCCCATATAAGTTTCATTCCAATCGGTTGAGAAATATGGAAATATCGTCTTCAGCAATTTTCATTGTTTTACTTCCATGTTGCTTATATGTAAAGGTTTTTAGCAATCCGCATTATTTGTCGATTTTCTTTTCAACACAAACGAGGAAGCCATGTGCCAATTGGCACAGTTTTTTTTCATGTTAAGATAGTTTATACTCCTTCATTTTAGAGAAAAAAAGTTAATGAAACTCAAACATTGTAGTAATAGTTGTTTTTATTATGGGAGACAAAATTTAATGAAAAACTATGAACGTCAAAATCTCGAAATTCCATTTTTGTTTCTTAAGACGTTATTGCGTAAAACCATCCATTTGTGATAGTGGGCCCCCAATACATCAAAGCTTCTTTGTACCGAAAATTCATATTCCGAACGCCGAAAGACCGAAGGATCATTATGGCGAATGTATTTGATTGAATGAATACTACACTGAAAGAAACACAATCTGATTGGAACGTTCGTGGTTGCAATAACCTGACCCTGGTAAAAACGAAGTGTAACAAAATACATTTGTGATGCATTCCACGGCGCGAAACACCACTCTGGGTACATTCGGATGAACCTCGCATTGCACTGTAACTACAGTGTAACACTTTATTTTCACCAGGAGAAATCTGGTTCTATTTACCAGAAAATGTGATTGTGACGTCCAGAAAAAGTGGTTGAAGCCAAATTTCACAAAATATTATGGTTGTTACACTCAGAAACAAAATCTGGTTCTTGTAACTTCGAAAACGTATTTAATTTTGGCTTCAACCACTTTTTCTAGACGTCACAATCATCATACTTCCTGGTGAATGGACCCAGATTCTGAGTTGTCGCAAGCACGAATGTTCCAACCAGTTTTTTTTTCTCTCAGTGTACAATTGCTTCTGAATTCTACAAGAATGAAAGATCTTATTGCTTGCGACATAATGAGCATTCGGTCTATCGGCATTGGGAATATGGATGTTCGATACAATGAGCATTCGGTGTATTATGGGCTCACCTTTGTGGTCATTGAACAACCCGAAGAAAAAAGTTGAGATCTGATTAGATCTCATAAGATCTGATTAGATCCGAATTTTAGCCGACAAGATCTGATTCAGATCTATTCAGATCTCATTAGATCTGACTGGATCTGGACAGATCTGGTTGAATCTATGCAGATCTCATGAGATCTGAATTGAAAATCACACTTAATCTTGATGCGCAATTGAGGCCGAGGATGCAATAACAGCCTTAGCGCTCGAACACATTTTAGATCTGATCCGGGAGACCAGCAGAACGAGGAAATAAAAAAACTCGTCAAAATGAAAAATAAAAAATACAGCCTGTTAAAACTGATCAAAATACACATTTTTCTCATGAACAATTTTTTTCTATCATCAATAGTTTCCAAGATAAAAATTCAAAAGTGAAAATTTTCATTTCTCCAAAATCAATAGAATTCAATATATATTTTGCGATTACTCAGCGAGGAGTCATCGGAATGACTTGAAATTTGGTATATAGCTCCAGTAATGATCCCCGAAAACAAATAGTGAGTGAAAGTTGTCAAAATATTCCATCATTCAATCAACATTGATTAATAAACAAATGCTTTTGAGAATACGCGCTCGCAAGGTTCCACGGAAAAAAGTATCGAGGGAATTTTTGATTTGGAAAAACTCAAAGCGACAAAGTTGTTCGTCAATGTCTGAAGAAGTTTCCCTGAAACTGTTACATCAATCGAGTAAAAAATGTGGAATATATTGAACAATGTTTACAGTGCCGCGCCTCGCTCACCGTCACGGCAATACTATTCACTTACGATACACGACACTATGCTCGGTGGTTCATAAGCGAGTCACTTCAGCGTACCAAATATTCAATATTCTCCATCTTTTTTACTCGATTGAACTGAGAATTTCAGGGAAACGTCTTCAAACATTGACCAGCTACTTTCCAAATCGAAAGTTCTATATAGGTTTTTTTAATCAACAAACTCAGAGGTGAGATAAAAGTGTTCTAATTTATGTGGGCAAGGTGAAATGTATCACCTATTGATCAATTTCACTTGTATAAAGGAACATGTTATATGACAAGGATTTGTCATTCGTTCCAAACAAATTCTTCTTCTGTTGGTGTATTTTTCCAGCGATTCCTATTCATTTTTCGAGCCGTAATGAAAGAAATAAACAATTTTTCTTACATACAGATGTTCTAAAACTTATTCAATCTTTTCATTGTTAAGTATCACAGGTAATCTTATAACATCTTTGAACATATTATATTTCGTAATATAAATATGCCAAACATACATAAACAAGAACCTTAATCCATTAACATTACATAAACACCTCATTAGAATTTCAATCTATATTCTACACCTTTGAGTTTGCCCTAGTAAAAAACGAACATATATGACCCATACATAATCCATACATAATACATATAAAATTCATATATGATTCATATATGAGAATGCATAGAATCATATACAATCCATATTTAATCCATATGTGATCCATATATGATCATATATGACTCATATATAATCCATATAAAATCCATATACGAAAAATATTTCATGTGACAGAATTTGTTCACATGTATGGGAAAGTCTTGCATCGAAGGGTCATATATGGATTCTGTATGGGCCATATATGATCATATACGGATTCAATATGGATTGCGTATGAATTATATATGGTCATATATGACCATGTATGGTTTCTACATGCTTTATGTGTGTTCTTATATGATTCATTTTTACTAGGGTGATTACTTTAGTACATCGGTGAGTGGTTCACCGACAAGAGCGCTCACATGTGTTAGTGCGAAAAGTAGTCACGTGACCGAGCTGCGATTTCCCAGCTCAACGAATATCGCAACACTGAAATGGTTGGTAATGACAATATGGCGACGTTGAATGACGCCATCTTGTCTTTTTCAACCAATGAAGGATTCCAGAAATGGACACCATACTCAAACACAAAACCCCTGCAGTGATGCCAGGAAAGACGGTGTGGACCGAAAAATCAGCCCCTCTACCGCGCACACGATGAACCTTTCGTATACACGTGAGTCACACGTATACGAACGTGTCATTGTGTGAACAATGGAGGAGCTGATTTTTCGGTCCGCACCGTTTTTCCTGGCATCACTGAACCTCTGACTCGTGCATCCTCTGATATTGGACGTGCTCATTCCAGAGTTCAATGCGGTTTTGTATCGATAATTAGATGTAGATGAAAATTTATTAGATTACTGTCCAACCACTGGTCTCATATCATGTGAGGTAAACGCAATCTGTTGAAAATGCTAGCCGAGATCTAAGGAATACTTGCAGGTGCCATGACAAAAGCAGCGCAGGTTTAGGCAGTTCGTCTGTCTTTTGTCACGGAATCTGTCATTTTTTAAATCACGTTGAAACTAGCTGCCGATTGTTGTAACCCTTGATTAAAGGTCGTTGAAGCTTTGTTGATCCTAGAATTCGATTGAACAGCATCTAACTAAACGTTCCAGATGCTTGAACTCTTGATGAAAATTTTGTGAAAAAAGGTATGATCAGAGCCGTCTTTAGCAATTCCTGTCTCTCTCTCTCTCTCTCTCTCATCCATTCGAACGTGCACGTTCAAATGGATGAGAGTGAGAGTGAGAGTGAGAGTGAGAGTGAGAGTGAGAGTGAGAGTGAGAGTGAGAGTGAGAGTGAGAGTGAGAGAGAGAGAGAGAGAGAGAGGAAGAGAAAGAGTGTCTAAAGACAGTTCTGGTTATGACAACCGACTGCCAGTTTCAACTTAAATACTCTTAAGGGGTATCTTGAATTAGAAAATTCCAAAACTGCATTTTTTCGTGATTTTCTTGAAAGGGGAAGAAAGAAATGAACCCATTGAACTTCGAGGTATATTTTCATACATGTTGAGAGTACATAAAAATTTTTTTCAACATGAAATAATGAGTCACAACAGATTTACTGACCTGTTTTTTGAGCGTCTCGCCGCTGCAGTTTTCAGTCTGCGGGGAAAATCCAGCTTGTAATTCTTGGCTGACACAAATGAACCAAAGAGATTTTCAATTGGTATTGTTTCCTTCTATGCGAACTTTGAAAAAAAAACCAGAAGAAATCGTGAAATTATGGTTCTCGGATTTAAACAAAAAATGTGGTTTCTTTTTAAAAGAACAAAACACTGTAATGTGCTGGAACAATTATTTAAATATACTTTCTCACTAATTTTGTTAGTTCATATAAAGAAGAATTTGATGCCGAAGAAAAAAATTTTTGTTCGATTCAATAAGCAATTCATTTTTTTATTTATCGCGCCCGCCAATTTAGAAACATTGCACTCATGGCATAAACTGATAAATCTGCTATATGTTATTATTCCAACTTTACAAACAATTTTTTTTCTATATACTTTCGATATGTGAAGAAACATACTTTGAATATGTAAATCAATTATACTTTGAAATTGAATGAGTTCATTTATTTTTTTCCCTTCTAACAAAAAAATCACAGAAAAACGCTGTTTTCGAACGCTTTCCAATTCAAAACAATTTATTAATTGTGCGCCCTCGGATATTAATTCATCATTGATACTTCAATTACAGATAGAATTCATTACAAAACAAGGAGGAAGTAACGTGAAAGAGGCAACGAAACTAGCACTGATTGCTTTATTTACAAATGATTTAGCCTCACAATTTTTTTGGGAAGGCAGAAAAAGAAAAGGGACTGGAAAAAAACCACTCGAAAATTTGAAGTTGATGCACATGATAAAAAGTGAGTAAATCGCATGATACTGATTAGCGTAAACATAAGGAAACGATTGAAAAAATCATGTGATTCGTGTTGAACAGTCACAGAAGAAAGAAATCTCAAGAGGGCTTTCTGGTTAATATTCTCGGAAAAAATTGTTTCCCCTCAACATTTTTTTTTCATAGAAAGAATAGAGATATCGGTTTAAAAGTTCGTAGGTATGTTTATTGAAGAACGAATACTACAAAAAAATTTTTTGAGATTGAAAAAATTTTTTTCCCGAAATGCTGATTTAAAAAAAAAAACGAAAAATGAAGGGGGGCATGATTTTGGGCGACTGGACGATTAAAAAACAAAAAAACAAAAATGGGAAATTATTCCTTGCTGAAGTGGCTATCGCATGAACCAGGATCTTTTTGATTGATCAAAAAATGGCCGATTTCCAACCGATTTTCCATTTTCATAAAACTGGTTTTCTTCGAACAATGGCCAACATTCTGTTCTTTTTTGACCGACCAGAAGATCCTAGGTTACGCGACAGCCACCTAACAAGGAATGCTTTTTTTCAGATTTTCCAGTCGCCCAAAATCATGCCCACTCTCAATTTTTTTTTCTTTTTTGATTCAGTATGTCGGAAAAATAATGTTTTTTAATCTGAAATAAATTTTTTTGTAATATTTGATCTTCAATCAACATACTGACAAATTCTTAAAACGATATCTCTTCTCTGTCGATGAAAAAAATGTTGAGAAAAAAAAATCTTCTCTGAAAATCTTGACCAGAAAAACCCCTTGAACCAAGATAATATTGCATTGAGCACGTTTCGAGAGAGCTTTCTTTAAAGGGATCAAACACTTCCTCAGTTCAAAGTTATACAGCCTAATGTGGAGAAAATTTTCTTTTTCCAGGTGTAAATCTTTTCGAGATGAGGGAAAGAAATATTTCCTCGGAATAAGAGAACATAATTTTAGGAGAAGCTAATTTATCTCTCAGTAAAGTTTTTTCAACCGCTCATTTCATTATCATTATTAACATTGTTTCTACTTATTGTTTAGGTGCAGTTTGCCAAGTAGTTCCCGAAACAGACCGCAATGAAGTGGAGAGAAAAATAATGGAGTGGTTTCAGAGAGCTCCGTCCCGGGCTGCAGTTGAAAAATCAAAAGATTGAAAACATCGTCCCTTCAAAATTGTGGCCTGATTATAAATTTTGGATGGCAATTCAATCTCGCGCAACGTTCTACGCATACCATCTCAATCGAAATTACACGCATTTATAATTTTTTGAATACTTGGCAAGTTTTAAAAATTACAATTTCATGTTGATCATTAATGCTGTATATTTCAGACGTGGATATGATGAACGCGCAAATTTTCACTTTTTATTTGCAAATCCAAAGTATTTCAGTGATCATATCGATAACTTAGGTGTGCTTTAAGATTATTAATACGATGTTATAATAATTTATTCGTGATAATTGCACCCAGTGCTGAGTGTTTGGAGAGTAGATCAATACGGATTAGTTTTTTGTTTCTTCAGAAACTTGAATTCTTCATTACCAGGTGTGTAAGTATGAAACCGGAATTTGCCCATAGATGGCGCTAGATGTCGATGCAGCTACCGACACATCACGTCAGCGGTGTCTCGTTATTGTATTGATATCCGACAGAGATTTCCAACTCACAATAACACGAGTTTCATCCAGTAGCATTAGTTTATTAAAGATAAACATGTCGAGTTTTGTGCCAACAAATTACGATTTGCGGACAGCACTACTTTTTTGTTTTCATCTGAAGAAAACCGCAGCCGAATCGCATCGAATGCTTGTGGAGGCGTTTGGTGAGCATGCTCTCGGTAAAACACAGTGTTTCGAGTGGTTCAAACGGTTCAAAAGTGGCGATTTCGACGTCAGGAACGAAGAACGTGGAAGACCACCGAAAAAGTTTGAAGACGCTGACCTGCAAGCCTTGTTGGACGAAGACGACGCTCAAACACAACAACAACTGGCGGATCAGTTAAAGGTGACCCGAGAAGCCATCTCCCTTCGGTTGAGAGCCATGGGAAAGATACAAAAGGTGGGGAAATGGGTTCCACATGAACTCAACGAAAAACAGCAGGAAAACCGCAAAACATCATGCGAAATGCTGCGCGCCAGGTTCCAAAGAGAGTCATTTCTCCATCGAATTGTCACTATCGATGAAAAGCCGATATATTTCGAGAATCCTAAGCGCGAAAAGTCATGGGTCACTCCACCGGGTGAACCATCAACATCGACGGCAAGACCAAACAAAAGACAATGCTGTGTGTTTGGTGGGATCAAAAGGGCGTAATCTACTACGAGCTGCTGAAATCTGGGGAAACTGTGAATACTCAACGCTACCGACAACAAATGATCGATTTGGATCGAGTTTTTCGTGGAAAACGACCAGAATACCAACAAAGACAACACAAGGTGCTTTTGCTGCATGACAATGCACCAGCACACAAAGCAAAACAGGTCCAGGAAACGATAGAGTCGTTCCGTTGGGAGATTCTTAAACACGCGCCTTACTCACCGGACCTTGCCCCATCCGATTACTACTCGTTTGCATCGATGGGACACGCACGGGCTGAGCAGCGCTTTACTCCTTACGAAGATGTATGAAAATGGCTCGATGACTGATTCGCCTCAAAAGAGCAACAGTTCTTTTGGCGCGGGACCCACAAATTGCCAGGAAGATGGAAAAAAATGTATAGATAGCGACGGACAATACTTTGGATAAGTTACTTTGTATCATATCATTACAATAAACGTGTTTTTTCTGTACAAAAATTCCGGTTTCATACTTACACACCTGGTATATTGAAACGTTATCCTCTTGGCATGTTTGTATTGATCTTTGAGGTGTATAAACAGACCAAGGTGTTGATATTTTTGGGTAGTTCAATTATTATAGAAATGTGATTGATGTTGAATTTTCACTTAAGGGGACTGGATCATGAGGAAGTGGGGGAGGGAAAAAGTCCAATTTCGCGCCAACTTTTCTCAAAAGGTACGTAATTGATACAAATTCAAAGTGAATAATAAATTACATACCTTGTATTGCGTACTGCCGCAAACTTTGAATGTCCCAATGATTTCTGAAGACTGAAAAATAAGATTGTAAAATTTTAACCTCCGAAGGTCATCAAATTTTAGAATTTTATTTTTCAGCTTCCAGAAATCATTGGGACATCCAAAGTTGCAATCGGCAGTGTGCAATCCAAGGTATGTAATTTATTATTATTCACTTCGAATTTGTATCAATCACGTACCTTTTGAGAAAAGTTGGTGCAAAATTCGACTTTTCCCCTCCCCCACTTCCTCATGCTCGAGTCCCCTTAATGTATTTAGATTTTATTATCATTCATATTATATACGCTCACAGAATACAACACGTGCTATATGGGTACATTTGACCCAAATATGTTCAAGAATATTCAAATTTTCATTTTGTTCAATGATCATTCAACTCTATTCTGCCGGAAAAAACAATGTTTTCCTTGTTGCGTATCCTGAAGGTACATGTTGATCATATTTTTTAGGTCTAATGTAATGTACATATGTACAAGGGTATATAAATTTAACGTAATAGAGACCACACAGCACACCAGTTCAGAAAGAGCTCATGAAGAGATTGCTCAGACAAAGATAGAGCTCTCTATGAGCTCTTTCTGAGCCGATTTGCTATGTGGAGATTGTTTTATCTGATCGCAATATGGATTCAGAGAGGAAATCATTCGATAAGTTCTTCCTTATTGATTAGCCTGTAGATTGTGAGATTTATATTATTTTATCATGTTGAATGCATACAGATTTTATGTACTTCGATACGATTTGACTGCGTCGGATATGTGATATTTGTCATAAGTTTCCCCTCTGAGTTTTACGTTATTATAAGAAGCAATGCAACTCTAGGAAAACCAAGGAGAACAATTATTTTTTACCTAATTATAAGTATGATATAATAAGATTACTCATTGCATTATATGTTGTTGCGTTAAATTTGCAAGTGGAGCAGAAGAGAGATCCGATTAGACATGACTTTCAGTACAGATTTTCTGTATATTTATTCTTATACTTTGGAAATGTAATTTGATTTCCATTCTTGAAATTTGATGTTTTTGCAATGCACAATATTGGGCATGAAATTTTCTAACTTGATTTTTCACATAGACATCTAGATGATTATCCAGATACATCTTGTACCTGGATTGAGTTTCAATTTTTGGTCGGTGTTTTTTTTATCCCTCATACTTATATCATAATGGCTAATCCTACTAAAGAAGCTCTTGAATCGCAGACTTTAGTCAGTAAACGTGAACGTATTTTTCAACGCTTGCAAATTACGTATGACCTCATCTCTACGCTTCCTCGAAATGTAGATACATTTAAAACTAGAGCTAAACGTCTTGACACGGATTTAGAAACTTTTGGATCAATAGAAGATAGGTCGGATCATCTCAATCTCAAACTACCTTCCGAAGAGCGCGTGCCAGTAAGAGAAGTTTCTAAGGCTTATGATGGCTCATATTTTGCCATTGATAAGGCCGTCTCGAACCTCCCCAAGGACGCAGAATCTACAGATAAGTTTGAGCATGAAGTAAAAACTCTGTGACCCAAATTGCCTCCTATTCATATCCCGAAATCCAAAGGGGAGCTTGACCAGTTCCCCGCCTTTATATCTCTGAATGATACGATCATTCATAACACAGAATTAATATCGATTCAAAAATTCTCCTTTTTGAAAACCTATTTAGAATATCCTGCGACTAGCGTTATTGATCATATTGACTTCCGTGAAGCAAATTATGAGTTAGCGTACACAAAACTACGAGAACGATATGCGGATCCGAGACTCGTCGGATCGCATACTCTCAATAAATTGCTCGCGTTTAAACCTCTACCAAACGATTCTGCCAACAATTTGAGACAATTTATAGACGTGTTTTGCGTACATTATGATAGTCTCAAGATGTTGAAAATTCCTGATCTAATGGATTTCATGATTGTAAATATAGCTTTAAAGATTTTCAATACAGAAACCCGCCGCTTATTTGAAGAAAAGCACGTTGATAAAACGTTCCCCACATTCCAGGAATTAGCAACATTTGTGAGTGATCGGTATAAAATTGCATCCAAGTTACAGACCTCACAAAAACAATGGGGTGTTAAACACTCTAGCTCACAACGTCCGAATAATACATCAACTACGCATGGACACACTAGTTCGAAACATCTTCCGAACACCGAATCGTTTATTTCTCACGCACATTCTTCTAAGAGTGAAGGGCAAGCCTCTGCTTTCCATGGAAATTCATCCCCTACTATTACGCAATGTTCGATCTGTAAAGCCGACCATAAGATTTATGCATGTCCTCAATTTTTAGGTATGAGCACGCAAGAACGTTGGGATAGGGCAAGATCGTTGAAGTCATGTTATGCTTGTTTGGGTCACCATGCACGATCCTCCTGTGACAGCAAACTATGCTGTCGCAGATGCAATCGCAAAAGCCACCATACTATGCTGCATTTGGATAATCCAACCTTTCCAACTTCTCAAACTTCGACCGCGAATGCAGTCCCAAACCCCACGTCAAACCTAGCCATTTCGAGCAGTTCTCAAACGAAGGTGGACAATCCCACGAGTGTGGTCAGCTGTCACAATCATGCGGCTCCGGTTAAACCTACGAACGTGATGGGACTCTTTGGGACCGCTCAAGTTCGTATCCTATCGTTCTCCGGTGATTGGGTTACGTGTCGTTCAGTCGTAGATCCAGCCAGCGAATCATCGTTCATCATGGAGTCCTTAGTTCAACGCTTACACCTACCACGTAAACGATTTCCGATAGACATTGTTGGAGTTGGAAATTCAACCTTTGTGAACCATCACGGTTGCGTTTCATGCAAAATTTCTCCACGTCATTCGTCTACTCCAATCCTCTCAGTTGAAGCAATCGTATTGCCAACAGTTGCTCCGAGCTTGCCCAAGTATCCCATCAATGCTACTATCCGTGAGCAATTCTCAAATTTAGAGCTAGCAGATCCCGCTTTTGATCAACCTGGAAGGATTGATATGTTATTGGGCGTCTAACATTATTCAGACATTTCAGCAGACAATGTCCTCCATATTCCTGGTGAACCTTCTGCTTTAAAGACGATTTTCGGATTCCTCATTTTCGGGAGGACCCCGATAACTCGCTTTCCCGGTTCTACTCAAGTATTTTTAACGCATACTCTCCCACTTGATGAGTTACTGCCAAGATTTTGGAAGGGCGAGGAATGTAAGCCCGTTGCCATGATAAATCACAAAGATGAGGGGTGTGAAAAATATTTTGCATCCACCACCACGCGTGATAAACTAGGAAGATATCAAGTGTCGCTCCCATTTTGAAGTGTTGAGGAGTTGAATTCTTTGGAATCTACTCGTGTAGTAGCCCATAAACGATTGTTGGGATTAGAGCGACGCTTGGCTCGGAATCCGGATCTGCAGATTCATTATAATGAAAATTTGCAGGACTATGTAGACCACGATTATATGCGGAGAGCCTCCTCATCTGTCGATTACTTATTGACTCATCATGCGGTCCTAAAACCTAGTACGACAACTCAAGTTAGGGTAGTTTTCAATGCCACCGAAAAGAGCAACACAGGTCGTTCACTCAACGAGTTCTTATTAACGGGACCCAAGTTGCAGGCTGACATCGGGGACATTTTGTTGAGATTCAGACTCCAACCAGTCGCATTGACGGCTGATATCAAACAGATGTTTCGATGTATCAGAATGAACCCGGCTGACACACGATTCGTGCACCTGTTGTGGAGCAGTGATTTTTCTCAACCCATCGCAGAATGGGAATTAGTAACACTTCCATTCGGACTCACGTGTAGTCCATACTTAGCACAACGAGTGTTGACCCGACTGGGAGAAGACCAAGGCTGCCATTTCCCATTAGCTTCGGAGATATTAAAATCTAATATTTATATCGATGACATTGTTTGTTCTCTCCCTTCAACAAACGAAATAGTCGCCCAATATCACGAACTTACGAAGCTTCTAAGACGGCGCGGATTCACCTTAAGGAAATTCGCTAGCAATAGCAACGGTGTTTTGCCACACATACCCTCGAACCATCGTGAAACTCCCCTTTCTTTCGATCACACAGAGGGTATAAAATTACTAGGATTGATATGGAATCCTTCGGATGATCATTTCAGTCATCAATTCTCCTTAGTAAATCCTGTCTGTACCGAGCGAGGGATTTTATCACAAGTCGCAAGAATTCACGATCTCAACGGCTATCTCACCCCGGTCATATTTTGGATTAAATATTTCATCCAACGCTTATGGATTTCTGGGGTAGGTTGGGACGATGAGGTCCCCAAGAAACTGAGGGCCTCATGGATACATTTCCATCAACAATCATTCAAACTGACCCAAATTCGCATACCTCGATTCTTAGAGGGACTCCAAACTACCGGTTCATCAACTCATATATCATTGATCGGGATGTGTGACGCCAGCGAGCGAGGTTACGCCGCCTGCGTTTATTTACGTATTAAACACGGAGAGAATAGCGTATACACGCATTTGATCAAAGGTAAAAGTCAAGTTGCACCCCTTAAGCTCATAACAACTCCCCGTTGAACGGAGCCTTATTGTTAGCGAGGCTACTACAATCGGTTCACCAATTTCGAGGACGACTACCTTCACACCAATTGTTTTGTTTCACTGACAGCATAGTCGTACTCTCCTGGCTCCGTACTCCTCCACACTTACTTAAAACGTATATAGCGAACAGAGTTGTGCAAATTCTCGAGTTGACCCCTCCTACCGCATGGTCACGCATCGCGGGTAAATTCAATGCAGCAGACGCCGCTTCTCGTGGTCTCCACCCTCAGCAACTTGTTACTCATTCGTTATGGTGGCACGGGCCCGAGTTTCTACGGAATGAGTTGGATCGATGGCCCAATAGTAACCCAACTCACGATGATATTCTGCCAGAACTCAAATCGAACTCTTTCGGCTTGCTTAGCAACGTTACGTCCATTGAAGTCGAGGGAAATCGTATCGATTCTCTCCTCGAAAACTCGTCCTCGTTGACACGTATTCAAAAAATTCTTGGGTATGTAATTCAGTTCATCAATCGCATCGGATTCAACCATCTAAGAGAAATAAAAGTCACTCCTCAACGCAACGAATCGTTCCTCGCCATCACGTCATTGTCCGATGGACTCAACGAAGATATTTCTCCGGTTTATATAAAGATGTTGAGAGAGAACGCCCCATCAAGGGATTCGAGCGACATCTCACTCCTTTCATAGGAGAAGATGGACTTTTGAGGGTGGGGGGTCGTCTGGTCAGAGCTCCGATTCCTGAAGCCTATAAACATCCTCTCCTTATTCCGCGCAAATCACGTCTTGCCAAACTCATCTGTGCTCACTATCATCAAGTTACCTTGCACGGAGGGTCTCGATTATTACATTCATTAATCCAGAGGGAATTCTGGATACCAAATTTGCGCAGCCTTTCACGTCAGATTACGTTTCAATGCGTGAAATGCTATCGGTTCAAGACTAAGCCCATCGAACCATTCATGTCCAGCCTCCCAAGTATCCGTTTCCAGCAGAATAGGGCGTTCGTGAATACAGGGGTGGACTTAGCCGGTCCATACCTCTTGAAAGAGAGCCGACGACGCAACGCTCGACGTGTTAAATGCTGGATAACATTATTTGTATGCCTAAGTACCCGCGCCTTGTATCTAGATTTAGTAGGAGATTTATCTTCCGCTTCATTCCTCGCCGTTTTGGACCGCTTTATCTCTCGGAGGGGACTTCCTGCAACGTTACGCAATGACCTAGGCACGAACTTCGTAGGAGCTGCACGCGACCTCAATGAAATTACCGCTGTTCTCGAAAATAGCACCGACTCGATACATACTTATTGCCGAGACCGACACATTTATTGGGATTTTGATCCTCCCTCCGCTCCACAGTTTGGCGGAATATGGGAAGCGGCGGTAAAATCCACTAAACATTACCTGAGACGAATTATCAGCGATTCTGCCCTCACATTCGAGGAGTTTCCAACGTTACTTGCACGGATTGAAGCTGTACTCAATTCAAGACCTTTGTGTCCAATCTCGAGTGATCCAGCAGATGGATTTGATTATTTGACGCCTGGCCATCCCTTGGTAGGAGCTCCTTTGTTATTGAGCCGCCCTGAAGTCGACCTCACCGATCAACCAGTCACCTTGCTTACGAGATGGCAGGTAATCACACAAAGTATCCAAGTCTTTTGGCGTCGGTGGACCCAAGAATATCTCCATACCTTAATGCGACGGTCCAAATGGACTCGACATACGACGAATTTGACTCCAGGACAATTGGTTCTACTTATGGACAAAAACCTGCCTCCTAACGTCTGGATCCTGGAAGTCTACCCTGGGTCGGATAACATCGTCAGAGTCGTGAAATTGAAAACTCCTACTGGTACACTCACTCGGCCAGTTACTAAGATATGCTCGCTACCCAACCAAACATCTTGAAGACACTCAACCAACAAGTTCAGCATAATAATAAAAAAAACGATTTTTTATGGTAGGGGGTATGTTGGAGATCGATCAATTCCCCTTCTCGTTACTCCATCACTAATAAATGTAGGGAATCTTCACAAGCCCTTCCCCTCCCAACGCGACGTTCGATGATCTATATCATCGTGTCAGAAGGCGATGGTTACTTATCGAGTCAAGTTTACGAGTCGTGCTCTCTCATACATTTTTCATAACTCTCGAGAGTGGTTTCCGTAAATGGTATTACTCAGTGCGTCCCTTTTCGTTCGACGTCTCATCGAGCTGCGGATGAACCAAATTATCAACGTTCAATTCTCATCGAAGGGTCTTCTTGGCTGATTTTGCATCGTTCGATTTAGACGTCTACTCTGACATCTTTCTCCTCTACGAACGGTGGCCACCTCGATTGTATGCGTGGATAAGTGAGTATGCTTGATTATTCTGGCCAGAATTGTTCTTATTATTATTACAAACCTTTATGGGAACAAGGTTGTTGCCATCCTAATTTCATGTATATTGCCTCAACTTCAATTCTCACGCTTTTCTTATATCATATGTAAATCTTTATTCGATTATGATCGTTGCTCTTATTGTAAAAGTTTCCATATAATGAATCTTTATTTCATCTCGATTCATATATGTATATAGTTTTGATTTGAATTTCTCTTCGTATCATCTCGATTCATGTATTTATATATCATACGTCATTAGTTTCATTAAAGAGATTGGATTGGAATTTCAAAGATTACTCATTAATTTGCATGTGAGAGATTCTAGTTTCCTTCTTATATGTCATACGAAGACAAAGAAGCTCATATAACAAACGCGTAAACTATACAGGCAGTTCTGGCTCAGATTCTCCAGAATAATATTTTCTCTTACAATCAACAAATCAGGACTCGGTCCAACGTCACCAAAGTTTACCTACGAGATGTATAATTGAGGGTCCGGATGCAAGAACCGACGATACGCTCGAACTGCGGGATAAGTATTGTCCAAGCCGTGACGTCAGGGGTCGAAAAAAAAATCGGAATTCCAAAAATCTGAAAATACTGGGTGATAGGGCTTGGAAAATCAATGCAAGTCTTCGTTTACAATTTTTTCCTATGATCAATAGTTTTTGAGGAAAAAAATGAAAACTACCTATTTTTTGCAACCAAAATCAATGTTTTTCAATATTGAACTCGTCATAACTCGGTCATTTTTGTATGTATCTTAGTGAATCTTACGGATTCTGATTCGTAAGACTTCCCCGATGACGAAGATGTTGAACAAATTTGTAAAAATTCATAACAAATTTATAATTTTTTAATCCGAAGTGGAGAGCATGTTTTCTATGCTTTGGAATCAAAAAGTGGTGGGGGAAATGTGAGGTACAAAAAACTTCCAGCGACAAAGTTGTTCGTTAGTATATGGACAAACTTTTTGGGAAGTTTCAGATCGATCGGATTATTAGTTTGCAAAATCCAGCGATTTTTTCGTGAGCGCGCAACGGTTATTTTGCATTCCTCTACGATGTGTACCGGTTGAATATCAGAGTCCGCGGGGAAAATTGTATTCGTTCGATTTTTCAATGTGGATTTATGTTTTTTGAGTCATAAGATTCGAATATCGAATTATATTTGCTAGATTCGGAATTCTCTTCTTTTTTATCAACAATTTCATTGTTTATAACGTTTTTATGGTCAAACTATTGACTTTAAAGGAAAATTGTCCCACCTAATGAAGTTTCTTATCCTTGTAAGGAAGAAGTTTTAAATCCGGGAATCAAACTATTTTGGCAAGGTTGCTCATTCAATTTTTATAATACACAATCGATTGGTTCAAAACAATGACATCTACAAAATATTGATTTGATTTTATGTCTGATTAGTTGTCCAGGAGATTAGTCGTAAGTACACTGTTAGAAATATCTAAATGAACTTCCAATTACAAGTAATGGAAGCAAAATTTATTCACGTAACTGAAGAATGCATTGAAATTTCAATTAAATCTGAATGAAATTCCAGTCACGAGAAATTATTAATGTATGATATAATATAGCAAGAATTGAAAATACAATTATTTGTAAATGAATTCTCATTTCAAATACCAAAAACTGGTAATTCCATTCACAAATGCACTTGGAAAATACATCAAATTCAAAGACATTTCCAACAGTGTATATTCGTTCACCACATTGGAATTCGAAAAATTGAGGTAATAATCTACTTTTGAGTTCAAAATGTTATCATTTTCAATTTTTACTTCTAATTAATGGAATGCTTATTAACCCTCAACCACGCACCTGGGTCCTTTGGACCCGAGCAATTTTTTCTTTTACTTCTCATTTTGTTGCAATGCACAGCCAAGGGCTGGTATTGTAATGTAAGCAACTTGGAACCTTCCTGCTTTGAATGCTTTTTGGAAATCCGGGATCCGCCACTTAGTTTTCGAGTAGCATGTATTTGAAATTCAGCTCGGGTCCTTTGGACCCGATGTGCGTGGTTGTGTAACTTTTTTTGGCGGAAAACTGGAAAATGTTTCAAGACTGCATAGAAGATGTTCATGTATCCTTTTGAGGAAGGATGTATTGTTTCGATATGATAAAAGTATACATATGTGTGCAGCCCCCCCCCCCCCCCACGTGGGGATTGAATCATAACCCATTCAACTACACTAAAAAATATATATTTGCATCAAAAACATTAATTTTTTGTCTGGCAAGTATTTAGTGGTATTGATGACCTACGCTGCACATGAGTTCAGAAAGAGTTCATAATGAATTCATTGGGAACTATGAAAGTTCAAAATGAGTACATTAAAGTTCTTTCAGAATTGTTGTGTAGTTTGGGCAAGCATTGAATTGAAGTAATTGAATTCTATTCCTACAAATCCTCTGGGAAAAATATAATGTACATTCGCGTAAGGAACTGTAACATGTTACATTCCAAAAGCGCAAAATGACTCTTAGGGTACATTCGCTTCTAACTTCACCCACACTCCATGGCATTTTTTACGGTTAATTTTCGCCAGTGTAATCGTTTTTGTTCCATTCCATCTACTGTAGTTCTGATAGCAATGAATATTTTTTGGATAAAGAACAAATCGATATTCAGTTTAAATGATTTTTTCTTGAGTGTATATGTACTTATATGCACTAAGGGTATTCATAATCAACAAAGGATAGTCTTGCAGGATCAAAGTGTTTCGAACATTATTCTTATCGGTTTCTATATTTTTTCCCTCCAATATTCCGATAAATATCTTTAATTCACTAATTGTGGATTCTTTAAAATACCCAAACTTCACTCTTGTAAATAATTATGTTTTTTCCTAACTATCATTAGGAACTATTTTTTTCCTGGAAGTTGAACTTTTTCTGATTACAAAACGGTGGTTATTTTTGTCTTTACGTCTTTGTGCGGGATAGATATGATTTTTTGAAAAAAATCGTTGTTCTCACTGTTTTTTTCAGATTCATGTTCCTTCTTTCCTACATAACTCACATAAATCCCAAGAAAATCTTCTTTCACAATACTGATTACTATTCTTGACATTACGACGAATCGATTGGAAAAAAAATCATCTCAAAAGGATAATATTTGAAGAAAATACAGCCAAAATAAGATGAGCCGGGTCCAAAAGACCCGGGTGCGTGGATTAGGGATTTTTTCGAAGGTGCGTGGTTGAGGGTTAATTTTGATAATTAATTACAGTCAAGTGAGTATATTCCATTCAATATCCGCATATTTGTACCTACGCATGATGTACATTATACGCATTGTCAGGTTTCTTCGCAACTTATTTTTTTATTTACTAATAAATAATTCAATTCCATCCATTTATATGTAGACTGTCAAATTCTCTTGTCGTACGTTTCCTATGAATAATTGCAATGGAAAAGGCCCCATTATCGAATAAGAAACGGGAATACGAGAAGAATCAATTGCAGGATCAATATGTGGACGAAGATGGTTTTCAATATAAAATGAATGGGAAAAGGCTTAATGCTGCCGGTCAAATGGTTTAGTAAGTCCAGTTATTCAACTTCATATCTTTCTTCGACCTTGATTTCAAATTCGGATTGCATTTGATTTTTTCATTCAATTTGATTCTCTAATTCTTCATTTTTTGAATGAAAAATTGTAGATTCGATTGCAGGATCAATATGTGGACGAAGATGGTTTTATTCGTTTTTTTACAGTTTTGAAATTCCTTCCAGTTTTTTCTCAATGTGATTTTATGGATTTCAATCTGTTGATTCAGTACAAATTTCAAAGGAAATAATCAAACTGTGGCCAGGTTACATTGACCAGTTGATGTGTAAATAATTGGTTGGGGGTCTTCCAAATTTTTAAGCTTCCAACACCTCTTATAATTCTTCAATTTTTCAACTAATAGTTATCTGCGGTGCACCAAGTACATCTCTAACAAAGATCTTCGTGAAAACCAAATTCATCGTCCTGCAACCGCCACGAAAATTGAAGATCAAATAAAAGTTACAATCCCCCATGAACATGGTTCAGATGAATTTGCAATTAAAAAACGGAACTTCAAAGTGGATTTGAAGAAAGCAGTTTTGAGTGAAGGGCTGTGCAAAGATTTATATAAGATTCATCAAGAAACCGCAAAAAAGTTTGTACTGATAATTATTATTCCTAATATTATTCATGAATTCTCAAAACCATTCATAGATCTTATTTGAATCCTGCAGAAGATAAATATTCCACACGGTTAACACGTAAAAATCCTCAATTAGTTGGGAGAAAAGAACTCCTGGACTTCTTCAAAATTTAAACAATTCATGAGGAATTTCAAACAGAATTCGATTGATCAAAAATCGAGTTTTTCATTGAAATTCTCAAAAAAGTCGAAAAAAATTTCAAAAGAGCTCGCCAATATCTGGTGGATTTAATCCTTCTTTGAATTCCTCATGAATGGTTGAAATTTTGAAAAAATTCGACAGTAGTTCTTTCTTCAGAATGTATTAGTGATTGTCGTGTGTTACCTAGGTCTGCAGTTCATTTACGTATTCTTTGATGATTAGATTAGAATCATGGTCTGGACATGTTCACTTCTGCGTATACTTTGTGTGAAGGAAAGCGTGTATTGCAAAATAATAGGAATGTGAAAATTCTCATAAGAGTGTAACCCTCCATACAGCCAACCAGATCAGGGAGAATTTATAAAGAACTCAATTGAGGCCTAAAGAATTGTATATGAATTTTCAGCAATTCTCTTTGAACTCTCCCGCTGCGTGGGTAGATTTCGCATAGCCCGTGTCTATTAATTTGAAACGCTTTTTCATAATAAAGCCTTATTTTCGACAAGAATAATTCATATCGAAACGTTTCCAGTACTCTTAAAATGTTTTCTAATACCCTGCTAATACTTTCCTGTCACTTGCTAACATGCGTATATCTCCCATCTGGTAAAACTCTGAATATTTTCAATGATCAAAAAATATTTTATTACACTGAAAAAATGTTTTGTTACAGCAACAAAATTTTTGTTGAAATGTGATCAACAAAATTCTTTGATTGAAACAATAAAAGTTTTGTTCAATTCACGAAAATTTGTTTGTCATAAAAAAAGGTTTTAGTGATAATAACAAAACTGTATGATTGATGACGTTTTTCCAATATACTGTGTAAATATGTAACGTGAATGTGAATGCTTTTACCTCAGTTCTTCACTATTAAATGTTGCTCAAACACAAAACAATCACAGAAATCTTTATAGGCATGAAATCGCTTCAAGAATTTCACCATATCCGCATTTGAGGAGGAGTATGTTCACTTGGGCTGAAACTCTCCATCCTAAAACTGGAATCAAGATGAATTTATTGCAATTCGCTGAAAATCTGAAGGCTCCAGCTTGGGGAAATTTGACAACCTTCAGGAATATCAAAATTGACATTGAATACCTGGAAGAGAATGATAGTTCAGGTGCTATTGTATTTTTAGATACAGAATTTTCCACGCAAATCCAAGGAGTGGAGAGACTGTATTGTGATGCGACATTCAGAGCAATTCCAAAACTAGAAAACTGTTACCAGTTTTTGACTATCATGATACAAATGTATGGCATGTATGGCAGAATTTACAATTCTGACTCCATTCATGAGATTTGAAAATGTACATATTTCTTACAAGGTTTAACACACGAAACACACTTTATTCATGTTGATATAATTTTATAAATAATCCCAAAGCGTTCTCAGAATGCTTTGGTTCTACCTGAAGGAATTTAATTTGCCTTTGAAGGAATTTGATTTTCTTCATATATTAAATTACTATTTTTTTCATATTTTACATTTCCATTGTAAACGGTACCGAAAAGAAAACATTGAGTTCAACATTGAATCAATTAAAACTCAACAAACTGTTTTTCGTGGATAATATTTTTTCTTTTCACAACCTTTTTTTACAGGCTATACCTGTCTTGTATGCTTCGATGAGCAATAAAACTCAAAATTTGTACACGATGGTCTTGAAATTCTTCAAAGAGAAAACAATTTCAATATTCCTTGAACCTATTCAAATCATGTGCGATTTCGAACCGGCTGAAAGAAATGCATTTAAAGAAGTATTCCCGGATGTGGTGGTGAACGGATGTTTATTTCACTACGCGCAAGTAATACACTCAGGAGTATGATACAATAATTTTAATGAAGCAAAAGTGTTTTATCAACGACTTCACATAGAAATATCATATTCGATGCATCAAGAAGTCTTTACCAATATCTGCATAACTTGAATTTTAGGAATATATTAATTCATACTATAATTATTTATCACTCTTAGGCGATCTTGAAAAAATCACGTAGGATCGGTCTAAAGAAACAAATCTCCAAATTAGACGATGCGAAAAAGAAGGACGCGAACTGTATCTTGAAAAAAATGATAGCCCTAGCGTTTTTGCCTGAAGACAAAATTGAAATCGGTTATCAAATTATCAAAAGTGAAGCGCACAAATTGAGGACTGGATTATTTGATCGGTTTTTTCGTTATTATGGAAGATTTTGGTTACATATTATAACCCCGTCAGACTTTTCGCTATTCAAATTAGCAGGATACACCAACAATAAATACGAAACTCTGCACCGAAATTATAATATGATTTTCAAAAAACACCAGACCCCATGGAAATGGATTCGTTAGTATAATTACTACCAAAATAACACACAAGGAATACTAATGAACTCTAAAAAAGGAACTCCTCCTAGACTGTTTTATACTATGAAGAATTATTTGAGAATTTCAAGAAGAAGTTGATTCGTCAGACATTCGCGAGGTCCTTTAAGACTCTCCGAAACTTCTTCGAGCGTTTTGAGGGAACCCGCAAATGTTTGACGAATCGAACTCCTTCCAAAACTCTTTAATTCTCACCGACTGAGAGCATGAGTATCATGTGCATATCAATGGTAAAAAGGTACCTAGGTACCTGGTCAATTACATGAAGGTTAAGAATTATTTCAACTCTGGAAGAATTGAGAAGTTCTTTATTTCAGAATTCATTAGTAATTCTAATGGAAATGGAAATAATGTTTATGGGATATCAATATCCTGTATTCCTCTATTCGGATATTCTGTGTTGTATTGTACTGTACTGTACTTCCCGAAGTGCTTGGGATTAGTGGATTATCCATACACTTTGTAACGCATAAAGATAAATTCACTTTTACTTCCTCGTCAGATAGGAGCTTTGTGATCGTTTCGAGGGACCGAAAACTTTTTCGCCTCCAAACCCGAAATCTCTTAGACCGAAATGGTTCTCCGAACTCGGAGAAAATTTTTTGTTCCGCGCGCGCGTGTGTGTGTGTGTATGGATATAGCCCGCCCCCTCCCCCTCCTACGACTTGCGGTTACGAACATCTTCCGTTCCTGTTATCCGTCCATGTTGAAAAAATACCCAATATTGTATACAATTTAAATATCAATTTTATACGATTATATAGGAATTGTATACAATTTTGGGCACTTTTTCCACATAGGCGATCATCACGAAATTTTGACCACAATTACATTCGGTGTCAATAGTGGTCTTATATGAGTTTCAATTTGATGCTTACAGAAGAATAGGAGCGCTGAAGAAGAATGTTATCGAAAATTGTAATTTTGCGATCACGAATATTTCAGCTTTCTATTATCTGGTTGCAATTGAGGTCCATGGAGTCGTTGGAAGAATGGGCGAAATGTTGCTACGTACTTTCTGAACAAGTAAGCAGTAAATACGAATTTTAAATACACAGTGATAAAGTACACTACTAGGATTAGACTCTGAATATAAATGCGGAGGCCGAAGTAATTCTTAATCATGAGAAAACAAATTATAAAAGTTTGTTGACATTTATAGGTTAATATGTCCATAATCGTTTGTATGATTTTGAGTTTGAGGGATTATTTGTGATCCCCATTTCATATTCAAAGCTCAATTTTAGCCACATACTTTATCACTGCATATTTCAAATTCGTATTCATTGCTTACTGGTTCAGGAAGTACGTAGCAAAATTTCGCCCATTCCTCCCACGACTCCATGGCCCTCAAACTCAAACCACGTTCTGTTTATGACCCAATAGTGGTCCCATATGAATTTCATCCCAATCGGTTGAAAATTGTGAACAATTTTTGTTTGCAATCCGCATTACTTGATAATATTTTGAAAGCATGCTTTCTCTATGTCCGTATCATCCAAATGCCATAGAACTTTGACCATATTTGATTCACGAGCTGTTCATTGTACAATATAAATTTTAGACGAATCGGAATTGAAGGGTAAAAAGAGCACTAAGCTTCGAAACAAAATTTGGAAAATTTTGTAAATGCCGCTTATGCGGATCCATTCCGTTCTTATTTCTCGGTTTCTATGGAATTTTCACCACAGTTTTATATGGAGTTGACAAGTGGTCCCATATCAATGTCAATCCGATTTTCACGGAATAACGAGGAAAGGAGAAATGTTAAAAAAAATTCTAATTTTTCGCGCGCTCATTTCTCAGTTTCTTTTTATCCAATTGCAATGGAAGTTATAAGACGTTCCAGTTATGGTCTCACCGGAGGGTAGACCACTCAAAAATCATGATTTTTCGAAATCTAATGTCTTGAAATGGTGTCAAAGTGAGCGTACTTCTATTTTGCTTAACGCAATGTAAATGTTGATAGAATTTTGAACTTAAGATCCTTGTTCCATGACGTGAAATTATTCGCATAGAAATGAGATCATTCAACTCAACAGCTGAGGGAAGAAATCACAAGTTTAGCCACACGCAACGCGCTGCAAAGGAAAAGAACGATGGGATGAGCAATGGATAAAGAAAAATAATATCCGAATGCTTACTCTAGTGTGTAGATTTCTTCTATTTTTCTTCTTCGTGATGAGTCAGCTGAACTCGCTAGACGTCGGAAGATTCGATTAACACCAAAATCGAGATATCAACGAACCTGTTAAGGATGGTTCTCAGATGATCAGGAAGAAATCATCATAGAGGATGCTCCCGATTGTGGAAGCCTTTCCCCCCAGGGGCTATGAAAATGAACTTCTATTGGCTGATTCATGGCCCTTGGGGCTAAGGACTAGTGTTGCCGCGATATTATCGTCGATAATTGAGGAATAATCGATTATCTCAATTCTTACACGTTCCTATGGAATATATAATCCACGAATCTTCGATTATGCTCATGATGAAATGGAATAATGAATGATCCCAGACTTGTACCCAAAATAAACCAGGATATGCTTCCATTTATCGTTACGATATATCGATAATTATCGTTACGATAGTGTGAGAATATTTTGATTCATTTTGTTTAAAAGACCAAGATGATCCATCATCCCGTTTCATTTCGTTCACAGTCGAAGATCTACGCGTTGAAAGTTCCATGAAAACCTGTCAAAATTAAGATAATTGATTATTTCTGAATTTCGACGATAATATCGCGGCAACACTACTAAGGACTTTCGCAATCGGAAGCATCCAGAAGCTATCCGCAAGGCGCTTCTATAACGCCGCTAGTAACGACGTGCTTATTGCTTGCTGACAAATAAGATCCAGTAAATCCAACGCCACGAATAACAACTATTGCGTTCATGTAATTCTAATAGGCTCATAAGATAGATTACTTATTTTAGTTACTATAGCGTCCCAGATATCGAAAAATCAGAGCACAACGCTGGTATAACGCTGAACGTTACTTGCTGATTGTAGAGTTGTTCACCCCTCGGGTCTCACAATGGTCCCATACGAGTTCCATGCCCATCGATTGAGGGATATAGAAACTAATAACGTTTTTGAAAAGTTCGTTTAACAGCCGAAGGGGGGGGGAAAGGACTTTTCAATACTTGAAAAATGTCCCAAAGACTCATTCCCTGGTGGGCAATCAAAGACGAGAAAGCTTTGCGTCTATCTATTGGCAGAGTTTTATATACATTGTTGGATCAGCTACTTCGGAAGGCTCTATTGATCCATTCGTGCATAATGAATATTATTATGCATCATTTTGTTAATGAGTTTATTATACATGGACTCATGTTCCATTATTCGTCTAATTTCTCAGGCACACTTATGGAAATACAATATACTGCTCGTGAAAAATTCCAAACATACAGAAATAGTATTGTTATAAATAAAAAGAAAAAACAAACGTCATTGATCAGCAAAATCCAAGAAATTCAGAATCAACCTGAAATTGGACAAATATCAATTGAGAATGTTTTAGAGAAATTAGGAAATGAACTGAACCACTACACTTCGAATATTGAGGATGAAATTAGTACGGATATTTCGGAACAATTCGAAAATGAATGTTGTGAAGAAGAAACTAACTCGGGTAAGTCACTACCCAGTAAACACGGCTGCAGGGGTTTCATGGGATCCAGAAATGGCCTCATCGCCATTGCAGGGCCATCAGCGGTCTATTGAAATGCCGCCACCCAGATAGGAATGAACAAATGGTCCAAGCTTGACCCAGCCTTGGCCCAATAATCACTTATATTGGGCCAGAAACCATAACAAAAAATGGCCCAAGCTTGGTAAAAGCTTGGGATGATAACCTCGTATCAGGCTTGGTACCCAATATTGAGCCAGAATATAACACCAAGCATGGCCCAATGTTCCATGATACATCTATTATAAGTTTTTTGGAGTTTGGCTTATATAATCAAACTGGACTTGGTCCAAGTTGAGTATAATTAATATAATATTTGCCAAACTCCAATCTCATTCTTCATACTTTTTAGAAGCAAAAATGATGTCATGTTTCCTGCCATTTGTGACATGAAAAATCATGTCACATCTCAAGGGCCATGGAGTCATGGAAGGAATGGACGAGATTTTGCTACGTACTTTCTGAACCAGTAAGCAATAAATACGAATTTCAAATATACGGTGATAAAGTACATGGCTAGAATTGAACTCTGAATATGAAATTGGAATTGCAAATGATCCCTCAGAATCATAAAAACGATTATAAACATATTAACCTATGAATGTCAATGAATTTTATAATTTTTTTTCTCATGATTAGGAATTACTTTGGCCTTTAGATTTATATTCAGAGCCTAATCCCAGTAGTACACTTCATCACTGTATGTTTAAAATTCGTATTTACTGCTTACTTGTGAAGAAAATACGTAGCAAAGTTTTGCCCTTTCTTCCAACGATTCCATGGACCTTAACAATAATTGATATCGGTACAACTTTGCAATAATTAAAAACATGGAAATGTGGTATAAGTTCTAAATTTAGAAATGGTTGTAGATTGGTCCGATATTGATTCACCATGCTTGGTAGTTGAATGTTTTGCCAAAGTTTAACAACTCGTTGTAAATTGTTTCCTAAAAAATGTGTTGTAGATTTTCAAACAATGAATGGCTTTATATTGGGCCGATATTGGATGCTTCCGACATTCGTGCAAATTTCGCAAATTCTGCAAACTTCAATACGTGTGGCCTTTTTTACCTTATTGAAGTTTGCAAAATTTGCAAAATTTGCACGAATATCGGAAGCATTCATTGGTTCGCCATGCTTGGCAGTCTAATATTTTGCCAACCTTGCCTCAGTTGTCCTATGTGCATATCATGTAAAATCTGGTATGGGTTCTGAAAAACCAATGGTTGCATATTGGCCCAATATTGGTTCATGGTGCTTGGCAGCCTAGTATTTTGCCAAGCTTGGACCAATTGTCAGTATTGGCATTTCCTACCTGGGCAATCATGGTTTTACTCGATAGAATTCGAATTAATTTGGAATTGACTTGAAATTGATATAATTAGCTCGTATTCCGTTGAGGATGTGTTTACTTTCCAATTTGATATCAATTCTTTTGAAATTAGTGACTGCGACAACCTGTACTGCCCTTGCGTCTTCCTCTGAAATCTCTCGCAGTATCGCAATGACAAACACATCCCTACAATCTACGTCTTCGAAGTTTTTGGATTCTACACTTTCAATTTCACAAAATTATGAAAAAGTCTTGCTAACGTATCAAAAAGGAGATTTATCTGTAATGAAACTAGAGAAGGCGTCGTAACTCGAATGGTTCAATATTATTATAATTCTCTGAGAGACAGAAACGATAAGAAGCGATTAAACGCACTAAACAACATATAGACGCAAATCGCAACACATCGGAACAGACAGGCTTTGGATAATTTTCTGTGGTTCAGCTTCCAATCTATTGATAACGTTTCCTTTTACCCAGGATTAATGATTGGTTTTGTAATATATGGCTTAATCGCAGTATTTTTGTTTGTAAGGACATTGTAAAAAATGTTGATTCCTGATTCATTAAATAAACTTGAGAATATCGGTCAAACTAAACATATGTACAGATATGTATTTATATATAACAATAAAACGTTTACATGATGAGAGTGTTGGAATTTGCATCAAGTTTTCTCATAAATGACATTATAATTGGAAATGTTGAACGTATGTTTATATATTTCCTCAGAATTCTTCAACAATTATTTGTAGCAAAGATCCATTGAACTCCATATTATACTGGAATGAGCACTCTTTGTTTTTTCCATAGTACTGACCGGTCAGAGAGAGAGGGAGATCAGTATGTTGGAAGATGGTATCTGTTTTTAACGAATGCATTATAGAGAGAGAGATAGAAAATATGGTAGGAAGTTCGTATTCTCTCTTGCTCATGCAACAAACTACATCACCCTGACCGCGCTAATGTAGGGAGGCTCATTCCAGTATGTATAGAGTTCGATGCAAGAATCATTTGAGAAATTTTATCTTGCATGCATCATGCATGCGTTGGTAATTGAAACAATATACCCTGGTGGAGAAATTTTACTGAAAATTTCTGAGAATTTCAGAGATTTCATTGAAGAGGATTTTAGAGGTGTCCATAGTTTTTCAGAGAATTTCAATGGTTTTCAGAGGGATTCAGAGTTTTTCAGAGATATTGGTAGATATTTAGAGGAAGTTTCAGCGGAAAAACGTGTCCGATAAGCAAGAGTTCTTCAAAAAATTTCAATGTTTTTCAGTTTGGAAAATTATAGTTTTCTAGAATTTTTCAAATTCTTTTAGGGGTTTTCAGATTTTTCCAGAGTCTTTAAGAGTTTTTCAGTGAAATTCAGAGTTTATCGGATAAATTTTCCGATATTTTCAGATCAATGTTTTTCACCGGGGCATTGATTCTTCCTTAATCTCGTCATCATTCTGATTATTCTTTCAGCTGGGATATTCATCCTCGTCATCGTAAGAGTCAGCTATATGAAGATGTACTTCGACAACGGTGTTCGAATTTTTGAGTTGTAGTCCTCTGAAGTTATGACGAGGACTTCTCTTTTTTTCTCCAGTTCTGATTTAGGCCATTTGTGTTCATTCTTTTGGAAAAAGAAATGAATCGAACAGAAAACTGTTAATCATTTGTTCTGCGTTTTTTTCCATAGAACCATCAGGAGATGTTTATTGCAGTAATTCACAGAGAATGTGTGAAAGAGGTGGGCACATTTTATAGTTTACATATCAACAAATGAAATTGGATTGTCATCAGTGAACAGAATGATGAGGTATTAGAAAATGTGACAAATTGCATAATGTACATGATATGGAGATATAAACACATGAATATAAAATTTCTAGACTGAATTATAATGAGGATCCCAGACAGCACCAGAGTTCCATAAGAGCTCATACCCTAACAGCAAAAGTTGCAGAGCAACAGTTGCTCCAGTGTTGCTGCACCTGTTCATGTTCTGTTGGGGGAATTGTTGGATCTTAAGTGTCATAGCTCCATGTGTTCAATCATCTTTGCAGCATCATAACAACAACTTCCGAGTTTTCCACATGTTGCTGCGCATTTGGCAACGGAACCGCCCAGCAATCTCTCAACAACAGTTTCTCCGTGTTGTTGGGAAGTTGTTGCGAATTCTTCTGGCACTTTTCTGTCTGGGTAGTGAATACAATGGATTCATGAAGAACTCTGTTGGAACTCCTATGCTATCTGGGATGCCTTTTACAAATTAACAATCTCGAATAAATAGTTCACTTACTTAGTCAAATAGTATCTTTAGTTGCCCTCATCGTCAGCATCCTTGTAAAATTGTTTGAATTGAGTTCATCTTCATCACAGTCAAAATGAGTCATATGTAGATGAACTTCTATAGGGGTTACCTGAGTGTTTGATCAGTGATCCTCCAGCATGATTAGCAATATTATGATTGTAAGCAGCAGTGTGCAAGTGAAAATTGAAAAACAGTATCATATTAGGAATTATCTGTCGCCGTTGATTAAATGGACATGCTCCCAAGTACGACTAGATTATATGTTCTATAGAGATCCCATTGATTGGAAGTAAAAATATAAAATGATGAAATTTCAAACTGAAAGGTAGATTATTACCTCAATTCATAAAATTCCGGTGTAGTAAACGAATATACTCACGACTACTCTCCTGGACAACTAATCAGACATAAAATCGTGATTCGAAACAATATTTCAGAATCAGCCACAGGAATACTTTAGACTGTACCACTGATTTCAGCATAAAACAATGATATCATAGGGTTAGTTGAATATCCACTTCAACATTTCACCGAATCAAAGGATATTTGAAAATGTTCAAGGACACGGACATAGTGCTCACTCACGTGTTGAGTATCCAGTCATGGATTTTACACTTGTGATTGTGTTTTGATGTGTACGGTTTCGAATACCAAATTTCCTTTCATTTTTAATCTTCATTGAGTATGCTTAAGTAATCCTGATAGCACCACCCAAAGACTTCCAACCTGTGAAACACTTTGTTTATAAGATAGCAATTGTAAGTTATAAAAATCAATGTCGTTTTCAGAGCACTGAATAAAGCAAAATTATGCATGAAGATTAATATAATCTTAGCTGACTGTAGAGAGTCTTTAATTTCAGATTCCATGACAAGGGATAACGTATGTTAAGAAGCGATTCTGAATTATTTCACCTTTGCACGACATCAAATTCGACCAGCTTTCAGTATGCAGTCTACAAGATCTACTTGGGATACTAGTTTTCCTTACTTATGTGATGTGACGTCCAATTCTCAGCCTTTCTCCCTATTTTCTTCGAATTACACTCTATCGACTCAATAAAATCTTACATTAGAGACCAATAAATATAAATCTATCTGTTTATCTAAATTGATTGACACTTTAAAACCAATATTTCACTTTCTTATTCTGTAGGAATGAATACATTATATATTTTCACACGCATTTCTTTATTGGTCTAGAATTTTTTTTTTTAATAACATTAGTAAACATATCCATCAAATTATTTATATATATGAAGTCCAAGTTGCATCACCTCAATATGCTATAACAATTATAATATTGCATTATAGAAATCACTTTAACTGAGTAAGAGGAAATTAATTCTATTTTTTTTTAATAAAATTCAAAAATACTTTCCGCATTGTGAATTTATTTTTTCTCAATTTCACCTCATTTTCAATTTTTTTCACGCACATAAACAAACACTGTTACACTTTCACTTTCTCTGATTCACTTTTGCATTCATAATTCACTTCATTCATAAAATTTCCAATTTGTATTTTTATGATAATGTTCATATTTTTCATCATAAACACGTCGTGGACACAATAAGTATATGAGATAACCTACCCGATGGAAAATCTATGCCCTCCAACTTCAGACTTTTAGTTTCGAATCTTTTGCACCCATCCTTCCTCTCAACATTAGTTTCACATAGAAATCTCTTCACCTTGCATATGAATAAAAAATCAAGAAGTAATATTGTGCCCAAGCATGTCCATACGACGTACATGGAAGCACATGGAAGGTTCGATAACCTAACCTATAAAAGATTTTCAATTCCTAATTAACGTTCATGAAATCCCAATGAACGTATTATGTAGGTACGCGCGAACGTTCCTCGGCATCACTTCAAGGCGAACATTTGATAGTCCATTGTACGTTGATAGACCTCAAATTCACTTCCCACGTATGTTCGGTTCGTCCATAGAGTACTTGAATCGGAGGTCTATGGCAAGTTCATGTTCTCTTGGGGGTGTAAGATTGTAATTTAAGATAATTTATATGACGAGAAGGCTAGGTGTAATGCCAAGAAAAATCAAGGGTATCTATTCAGGAGGAAACGATGTAAGACCGTTTTGAAGGAGGGAAGAGTCGGCTTGTTCCGAATATAGGCAGCGAGCAAATTCCAGAACTTTGCAGCCTTAACTGTAAAAGATTTCTAGTAAGTAGCAGTACGGTGGATAGGTATAACGAGAGTATCACTTGAAGATCTTGTATTTTGGCTGGAATGGTGAGATACATATTTGAATCGTTGATAGAGGGATGACGGAGACTGATTTTCCAACACTTGGAAAAGAAGTAATCCCATGAAGTATTCCCGTCGTTCTTTTAATTTTCAGCAATTGAGTGCAAGGAAGTATGGAGTTATGTGCTCATCTCGTTTAGCATTGAATATAAAACGTATACATGGAGAGGAATTGTCTATTATAAATTACTAGACTCGCTAGTATATTGCGGATATACTTGCATTCTGAAGTTATATACAAAACATTCTCTTCAAAAGTACCAGACTTCCTGGGAGTTAATGGTAGGATAATGACATTTTATAATAGAAAGTCTGATGCTTTTGATGAAAATGTTTGGTATATAACCTCAAAATGCAAGTATATCCTAAATATACTAGAGAGGCTAGTAATTTATAGTAGATGATTTTTCTCAATGTAGAAGCATTGAAAGCGCGTTGGAGTTTGCGATTCTCAACTTCTGGTATATCTATATAAATCAGGCAGCAATAATCGAAAAGAGGAGCAACGAGGCTAGACACCAGTTTCGCCTTCATATGGGTTGGAAGTGAATGGCCATTCACCATTCCATGGGTTGGAAGTGATGGCATCAGTTGACACAAGGCTTGATAAACTTTTTTGCGAATAGGCATGACATTTTCTTTCCAACACAATGTTGGTGATAATGTAACACCTAAGGTTTCGATGGAACTAACATAGGGAATAGGAGTATCGTCCACTATGATCATATACTGGTTGTTCATTTGGAGTGAGTTGCCCTGTTGGAAAAAATGATTGAAATGGATGGATTTGGATAGGACTTCAATCCGAATTTAAACATTTTCTATACATATCAATCCGTTTTTTCCGGTAGTGAGACAACTGATCCATATGTATCCAGTTCTGTCCATGCAGAGAGAACTTCATCAGTTTTAATGCGGAACTGAGGGATTTTTGGAAGCTTCCAATCCGTTTGCATCCTGTTCCAATCCAGAAGCGTTGCCGATCCGTTTTTGTCCATCAAGAAAATAGAATGATCATCCATAATGATCTGAACTACAATATCTATTCGTTCGTGTCCAGAGATGGACTTCCTATACGAACGAATCACATTACATTTTTGAGATGTGAATTTGTTTTGGATTCTATTTTCATCCGTGAGGAGAGATGAGAATCCTATCCGATTGAATCCGAATTCCGAGCCTTGTCCAATTTCATCCGTTGGACGTTGTGATGTAACAAATCATCACAAAAAGAGTCGCGAGGTGGCACCGCGCACGATCCCTATCGATCGTAATCGGAAACTTTCAGAACTAGTTAGTTCACCCGAAAGAACATAGCTGTCGCTCGCTTATACGAGAATCGGGAACACATCTCCTCTCCCTCGCTATTCCTGTCCTCCTCTAATCCCTGCCCTTCCTCTATCTGTTGAGGTTTCCCGTCCCCAAGGAGGCAGCGCCACCTATACCACGGATACCGGGAAGGATTGGTTCAACGCCAGGGGGCGATACCAACGCTATCTCGGCCGTTTCTAGATCGACAACCTCCCAGGAGGCTGGGAACCACTCGTGGGTAACACCATCTCTCTCTAACCCCGGACCACAGAGAAAGAGAGAGAGCTAGGATGAGTCGTCTCCAAGGACGCCACCCCGTCCTTGGACCAGCGGAACAACGGCAGAGACCAACCCGACCACGCTGTACCCCTTCTTCCGGCCCCACCAAAGGATAGAAAAGGACATAAACACCCGCATCCGGAAAACCTCCACAACGCGCATGCGCACTCTCACCTAACGAGTAGCTAGAGGCCACCACTGCCCGAACCCATGAAACGAGCTCCAGAAGTGAGCTTCAACGGAAAGTCACCGACGGGGTCTGTATATGATTTTGCGAACTCACCCGTCGGGCAAGAAGAAGGAAGTGGCCCAGTGATGCCAGTATTCCCTAGAAAAATCTTCAGATTTTTTGGCATTGGTCATTTCTTTTCAAATTGTGGATATGATTGGCCGGTTGTACAAGAAATAACCAATCATCAGATGCTGAAGATTTTTCTAGGGAATACTGGCAACGCTGAAGTGGCCGTCTTACATGTCACTTCTTGTATTTAGCTGTAATTTCATGGGGCGTCGAGCATCAAGCGTTAACATTAGAAAGAAAGAGAGATCACACAGTTCTTCTCTTTCCTTCTAATGTTGACGCTTGATGCTCGACGCCCCATGAAATTACATCTTAACCGAGCGATCGGCGAGTTCGACTGAAGTGTTTTGATTGAAAGAAAGAGAGAATTTACGAGACGGTGAGTGCCCGATGCCATCGAAGTCGTAACATAGTTGAGGATTAATCAAGCCTCAAGGATTTTGACGGTGTGGAGTGCCAGTGCGGTGTTCTGGTGTAACGTAAGAGTGGTAAAACGGTGTCGCTCACGTGGCCTCCTCCACGTGCCCTTTCCTTCGATTTCTCTTTTCCTTCCTTGGTTTCATGTAGAGTCACCCCCTTCGCTCGTGTTTGCCCTCCACCGGTTAAATTGTATGGTCGCGGTTTCCCTATATTCCCCTTTTTCTTGACTTATGTAAACGGCATAGTCCGTAAATACACGTTCCCTCGTGGTCGCGCGCTCCGTATTCTTTTCTTAATCCCTGTGTTCCCCAAAATCAAACTGTTCAACGAACGAGTTGTTTGTATTTTTTCCTTTGCGCGACGAAGTCACTTACCTTGTATAAAATAGAGGAATGATAAAAAATATACGTGCTCTGGCACATAGTTAACCATATGTAGTTTGTTTACTCAGTGAATTGAAATCAACCCACCCCCTCTCCCTGAGCTTTTCCTTTTCCTTTGACCCCTCAAAACTGTCGTGAACAAATTACTTGTTTGGTTTCGATATATTGCAGGTCCCGCTATGGTGAATAAATATCCACGACAGGAGTCGTGGAGGCGCTCAACAACTCATGCGCCTTTGTGCATGGGTTCTGATATTACCCATCACAACGTATGAACTTTCAATCAGGATAAATGAGGATTTTTCTTGACATCATGTCAGTGCGCTCAATCCAATTTGATCCAGACTTTCGGATAGAGACTGGATTCGATTGTATCCGGTCAATGACATATATCCGTTTCCATCGAAGAAACGTGAAATTTGAATCGGTCTGAATCCACAATTATGCTGTCGCGGAATTATAGTTCTGAATCCATTTTCATCCGTGAAGAGAGATGAGAATCCTATACGATTGAATCCGAATTCAGAGCCTTGTCCAATTTCATCCGTTGGACGTATGAACTTTCAATCAGAATGAATGAGGATTTTTGTTGACATCATGTCAGTGCGCTCAATCCAATTTGATCCAGACTTTCGGATAGAGACTGGATTCGAATGTATCCGACCAATGACCTGTATCCGTTTCCATCGAAGAAATGTGTCAAATTTGAATCCGTCTGAATCCAAAATCACACGTCGAAAAGTGCCTCCTTGGAAAATAGTATAGTTCACTATTTTATGTAGTAAAAAATATCTTTGATATGTTTTCAGTAGAATGAACTATGTAATTCATTGATCATGCGATGTGAAATATTGGAGAACGTAACGTCACGTAGTATCCTTATGAATCACTATGAGAATTTTGAATTTCTGTAATTTTCATCACTGAATTTGAATTTTTATGCGCTACAAATCAGTATGCGACGTAATAAAGTTTCCCATATCACATATCGGGGGTGGCCCTGCTACGTATGTAAGCGAATTTTACTATTTTTTCAAGATCTCTTTTCTCTGTGTATGCTGTCGTGGAATTATAGTTCCGAATCCATTTTTTGATGTTTCATTTTTGTTCATCCTGGAGGAAGAAGCAAGCTCCATTTAGACCGATTAAGCTGTAATTTCATGGGGCGTCGAGCATCGAGCGTCAACATTAGAAAGAAAGAGAGGTCACACAGTTCTTCTCTTCCCTTCTAATGTTGACGCTTGATGCTCGACGCCCCATGAAATTACATCTTTAGATAAAAACTGATATCTCGTCATTCCGAAGTGACTTATCCCGAAATTTTATATCAAAACATTTTATGTGCCAAAATTCAAATTCAAAATTTCGACATATCAAATTTAGAAATCTCGAGATACAAAATTTCAAGATATTAAACCTTTGGGACATTGAGATGTTACCCTGAAAATATCTATTCCGGATGACGCAAGATATATGAGGTCTGTTCGTTCTAATATGCTCTAAGTTGTTCCGCCTTGTCCCAAACCGATCATTCTTATAACTGAAATCAATGAATAAAAAATATTTGGAGCGGGTTGAGACAACATGGAACACGTGGAACAAATTCAGCTATGAGCTGGATTTGTTAAGCACGTTCCTAGTTGCTTCAACTTGCTCCAAATATTTGTGATTCGATGCTTCCAATTATAAAAGTCATCCCTACTGAAAATTCCCAGTCATGGATTCCCAAATTCGCAAGGGTCTCGCATGGGAATCAAGTGGGTCGCATGGGTCTTCGCATGGGTCTTCACATGCGAAGCGAGTGGGTCGACCCACGTGATTCCCATGCGAGACCCATGCGAATTTGGGAATCCATGACTGGGAATTAACAGTCGGGATGGGATTGGTTTGGTACAAGTTGGAGCAGCTTAGGGCACGTATAAGGAACGAATCTATTATGAAACAGTTGAAATGGACGGAATTGGATAGAGGAAACTGCGGCTATCGTGAAGGTGCAATGTATGAAAACGGATAGAGCTGGAAACATCGAGTTCGGATAGGAACGGATACATTATAAAATGACAGGCGTGGATAGAAATGGATAAAAGTAAAGGAGGACTATCAGAGATGTCAATGGATAGCAATGGATACGATTTCTTCGAAGTAATCGGATGGAAATGGATGATACACATTCTGGAAAGAACCGGATTGGAATGGATAAATTGCATTCCAGCAGCATTAGGCATGACGGGATAGAAACGGATAAAGCTTATTAGGGTGGTATCGTAAAGCACCGGATAAAACCGGATACGATTTATATTCAGGCCCCGGATATTATATGGATACATTTGGATACAATTTCTATGGGGCTCAATAATCTGCTATCCACTTGACGGATTAAAATTGATTAGAATCCTATGCGTTCTGCGGATGACATTGGATCAGGAAAAACCGGAACAGAAATAGGATTCAAATGGATGCATATTAAATCCTATCCATTTCCATCCAACTTTTCCAACAGGGTGATGTTTTTGGAGGAACCAAAAATCATACACTGAGTTTTAGTTGGGTTCAGTTCCAGAGAGTTATTGGAACACCAGTTCACTATCCGTTTGATACCCAGATTGATCTGCATGGTTGCATCATAAAGCAAGTGAGGATAGCAGTGAAGGTATATGTGTACATCATCAGCGTATTTACATACTTCACAAAAGTGTATACAAGCATTGAGATCAGTTGAATAAATCGAGAACAATAGTGGTCCCAATACTGATTCTTGGGGCACTCCAGAATTAACTGGAATCCAGTCCGCGACACCCTAAGGGGTCTTAACTGCCTGATGCCTACCAGTTAAATACCTCAAAAACGCACTGAGTGCTGGTCTGGATATGTTGAGATTCGCCAGTTTCCTGATTAAAAGAGAGTGATCAACAGTGTCAAACGCTTCAAAAAAGTCAAACCCCACAACGATTGTCAACATCCGTTGATCTACGCCAAGACGAATATCGTAAACTACGTTAATGAGCGCAGTTTGTGTTGAGTTGGATTTAGTAGAACCGCATTGGTGAGGATCTACTAAGCTGTTCGCCACAAGAAAAGAAAGTAGGCGTTGATGCACAATTTTTCCAAATATCCCACTGCATTCGGAAAGCACTGAAATTGGTCGAAAATCAGTAACATCGGATGGATTTTTTATCTCCGGTACAGGGGTGATGTAAGAGTATTTCCAAGCAAGAGGAAATTCGCAATGATTAAAAGAGCTGTTGAAAATGTTGAGAATTGCAGTCCAGATAGAAGGAATACAGTACCAAAGAAACCTACGAGGCAGATTATCTGGCCCATAGAGTGAACTGTATACATACTGGAATGAGCACTCCCCAGTTATTCAATAGAAATTCTTTGTCAGAGAGAGAAAAAGCAGTGAATGTACAAGAGACATCGACCTGACCCTGCCACTTACTATCTTTGCTACAAAAATTGTGGATATCATCCATGTTTTTAGCTAAGGTAGTAAGTGGCAGGGTAAGACGATGACTGTCGTACATTCACTGCGTATATGACTTCTCTCTCTGACGGCGCTAATCTAGGGAGTGCTCATTCCAGTATGTATAGAGTTCAATGGGCCCATACCCAGAGGATTGAGAGAAGTGCAAGTACGGTTGGAAGTCGGCTTGCGTTAGATAAGGAAAGTAGAAGTAATCAAAAGATGCACTTGGCGTGTCAAGTATATCAAGTCGGGCAGGAGCATAATTATTATATACAGATGAGAAGTATTGTAACAAATCATCCAACGAAAATTGCGAGTCAACGTTTATAACAGACTTTGAACTTTTCATAATTCGTAGATTTCTGAGCTCATTCCACAATTGTTGTGCACCAGAGACACAGCTCAATCGCGGATTAAAGGAATCCATTTTTGATTTCCTCATTGAATAGATGACTGTGTTCCTGAAATTATTATACTCAGATCGATATACATTCTTTAATTGTGGTTGAGAACAACGTAGGAATCTCCGCCAAGCTTGATTACGCAATCTGATGATATTGCTGATCTCATCATTAAGCCACGGGAGATATTTCCTCCTCGTTTGGTTGATTACTAATGGAGTATGCGTTTCTAATAGTTGGTAAATAGTAGCGTTGAAATAAGTAACAAAATCGTTCAAATTCTGTGTAGAGTGATGCATTCCAAAAGCTAGTTGTAGTTGTGATTGCAGTAATGTGTAATTCAGGTGTGTATAGTTTCTGCTATTGGTTACCGGAATATGGACTTCATTAGAAGCAAAGGAGTATTGGATATATGAGGCAAAATTTCTCAAGCGTAGCTCAAAAATTTTTACCTCCTCAATCTTTCTGAAATTTCACTGAAATGTAGTACTAGTTAGTGACTTTTAATTACATGAAGGATTTTGCTCTGGTACCTCTGGTTATCAAACTAAAGGGGTTCAAAATTCACAGATTTCGTGCAATCAGCTCTTTTGAAGATACAATTTCTTAAATTACATTTTTTTATCAAATTATTTTCGATATTGTTTTTTGTAGCCTTTTTTCTGTTCTTTACAATGGCGTAATCGGTTTTTGAGAGAAAAAACTTGTTTCAACAAATTTAGCGAGTTTGAAGTTATTTTTGCATTTTTTTTCGATTTCGACAATTTTGAAAACTTTTCAAGTTAGCTCATCTGAAACCTGGATTCTTCAGCTTCAGAATCGTGGAGGAGAAATTATGGGAAGAGAATTTTATCTGGCATTTGCAACGGTTTGAAGCGTGCGTGTCGCATATTCCTATTATCTCCTGATACGGTTCGTCATACCGTTGACGAGGAATACTAGTGAAACGAACTGTTTTTCAATAAAATATGATTCTTCAATCATGCCAATGATTTCATACCGTTCAATGTTACCGTACCATTATATTATCAAACTTTATCAATAAGAGCTTCCGAAATTATGAAACATAATCATGAATAAATACACATAATATAATACCCGGGGGAAAAAAACCACGTGGAAAACAACGTTGGAAACAACGTCAAAAACTAGGTTGAAAACAACGTTGGAAACAACGTTGTTTAACATGGTAAAATGGTCCCACCTTAAGACAGAAGAAAACAACGTTGAAAACAACGTTGGAAACAACGTTGAAAATGTGACAACAAAAGTTACATTCCTAAATGAAAAAACAAAAAATCGATTTTCCTCGGAATCGAGCTTGGATTTTTGAGATCTAAGATCCGACTTCCCTGCCTCTTGGCTACGGTTTTGGATGAATGTAGCAGAGCTTAAAAATGTATATGAACTTTGCTTGGATCAAAATCATCTTGGAAAAAAATAATTAATCCGATTAACAAGCTCCCAGTGAATTCCATTAATTATTACAACAACTAAAAGGTCTGGTTGAATTCCATCTGATTATTCGTCAATGACATGTGGTCAGATTTACAGATGTTGTTGTGTTTTTTTTATGTTCGAATCAACTCCTTGGCACTGGAAACATCGTTCCAAGAAAGTAATGCGAGACTTTGCATCTTCACCAGCTGAATATTTCATAATTCGATTGCCAATTCGTTTCGATGAACGATTCAAACTTCCACAACATGACTTTTTTTTAACCTTTAGAGGACGGGGAGTTTTCAGTACAAATCGACCTCTTTAAAATCGTGTATTTGATGCATAAATCAAATATATAACTCACGACCAACCTCCGACCAAACAGGTGGTCCCTTTTGGGACCAGTCCCGTCCGGAAGAGAAAGGTCAATGCAAAAAAATGTGTGAAATGATTTTTGGGTGTTTTTTATCATAATTCTTTGCGGAAAAAATAGTGGGAAAAATCCAGGATGCGTCCTTGACCTTGAAAAAGGTCGATCCAAGGTCAATTCAAGGTCAAAATTTTTTTCCCCCATATATTGAACACAAACTGTGCACATCAACGTTTTTTGATGTGCTGAGTAGAGAAAAAATGGTGAAAAAAAATCCAGGATGCGTCCTTGACCTTGAAAAAGGTCGATCCAAGGTCAATTCAAGGTCAAATTCTTTTTCCCCCATATATTGAACACAAACTCTGCATATCTACGTTTTTTGATGTGCTGAGTACAAAAAAAATGTGAAAAAAATCCAGGATGTGTCCTTCACCTTGAAAAAGTTTGATCCAAGGTCGATCCAAGGTCGATCCAAGGTCGAATTTGTTTTTTCTCCATATATTGAACTCAAACTGTGCATATCTCCGTTTTTTGATGTGCTGAGTCAGGAAAAAATGGTGGAAAAAATCAAGGATGCGTCCTTGACCTTGAAAAAAGTCGATCCAAGGTCGAATTTGTTTTTCCTCCATATATTGAACTCAAACTGTGCATATCTACGTTTTTTGATGTGCTGAGTACGAAAAAAATGGTGGAAAAAATCAAAGATGCGGCCTTGACCTTGAAAAAGGTCGATTTACGGTCGAATTTTTTTTTCTCCATATATTCAACTCAAAATGTGTAGATCGACGTTTTTTGATGTGCTGAGTACGAGAATGATAATGAAAGAAATCCTGGATGCAGCCTTGACTTTGAAGAAGGTCGATTTAAGGTCGAATTTTTTTTCTCTCCATATATTCAACTCAAATTGTGTACATCGACGTTTATTGATTTGTCGAGTACGAGAATAATGATGAAAAAGATCCTGGATGCAGCCTTGACCTTGTAAAAGGTCAATTCAAGGTCGAGGTCCTTTTCTTTCTTATATTGAACTCACATTTTGTGTACGTAGTTTTTTTGGAATGCTGAGTACGAGAAAAATTAGGAGAAAAATCCTGAAAGCGTCCTTGACCTTGAAAAAGGTAATTCCAAGATCCAATTCATTCATTTATTTCATATTTTGAACTCTCACCTCTTAAATCTATGTTTTTTGATGTGCTGAGTGAGGAAAAAATTGTGGGAAGTCCTGGAAGTATTATTGATTCTACATGAAAACACTTCAAAGTGGAATATTGTTTCCCTCATTACGACCCAAGACATCTTGAAGTTCGTTGAGGATCTGGGTACGACAGAAAAAGTACAAAATTCGGAAAATATATTTCAGCTGTAGATACAGTTTATCAAGAAACCAAAGCAATTATATGACTGTTCGCTCTCAGCATGATCCAGGACCAGCGACGTGGACGCGGCGAAAATTTGATCCCTTTGGGGTGCTTGTTTTTCGTGAGTCCCCTTGCCTCTCACGTTGGCGTGCTTGACTTACCCTTGCCTCTCACGTCGGGGTGCTTCATTACCGTGAGTCCCCTTGCCTCTCACGTCGGGGTGCTTCATTACCGTGAGTCCCCTTGCCCCTCATGTGATCTTGAATCAATCAATCTCATGGCAATGTCACTTTAGTGTGGTACTCTTCAAAGCATGGCGTTATGCATAGAGGTATATCGCAAATGGAGCATATGTAGTTCGTTCGAGATGTTTTTTTAAGCAAACTACACAATTGGCACCTTCGTTTTGTAGTACATTGGGGGAAGTGGCAACCAAGTAATCGAGTGGCACAGAGTTCGTTACGGGGAATGTTTTCAGGAGACTCCAGTTTCATTAATCCTCTAGCTACTTGTAAACGAAATGAAGGAAAAGATGTTTGTTCTTGATTTTTCAGTCTGTATAAAGCATGAGCATTAAACAGGCATAAATCAATAAGGTAAAAAAAAAGCTTCCAATACCACTTCATTGTTTTTCTCACTGTTTCCGTTATCGAAAGTGCTCTATCAATATTATCAATGCCGCCCATATTCTTATTGTATTCATGAATACACGTTCGCTTCATAATGTCTTCTTTTGTTTTATAATTTTTTTTCCCAGTGGCACAGAATTCTGGTTTGTGTACACTTGTAAGCATGCGAACACTTCGTTTGTCTTCCCATTTCATTGCCATCCAAGCATAATTATGAGCGCCTTGTATTTCACCTCGCTGTAATTTGTTTTCCAGCTTTGGCATTCCCTTTCTGTTTGCTTTGACTGTTCCACAAATTCCCGTATCACGATCATGCAGAAATTCAGCCAAACTAGGGGATGTGTACCAATTGTCTTTATATATAACATGACCCTCATAAAAAAAAGGTTGTAAAAAGTGAGCGACAATATCACCGGTAACACCTAAACCGAACTTTTGATACTCAGTATCTTTTCTGGTGTAAACAATAAAGCCTAGAATGAATTCAGTATCGCAGTCTACCAACTCAAACAACTTGATGCCGAAACGATTCCTTTTCAACGGAATATATTGTTTGAATCGAAGCCTACCTTTCCACAATAACAGACTTCCGTCTATACACAGGTTTTTGCCTGGTATGGGAGCTGCCGAAAATTCACTTTGTAGGTGGTCTATCACTGGTTTTATTCTCCGTAAAGGATGATTGACAAATTCTGAATCATCTTCATTATCTTGGAAGTGTAATTGTCGCAGAATTTGCAAATAATCAATAATCTTCCAAATCACCTTTCCGAACATGGCCCATGAGAATTGAGAGACCAAGAAACATTTCAAATTCATCTTTGGTCAAAGGGCACCAGTCTTTCATATGGGAAGATGAACTTTGAGGATTCTGGGCATGGGAACGATTTGTCTCGTCTACAATCCTTTGAACCAGGGAAGAATCGGGAAAATGATTGAAAAAATCTATTGGCAAATTTCCCGTTATAGGAGCGTTAGGATTCATTCTGGAGTTCCCTTCGAAATCTCTGATTGATGGGTGAAATTTCGCATCATGAAAAACTTGAGTTCGGTCATAGGTGGGGTCTTCCAAATTAATGGCTTCAAATTCTTCATCCCCAGGATCTTGTTCTTCTGGTTCGGATTCACCGCTACTCCAAGCCTTTCTGTCAGTCATTTTATAAAACAGCAGCTACTGAATAAATAGGATCTGCACCTGAGAAGGAAGACCGTCAAATGTTTCAATAGGAACTGTTGGTGAAATAACCACAGCCAAATGAGGATCCGTTCGAAATATCTTAGAAAAGCCTGCGTGAGGTACTATCGCCGGACCTGTGGAGAGGAACCGCGAAATATCCTAAAGAAGAATTTTGATCAAATAACCACCGCCAAATGAGAACGCTTTTGAACTATCCTGAAAAGGACCGTTCAAGTTATGATCACCGTACCTGAGATGAATGAACGCGAAATTTGTATGTTTATATGGATATATTTATATTGAAATACGTATGTGTACCCAAGATGTCAAACGAACACAGAGTGGGTAATTGACTTCAAACACTGGTTTTCTCAGGAATCCCTTCTTTGCCATTAGGCACACCCGGTTCAAGGATGAATCCGCAGGGTACCCAAAGTATAATGTAGGAACAAAAACACGAGTTCCAGCGCCGCCTACAACTTGGTCGGGAACTAAAGCTCACACACACAACGATACCACATATACGTTTACACTCACACTAAAGGCGCTATTAGTATGAGGGTAAACGTATATGTAGTATCGTTGTGTGTGTGGGCTTTAGTTCCCGACCAGGTTGTAGGCGGCGCTGGAACTCGTGTTTTTGGTTCTACATTATACCTTGGGTACCCTGTGAATCCGGTCTAAAGATGTGATCGAATAGTGGGTAACGCTCCTCAGCTGCATAACCTACTATTTGAGGTTTTCATAGCCGTGCTCCGATTACCTTCCATGCTCTACTGGGTCAGTCACATTGGATTCCTAAGAAGTTCAGTGTGTGGAGTAAATTACCCATCCCGTGTTCGTTGGACATCTTGAGTACGTATGCATATGTCCCAGAACACATGTCCGACCTTTTGAGAGCATATTCTGCAACCAAAATGCAATTTTTTCCCGTTTGAAAAAAAATTTTTGGAGGCTCCGTTCTTGAAATATGAGCATTTTTAGATTTTTTCAGAAATCCAAATAACTCAGAAACATCGTATGTTACATACTTCAGTCTAATACCATTCGCCAAGTTGGAAAACGGCGGATCTCTAGAAAAAAATTGAACTATTATATCTCTATTTGTTCCGGAGCTACAGCGATTTGAAGTTGCTGAATTCTGATTGGCTGGGAGCTCAAAAATTTCAAATCACTGTAGCTCCGGAACGAATAGGGATATAATAGTTTAATTTTTTTTCCTAGAGATCCGCCGTTTTCCAACTTATGCTCTCAAAAGGTCAAACATGTGTTCTGGGACACCCTGTATATATATATATATATAAATATATCCACATACATATATACAAATTTCGCGTTCATTCATCTAAGGTACGGTGATCATATCTTGGACGGTCCTTTTCAGAATGGTCAAAATATGGAAGAAATAAGTGAATTGGATCTTGGAATTACCTTTTCCAAAGTGAAGGACGCATCCAGAATTTTTTTTACCATTTTTCTCGTACTCAGCACATCGAAAAACGTAGATATACATAGTTTGAGTGCAAAAAATAGAGAAAAGAAAATTCAACCTCGAATCGACCTTTTTCAAGGTCAAAGACGGATCCAGAATTTTTTTTCACTATTTTTTTCGTACTCAGCACATGAAAAAACGTAGAGATACACAGTTTGAGTTCAATATATGGAGAAAAAAAAATTCGACCTTGAATCGACCTTTTTCAAGGTCAAGGACGCATCCTGGATTTTTTCATCATTTTTTTCGTACTCAGCACATCAAAAAACGTAGTTATACACAGTTTGAGTTCAATATATGAAGAAAAAAAAATTTGACCTTGAATTGACTTTTTTCAAGGTCAAGGACGCATCCTGGATTTTTTTCATTATTTTTTTCGTTCTCAGCACAAAAATTCACCCTTGACAAACACTCAAAATCCTCTTTCCCCGGGTGGTCCCTTTTGGGACCAGTCCCGTCCTCTAAAGGTTAAAAACAATTTTGTTGGCTGTTGCCGAATCTCAACGAGTTTCAGGCGAACTATTCACATTCGTATAATAAATCATGAGAAATGATTCGGAAGAATATCTTTTTTAATAATTCTTCAAGTTTCCTAAAAGCAATCATCTCAGATATCCTCTAGAAATGTTATGATCACTTGAAGTTGACTTTAATTATTCCGTGGTTATTCACTGTTTTACCGACGATCAAAGAGATAACATTTTTTCAATTAATCTGTTCTCTCATTCAATAGAGCATGAATCTAGATTATTCGAAGATATATGAGAATTCCTATGATTGAATAAATTAGATGAACATTTCACATTTCAGGTGTATAATAAACATGTAATACGTATTTTAGACACAATTCCAGTAAAAAAATTGTCTGCATCGTGTAGGAGCTTTATTGATTGGTCAAAGGTAATTGTTGTTGTAATATTCAATGAAATTCATTGGTTTTTTTAAATTAGATTAATTATTGTATTCCTAGATGATTTTGATTCAAGCAAAGTTCATATACATTTGTAAGCTCTAATACATTCATACAAAACCGTAGCCAAGAGGCAGGGAAGTCGGATATCAGATCTCAAAAATCCAAGTTCGATTCTGAGGAAATCGATTTTTTTTTTTCATTTAGGAATGTAACTTGTGTTGTCACATTTTCAACGTTGTTTCCAACGTTGTTCTCGATGTTGTTTCCAACGTTGTTCTCGACGTTGTTTTCAACGTTATTTTTAACGTTGTTTCCTTCTCTCTCAAGGTGGAACCATTTTACCATGTTAAACAACGTTGTTTTCAACCTAGTTTTCAACGTTGTTTCCAACGTTGTTTTTCACGTGGTTTTTTTCCCCCGGATGAATACGGAATAATTCTGCTCGAAGCAATATATTTAGCGCAATTTCTTATTCGTATTAATTTTTTTTCAATTTTCATCTTCGGGAAAACATCTACATTCAATGATGACAAAAATACTCGTAAATGCAGAGTCATGTTCGGAGTTGGGGTGAAACAATGATATTTGAGCGTTCCTGGGATTGTTTTTGCAGTTTTGAAGCGAGTTTTGAGCTTTTTAGCAGTGATTTCATGATTTGTCTTCGAACTAAAAAAAACAACAGTTTCTGATAGATTTCCCTTTGCCCATTCGTAAAGCGCATCAGGATTCGAAATTCACCGCTCAGACCTCGCTTGAAGACTCGCTCGAGCTGCTAGTCGTTTCAGATTACCCCCGATCAGCGTTGCCAGTATTCCCTAGAAAAATCTTCAGCATCTGATGATTGGTTATTTCTTGTACAACCGGCCAATCATATTTACAATTTGAAAAAAAAATGACCAATGCCAAAAAATCTGAAGATTTTTCTAGGGAATACTGGCATCACTGCCCCCGATACCGTCACAAGGCCCTTTTCCGTGAGCGGTCGCATGGAAATGCCATTCAGCTGCTATTCCAAAACCTTTGTAATGATACGAAAGATTTTTGAAATGATATCTATTCTTGAAGTGCTGAGATGCTCCATCCGTAAAATAGAAAATTTTTCTTAGTTGAAAATGCTCTTTCAGGTATGCCATTATAATTCTTTGGAATTCGTATACAGCGATTGTATCGTGATTCAAATTATCCGATAAAATAGCGATGCTCCGATGACTGAGTTCGTTTCCTTGTTTGTAATAACTGACAGCGGTGAAAATTGTCGTTTGGTCGTTGTTCCAGTGGAAACCCTGTGCAGCATTCTGGGCTACAAACGCACAATTTTCCGCGAAATCGCATAAAACTGAAAATTCTCCTTCTTTTAAATTATCCTTCAAATTTCTCAGAAAAGATGACTGCTATTTCGCAACGAATGAATGGAATTTGAGTTTCGAAAGATGACGAGAAAGTTCATCTACAAAATCTTATGCATCTGTAACTTTAGAACGCAAAGTGCTGCGATCAAACTGTTGCCAAATTTGATATTCGAGTTTTTCGATGTAATTGTGTTCGAAAACTGTTTGTAAAAAATTCTGGGAACCCTCATTGCCAGGACATAATAAACATTCATCCAGATAACATTCGGCACATGGATTCTGACATAAAAACATTTTGAGAGCATCATGATAAGTGATGATTGGATTATTCGTACCGGATGTTAATTTTTGAATATCTATCGCATCAAGCATTAAATTGACATTCTCGTGATGGACACAAACGCAAACAGTATGCGTTTCACTAGCACCAGCGAGTACGCAATTACGAGGTCTAAGCTGCGAGAATGTAGAGAGACTGACCGGAACAGTAGGATTATGATCTTTGAAAGCAAAATATAATTCTGAAAGATTGCACAGAATCAATCTCTTTTGTACGTGCTCTCGTGATCCGTCTTCTTTTTTAACTGAAACAAAATCTTTCATACCCGGCATTATACGACTATTTTCGTCATCATTATAAAAACTTATGATCTTGTTTTTTATTTCAAAAGCTAAAGCATGACCCTTTCTTGGAGATGGTGACATTGAAATACCATTTTCTTTTACCAGTTCGATAGCTTTCCTAGCTTGGCGTTCAGAAGTCTCAAACTCGTCAGCAAGTCTCTTCCGACCCCAGGATTTTGGCGCAAGCGTGAGGAGTAATACTTTTTCCGATGCACTCGAGGAAGTTTTATATTTTTGCTTAATTTGATCAAGAACCTCCATAGCCGATTCATGTTCCTGAATATTACAATCTCTTGGTGTCTTCTCTAATGGCTGGTAATCATCGTCATTACCATGTTCATCAATACCATCATCATCGTCATCCTGAATTATGTGAAGCATATCGTAGTAATTAATTTTCATTCACATGAATGTATTGTTCATTTTCATTGATGTACAAATTGTCTTCTTAGCAATTGAAAATATGATATCAATACCTCGAGTGAACCCTGGTGAAAATGGGAGCGAGAAGAAAGAGTAAACGAAGCGTATGCTAAAGGGTAACAGAAACGTTAATGGAAAGTATACGGAGCTTGAATGGAACCCAGCAAACACGAATGTAGGCCATTTAAAGGACCATTGATGGTCCTTCGCCGGCATCGCAGGACCATCAGCGGCCCATTGAACCCCAGTAATCATTGTTTGTAGGGAGAGGATACAAAGAGTATGTGAAACGGGAATTGAAACAAAGAAAGCGGAAAAAATTAAAGAGATCTAGACGAAAACATTGAACTCTGTGGTGAGAATCGAACCGGTGACATTCACTATGGTAAGGTCTAATCCACTGAGCCATGGATCGTCGTTGACATCGACGGCTGAAAGATGTTATTTGAAGTCAGAATAGGTATGACTGGATGGGGGCCAAATTAACGAAAAGTTGGTTGAAAAGACAGATACGTCACACTCTCTCTTTTCAAACACTGATTTCGTTGATTTGTCTTTTCGTTGATTTGGCCTCCATCCGTATGACTCGCATACGCTCCATATAACCTACTATCACGTTACATGAAGCATATGCGAAACGGGATCGGAAGTTTATGAAACGTATACAGACCGTATGATTTGATGACTTTCCATCAAGCGGGTATCATACGCTCCAGAAAGAAGGAGTTGAAACTCTTTTCGCTTCCTATACGTTTCCTTCTCGCTTCGTGTATACGCTTCATTTTCACCAGGGAAACATGACCGAACGAATCATCTTGTGCATCGATTGGAGGCTTCTCTCCAGAACAAGCAGCAGCTTCTTTTCTACATAACCCACACACTTTTGCATCGGGGAGGATACTAGGGAACTTTTTTTGTAGATTTGGAGAAATAGTTCTCAAATCTCTTGATTTGAATTTGTAATGGATTTTATGCAAAGGGTAACAACAACGATCAATGAAACTTTGAGTTGCAGACATTTTTGAGAATCAAGAAATGTTGTGTCAATAATGCTGTATTTCATCTATCCCCAAAAAAAACTCCAAAAAAGTAAAAAAATAACGCCAAGTACATGAAAATCCCAAAAACAAAGAATAAAAAAATCTAAAAACACATTCCAAAGGAAAATTTCACTGCATTCAGAATTTCGAGGGGATATAAAAGGATATGCTCCATTTGAAAAAAAAAAAATTTGAAATCAATATGAGCGACCAAGTACATTGGTTATCCAAAGGATATGTGAAAGATTTTTGGTATATTGTAACTTCAGTTTGTTTAAACTGTATTGAAGGTAATTTATGATTTTCGAAAAAGCATTATTGTATTAAAAAAATAAATAGAACAAGCGTATCGTTCTGCTCGTATATATAGATACCAAAAAGTGAAAAAAAAGTAGAATTCCACAAAACATACAAATGTCTCACAAAAACCCCTGAAAACTCCAACACAGTAAAAAATAACGTCAAATCCCAAAAACCATACAAACGTTTTACAATAACGCTTGAAAAAAAATTCTTGAAAAAAATACTTCACTCTTTCCGGAAGATTACTTGATATAACAAATATATCATTAAAAAAAAAGATGTGAAAGGCAACCCTGTTTCGGAATTCGCATCAACCAGTAACACTTGGCGTGGCCAATGGTAGAAGTTTTTAGCCTTTATTATATACAAATGAATTTCTATAGAACATTAAACAAGAAATTTAAATGATATAATTTCATAAAATCTTCTTCGGCCACGCCAAGTGTGACTGGTTGGTGCGAATTCCGAAACAGGGTTGCCTTTCACATCTTTTTTTTTATTGGTATATTTGTTATATCAAGTAATCTTCCGGAAAGAGTGAAGTATTTTTTTCAAGGATTTTGTTTCAAGTGTTATTGTAAAACGTTTGTATGGTTTTTGGGATTTGACGTTATTTTTTACTGTGTTGGAGTTTTTAGGGGTTTTTTTATTCTTTGTTTTTGGGATTTTCATGTACTTGGCGTTATTTTTTTACTTTTTTGGAGTTTTTTTAGGGGATTTCACTTCTTTTTCTGAATATGCTTCCAATTGAACCCAAATAAAAATGAAATACCCCTGTCGAGATTATGGCAATCGTAGGAATGAAGGAAATGTCCTCAGATAACTTATGTGATATAAAAATCCACTTGCATTTCCATCAGTCATCTCATCATTGGACGGCAATAGATTATCGAAATGAAGAATGAAGAAAAAAAGGGAAGAAAAGCGAATTCCCATGAACAAATATACGTGTGGAGAATTCCGAAAACTAAATTTTCCTTGACTGATAAGTTGGCGCTCAAAGCAGCTCAAAGCACTCAGAGCAACTCACAGCGCTCAAAGTATCTAACGCCGCTCAAAACAGCCCACGATATTGTGCTGAGCATGTCTTGTGCGGAAATTTCCAGTGTTTTCAAGAAATCATTGTAAGAAAATCGAAACAACATAGATCTTACAGACTGAGGAAACTTGCTTACAATATATTCAAGCTATCCAACAGAAATGTTTTTTGCAAGATAGAATTTGTACTGTTGAGCATGAAGCTAAAAATAGCTTTCCAGCCAAAATTTTTCGGTCACTGTTTTGAATCATTGTGAAAAGTACCAGATAGCAAAAGTTTCAAAAATTAGATCTCATTGAATTCTTTCGTGACCACAAAACGAACTACTGAAATGTCAGCAGAATAGAGTCCTTGGAAAATTCAAATCGCCTTTTGTCATACTGTATATTGTACTGTATATACACTGTAAAAAAAAACTGGAAATTTACTGTGCAACTGGACTGGAAATTTCCAGTGCTAGTACTGGAATATGGATATTCCAGGACATGAACAGAGATTTTGTTGTTACGTTACTGAAAATTGACCAAGCATAACTGAAAATTCAGTCATTGTACTGGAATTTTCAAGTTTGAGATGATGTACTGAAATTTCGCCATGATTTCGCGAAAATTTTACCGGCTCGTACTATAATTTTATAGTTCTTGTGCACCAGAAAAAAATATCCCCTCAAAAAGGACTTGAGAAAAAATTTGGAATTTAGAAAAAAAAACCTAATCGTTGGTATACTGGAATTATACAGGTTTTTAACTGCAATTCTCAGGTTTTGTGATGGAATTTTCCAGTTACTATGCAATTGAATTATACAGGTTTTGAACTGCAATTTTCAGGTCGTGTGATGGAATTTTCCAGTTGCTATGCAACGGAATTTAACCACTGTTGCACTGAAATTTTCCACTTCTATTGGACTTCGTCATTTCTGGCAGGAAAAATCTCAACTCTTTATATTAAAAATTTCCTGATTGAGATTTTGAATAATAATTGTAATTGCAGCCAATAAAATTGATACATGAGGTTTTTCCAAGACTTATCCTCTTGTGTATTCTAGATATGAAGCATATGTAGTAACCCAAGCTGGCCTTCCAACATGTCGCGCTATAGCTCATCGGTTAGGTCTTAGGTTTCAGTTGGTAGGCAGGTAGAAAAGTGTAGGTTCAAATCCCGTTAGGTAGACATGAGTTTCTGTCCATCCAAATGAACGATCAAAAGTTTCTCAATCATCTTGGAACACAAGGACCCCGCAAAATCACTTTGCGTGAGCAATTTTTTTTCAATTTTCATGGATATTTTCAGCATTAATTTTCCAGTACATGTCCTGGAAAAGTCCAGTTCGTGTGCTGAAAAATTCCAGTACCGAGGCTCAGAAAATTTCCAGTTTTGATGCTGGAATTCCATAACGTTTGCACTGAATTTTTGCAGTACAAATGTGCTGAAATTTTCCGGTACATGTACAGGTTAATTGCTTCCAGTACATGTACTGGAATTTTCCGGTGAAATTTTTTTACAGTGTAGTATGAAAAAAGGCGATTTGAATTCTCCAAGAACTCCATCCTACTGACATTTCAGTGATTCATTTTGTGGTTCCAGAAAAATTCAATGGGATCTAGTTTTTGGAACTTTTGCTACCTGGGTAAAGAGATGTCAAATGTTTATCATGCAACAAAAAGATATACCTTCCTGTACAGAACACTGCGTCGCATCTCCGTGGTATCTACGTGGTCCACGTAGATACCACGGAGATGCGACGTAGTGTTCTGTCCGGGTTCAAGATATCAGATTGAAGACACTTTCTAGTACTGTACCAGACATTTTTCAGAATTTTGTGGAATATCCATCGAAATTATTCGAAAAAATTTGTCAAGAATATTTGGTTTGTTATGGTATTATAAAGGTATTCTATATTCTTCAAAACTGTACAATATCACAGTAATCGAATGCTAATTTTATGATGAAGCGAAATTATTGCTTTTTAAAGAAATATATATACGAGTCTTGAGCATTGCGTGGCCAATGTCGCTCTTCAACTTGCAGATCATGAATAAATATCCACTTCGTACCTTTACTTCGTAACATGCATGTGAAATCATCTTCAGAAATATTTTTACCCTGATGAAAAACAACAGCTATAACTTTATAAAAGTGTTGTGCAATTATAATTTTTGAAGTTGGTACTGCTTTAATGTTTATATTTTCTACCTCTGTTGCTTCAACATTATTGTGATTAAACATCATCAATTGCACAATTACATATTGTTCTGACGCTGTAATGAATGATTTTTTAGTTGTATGCAAGTTATTACAATTGTCACAAGAATCTTCCAAAATTTTCGATGTTGAAAAATTGAACTTGAATATTTCTTGAAACTCAAATGATTTTTGTGAAAAAGACAAGACGTGTGACACAATTTGTACCAACAATATTTTCGGTATATAAACATTTCGTACATTCGGTACATTAAGGTAGTTATTTGGTCCTCCACTAAATTTTTAATAGCCATTGAATTTCCGCAAATGGAAGCAATGAATTCTCCTGCATCTTGTGAGTGATTATGCAAGTATTGTGGACCTGCAAGCTGTTTTAAAGCTATGATATCAAGGTTTTTTTGCGAATTGTAGTTCTGAATTGAAATATTTATGAAGTCATTGGGGTCAGATAAAAGTAATTGTTTTGTCTTAGAAGCACAGTACAATATACACTGCATTACTGCATTCAAAGAAGAAGAAACACCGTCAACATTAGGAAGACCCATTACGTTTAACGCGTGAGTTTCTGTTGATTTTCCATCAATATTCTGGCCCCTGGATTATATATTATCCCATATCCTTATTCCTGAGTACCCAGGTGAAAAAGTTTTTTCAGTGAGTAAGATCTTTGAGTAAAATTACAGGTGGATCAAGAAAAAGTAGAAAGGATGCAGGAATACTATACATCTGTATGTTACTTACCACCACGATCAATATCATCAGGTAGCGTAGAAGGAAAATGAAGAAAAGGCAAGAGTGCAGTGGATATACCACAGGTCCTTGCGTTAGGTACACTATTATCAGATTCTTCCAATAGAATCACAGGTAGATGAAGAAAAAGCAAGGAGGATGCATGTCACCATACATCTTTATGTTACGTACCACAATGTTCAATGTCATTAGGCAGCGTCATAGGAAAATGAAGAAAAGGCAGAAGTGCAGTGGATATACAAGTCCTTGCATTGAATAATACCACTATCAGATTCTTCCAACAGAATCATAGGTGGATGAAGAAGAAGCAAAAAGAATGTAGATGTATCATACATCTGTACGTCAAATCCTACCATGATCATTAGGTAGCGTTGAAGGAAAATGCAGAAAAGATAGGAGCGCAGTGGATATATCACAAATCTTTGCATCGGGTGCATTCCACTGACCAATTGACGAATGATTAGAGAAACTTTTCAGGATAAACTCAATGAAAATTGAGCAGATACAATATTCTGATTATAGAAATTGTTGCAGAACAACTACAGGTCAACTTGACTGATGTGACTGGATGTGACAATTCATTCTGAATGTTTTCTTCCAAAGTTCCATCTTTTCAGTTGTTCCATTCAAGCTGGATTATATTTGTGTTCTTACAAACCATCATTTTTATCTTTACTTATCTTGGTTTTGGAATGATTCAATTCTCAAATATCATGAATTTTATTAAATTGTCATAGAGTATTTTGGGTTGAGAGATTTAGTAACTCTAGGATCCATGAAATGTTCAGAATGTATTCAAAGTGATTCATGATCATTGAAAAGCAATATTGTATCAAATATCCAAACCATTTGATATTCATGATATTTGAGAATTGAATCATTCCAAAACCAAGATAAGTAAAGATAAAAATGATGGTTTGTAAGAACACAAATATAATCCAGCTTGAATGGAACAACTGAAAAGATGGAACTTTGGAAGAAAACATTCAGAATGAATTGTCACATCCAGTCACATCAGTCAAGTTGACCTGTAGTTGTTCTGCAACAATTTCTATAATCAGAATATTGTATCTGCTCAATTTTCATTGAGTTTATCCTGAAAAGTTTCTCTAATCATTCGTCAATTGGTCAGTGGAATGCACCCGATGCAAAGATTTGTGATATATCCACTGCGCTCCTATCTTTTCTGCATTTTCCTTCAACACTACTTAATGATCATGGTAGGATTTAACGTACAGATGTATGGTACATCTACACCCTTTTTGCTTTTTCCTCATCCACCTATGATTTTGTTGGAAGAATCTTATAGTGGTAATATTCAATGCAAGGACTTGTATATCCACTGCACTTCTGCCTTTTCTTCATTTTCCTATGACGCTGCCTAATGACATTGATCATTGTGGTACGTAACATAAAGATGTATGGTGACATGCATCCTTCTTGCTTTTTCTTCATCTACCTGTGATTTTATTGGAAGAATATGATAATAGTGTACCTAACGCAAGGACCTGTGGTATATCCACTGCACTCTTGCCTTTTCTTCATTTTCCTTCTACGCTACCTGATGATATTGATCGTGGTGGTGAGTAACATACAGATGTATAGTATACCTGCATCCTTTCTACTCTTTCTTGATCGACCTGTAATTTTACTCAAAGAATCTAGGGAAACCATTTTGTACATAGTTCATAATTTTGATCCAGGATGTCATATTTTAGTATACCTGAAGTGCTCGGTGACTAACCTTATTTTCGAATGTTTTTCAAACTTGCTATAATTGAATTTACATTCATTATCTATTCACTATTCTGTTTCATTATTTGTTCACGGACCTGATTGCAGAATAGTGGATTCCATAAGAGATTATGGTATATCCATTATACTTTTGCCTGTAAAAAAAATAGCAAATAAACTTCAATAATCACCTTTGAGCAGGCTCGGTATGATCTTTTTCATTGATTGCCTATGATCCTAATTAGAGAAATCGACAGTGGAGCCTTCCGAAGTAGCTGGTCATCTGGTTTCAATCAGCTACTTCGGAAGGCTCCAGTAGTTGACTGTCCGTCAGAACTTATGATATATCTCTGACTTTCTGGTATGTGGAGGAATTGCAGATAAACTTGAATCTTTTCCTTTGAGCATGCTCGATATGATCCATTTGATCATTTCCCAACGACTCTAGCAGGAGAACCTGATAGTAGATTGTTTGTAAGGGGGTTATGGTATATCCAATAAGATTTCACCTGAAAATTAATGCATAAATTTGAATCATTATTTTCGACTAGACCTTGTATGATTTATTTGATCATCAGCCAACCAACAGTAGCAGACTGTTCATAAGGGATTACGGTATTTCTGCTGAGCTGTTGTCTGTTAAGGAATATTGTATTTTATGAATAGTACATCATACAGAGCTTACCTGTGTATATACCAATTTCCTGAATGTAGCCAATGGATTTATTCATACCTTTCTCAAACTTTTTCTGTTTCTTTTTACAAATAACCTCTTCATCATTTATTCATTAATTCATTCATGAATTTTTTCAAGTCATATATAAAAGTATATATAATTCCAGGTTATTTGTGTGCGTTTGATTGTTGTTATAATGACCTGTAATACCTGTAATGTAGTGTAACCTGCAATCCAGAATGCATCCATTTTACCATTATTCTTTTAATATTATAATAACCTATCAACATATCGTCTCATTGACAGATTATTAGTTCATGTTTTGACAATGTATAGACCACACTACAACTACGACCAGGACAGTGCTGCCAGAAATGGAGCTCCAGCGTTTCACCCCCTCCATGTACCATCGCAGAGCACGCACGCTATAACTATATATATGACATCTATAGTTATAGCGTGCGTGCTTTGCAATGGTATATGGAGAGGGTAAAACGCTGGAGCTCCTTCATTTCTGGCAGCACCACTGATCTCTATTATACACTGGATAGGGCATCGCACGTATTGCAATGTAAAATTTCTGTGACGATTAGAAGACCGGAAATCGCTATTCAATTTGCTGGGGAAGTGGTTAAAAGTGGTGGGAAATTCAAAAGTATATGAATCTAACTTTGTAAAAATTCATATTATACATAAAGGAAGCTGTGAAAAATTGATATTGAAGGTGAATGTGTAGTGATTATAAATGTATATAGTGATTCATTTGATTGCCAATGTTTACAAGTGCATAAAATGAATGATAAAAATATTATTCTGGGTGATATGAAGATTACATGTATATACAATGAAATCATTGAGTTATCTTTTCAGTCACAATTTAGTTACACTTACATTTTTACTGAAATAACTAAATTTCAGTTCACAATTATTGGATATAAATAAAATCATACGTCAACATAACCTCAGAGAACAAGTAGGAGTGTAATTATCAATAAATTTATTTCACACTTTTCAGCTGTTATAATTTAATGTTAAAGTATATGTATAATGAAGCAAGAAAAGTGTTTTAATAATAAAATATTCAACCATATTAATGTTATATTTATTATTATCACAAGAGTACTAAGTAGAATGAAATACATTTGTCTTGAGAATCATTGTAAACAAAATTGAAAGTACTGATAACAGTTTGAGAAAAAGACAATGACTCAAAATGCATCAGGTGGTACTAAATACCTTCTCAGTAAAGACAATTTTTTATAATGCCCATATAAATGATAATGACGATAGCTTACACCTCGCTAACAAAACCAAGGCAGCGCTTCTGGCAAAAAATTAATTGTAAATATGTGACTTTATCCCACAATTATAAGCTGTAGTACAAAATTGTTTACTATCAGCATATTGTGTATATAAAATTTATAGTTATATTCCCTGTTAAAAAGGTCTCATAAGTTCCAGTGAATTCTAGTTATTTCTAGGACAGAAACCGCATGAAATCTAGTACATAAACTTGATTCTATAAGAGTTTATGAGATTTTGCAAATGACTCTGATTGAATCTTATGAAGTTTTCATTCAATTTTCGTATTCTCATATGGAATCATAAAAACCCATAAGTTTTAGGACAGAAACCACATATAGTCTGATAAAAACTCTCTGAAATTCATATGAACTAATAAGATTTATATATGAGAATTTATGAGACCTTTTCAACAAACAGGGTTCTCACAATAAAATACATTTAATAAGTATATACATGTACAATTTGATGTTTGTACAGTTGAACAAAAAATAATCACATGATCAAGGTGAAATCAAGATGATAAGTTCAACATGGAATTGATAATCCACAGACACATACAGTACAGAAGTTGGAAAAGAAATTCTTGACAATTCATATTGAATTTTTCAAGCTACAATTAAATTCTTCATAAGCTGTTTCTGAACTGTTGTGCTGTTGTGTTGTATGGGTAATTTGCTTCTGAGATGCAAGTGATAAATAGAAAACGTTATGTGATAGATCGTCATGATTATATGCTTATAGTATCAATAACATATCTATTTTCCTACAGAATCTTAAAACTGTTTATAAGATGTTGGAAGAATTTGAATGGTTCATTGGAACAAATTAATGATTGAAGAAAAACAGGTATTTAAATAATGTGAATATAAGAGACACTCAATTTATTTGAATAGAGTATGGTATTTAAAAACACCATGGAACTAATAAAATTGCTTTTGACGTCGATATTCCCAATGTATAATCACAAATTAATTTCAATAAACCGTCCGAACATCTCCAACATTCCATAAAATGACTCTGCTGGAAAAGAAAGATGCAAATGAATTAGAAAAATTCAATCAAATTAAATGCGTTCTGTTGTTTCAACGTTTGAAATTGAGGATTGAAATCATTCTATTCTTGGAATTGAGAATGATTGGAATGATCACTGTTATTTTACATGAATTCGATGTTGTACTCAATTGGAATGACTCAAAGCGGATTAATATGAATGTACATATTCCAACCAGAATTTCTTCGGCATTCGTTGTGGATTGAAAAGGATAAATCAAAATCCGTAAAGTACTTTGAGGAATTGAGATGAATTGGAATGGATTAAATTTCAATTTTGATGAATCCTTCTCAATCGTGCTTTTTCAGCAAGGCCCTTGATAGCTTTGTTATCAGTTCATTGAAATGTTTATGTAGCATTTTTTGTCAGCTATATATTCTATTCGTCTTAACAATTGATAATCAAAATCCGTTGGCAGAGTATTAAAAATGTTTCAAAAGATAATGTTTGTGGAACAATATTCCTATAAAATGCCCATTTGCTAAATGGGTGGTAATGTTGGTGTTGAATTGTGTGTTGTGATGACAATGTAAGTTGTCTTTATTTCTGTATTGAAGTTACAATCATTTTGGTTATCCGGTTGTAACTGAAATAATTTGTGGGGATGCTTCCATTTGTTTACTCGCTTTCATCGCACTCCAGTAACTTTGATTCGATAAACAATCCGAACTGATTAATCTGTAACAAAATTGAAAAAATGAAATTCCAATAATGAAAAACAACCAAATAACGGCCATGGAGCATCAAAAGGAACGGATGAAACTTTGCTACATACTTTCTTAAAAATTAAGGAATTGATGAAAATTTTGAATATGCAGTGTTAAAGTATACAGCTAGGATTCGGCTCTGAATATAAATTGAAAGCCCAAAGTAATATCCAAACATGAAACAAACCAAGTTATGAAAATGATTGGAATTTGTAGGTTATTAGGTTTATAATCATTAATTATTTGCATAATTTTCAGGAATCTTCTACATATTCAACCTTTTATTCAAAGTCTAATCCTGGCAATTTGTTCCATCATTGCATATTAAAAATTTTTATTCATCATTTAGTTGTTGGAAAAGTACGTAGGAAAGTTTTGCCCGTTTTTCAAAGCTCCATGGGCCTTAATATTTTTAAAATAGTCATAAACCAAGCAGGGATGGACAGTCAGGAGTACTTTTTATCTTGTGTAAAGTATGTCTTTATATGGGGTCAAGAAAACGTACGCCTTACTGAAAATACTTCAGGAGTAAAAAAGTGCCCATCTCTGAACCCAAGTAATACAAGAACTTTTCAAATATTCTGTGCTCATTTTGTAATCATGCAAAGAATGTGCGGGTGGGACTGTTTTGGATAAGTTCGAGAAAGACAGTCTACGAATGTGCATAGAATATACTCATCCAAAACGGTCTCATTCGGAATTCTTGAGAATATTCATAGAACATGCTCAAACCTTCCAAGAACCTTCTTAACATTTCTGACCTGTTGTGCTACTTCGGAATTGAATTTATTTTTTATCAATCAAAAGAAAGAAATATAGAAAAAGACTTACCACACCATGCATCACAGATTCTCACCAAACATTTCAAATTATTCCATTATGCAAATTACTTTTTTACTAAATCAATAAACTCATAATTTTCAAACTTCTGAATACTTTTTTATTGAGATCCCAAGAATATCAACAAAGTAGGGAACACTTTGTGCAATCAATATGACAAATTTTTGAACATAAAATGTGCTCAACGTATGGAATAAATTCTTCATTTATCATAATTCGGTAATTTAAATTTGTCAATATAAGTTCAATACATGTATTCGTTAAAAAAATCTTTTTCCAACAATAAAACTCAATAACAAAGTTCTTTGGCATTATTCTTTGGTACAAAAATACGTCATATGTTTGTAAATATAATACTCGACATCGTAGCAAATATAATTATTGATGTTTCCAAACTATCTGTCGAGTCATCTGATGGCGGACTTTCTTCCCCACCATGATTTGAGTTGTTGAATGCGCTCATGCAAATAATCTCAATTTAATGTATGTTTTACATACAGTTTTTGTCAAGAGATATAGGTGATTAGACAATTCTTCTATAGGGTCATCAAAAATATGATCATTTAAATTAGAGAATAAAGTACACGATGGTTGCAAAAGGTCCTGCATAATTTTTGAACAAAGCACGGCCGCGAAATTTTTTTCATAAGGTAACAAACCCTTATTTTTGTTTAAAGCTTGTCTCAAAATCATTTCTGTATGTTGACATACAGTGAGTACAGATTGACTCGGAAATATCAACCCGCCTCGAGTATGAACTTCAATAAGGCGGTTATCGACAGTTTCAGCAATTTGTTGTGAATTTTGTAAAAGGGATAACCGGCATCTTTCACATGTCACCTCAGCACTTTTTGTGATTTTTCTGACAACCCATCCAGCTATGTACGCTACAGAATTCCTAGAGAAATCCGATAAATTTTCAGATGAAGCATATTTGAAACTCAGGAATTCATTCAAAACATCATCTTCTTCATTCGGTGAATTGTCCTCATTCATTAACCCATACTTTTTTGTGACTCTAATATTGCTCATGGCATCGTATACGTCAGAATTATACAAATCGATTTTGTTTTTTCTTTTTGAAGTGGCGGAAGTGACATGTAAAATTTTCGTTGCATCCATCATTTCACAATTTCCATTAACAGACTGTATTTCATGTCGTACAAGCAATCTTTTATGAGCGGAAATAAATTGGGAGGAAGTCGGGTTAGGACACCATCCCCCACAGCTTTTAATAGCGCAGAAGAATAATTCTAAGTGGTCTTGACTTAGTTTATAAGTCAATAAGTATTTCATTTTGGAACCCTCTGGTTTAACATACGTATCATAAATTGAAAGTACAGATATAATAGCGGTAATGAAGCCTACAAAGGGAACATACCTACGAGTAAGCCACATCGGTTTGCCATTCATATCTGTGATGCTTTTCAAATACTGCGATTGGTCTAAAATTTGAGACTGCCAGAAAATTTCGTTTTGTGGACGTAAAGGAACTTTGAAACCCTGTGCAAACGGATTCCGGGAATTTAGAAAATCAAACACTCGATCCACGCATCGTATGAATCTGACAGTGGCATCACTTCCGTGGAATTCTGGTAGTTTGAGAACGTGATCACAGAATTCAATAGAATCCGCCACACTACTACTAAGAGTTTGGACGGCAAGTGCGACTTTCATTTTCATATTCCAGTATTGGACATGCGCCATTCTCAACTTGTTTCCAGCCCGTAGTCCTTCTTTCTGTTGCAACTCAGCTAACAATTCAATATACTTCCATTGAATCATATTTCCTTCTGCATCTTTAAGGCACTTAAAATCGCCTAAACAATTTCTCATCAGCTTTAGCATGTGGCAAGCGTCTAAAATCACAAACACTTTATAATCTGCGGAAGGATGTGTAAAATATGGAGTTGGATTTGATACATTTAAATTTACACCCAGCAAGCGTAATGTTGAAAAATGTTCTGACGGACCATCTAGAGTTATGGAAACAACTTTGACTCCAATTTCATACAAACGAATTAAGGCGTCAGTTATTAGACCAGAGTTTGTGGTAGAGTCTATCCCATTTATAAGAAAATATGCTATTGGAATTTTCCAACCATGATTCAAAGATACGACCATCATGACTAAAGCATCTTTCGCCAGAGGAATTGTTTCGGAACTTTCCATATTGGTGCCTAAATCGACATAACCCCTTACTTTCCCGTTTGGAAGATATTGAATACCTTTTTTTATGCTAATCTCATCTAAAATAAAAGTCACTAATAATTCTTCATTATTGCTTTTAGCTTCCAATACTTTACATTTAAAACTTTCGAAGCTTTCGCTTGTGAATCCGGGTTCTCCATTTATTGAGGAATACCACGATCTCAACGTTTTGGGGTCAGGAAGAGCATTGCAAAATTTTCTACGTACATAATCATAAGCTTTCGGAGAATAAAAGTGTAAAGTGATAGCAAAACTCCTGAGACTCGGCGGATATTTTTCTCGGGAAACACCCTCGGTATTATTTTTTTTTAGATTTTTCCAACGACATTTTTGCTTTGTTGCATTCTGTTGTCTTTGAATTTTGCAATTTTTCATGAAACGTTTCAAAAATTCCGATATATCAGTCTATGCAATAGACTCCAAACATTCAGACCTGAAGAAGGAACCAACCGTTTTTTTCTTAACTCACGTACAATATCCTTTAAAGACGAAATTCTGTTTTTTAGTCGGGTGATGCGCTGATTTTGAATTCTCGACTGCTCTTGTAATTTTCGTACTTTGATGTTGGACAACTTCAGTTTTTCTTCAATGTCCGCGGAGAAGTTTCATAATGGTGATCGTGCTGGATAGAAGTTTCACCAAAGATTGGAGATTTCGTCTTGGTACGTGTAATTTTCTCGAATGAATCACTCACGCCAATGGAAATATTGAATCCAGTTTCTATGGACTCTGAACTTCCTAAATAAATTGAATGATAAATAGACGTTAGTTCATGAATAAATGATATGTCATTGATGGACGCGCATTAAAATATTTCTCCCATTTTGAAACTTCATTGTTGAAAATGACAATTACTCGAGATTTTTTCTTTTCGATTTTCCAAAATATATTGAACGGTTATATGTAATCAGGTTTTTTGAAAAATGAAAATTTTTCAATTCCATCTTCGTAATGTACACATATTTAAGTATAATACACATAGACAATTTCAAGTCATTCCGTCAATATTTCCCAAGTTATACGAAAATTTATAAAAAATTATCTACTATGTGTAACGAGCTTCTTAAACTTAATAGAAATAGTCTAGTCAAAAAGTAGACGCTCACAAGTGCCTCGTAAGGTTTTGGTTGGGTGCTTGTAAGGCTTGCGAATGTGTAGTTTTTGACTGATTAAGTATTACAAAACTCATCAATGACTGAAGCTTTTTACATCCATGTTCCTTATATATAAGGAAACGGAAGTATTGTAATGGGGTCAAAAATCGACGATGCAAGAGGGGGTATTTCACAAAGGCCAAACGTTTCAAAACGTCGAAAGAAAGCGAATCCCAAATGTGTGTGCGTGTGCATTCTTTGGCGTACGATAACTCTCCTCAGAATACACCGATCGGGATGATTCTTTTTTCAATATTCTCGTCTCAGAGGGTCATTTAGGCCTATTGATTGTGGTTCCGACCAGATAACACGTTTCGAAAATATCACGGAATATGTTCCTGAAATACGTGATTGTTGGCTTTGGCGTGCGAGAACTCTCCTCAGAATGCGCCAATTTGATTGATTTTTTTTCTCAAATGTTCGTCTCTGAGAGGACACGAGGCTTATTGATTTTGGTCCCGATCGGATAACACGTTTTGAAAATATTCCGGAATACGTTTTTGAAAATCATGATTCTGCGACCGCTCATACCTCCGCTTTCTATTATCCGATTGCCATGAAATTTGTACCACGTATTAGTTATGATCCGACAGTGATTTCATACGAGTTTCATGCCAATTGGGTAAAAACTGTGAAAAAATTTTTTTCTACGATCCGCATTGGGGAAAATTTCGTTCACGATTCGATTGGGAAAAGAAGGTCTACTGATGGATTTTAAGAGGTTTCAGGATTTATTCCTCGTGTAAATATTACGAACATGGATGTACTGTATGGTTCTCCATACCGATTTTTCGACTGGGATTGAACGCGTTTTACTAAAAACTGTGTTGTCAAAGTCGATAACCAAGATTCCTCGAAAACGGCTGAATCGATCAATCTAAAATTTTACAAGCTTTAGAAATATATTTTTCACCAATTGATCGAAGGTTTTTTCTCACCAAGAAATATTTTCTACTTTATAAACAATTTAAAGCCAAAATTGTTATCGAAAATCAAAATTTCTTTCGAGATACCGCCATCATTCTTACACATGAGAAATATGAAGGAACGGTGGAAAGTTACCACAAAATGTACACAATTGTTTGCGTTGAGGTGATACTAGCGCCGGCACTTTAGCCACTTTTTATATTACAGATTACTCGGAAATGCTGGAATAAAATTGGAATATAAAAATTGGCTCGAGTGCCGGCGCTAGTATCCCCTTAATGAATTGAAATGCCTATCTCGGAGAAATTCATGAAAAATCGCTGTTGTTCGCTGTTCTGACTGCGTATAATTCCCTAAATCTGATGAAAATATTCTTCACTCATCATTCTGCGATTATCAAAGATAAAAACCTGGGTAGGATAGCATTGTATACGCTACACGCTACTATGTGGATCATTAATTTATTTTCCCCTGTCATATTTTGAAACAAATAAAACAAAAGTTCTCACCAATATCATCATCAGTATCCTGTGTTATTTCATTCTCACTGCGAGGAAAAGCAAGTTTTGGTGACATTGTGGAGTCTTAAGAATAGAAATATATGTTGTTGAAAGATCAACGGTGTTTTTCAAATCATTCCCGACGGCTGGAGCGACTTGTAATGAGTTTTGTTCTAGGCTTGGATGTGTCTTTCCCATTATTGAAGATTCATTTACAGAATTCACTATTGTTGTTTTGAAACGTTTCACATTGAATGTATCGGACAACGGATGAGGCTTTTTCTGTCCTACTTTTGAAACAGATGTTTTTTTTAGTCAATAAACAAGATACATTCATGCATTTTTCATCATTCTTTTCAATATTTTTAAGATAACATATAATGGAGATAAAATAATGTAGCTACCTGACACAGTGGATTGTCATTTTGTTCTTTTTAAAGGAAAAAGCAAATGCGTTCGCTGTGCCAGTTGGTTACATATTCTTCCCACACAATAGAAAGAATAGAAAATTAACTTTCCATACCATTACATTGGTCACCGTTCTGTACATCATTTTCATTAGAAGTCACATGACTTTTATGATGAACCTGGAGCTTCTGGAAACATGTAGTGTTTTTGGGAGTTGGACTGCTGAGCTCAATTGTGTTTTCTTCCGAAATGGTAACGATTGGTGGTAATACCGACATTTGTTGTGATTGCACATTTTCTTTTGTAGGTATTGAACGATCATTTGAGGAATCTGCTGCTACTGTAAAACCTATCTTATTTGTCACATCTGACAGGGGATTTAATAATTCCTGTTCGACCTGTAAGGTGTTTCTCTCTGTTCAAACATAAATGAGATAAATTAATTAATTTTAATGAATACTCACATGTATTCATCATTCACTTTAAATTATGCTGATAAACAAACATAATTTTCAACAATTGACAATATATATTTTAATCTTCAGTATTACAGAGAATACATTTTGAACAACTTGTATAAGAAGGAATGAATTGAGTGGATTCATTGAATGCTTTGAAACTTATTTATAACTATATACACAATGATAAGAAAGTAAAATACTTTTAATTATTCAAACACCTTCTATACGTTCTTTGTTTCCAGTGAACAAAATCGATTTCTGATATCATATGTAAATAATCTATTTCTTGGTATAATAATGTTATTAATGTCAACAAATTCAAAACTAGTGTGCACAAATTAACGTTAACCCTGAGAGTACAAACCTGTTTGGACGTTCTTAAAACGTTCTGAGGATGTTTTCGGAACATTCGGCCGTTTTAAAAACCCCCGAGTGCTGTCAGGGAAATTACAATTTAAAGAAAAAAATTACGTTAAATTACATTACCACTATAACGGACCTTCTAATCTCTCACGTATAAACTTTTTTGGGACTGCATTCCTTTTCAATCGTCCTAATGTTCCACTTTTAGGTTTTTCAAAACAGTTTTCATTGAAATGATCCGAACATAACTTGCTTGACGTAGTGATATCTTCAGATTTAATCATCGTGGCTTGTAACCATTTTTCTAGGAGAACTGGATTCTCAACAGGGAATCTAAAGATAATGGCAAGAACACTCTTTGGAATTTATATCAAAAGATGATACCTTGAATCTATTTGTAACTTTACTATCAGGATTGCAAGAGTTGAATGTAATTTCGAAAAACACAATGAACGCATTCGATTGAGATTTTACAGGAAGGTCTCAGAATTTTGAACTGAACTGAACCATCATTTTTGTTGATATAGAAAAGTACATTATATGTATTTATTGAATGAAGTGAGATATAATATTCAGTACTCACATTAAATAATAAGTTTGTTCATTCTCTAAGCTTCTCTAACTTATGACAAACCAATTGCTTCAATTGTATACCCAAGTAGTACTCGAACATTGTATATACGCTACAAATGATCATAGTACATTAATATTATAGTTTGAAAGTGCATAATATGTATACAACATTCTGGTGTTCCTAGGGTAATTAGAAATATTGAGAATAAGTTGACTTGAAGCATGTTTAATGAATCCAACTGATTTTAGTAAAAATGGACATACACTAATTTGTAAATACTATAACGATATTATAATCATTTAAGAACTCACTTATGAAATGTACGATGTCCTTCATCTTTTTTGGTTTTTTTACATAAAATGCATGAAGATTTGTACACGCCAAAGATTGTGGGAATACTGCCGCTGATGAGAGTTACGTTGATCCCTCTTTTAAAACATTTGTCCTCAAAATGGTCAGAGCATACTTTCTTATCATTGTGTATATAGTTATAAATAAGTTTCAAAGCATTCAATGAATCCACTCAATTCATTCCTTCTTATACAAGTTGTTCAAAATGTATTCTCTGTAATACTGAAGATTAAAATATATATTGTCAATTGTTGAAAATTATGTTTGTTTATCAGCCTAATTTAAAGTGAATGATGAATACATGTGAGTATTCATTAAAATTAATTAATTTATCTCATTTATGTTTGAACAGAGAGAAACACCTTACAGGTCGAACAGGAATTATTAAATCCCCTGTCAGATGTGACAAATAAGATAGGTTTTACAGTAGCAGCAGATTCCTCAAATGATCGTTCAATACCTACAAAAGAAAATGTGCAATCACAACAAATGTCGGTATTACCACCAATCGTTACCATTTCGGAAGAAAACACAATTGAGCTCAGCAGTCCAACTCCCAAAAACACTACATGTTTCCAGAAGCTCCAGGTTCATCATAAAAGTCATGTGACTTCTAATGAAAATGATGTACAGAACGGTGACCAATGTAATGGTATGGAAAGTTAATTTTCTATTCTTTCTATTGTGTGGGAAGAATATGTAACCAACTGGCACAGCGAACGCATTTGCTTTTTCCTTTAAAAAGAACAAAATGACAATCCACTGTGTCAGGTAGCTACATTATTTTATCTCCATTATATGTTATCTTAAAAATATTGAAAAGAATGATGAAAAATGCATGAATGTATCTTGTTTATTGACTAAAAACATCTGTTTCAAAAGTAGGACAGAAAAAGCCTCATCCGTTGTCCGATACATTCAATGTGAAACGTTTCAAAACAACAATAGTGAATTCTGTAAATGAATCTTCAATAATGGGAAAGACACATCCAAGCCTAGAACAAAACTCATTACAAGTCGCTCCAGCCGTCGGGAATGATTTGAAAAACACCGTTGATCTTTCAACAACATATATTTCTATTCTTAAGACTCCACAATGTCACCAAAACTTGCTTTTCCTCGCAGTGAGAATGAAATAACACAGGATACTGATGATGATATTGGTGAGAACTTTTGTTTTATTTGTTTCAAAATATGACAGGGGAAAATAAATTAATGATCCACATAGTAGCGTGTAGCGTATACAATGCTATCCTACCCAGGTTTTTATCTTTGATAATCGCAGAATGATGAGTGAAGAATATTTTCATCAGATTTAGGGAATTATACGCAGTCAGAACAGCGAACAACAGCGATTTTTCATGAATTTCTCCGAGATAGGCATTTCAATTCATTAAGGGGATACTAGCGCCGGCACTCGAGCCAATTTTTATATTCCAATTTTATTCCAGCATTTCCGAGTAATCTGTAATATAAAAAGTGGCTAAAGTGCCGGCGCTAGTATCACCTCAACGCAAACAATTGTGTACATTTTGTGGTAACTTTCCACCGTTCCTTCATATTTCTCATGTGTAAGAATGATGGCGGTATCTCGAAAGAAATTTTGATTTTCGATAACAATTTTGGCTTTAAATTGTTTATAAAGTAGAAAATATTTCTTGGTGAGAAAAAACCTTCGATCAATTGGTGAAAAATATATTTCTAAAGCTTGTAAAATTTTAGATTGATCGATTCAGCCGTTTTCGAGGAATCTTGGTTATCGACTTTGACAACACAGTTTTTAGTAAAACGCGTTCAATCCCAGTCGAAAAATCGGTATGGAGAACCATACAGTACATCCATGTTCGTAATATTTACACGAGGAATAAATCCTGAAACCTCTTAAAAATCCATCAGTAGACCTTCTTTTCCCAATCGAATCGTGAACGAAATTTTCCCCAATGCGGATCGTAGAAAAAAATTTTTTCACAGTTTTTACCCAATTGGCATGAAACTCGTATGAAATCACTGTCGGATCATAACTAATACGTGGTACAAATTTCATGGCAATCGGATAATAGAAAGCGGAGGTATGAGCGGTCGCAGAATCATGATTTTCAAAAACGTATTCCGGAATATTTTCAAAACGTGTTATCCGATCGGGACCAAAATCAATAAGCCTCGTGTCCTCTCAGAGACGAACATTTGAGAAAAAAAATCAATCAAATTGGCGCATTCTGAGGAGAGTTCTCGCACGCCAAAGCCAACAATCACGTATTTCAGGAACATATTCCGTGATATTTTCGAAACGTGTTATCTGGTCGGAACCACAATCAATAGGCCTCAATGCCCCTCTGAGACGAGAATATTGAAAAAAGAATCATCCCGATCGGTGTATTCTGAGGAGAGTTATCGTACGCCAAAGAATGCACACGCACACACATTTGGGATTCGCTTTCTTTCGACGTTTTGAAACGTTTGGCCTTTGTGAAATACCCCCTCTTGCATCGTCGATTTTTGACCCCATTACAATACTTCCGTTTCCTTATATATAAGGAACATGGATGTAAAAAGCTTCAGTCATTGATGAGTTTTGTAATACTTAATCAGTCAAAAACTACACATTCGCAAGCCTTACAAGCACCCAACCAAAACCTTACGAGGCACTTGTGAGCGTCTACTTTTTGACTAGACTATTTCTATTAAGTTTAAGAAGCTCGTTACACATAGTAGATAATTTTTTATAAATTTTCGTATAACTTGGGAAATATTGACGGAATGACTTGAAATTGTCTATGTGTATTATACTTAAATATGTGTACATTACGAAGATGGAATTGAAAAATTTTCATTTTTCAAAAAACCTGATTACATATAACCGTTCAATATATTTTGGAAAATCGAAAAGAAAAAATCTCGAGTAATTGTCATTTTCAACAATGAAGTTTCAAAATGGGAGAAATATTTTAATGCGCGTCCATCAATGACATATCATTTATTCATGAACTAACGTCTATTTATCATTCAATTTATTTAGGAAGTTCAGAGTCCATAGAAACTGGATTCAATATTTCCATTGGCGTGAGTGATTCATTCGAGAAAATTACACGTACCAAGACGAAATCTCCAATCTTTGGTGAAACTTCTATCCAGCACGATCACCATTATGAAACTTCTCCGCGGACATTGAAGAAAAAACTGAAGTTGTCCAACATCAAAGTACGAAAATTACAAGAGCAGTCGAGAATTCAAAATCAGCGCATCACCCGACTAAAAAACAGAATTTCGTCTTTAAAGGATATTGTACGTGAGTTAAGAAAAAAACGGTTGGTTCCTTCTTCAGGTCTGGAATGTTTGGAGTCTATTGCATAGACTGATATATCGGAATTTTTGAAACGTTTCATGAAAAATTGCAAAATTCAAAGACAACAGAATGCAACAAAGCAAAAATGTCGTTGGAAAAATCTAAAAAAAAATAATACCGAGGGTGTTTCCCGAGAAAAATATCCGCCGAGTCTCAGGAGTTTTGCTATCACTTTACACTTTTATTCTCCGAAAGCTTATGATTATGTACGTAGAAAATTTTGCAATGCTCTTCCTGACCCCAAAACGTTGAGATCGTGGTATTCCTCAATAAATGGAGAACCCGGATTCACAAGCGAAAGCTTCGAAAGTTTTAAATGTAAAGTATTGGAAGCTAAAAGCAATAATGAAGAATTATTAGTGACTTTTATTTTAGATGAGATTAGCATAAAAAAAGGTATTCAATATCTTCCAAACGGGAAAGTAAGGGGTTATGTCGATTTAGGCACCAATATGGAAAGTTCCGAAACAATTCCTCTGGCGAAAGATGCTTTAGTCATGATGGTCGTATCTTTGAATCATGGTTGGAAAATTCCAATAGCATATTTTCTTATAAATGGGATAGACTCTACCACAAACTCTGGTCTAATAACTGACGCCTTAATTCGTTTGTATGAAATTGGAGTCAAAGTTGTTTCCATAACTCTAGATGGTCCGTCAGAACATTTTTCAACATTACGCTTGCTGGGTGTAAATTTAAATGTATCAAATCCAACTCCATATTTTACACATCCTTCCGCAGATTATAAAGTGTTTGTGATTTTAGACGCTTGCCACATGCTAAAGCTGATGAGAAATTGTTTAGGCGATTTTAAGTGCCTTAAAGATGCAGAAGGAAATATGATTCAATGGAAGTATATTGAATTGTTAGCTGAGTTGCAACAGAAAGAAGGACTACGGGCTGGAAACAAGTTGAGAATGGCGCATGTCCAATACTGGAATATGAAAATGAAAGTCGCACTTGCCGTCCAAACTCTTAGTAGTAGTGTGGCGGATTCTATTGAATTCTGTGATCACGTTCTCAAACTACCAGAATTCCACGGAAGTGATGCCACTGTCAGATTCATACGATGCGTGGATCGAGTGTTTGATTTTCTAAATTCCCGGAATCCGTTTGCACAGGGTTTCAAAGTTCCTTTACGTCCACAAAACGAAATTTTCTGGCAGTCTCAAATTTTAGACCAATCGCAGTATTTGAAAAGCATCACAGATATGAATGGCAAACCGATGTGGCTTACTCGTAGGTATGTTCCCTTTGTAGGCTTCATTACCGCTATTATATCTGTACTTTCAATTTATGATACGTATGTTAAACCAGAGGGTTCCAAAATGAAATACTTATTGACTTATAAACTAAGTCAAGACCACTTAGAATTATTCTTCTGCGCTATTAAAAGCTGTGGGGGATGGTGTCCTAACCCGACTTCCTCCCAATTTATTTCCGCTCATAAAAGATTGCTTGTACGACATGAAATACAGTCTGTTAATGGAAATTGTGAAATGATGGATGCAACGAAAATTTTACATGTCACTTCCGCCACTTCAAAAAGAAAAAACAAAATCGATTTGTATAATTCTGACGTATACGATGCCATGAGCAATATTAGAGTCACAAAAAAGTATGGGTTAATGAATGAGGACAATTCACCGAATGAAGAAGATGATGTTTTGAATGAATTCCTGAGTTTCAAATATGCTTCATCTGAAAATTTATCGGATTTCTCTAGGAATTCTGTAGCGTACATAGCTGGATGGGTTGTCAGAAAAATCACAAAAAGTGCTGAGGTGACATGTGAAAGATGCCGGTTATCCCTTTTACAAAATTCACAACAAATTGCTGAAACTGTCGATAACCGCCTTATTGAAGTTCATACTCGAGGCGGGTTGATATTTCCGAGTCAATCTGTACTCACTGTATGTCAACATACAGAAATGATTTTGAGACAAGCTTTAAACAAAAATAAGGGTTTGTTACCTTATGAAAAAAATTTCGCGGCCGTGCTTTGTTCAAAAATTATGCAGGACCTTTTGCAACCATCGTGTACTTTATTCTCTAATTTAAATGATCATATTTTTGATGACCCTATAGAAGAATTGTCTAATCACCTATATCTCTTGACAAAAACTGTATGTAAAACATACATTAAATTGAGATTATTTGCATGAGCGCATTCAACAACTCAAATCATGGTGGGGAAGAAAGTCCGCCATCAGATGACTCGACAGATAGTTTGGAAACATCAATAATTATATTTGCTACGATGTCGAGTATTATATTTACAAACATATGACGTATTTTTGTACCAAAGAATAATGCCAAAGAACTTTGTTATTGAGTTTTATTGTTGGAAAAAGATTTTTTTAACGAATACATGTATTGAACTTATATTGACAAATTTAAATTACCGAATTATGATAAATGAAGAATTTATTCCATACGTTGAGCACATTTTATGTTCAAAAATTTGTCATATTGATTGCACAAAGTGTTCCCTACTTTGTTGATATTCTTGGGATCTCAATAAAAAAGTATTCAGAAGTTTGAAAATTATGAGTTTATTGATTTAGTAAAAAAGTAATTTGCATAATGGAATAATTTGAAATGTTTGGTGAGAATCTGTGATGCATGGTGTGGTAAGTCTTTTTCTATATTTCTTTCTTTTGATTGATAAAAAATAAATTCAATTCCGAAGTAGCACAACAGGTCAGAAATGTTAAGAAGGTTCTTGGAAGGTTTGAGCATGTTCTATGAATATTCTCAAGAATTCCGAATGAGACCGTTTTGGATGAGTATATTCTATGCACATTCGTAGACTGTCTTTCTCGAACTTATCCAAAACAGTCCCACCCGCACATTCTTTGCATGATTACAAAATGAGCACAGAATATTTGAAAAGTTCTTGTATTACTTGGGTTCAGAGATGGGCACTTTTTTACTCCCGAAGTATTTTCAGTAAGGCGTACGTTTTCTTGACCCCATATAAAGACATACTTTACACAAGATAAAAAGTACTCCCGACTGTCCATCCCTGCTTGGTTTATGACTATTTTAAAAATATTAAGGCCCATGGAGCTTTGAAAAAACGGGCAAAACTTTCCTACGTACTTTTCCAACAACTAAATGATGAATAAAAATTTTTAATATGCAATGATGGAACAAATTGCCAGGATTAGACTTTGAATAAAAGGTTGAATATGTAGAAGATTCCTGAAAATTATGCAAATAATTAATGATTATAAACCTAATAACCTACAAATTCCAATCATTTTCATAACTTGGTTTGTTTCATGTTTGGATATTACTTTGGGCTTTCAATTTATATTCAGAGCCGAATCCTAGCTGTATACTTTAACACTGCATATTCAAAATTTTCATCAATTCCTTAATTTTTAAGAAAGTATGTAGCAAAGTTTCATCCGTTCCTTTTGATGCTCCATGGCCGTTATTTGGTTGTTTTTCATTATTGGAATTTCATTTTTTCAATTTTGTTACAGATTAATCAGTTCGGATTGTTTATCGAATCAAAGTTACTGGAGTGCGATGAAAGCGAGTAAACAAATGGAAGCATCCCCACAAATTATTTCAGTTACAACCGGATAACCAAAATGATTGTAACTTCAATACAGAAATAAAGACAACTTACATTGTCATCACAACACACAATTCAACACCAACATTACCACCCATTTAGCAAATGGGCATTTTATAGGAATATTGTTCCACAAACATTATCTTTTTGAAACATTTTTAATACTCTGCCAACGGATTTTGATTATCAATTGTTAAGACGAATAGAATATATAGCTGACAAAAAATGCTACATAAACATTTCAATGAACTGATAACAAAGCTATCAAGGGCCTTGCTGAAAAAGCACGATTGAGAAGGATTCATCAAAATTGAAATTTAATCCATTCCAATTCATCTCAATTCCTCAAAGTACTTTACGGATTTTGATTTATCCTTTTCAATCCACAACGAATGCCGAAGAAATTCTGGTTGGAATATGTACATTCATATTAATCCGCTTTGAGTCATTCCAATTGAGTACAACATCGAATTCATGTAAAATAACAGTGATCATTCCAATCATTCTCAATTCCAAGAATAGAATGATTTCAATCCTCAATTTCAAACGTTGAAACAACAGAACGCATTTAATTTGATTGAATTTTTCTAATTCATTTGCATCTTTCTTTTCCAGCAGAGTCATTTTATGGAATGTTGGAGATGTTCGGACGGTTTATTGAAATTAATTTGTGATTATACATTGGGAATATCGACGTCAAAAGCAATTTTATTAGTTCCATGGTGTTTTTAAATACCATACTCTATTCAAATAAATTGAGTGTCTCTTATATTCACATTATTTAAATACCTGTTTTTCTTCAATCATTAATTTGTTCCAATGAACCATTCAAATTCTTCCAACATCTTATAAACAGTTTTAAGATTCTGTAGGAAAATAGATATGTTATTGATACTATAAGCATATAATCATGACGATCTATCACATAACGTTTTCTATTTATCACTTGCATCTCAGAAGCAAATTACCCATACAACACAACAGCACAACAGTTCAGAAACAGCTTATGAAGAATTTAATTGTAGCTTGAAAAATTCAATATGAATTGTCAAGAATTTCTTTTCCAACTTCTGTACTGTATGTGTCTGTGGATTATCAATTCCATGTTGAACTTATCATCTTGATTTCACCTTGATCATGTGATTATTTTTTGTTCAACTGTACAAACATCAAATTGTACATGTATATACTTATTAAATGTATTTTATTGTGAGAACCCTGTTTGTTGAAAAGGTCTCATAAATTCTCATATATAAATCTTATTAGTTCATATGAATTTCAGAGAGTTTTTATCAGACTATATGTGGTTTCTGTCCTAAAACTTATGGGTTTTTATGATTCCATATGAGAATACGAAAATTGAATGAAAACTTCATAAGATTCAATCAGAGTCATTTGCAAAATCTCATAAACTCTTATAGAATCAAGTTTATGTACTAGATTTCATGCGGTTTCTGTCCTAGAAATAACTAGAATTCACTGGAACTTATGAGACCTTTTTAACAGGGAATATAACTATAAATTTTATATACACAATATGCTGATAGTAAACAATTTTGTACTACAGCTTATAATTGTGGGATAAAGTCACATATTTACAATTAATTTTTTGCCAGAAGCGCTGCCTTGGTTTTGTTAGCGAGGTGTAAGCTATCGTCATTATCATTTATATGGGCATTATAAAAAATTGTCTTTACTGAGAAGGTATTTAGTACCACCTGATGCATTTTGAGTCATTGTCTTTTTCTCAAACTGTTATCAGTACTTTCAATTTTGTTTACAATGATTCTCAAGACAAATGTATTTCATTCTACTTAGTACTCTTGTGATAATAATAAATATAACATTAATATGGTTGAATATTTTATTATTAAAACACTTTTCTTGCTTCATTATACATATACTTTAACATTAAATTATAACAGCTGAAAAGTGTGAAATAAATTTATTGATAATTACACTCCTACTTGTTCTCTGAGGTTATGTTGACGTATGATTTTATTTATATCCAATAATTGTGAACTGAAATTTAGTTATTTCAGTAAAAATGTAAGTGTAACTAAATTGTGACTGAAAAGATAACTCAATGATTTCATTGTATATACATGTAATCTTCATATCACCCAGAATAATATTTTTATCATTCATTTTATGCACTTGTAAACATTGGCAATCAAATGAATCACTATATACATTTATAATCACTACACATTCACCTTCAATATCAATTTTTCACAGCTTCCTTTATGTATAATATGAATTTTTACAAAGTTAGATTCATATACTTTTGAATTTCCCACCACTTTTAACCACTTCCCCAGCAAATTGAATAGCGATTTCCGGTCTTCTAATCGTCACAGAAATTTTACATTGCAATACGTGCGATGCCCTATCCAGTGTATAATAGAGATCAGTGGTGCTGCCAGAAATGAAGGAGCTCCAGCGTTTTACCCTCTCCATATACCATTGCAAAGCACGCACGCTATAACTATAGATGTCATATATATAGTTATAGCGTGCGTGCTCTGCGATGGTACATGGAGGGGGTAAAACGCTGGAGCTCCATTTCTGGCAGCACTGTCCTGGTCGTAGTTGTAGTGTGGTCTATACATTGTCAAAACATGAACTAATAATCTGTCAATGAGACGATATGTTGATAGGTTATTATAATATTAAAAGAATAATGGTAAAATGGATGCATTCTGGATTGCAGGTTACACTACATTACAGGTATTACAGGTCATTATAACAACAATCAAACGAATAGCGATTTCCGGTCTTCTAATCGTCACAGAAATTTTACATTGCAATACGTGCGATGCCCTATCCAGTGTATAATAGAGATCAGTGATTATAATATACATTAACTGAAGTGAATGCTATTGGATATTGGAAGAAAGGAAAAAGGACAGAATATTGGATGTCCCAAGAAGGAAAGAGACAGAATATCTCTATACCAATGGAAGAAACCCTCCCGAATTCCGATGCCGAAAAACTATAGTCGCTATCGTGATTAAAATAAATCGAAAGTGGCGATGATGATGATGAAGAAAAATCCTGATAATTTGATCGCATGAAAATTTGGAACGTTTGTATCTCGGGATCGCGTGAACGGATCTACTTCGTAGTGTGCTTAATCGAAAGTGTGTATTCGGATCATATACTAGAAGTGTAATTATTTTTTCGTGAAATTCAATGTGTGATGAGTTATTGTGGGTTAAAGATTTTTTGACTATAGAAAAATCTTGGTTTTCGAGTAAAGATACACGGTAGCGCACGACTTATGCTTTCTCATTTTTTTTTCTTTCATGGCTTTTTTTTTTTTTCAGGGTTTTCCTGTACTTGGCGTCGAGACGCTACCGCGTCTCTTGATTAATTAAATTGCCTCAAAACAAACACGATCAAACAGTTGGAAAAGAAAAAATTTATTTCCATCACGAATTGCATATGTAATTGAGTATGCGTATAAACAAGGAAAAACAAATGAACATCGTCGATATGTTTGATGTATCGAAAATGTCTACAGAATTTCAATTGTTCATCGAATTGAGAAAAATCGATCACAAATTCAAATGAATAGATTTGAGAACTATTTTTTTTCCGAGTCTACAACAAAAGTTTCCCAACATTCTCCCCGATGCAGAAGTGTGTGGGTTATGCAGCAAAAAAGCCAGTGTATTTTCTAAAGAGCAGAATTATTCCATATTTATTATATTATGTATATTTATTCATTATTATGTTCCATAATTTCAAAAGCTGTTACTGATTGAAGTTTGATGATATAATGGTACGGTAGAATTGTATGAAATCATTCGCATGTTTGAAAAATCATATTTTATTGAAAAACAGTTCGTTTCACTCGTATTCGGCGTCAACGGTATGCCGAACCGTATCAGAACATTTAGTAGCTAATAGGAATATGCGACACGCGCGCTTCGAACCGTTTTGAATGCCAGATAAAATTTTCTTCCCATAATTTCTCCTACACGATTTCAAAGCTGAAGAATCCAGCTTTCAGATGAGCTATTTTGACAAATTTTCAAAATTGTCGAAATTGAAAAAGAATGCAAGAATAACTTTAAACTCGCTAAATTTGTTGGAAAAAATTTCTCCTTACAAATACAGATTACGCCATTGTAAAGAACAGAAAGAAGGTTGCGAAAAACAATATCGAAAATAATTTGATTAAAAAATGTGATTTAAGAAATTATATTTTCAACAGACCTCCCCGTGGGATGATTGCGGGTCTTCCAGGTGGATATTTTCGATACCTGTCCTTGATATCCTCTTCATCCATCCTTGGTAGTATCGGCTTCCTTTACGGGGTGGGGAGGATAAGTATCTCAGATTTGGGTCTCTTTTTCGGGTGGAATAAACTACTCGAGAGGGAGAGTACAAACTGAGAGAAACTAAATCATCCCAACGCCAGGAACATCGGCGGAAACGGAGGGAAAGCAAGGGGAAACTACCTTCCCTGACATCTTTTAATATTCCCGAGGAAATGAAATCTTTTTCCAAACCTAGAATTTTGAAATTTTAATTTATTGGAAAAAAAGCGGCAACAATATGATGGCGTTCTCTCGAGTAAAATATTCCGGAGGTAAAATAGCCTCCCGTTCGGATCTCCGGGTGGAGGCTTCTCGAGAGAGCTTCATCAAACAAAATAGAAAACAGAAGAAGATAGGGAAGAAAGAGAACATTCTTCGAGTCGGAGCGTGGATTGTTAGATCACTGAAACAAACAGGAGAGCTAGGAAGTTTGAAATTAGAAATAAATAGGTTACGTATCGATGTAATGGGAATTAGCGAAATGAGATGGCCGCAAGGAGGGGATTTCTGGAGTGGGGATTAAAGAATCATTCATACAGGATCAAAGAATGGTCAAGCAGGTGTGGGAATTATAGTGCATAAAAGGGTGGGGAATAGGATAGAAAATTATTTGCAACATAGCGAACGCGTAATGATGGTCAGAGTCAGAACAAAACCGGTAGACACTGTTATATTTCAAGTATACATGCCCACATCTGCGTACTCAGAGGAAGATATCGAAAAAACGTACGATGAAATAGAAGAAGTGGTAGAATATGTAAAGGGAGAAGAAAATTTAATGATCATAGGCGACTGGAATGCGGGAGTAGGGCAAGGAAAAGAGGGCAACATAACATGAGATTTTGCGTTAGGCAAAAGAGATGAAAGAGGACAACGTTTAATCGGATTCTGTGGAAGCCATAAAATGGTTATTACCAACACATTATTTTAAAATCTTTCAAGAAGGATCTATACTTAGGAAATGCCAGGAGATACAGCAAGATACCAAATTGATTACATATTGGTGAAACAAAGATTTAGAAATCAAGTGAAAAGCTGTAAAGCTTATCCAGGCGCGGATATAAATAGTGATCACAATATGTTGCTCATGAAATGTTCTTTGAAGTTCGAAGCTCTGAAGAAGAAAAGGAAAATGCAAAAAAGATGGAATTTGAAGAATCTCAAACAAGAACAAACACAGGAGGCATACAAAGTGATGTTGGACGAAAAATTGGAGGATCGACAAGAGAAAGACTTGGAAATAGAGAGTAGATGGACAAATATAAAGAGGAATATAGAACAATGTGCGGATGAAATTTTGAAGAATGATGGAGTAGAACCTAAGAAACCATGGATAACAGAAGAAATTCTCGATTTGATTAATGAAAGGAGAAAATACAAGAATAAGAGTAGCGAACATGAACAGCAGACATACAAGGCACTGAGGAATAAAATAATAAGAGAATCAAGGGAAGCAAAAGAACAATGGTTAGAGGAAAAATGTCAGGATATAGAAGTCAAATTACATTTAGGGAGAATAGATGAGGCATATAGGATTGTTAAGAGATTTTTTGGACAAATAAAATCTAGAAGCAGTAAAATTAAAAATTTACTAGGGAGACAATTGATAAGAACGGAGGGGAAAATAGAACAATGGATTAATCATTTAGAAGATCTTTATGAAGGAAGCGATAATATAGGATTTTTAGAGAGGGAGGAAGATGTCAATGAAGAAGAATTGGGAGATTCAATTTTGAGATCAGAATTCGACAGGGCTTCAAAAGAATTGCAAAATAATCAAGCGCCAGGCATAGATGGCATGAGTGCGGAGCTTATAAAAGCCTCCAGTGAAGGAACTCGTGACGCGCTGTTTTGAATTGATTGGAGATATGTACGAAAAAGGAGAAGTACCCGAAGATTCCCAAAAGAATAAAATTGTCACTATCCCGAAAAAACAAGGGGCAGACAAATGCGAGAACTACAGAACGATCAGTTTAATTTCAAATGCTTCGAAAGTACTGACCAAAATTACATACAGGAGGATGGAAAATGAAATAGAGAGTAGACTGGCAGAAGATCAGTTCGGTTTCAGGAAAAATAGGGGAACGCGGGAAGCAATATTAGCACTCAGAACAGTCGTAGAGAAAAGTCTAGAGTTAAAAAAGTCTGTGTACATAGGTTTTGTAGATATACAAAAAGCATTCGACAATGTTGATTGGGAGAAAATGTTCATGATTGCGAAAAAGGTAGGGATTAATTTCAAGGATAGGAGAATAATATATAAATTATATAAGAATCAAACCGCAATAATAGAAATAGAGGGTCAAAAAGGAGAAGCACAAATTGAAAGAGGGGTGAGACAAGGATGCTCATTATCGCCATTGATTTTCAATTTGTATACAGGGTGGGGCATTTAAAGTGTCGCGGGCGTTTTTTCCAAAAATAAAATGAGATACGAGAAAATTTTTCGGACAAAAATTGTAGGGTATCGAGGGGGACATCCGATGGTGGCTTTGGCTTTGACCTCAAATCTCATCTTCAAGGGCATTCTGAGGTCAACTCTTGTTTTTTGAATAGCATCTAATATTTTTTACTGCAGATTTGGATTCTAGGTCAAACACCAAGAAACTTTTGTCTGAACCATTTTCCTGAAATCCGCAAAGATGGCGCTCTAATCGATATTGTTCCATACTGAATTTGACATTAGAATAACTCGAAAACGAAGGGTCTTGGAGGAGAATGTTTCGGACAAAAGTTGTCTGATTCCAAGGGGGACCCCTTGAACTGAAACGGAGGTGATGGGGTATAACAGACAAAACACAACACATTTCAATCGTCTACATCACTTGGATAATTTTAATGCAGTAGATGCTCAAAATGATGGCCTTCGACTTCAATACACATTTCAAAACGTTTTACAAAAGATTGCTGAACTCGTGCTAAAATATCTTCATTGATGCTCGCGCATGCATTGATGGTTCGTTGACGCATATTCTCAGGTGTAGTCGGTGCTTGTTGATAAACTGTATCTTTTATGTATCCCCATAAAAAAAAATCTGGAGAAGTAAGATCCGGAGAACGGGCAGGCCAATGAACTGGTCCACGACGTCCTATCCATCGTCCAGGATAATCTCTGTCCAATATTTCTCGAGCTGTGACTGCATAATGGGATGGACAACCATCGTGTTGATACCACATATTCAATCGTTCCTGAATAGTTATGTCTTCAAGTAATGTTGGAAGTACTTGATCTAAGAAATGTCTGTACTTCTCTCCATTTAGCATATCTGCGATGAAGTACGGTCCAATTACTCGAGATCGAAAAATACCACACCAAACATTCACAGGCCATTGTCTTTGATGCTCTACTTGACGTAACCATCTTGGATTTTCTGTCGCCCAGTAATGCATATTATGTCGATTTACTTGACCATGATTGGTGAACGTCGACTCATCAGAAAATAATATGTTGATGAAGTTGTTATTGTGCATTTGCGCTAGACCCCATCGACAAAACTGTACACGATTTTCGAAATCATCACCGTGTAGGTCTTGATGCAAACAAATGTGATACGGATGGAATTTGTGACGTTTCAGTATTCGAAGAACACTTCTTCGAGAAATTCCCGAATGGAGTTCAATTTCACGAGAGCTCACGTGTGGATTATTGGCTACTGCAGCTAGTACATTAACTTCCGCATTTTCTCCGCTAACAGTTCTCATTCGATGTCGTGTTTCCCTTGTAACACTTCCCGTTTCTGAGAATAATTTTGTAATGCGTTGAAAATACCTAATGGATGGCGTTGTTCTTTCAGGAAATCGTTCTGCATACAAGTCATAGGCTTGTCTGGGGTTCTTATGCACTTCACCGTAAATGTAGATCATATCGATCTTTTCAGAAACCGTGTATCGGATATCCATGATTTTCAATTTGTCATAAACCAAGTAATAATCAAATGTAACTGACAAACTGACTTTCAAAATCGTGAATTTTCACTGAACCCCGTCGTTTGTTTACATCGCGTGAGCTCTGAATGGTTGTAATGTAGACGATTGAAATGTGTTGTGTATTGACAACTTTTGTACCAAACATTCTTTTGCAAGACCCTTCGTTTTCGAGTTATTCGAATGTCAGATTCAAAATGGAACAATATCGATTAGAGCGCCATTTTTGCGGATTTCAGGAAAATGGTTCAGACAAAAGTTTCTTGGTTTTTGACCTAGAATCCAAATTTGCAGTAAAAAATATGAGATGCTATTCAAAAAACAAGAGTTGATCTCAGAATGCCCTTGAAGATGAGATTTGAGGTCAAAGCCAAGGCCACCATCGGATGTCCCCCTCGGTACCCTACAACTTTTGTCCGAAAAATTTTCTCGTATCTAACTTTATTTTTGGAAAAAACGCCCGCGATACTTTAAATGCCCCACCCTGTATAGAAGAAGCGATGAACGAAGTGAAGGAGCAAGTGCAATTGAAATTACAGATTGAAGGTGAAAATGTAAGCATGCTGAGATTTGCGGATGACATAGCTATATTAGCTACGAGTAGTGCAGAGTTAGGAAATACTCTCGACACGATGAAGACAATATCACAAGAAAACTATTGTATGAATATAAATAACGACAAAACAAAATTCATGATTTGTGCAACAGTGAAAACATCAAGGAGAACGAAAATCAAAATAGATGCAGGGACAATTCAGCAAGTCAAAGAATTCAAATATCTAGGGAGCATAATTACAGAAAACGGTGAAAGTGAGAGAGATATGAGAGCAAGAATAGCACAAGAAAAACAGGCTTTCCACCAAAAGAAACAGTTATTGTGTTCAAAGAATATCAGCTTAGCAGTAAGGAAGAAATTCTTGAAGAGTTACGTTTGGAGCACCGCATTATATGGTTGCGAAACTTGGACAATTGGAAAAACGGATCAACGAAGGCTGGAAGCTTTTGGAATATGGTGTTATAGAGGGATGCTTAGAGTAAAGTGGATAGAGAGAGTGAGAGATGAAGAAGTACTTGAGAACTGTGTCCGCCCGTTACCATTCATGGTAGAGTATCGTAAGGCCTAAATTCTTATGTCCGAATTTCAGAAGCCCGAAAGGCTATATGCCGGTAAGCCTGAAGTTGCATAACCCCAAATAAAACATTATGAGTTTTAGTATGAGTCAATTATCAGATACTTTTATACAATTTAAAAGTGAAATATACTTCTGTTGATGGTTTATCCCCTGGTGGAACGAAGCGACTGTCGTTTTGTTCAATGAAGCGACCTAGGAACGACCATAAAGCGACTTTGAGAAAAATTCGTGTTTTTTAAGAATAATTGAGCGTAGGGAAAAAATCGAAAAAGAATAATTAAGTAGAGGCTTTGATCTATCAATTGACATAAACATCATGCTGAAATTCGATGATTGAGGTACTGTTTGGATCGTTTGAAAAAAAGGAATTTTTGGAAGGTAATCGGCTCGCTACAACGGAACGCGTCGAGCGTGAGGGGCGGAGCTTGAGTAAAGGACACGTGGCGAAGAGGGGAGCGAGGGAGCAATTAATCACGCCTACCGAAGCAGGGACGCGGCAACGTAACAAGAACGACTAACAAACGACTTTCACATAATGTTCAGGTTGAATAAATTTGTCTTTCATATGATTGTTATTTCGGAATGCATGAGTATGTGTTCACTGAAAGGGCTATTAATATGTGAATTGAACGGATGGATACTAATTACGGGAAAAACTCAGAAAGAGTTCATTTTGGATTGGGAACGAGAAAACGACCTTAAAACGACCAAAGGGTGACTTTTTCGGAAATTCACTGATACTTTCGTTTTTTGATTTGATCGCGATCTCGTTGCGATTTGTGGTCTATATCTTACTTGAGGAAGGCTGTAACCGCATCATAATCCTATTGGAAGATTCACCTCAAGGTTAATTGTTCGCATATCGAGTGCAAACATACAAAGCGACTATGGAACGACCAACCGACGACTTTCGTATAAGTTTCAGGTTTCCCATTGTTTTTCATATTGTTACAATTTCAAATTGAAACAGCTGCTCACTGAATGTCCTATGGATATGTGAATCACGCGCATGGATAACAATCACGGGAAGAAATCGGAAAGAGTTCATTTTGGATTGGAAACGAGAAAACGACCGTAAAGCGACCAAAAGGTGACTTTTTCGGAAATTCACTGATACCGCGTTTTTTGATTTGATCGCGATCTCGTTGCGATTTGTGGTTTATATCTCACTTGAGGAAGGCTTTGATCGCATCATAATCCTATTGAAAGATTCACACTGTAAAAAAATTCCACCGGAAAATTCCAGTACATGTACTGGAAGCAATTAACCTGTACATGTACCGGAAAATTTTAGCACATTTGTACTGCAAAAATTCAGTATAAAAGTTATGGAATTTCAGCTCCAAAACTGGAAATTTTCTGAGCTTCAGTACTGGAATTTTCCAGTACATGAACTGGACTTCTCCAGGACAAGTACTGGAAAATTAATGCTGAAAATATCCATGAGAATTGAAAAAAAATTGCTCACGCAAAGTGGTTTCGCAGGATCCTTGTGTTTCAAGATGATTGAGGAACTTGATCGTTCATTTGGAAGGACAGCAACTCATGTCTACCTAGCGGGATTTGAACCTACACTTTTCTACCTGCCTACCAACTGAAACCTAAGACCTAACCGATGACCTGTAGCGCGACATGTTGGAAGGCCAGCTTGGGTTACTACATCATCATCATCATGAAGTAATCAGTCTTACGACTGGTTTGATGAAACCCTCCACCCCTGTCTATTATCCGCCAAACGTTTAATTTCTACATATCTACTACATCCCTTGTCTTGTACGATTTGCTTCATATAACTTGCTCTAGGTCTACCTTTACCAGTTTTACCATTCATTTTCCCTTCCAATATTGTTTTCAATAAACTCTCATGCCGTAATGTGTGTCCTATAAGATTGCTTCTCCTTTTCACGATGTATTTCAAAAGAATCCTTTCTTCATTTATCTGCTCGAGTACTTCTTCATTTTTGACTTTGTCTATCCATTTTATTCTGAGCATCCTCCTATAACACCACATTTCAAAAGCTTCAAGTCTTCGTTGATCAGTTCTCTCCATTGTCCAAGTTTCGCAACCATATAATGCTGTGCTCCAAACGTAACTCTTCAAGAATTTCTTCCTTACTGCTAAGCTCATATTCTTCGAACATAGTAACTGTTTCTTTTGGTGGAAAGCCTGTTTCCCTTGTGCTATTCTTGCTCTTATATCTTTTCCGCTTTTGCCGTTCTCTGTAATTATGCTTCCTAGATATTTGAATTCTTTCACCTGTTCAATCGTCTCGGTATCTATTTTGATTTTCGTTCTTCTAGCTGTTTTCGCTGCTGTACACATCATGGATTTTGTTTTGTCTTTATTTATATTCATACAATAGTTTTCCAATAATATTGTTCTCATAGTGTTGAGAATATTTTCTAACTCAGTACTACTCGTGGCCAATATAGCTATGTCATCCGCGAATCTCAACATACTTATATTTTCTCCCTGAATCTGTAATTTCGATTGAATTTCCTCCTTCACTCCGCCCTACTCCAAATGCCAGACAAATCCGGACAACTTTTCTAGCTGGATCTGTCTGGTTTTGTATGGTCTTGTCTGGTTTGCCAAATACAAGATTTGTGCCAAGTTTGAAATGAGTCAGGATTGATACGGCTTGCCAAAATGTCTGGTAGAATCCGGATTGTCGGGTGAAAATTATGTCAGTTTTTGTATGTAAAGAACATAATCGAAAGAAGTTGCTGTAATTGGCTAGGACTGGCATGAAGAAATACACTAAGAAACCGATTTTTTAGATTCAAAGAAAATTTCTTTGTCCTCATTCTGATAAATCTTGTTTTCAATAAAAAAAACATTATTCATTGAAATGGAAAAACTTTCCATTGAATTGAAATCATATTCTTCGAATTTAGGAAAGAATATATTTTTGTTTCAATTTGAAAAGTTTTGGTTTTAGTTTGATAACACTTTTCTCCATTGAACTGAATTTTCGTCCATTGAAAAGAAGATTTATTAGAATGAGGGCAAAGAAAATTTTCTTTTAATCTAAGAAATTGGGTTCTCAGTGTAGTGACAGGGTGATACCGGTTTGCCAGTAGAAGAAATTGTGCCAGATTTTATAGGACTCGCCGATTAAGAACTTCGTCAGAACTATTCAGTCAATCACGCATTCCTTGAATGAGAACGCACTCTCTGGAGTACCAACACTAAAAAACTCCTCAGTTGATCATCATATTTGCTGATAATGCCTGACCAGAAACGAGGATGGTTTCAACCGGTTCGCCGGTTTACCGGCACATGGGCGGTTTAGTAAGGCGCGCCTGCGTGGAAAGCTGACTGGAAAACACCGTGATTCACATATTCCTAAAATATGCAGATCTCATGAGGATTGCCAGGTTTTTGAAGTGCTCGGAAATATCCGGCCCGCCGACACAAAAACCTTCTCAGTTGTGCGTCAAATTTGCGGACAATGCCTGACAAAAAAAAGAGATGGTTTTGACCGGGTAGCCGGTGTACCAGCTCCCAGTAGGTTTTGTAAGGTTCGCCTGCGTGGAAAGCTGACTGGAAAACACCGTGATTCACATATTCCTGAAAATGTGCAGATGTAATGAGGATTGCCAGGTTTTTCAAGTGCCAAAAAATTGTAGAAAAAATAACACGTTTTCGTCAGAATGAAGTGAATTCCCTCAAGGGCGATATATTCCAGAGAAAATACTATATGGTCAGAAGTTTTTTGTTCAATACTATTCAGATTTCATAACATGAATAATCAATCGAATTTCGACAAAAAACATCCTCAAATATCTTATCTAAACTGTATATCGCAGTATAGAAAACCGGTCAATTCCGGACAAAATATTTTTGATAATATTTTTTGTTTGATCTCACTCGGACTTCACGGGCCGAAAAACCAGTCACGATCCGACGGAAAATATCCTCGAATATCTCATCTAAGCTGTATCTTGCAGTATGAACAACCGGTCGATTTCGGACAAAATATTTTTCGATGGATCTCATCCGGATTTCACAAGCCGAAAAAACAGCCTTAATCCGACGGAAAGTATCTTCGAATACTTCATCCAAGCTGTATTTTACAGTATGGAACACCGGTCAATAGCGGACAAAATATTTTTTGCCTGGTCTCACTTGGATTTCACAAGCCGAAAAACCAGTCACAATCCGCCGGAAACTACCCTCGAATATTTCATCCAAGCTGTATCTTACAGTATGGGAAACCGGTAAAAACCGGACGAAATATTTTTTGATTGATTTCACTCGGATTTCACAGGCCGAAAAACCAGTCACAATCCGACGGAAACTACCCTCGGATATTTCATTCAAGCTGTATCTTACAGTATGGAAAACCGGTCAATAGCGGACAAAATATTCCTTCCCTGGTCTCACTTGGATTTCACAAGCCGAAAAACCAGTCACAATCCGATGGAAAGCACCCTCGAATATTTCATCCAAGCGATATTTTACAGTATGGAAAACCGGTAAAAACCGGACAAAATATTTTTTGATTGATTTCACACGGATTTCACAGGCCGAAAAACCAGTCACTATCCGCCCGAAAAAATCATCGGGTATTCCATGCAATTTCTATTTGATTCACACAGCATGTCAAACCGGAGGAAAACTATCACAAAATATTTTGTCAGTATCGTCTGGAATTGTACGGGACAAAAACCGACTAAGAACCTGACAAAACCTGATGAAAAATTGTTTTATCTGGATTTGTCGGACATATCAAGCAAGTGCCGAGCCCGTCAGAGGCGGCTGAAATATATTTTGTCAGTATCGTCTGGAATTGTACGGGACAAAAACCGACTGGAAACCTGACAAAAAATCTTTTGTCTGGAACTGTCGGACATTTGGAGTAGGGCGTTCATTGCTTCCTCTATACACTGTTAGAAAAATCTGTTTGGAATTTAATATAAAAAGTTTGGAAGCAATTAACACACACAATTGTGTATCAATTTTCAAACATTTTGTATCCCAAAATAAAAGACAGAATTTTGAAATTCAAGCCACAACATTATAAAATTGATGTATGCTTGAATTTTCAACACTATATGACTTAATTTCCAAAATTCCTCCCAAATGTTTCATCATGTTATGGTGTGAAATTAATACAAAAAATGATGTAAAGATGTGAAATTACAATAATACATCAACAATGATTATTAAGTAAAATATTTATGCTTTGGCCCAAAATGTCTTTAAAAATAAAAAACTGAATTTTAAACAAAAATCATGTTTCGGAGGAGAACACTTGCAGATTGACGACCACGTTGTTCACTACGTTCTCATGTCATGGAGAGAAAATTGGAGACCTCGAAGAGAATCGAACCACCTAAACCAATCCCTACCTAATGTTGCGCGATCTACTATCCTAACGCCCTAACGACCTAAGCAAAACCGGCACCTACGTGGGTTGTTCGAAAAGATCAATGTAAATGACGTGGATATCTGATTCAATCCATCGGTTGAGTATAATAATCTATTAACCTCTGTGAAAACTGCAATTCGGTTGACAGATGTGAGGTGAAGTTTATGTGATAAAAAACAATGAATGAATTATTTTTGTGAAATGTGTGGTCGTTATTGTTTAATTATTATGTATTAAAAATCTTTTCAAGCGAAAGTTTAAAATAAATTTCCAAAAACTTGGATTATTCACATAAAGCTCGTTGGATGGTTTTACTCTTGAAGAGTACTGTCAAAGTTGACATTTGCAAATTGGAGAAAAAAGTCTTATTTTCTGTCTTGAATTTGTTATTAGAGTGGTGATAAACTTGTAGAAAGAGTTTGAAGGTTGGGTGAAATTCATATTGATCAGGAGCGTCGAAACCGTATTGCAAAACTTGGAAAATCTGTTAACGTAGCTGACAATACTGGGGTATCGAGTCAGCTTTTCCTTACTACATGAAGTCTAGGCAGGAGGAATGTATCAAAATTCAGTGGATTCAAGTTGGTGTTGAGTGAGAGAAGACAGAAATATTCATTGGATTTCATTGGTTACTATAAAAATGTCAACAAATAAGGAAAGGCTATGTAGGACTCACTGTATCGTCTTTTAATATTTTTGTTTCAATAATGTTGTATCATGCTGCTACGGATGAATGTTATTATATTTGTGGAACAGGTTCAATACACTTGTTCCTTCAACTTATTTTAAGAAAATACAAAAATGTCCACAATGCAAAATTATTGAAACAAAAATAATGAAAGACGATACAGTGAGTCCTACATAGCCGTTCCTTATTTGCCAACATTTTTATAATAACCAATAAAATCCAATGAATATTTCTATCCTCTCTTACTTGACACCAACTTGAATTCACTGAATTTTGATACATTCCTCCTGCCTAGATTTCATGTAGTAAGGAAAAGCTGACTCGATACCCCAGTATTGTCAGCTACGTTAACAGATTTTCCAAGTTTTGCAATACGGTTTTGACTTTCCTGATCAATATGGATTCCACCCAACCTTCAAACTCTGCCTACAAGTTTGTCACTACTCTAATAACAAATTCAAGACAGAAAATAAGACTTTTTTCTCCAATTTGCAACTGTCAACTTTGACGGTACTCTTCAAGAGTAAAACCATCCAACGAGTTTTATGTGAATAATCCAAGTTTTTGGAAATTTATTTTAAACATTCGCTTAAAATACTTTTGATTAAATGAGTTCTTCATGACTCATATTACTACAAAAATGATTTGATCTCTGAGGTTTTTCTGAGAAATATTGATGTAAGTATTTGAACAAAACTCATTCTCGCTGCATCAAGAAATTATGATTTTTTACATATTACAACAGCTATGACTGATTCAATAATTCCTGTTGCACTGGATAATAGATTTTTTTAATACATATTAATTAAGAACTAACGATCACACCTTTGACTATATAAGTATGGACTGCTAGGAACCAACTTTGCAGGCGATGACAAGACCAAAGCGCCGCCGTTACCTACGTCGGTTGTGTACTACAGTTGTTGGGTTTATACCAACAATATCAAGTGGACGCTGTGGTGACCGGATCAAAAAATCATTAAATTATATTAAAAATAGAAACGTGAAGATGGTGCTCTACTGCTTTGTGAAGGGGTGTAATTCTACACAATATAGAAGTAAAAATAGAGAAAATAATTCAAGTGCATCGTTGTTCGGGTAAGTTATTATTCATAACCTCAAATATCTCAATAAATGATATATATATGTTTAATAAACAATGTTTAAAATGATTCATGAGGTTAAATTATTTATAACCATTTTATTATATGCTCAGTATATGTATATCCTGATATTTCAATTTCATTGGATTTCTCTTTACTTTCTTCGTTTGTTCAAGATATTCCTTACTCAAAGTGTCCTATATTTTCTTTGAATGTTGCTACATTCAACAAAAAAAAAGGTACTTTATCAACCCTGCATTTCATTTATTGAACTGTGTTGAATTACAATCAATAATTAACATGGAATTTCTGCTTCGCATGTGAATACAAGTTCTAATATTTGAATAGCCCGCGCATTTAGGTTTTGACGCTAATTTCATTCTTGCGAGGTATATCGAAGATGTTGTCATCGCAACTCAAGTGGATTTCTGAGGAGAAGGGGTAGGCACTAGCAGTCCATACTTATATAGTCAAAGGATCACACATTTCACGAAAATAATTAATTTTTATTTTTCAATTCAAAGAAGTCAACGACCTCATATCCGTAAACTATATTTCAATTCTAAAATACAAACAGATTTGTTACATCTTCTTTCTCATTTATATCACCTGTAATTATGTGTAAAAATTAATGGAAAAACCTGTTCAGCTGTTTAAAAATCTTTATGAAATACGTGCTGTATGGGTACTGAAATTTCCGATATCAAGTGTGAACAATATTTTATTCATTTTAGAATTGAAAAGTTCATTCTTCTCCATTTTATATATATTTTAGTAAGCACTTGTATAATTATTAGAGATGGTTTTACTCCACATTATCAATTACTTCAACTTATTACATACTACTAAGTAGCTCACTAGTTTTGACCAACCAACGCTAGTTGGATTCAACTCATCGGTAATTGACCAGTACCTCGCTAGTTTTTTGTGCTCAGTTTTTCCTCTCTAGCGCCTCATCAGTCATAGGAAAAAATTTGTGAAATTTCTACCAGGGGTGATTTGATTTTACGATGAATTTCACAGATTCTTCCTTGAAAATTTCAGGGTGTTTCATAGATTCAGTTCAAAGAGATCTTACAGAAAAAATATTCACTCGAATGATAAGTTGGTATTTCTTGAAGCATAATTTTCATCAATAACGCAAGCAATTCTCAAGATGCAAGGGAAATGTCTCGAATTTCTTAAATTTTCATACATGATCTTTCCAATGATATTTACTTTTTGAATTCACTCATTACGGCAATGCGATAAGAATGATTCACACACCAATTATAAACCCTCTTTCTGCATGTCTAAATAAGAACATGGTCTATGGCTCAGTGGTAAATCTTTGGCTTCGACACCGAAAAGGCCCACGTTCGATTCAAACTGCAGAAGAAAAACTTTTTCCATCTTTCGAGATTTTATTATTTTTTTTTTTTTCATATTCAATTAGATATTGAATCAGCACCATTTTTTGGAGGGAGGACCACCATATATCCCAGATAACATGTAGGCTTGTCATAACCCTGTCACACTTGTCATTCGATTGTTTTTGGCTTGTTATTGACAACCTTGTCAGTGTAAGGTTGCTACAGCCCTGCTGCAATGGTTTTGTAAGCTTGTACCCTTGTCGTGTGTCAACTAGGAGGCTTATATCAACCTTGTCACAAGCAAGGTTAAATTGCTATCCGGGATGAGGGTTTTTAGAAGTGAAAACACCATGAACACGTGTTTATATATTTTTTGTCCTTGGCAAAAACTCCTAGATTTTATCTAAGAAATAGTCTAGGAAAATATCTAAGAAAATGTCTAGGAAAAAATCTAGGGAAAAGCTTAGGAAAATTTTTCCTACGGGGTGTGCCTTTTTTCAATACTATGTTTTACCATTGAAGTTATCGTACATATTGAACAAGTGATAATTAGATGCGCAAAGTGTAATTGCGCATTGATTTCATGTACATTATGACAATTCAATATGTACATTTATGAATTTTCATAAACTGTGATGAATATCAAAAACGTTGTTTGGAATTTGAGAAATATGTGATTGATTTTCCAATATTCAAATAAATACAGAAATTCAATATCTACAGTTATGAATTTTCACAAACTGTTATGAATTTCAAAATTTTTGTTTGAAATTCATGAAATATGTGATTGATTTTCCAACATCCAAATATGGAATACAATTCATATAGCGCCCTTGAAAATTAATGTACTTTTTTCTATGAACGTATATTAAATTCACAAACATTTTTAACAGTGTATATAAATTGAAAATCAGTGGCGATAATGAGCATCCTTGTCTCACCCTCTTCTTATTTGTGCTTCCCTTCCTGACCCTCTATGTCTATTATTGCACTTTGATTCTTATATAATTCGTATATTATTCTTCTATCTTTATAATTTATTCCCACCTTTTTCAGGATCGCAAACATCTTCTCCCAGTCCACATTATCGAAAGCCTTTTGTATATCTACAAAACCTATGTACACAGATTTCTTCAGCGCTATCCATTTCTCTTTTAATCTAAGAAATTGGGTTCTCAGTGTAGTGACAGGGTGATACCGGTTTGCCAGTAGAAGAAATTGTGCCAGATTTTATAGGACTCGCCGATTAAGAACTTCGTCAGAACTATTCAGTCAATCACGCATTCCTTGAATGAGAACGCACTCTCTGGAGTACCAACACTAAAAAACTCCTCAGTTGATCATCATATTTGCTGATAATGCCTGACCAGAAACGAGGATGGTTTCAACCGGTTCGCCGGTTTACCGGCACATGGGCGGTTTAGTAAGGCGCGCCTGCGTGGAAAGCTGACTGGAAAACACCGTGATTCACATATTCCTAAAATATGCAGATCTCATGAGGATTGCCAGGTTTTTGAAGTGCTCGGAAATATCCGGCCCGCCGACACAAAAACCTTCTCAGTTGTGCGTCAAATTTGCGGACAATGCCTGACAAAAAGAGATGGTTTTGACCGGGTAGCCGGTGTACCAGCTCCCAGTAGGTTTTGTAAGGTTCGCCTGCGTGGAAAGCTGACTGGAAAACACCGTGATTCACATATTCCTGAAAATGTGCAGATGTAATGAGGATTGCCAGGTTTTTCAAGTGCCAAAAAATTGTAGAAAAAATAACACGTTTTCGTCAGAATGAAGTGAATTCCCTCAAGGGCGATATATTCCAGAGAAAATACTATATGGTCAGAAGTTTTTTGTTCAATACTATTCAGATTTCATAACATGAATAATCAATCGAATTTCGACAAAAAACATCCTCAAATATCTTATCTAAACTGTATATCGCAGTATAGAAAACCGGTCAATTCCGGACAAAATATTTTTGATAATATTTTTTGTTTGATCTCACTCGGACTTCACGGGCCGAAAAACCAGTCACGATCCGACGGAAAATATCCTCGAATATCTCATCTAAGCTGTATCTTGCAGTATGAACAACCGGTCGATTTCGGACAAAATATTTTTCGATGGATCTCATCCGGATTTCACAAGCCGAAAAAACAGCCTTAATCCGACGGAAAGTATCTTCGAATACTTCATCCAAGCTGTATTTTACAGTATGGAACACCGGTCAATAGCGGACAAAATATTTTTTGCCTGGTCTCACTTGGATTTCACAAGCCGAAAAACCAGTCACAATCCGCCGGAAACTACCCTCGAATATTTCATCCAAGCTGTATCTTACAGTATGGGAAACCGGTAAAAACCGGACGAAATATTTTTTGATTGATTTCACTCGGATTTCACAGGCCGAAAAACCAGTCACAATCCGACGGAAACTACCCTCGGATATTTCATTCAAGCTGTATCTTACAGTATGGAAAACCGGTCAATAGCGGACAAAATATTCCTTCCTGGTCTCACTTGGATTTCACAAGCCGAAAAACCAGTCACAATCCGATGGAAAGCACCCTCGAATATTTCATCCAAGCGATATTTTACAGTATGGAAAACCGGTAAAAACCGGACAAAATATTTTTTGATTGATTTCACACGGATTTCACAGGCCGAAAAACCAGTCACTATCCGCCCGAAAAAATCATCGGGTATTCCATGCAATTTCTATTTGATTCACACAGCATGTCAAACCGGAGGAAAACTATCACAAAATATTTTGTCAGTATCGTCTGGAATTGTACGGGACAAAAACCGACTAAGAACCTGACAAAACCTGATGAAAAATTGTTTTATCTGGATTTGTCGGACATATCAAGCAAGTGCCGAGCCCGTCAGAGGCGGCTGAAATATATTTTGTCAGTATCGTCTGGAATTGTACGGGACAAAAACCGACTGGAAACCTGACAAAAAATCTTTTGTCTGGAACTGTCGGACATTTGGAGTAGGGCGTTCATTGCTTCCTCTATACACTGTTAGAAAAATCTGTTTGGAATTTAATATAAAAAGTTTGGAAGCAATTAACACACACAATTGTGTATCAATTTTCAAACATTTTTGTATCCCAAAAATAAAAGACAGAATTTTGAAATTCAAGCCACAACATTATAAAAATTGATGTATGCATGAATTTTCAACACTATATGACTTAATTTCCAAAATTCCTCCCAAATGTTTCATCATGTTATGGTGTGAAATTAATACAAAAAATGATGTAAAGATGTGAAATTACAATAATACATCAACAATGATTATTAAGTAAAATATTTATGCTTTGGCCCAAAATGTCTTTAAAAATAAAAAACTGAATTTTAAACAAAAATCATGTTTCGGAGGAGAACACTTGCAGATTGACGACCACGTTGTTCACTACGTTCTCATGTCATGGAGAGAAAATTGGAGACCTCGAAGAGAATCGAACCACCTAAACCAATCCCTACCTAATGTTGCGCGATCTACTATCCTAACGCCCTAACGACCTAAGCAAAACCGGCACCTACGTGGGTTGTTCGAAAAGATCAATGTAAATGACGTGGATATCTGATTCAATCCATCGGTTGAGTATAATAATCTATTAACCTCTGTGAAAACTGCAATTCGGTTGACAGATGTGAGGTGAAGTTTATGTGATAAAAAACAATGAATGAATTATTTTTGTGAAATGTGTGGTCGTTATTGTTTAATTATTATGTATTAAAAATCTTTTCAAGCGAAAGTTTAAAATAAATTTCCAAAAACTTGGATTATTCACATAAAGCTCGTTGGATGGTTTTACTCTTGAAGAGTACTGTCAAAGTTGACATTTGCAAATTGGAGAAAAAAGTCTTATTTTCTGTCTTGAATTTGTTATTAGAGTGGTGATAAACTTGTAGAAAGAGTTTGAAGGTTGGGTGAAATTCATATTGATCAGGAGCGTCGAAACCGTATTGCAAAACTTGGAAAATCTGTTAACGTAGCTGACAATACTGGGGTATCGAGTCAGCTTTTCCTTACTACATGAAGTCTAGGCAGGAGGAATGTATCAAAATTCAGTGGATTCAAGTTGGTGTTGAGTGAGAGAAGACAGAAATATTCATTGGATTTCATTGGTTACTATAAAAATGTCAACAAATAAGGAAAGGCTATGTAGGACTCACTGTATCGTCTTTTAATATTTTTGTTTCAATAATGTTGTATCATGCTGCTACGGATGAATGTTATTATATTTGTGGAACAGGTTCAATACACTTGTTCCTTCAACTTATTTTAAGAAAATACAAAAATGTCCACAATGCAAAATTATTGAAACAAAAATAATGAAAGACGATACAGTGAGTCCTACATAGCCGTTCCTTATTTGCCAACATTTTTATAATAACCAATAAAATCCAATGAATATTTCTATCCTCTCTTACTTGACACCAACTTGAATTCACTGAATTTTGATACATTCCTCCTGCCTAGATTTCATGTAGTAAGGAAAAGCTGACTCGATACCCCAGTATTGTCAGCTACGTTAACAGATTTTCCAAGTTTTGCAATACGGTTTTGACTTTCCTGATCAATATGGATTCCACCCAACCTTCAAACTCTGCCTACAAGTTTGTCACTACTCTAATAACAAATTCAAGACAGAAAATAAGACTTTTTTCTCCAATTTGCAACTGTCAACTTTGACGGTACTCTTCAAGAGTAAAACCATCCAACGAGTTTTATGTGAATAATCCAAGTTTTTGGAAATTTATTTTAAACATTCGCTTAAAATACTTTTGATTAAATGAGTTCTTCATGACTCATATTACTACAAAAATGATTTGATCTCTGAGGTTTTTCTGAGAAATATTGATGTAAGTATTTGAACAAAACTCATTCTCGCTGCATCAAGAAATTATGATTTTTTACATATTACAACAGCTATGACTGATTCAATAATTCCTGTTGCACTGGATAATAGATTTTTTTAATACATATTAATTAAGAACTAACGATCACACCTTTGACTATATAAGTATGGACTGCTAGGAACCAACTTTGCAGGCGATGACAAGACCAAAGCGCCGCCGTTACCTACGTCGGTTGTGTGTACTACAGTTGTTGGGTTTATACCAACAATATCAAGTGGACGCTGTGGTGACCGGATCAAAAAAATCATTAAATTATATTAAAAAAATAGAAACGTGAAGATGGTGCTCTACTGCTTTGTGAAGGGGTGTAATTCTACACAATATAGAAGTAAAAATAGAGAAAATAATTCAAGTGCATCGTTGTTCGGGTAAGTTATTATTCATAACCTCAAATATCTCAATAAATGATATATATATGTTTAATAAACAATGTTTAAAATGATTCATGAGGTTAAATTATTTATAACCATTTTATTATATGCTCAGTATATGTATATCCTGATATTTCAATTTCATTGGATTTCTCTTTACTTTCTTCGTTTGTTCAAGATATTCCTTACTCAAAGTGTCCTATATTTTCTTTGAATGTTGCTACATTCAACAAAAAAAAAGGTACTTTATCAACCCTGCATTTCATTTATTGAACTGTGTTGAATTACAATCAATAATTAACATGGAATTTCTGCTTCGCATGTGAATACAAGTTCTAATATTTGAATAGCCCGCGCATTTAGGTTTTGACGCTAATTTCATTCTTGCGAGGTATATCGAAGATGTTGTCATCGCAACTCAAGTGGATTTCTGAGGAGAAGGGGTAGGCACTAGCAGTCCATACTTATATAGTCAAAGGATCACACATTTCACGAAAATAATTAATTTTTATTTTTCAATTCAAAGAAGTCAACGACCTCATATCCGTAAACTATATTTCAATTCTAAAATACAAACAGATTTGTTACATCTTCTTTCTCATTTATATCACCTGTAATTATGTGTAAAAATTAATGGAAAAACCTGTTCAGCTGTTTAAAAATCTTTATGAAATACGTGCTGTATGGGTACTGAAATTTCCGATATCAAGTGTGAACAATATTTTATTCATTTTAGAATTGAAAAGTTCATTCTTCTCCATTTTATATATATTTTAGTAAGCACTTGTATAATTATTAGAGATGGTTTTACTCCACATTATCAATTACTTCAACTTATTACATACTACTAAGTAGCTCACTAGTTTTGACCAACCAACGCTAGTTGGATTCAACTCATCGGTAATTGACCAGTACCTCGCTAGTTTTTTGTGCTCAGTTTTTCCTCTCTAGCGCCTCATCAGTCATAGGAAAAAATTTGTGAAATTTCTACCAGGGGTGATTTGATTTTACGATGAATTTCACAGATTCTTCCTTGAAAATTTCAGGGTGTTTCATAGATTCAGTTCAAAGAGATCTTACAGAAAAAATATTCACTCGAATGATAAGTTGGTATTTCTTGAAGCATAATTTTCATCAATAACGCAAGCAATTCTCAAGATGCAAGGGAAATGTCTCGAATTTCTTAAATTTTCATACATGATCTTTCCAATGATATTTACTTTTTGAATTCACTCATTACGGCAATGCGATAAGAATGATTCACACACCAATTATAAACCCTCTTTCTGCATGTCTAAATAAGAACATGGTCTATGGCTCAGTGGTAAATCTTTGGCTTCGACACCGAAAAGGCCCACGTTCGATTCAAACTGCAGAAGAAAAACTTTTTCCATCTTTCGAGATTTTATTATTTTTTTTTTTTTCATATTCAATTAGATATTGAATCAGCACCATTTTTTGGAGGGAGGACCACCATATATCCCAGATAACATGTAGGCTTGTCATAACCCTGTCACACTTGTCATTCGATTGTTTTTGGCTTGTTATTGACAACCTTGTCAGTGTAAGGTTGCTACAGCCCTGCTGCAATGGTTTTGTAAGCTTGTACCCTTGTCGTGTGTCAACTAGGAGGCTTATATCAACCTTGTCACAAGCAAGGTTAAATTGCTATCCGGGATGAGGGTTTTTAGAAGTGAAAACACCATGAACACGTGTTTATATATTTTTTGTCCTTGGCAAAAACTCCTAGATTTTATCTAAGAAATAGTCTAGGAAAATATCTAAGAAAATGTCTAGGAAAAAATCTAGGGAAAAGCTTAGGAAAATTTTTCCTACGGGGTGTGCCTTTTTTCAATACTATGTTTTACCATTGAAGTTATCGTACATATTGAACAAGTGATAATTAGATGCGCAAAGTGTAATTGCGCATTGATTTCATGTACATTATGACAATTCAATATGTACATTTATGAATTTTCATAAACTGTGATGAATATCAAAAACGTTGTTTGGAATTTGAGAAATATGTGATTGATTTTCCAATATTCAAATAAATACAGAAATTCAATATCTACAGTTATGAATTTTCACAAACTGTTATGAATTTCAAAATTTTTGTTTGAAATTCATGAAATATGTGATTGATTTTCCAACATCCAAATATGGAATACAATTCATATAGCGCCCTTGAAAATTAATGTACTTTTTTCTATGAACGTATATTAAATTCACAAACATTTTTAACAGTGTATATAAATTGAAAATCAGTGGCGATAATGAGCATCCTTGTCTCACCCCTCTTCTTATTTGTGCTTCCCCTTCCTGACCCTCTATGTCTATTATTGCACTTTGATTCTTATATAATTCGTATATTATTCTTCTATCTTTATAATTTATTCCCACCTTTTTCAGGATCGCAAACATCTTCTCCCAGTCCACATTATCGAAAGCCTTTTGTATATCTACAAAACCTATGTACACAGATTTCTTCAGCGCTATCCATTTCTCTATTACTGCCCTGAGTGCTAAGATTGCTTCTCGCGTTCCCCTATTTTTTCTAAAACCAAACTGATCTTCTGCCAATCTACTCTCTATTTTATTTTCCATCCTCCTGTATATAATTTTGGTCAGTATTTTTGAAGCATGTGAAGTTAAACTGATCGTTCTGTAGTTCTCGCATTTGTCTGCCCCTTGTTTTTTCGGGATAGCGACAATTTCATTCTTTTGGGAATCTTCGGGTACTTCTCCTTTTTCGTACATATCTCCAATCAATTCAAACAGTGCGTCACGAGTTCCTTCACTGGAGGCTTTTATACGCTCCGCACTTATGCCATCTATGCCTGGCGCTTGATTACTTTGCAATTCTTTTGAAGCCCTGTCGAATTCTGATCTCCAAATTGAATCTCCCAATTCTTCTTCATTGACATCTTCCTCCTTCTCTAAAAGTGCTATATCATCGTTTCCTCTATACAAGTCTTCCGAATGATTGATCCACTGTTCTATTTTCTCTTCCGTTTTTATCAATTGTCGTCCTAGAGAGTTTCTAATCTTATTGCTTCTAGATTCAATTTGTCCAATCTCTTAATAATCCTATATGCTTCATCTATTTTTCCTAAATGCAATCTTATTTCTATTTCCTGACATTTCTCTTCTAACCACTGTTCTTTTGCTTTCCTTGATTCTTTTATTATTTCATTTCTCAATCATTTGTATCGTTGCTAGCCTTCTTGGCTATCATTATTCTTGTATTTTCTTCTTTCATTTATCAATTCTAAAATTTCTCCCGTTATCCATGGGTTTTTAGGTTCTACTCCATCATTCTTCAAAATCTTATCCGCACATTCTCTTATATTCCCCTCCATCTTTGTCCATCTCCTCTCTATTCCCAAGTCTTTCTCTTCTTGATCTCCCAATTTTTCATCCAACATTTTCTCGAATGCCTCATGTGTTTGTTGTTGCTTGAGGTTCTTCAAATTCCATCTTTTCTGAATTTTCCTTTTCTTCTTCAGAGCTTTGAACTTCAAAGAACATTTCATGAACAACATATTGTGATCACTATCTATATCTGCACCGGGATAAGTTTTACAGTTTTTCACTTGGTTTCTAAATCTTTGTTTCACTAATATGTAATCAATTTGGTATCTTGCTGTATCTCATGGCATTTCCCAAGTGTAGATGCTTCTTGGATGATTTTCGAATGAAGTGTTTGTGATAACCATCATATGATTTTCACAAAATTCGACTGAACGTTGTCCTCTATCGTTCCTCCTCCCTAACGCGAAATCTCCTATAATGTTGTCCTCTTTTCCTTGTCCTACTACCGCATTCCAATCCCCCATCACTATCAAATTCTCTTCTCCCTTCACATATTCTATCACTTCTTCTATTTCTTCGTACGTTTTTCCAATATCTTCCTCCGAATATGCAGATGTGGGCATGTATACTTGGACTATGACTGTGTCTACCGGTTTTGTTCTGATTCTAACCATCATCACACGTTCATTATGTTGCAAATAATTTTCTATTCTATTTCCTACTCTTTTATGCATTACAATTCCTACACCTGCTTGACCGTTCTTTGATCCTGTATGAATTATTCTATAATCCCCACTCCAGCAATCGCCCTCTTGTGGCCATCTCATTTCGCTAATCCCCATTACGTCTATATTCAACCTATTCATTTCTAATTTCAAATTTTCTAATTTTCCCGCTTGCCTCAGTGATCTAACATTCCACGCTCCGACTCGAAGAATGTTGTTTCTTTTCCCTATCCTATTCTTCGGTTTTCGTTCCTTGCTGATGAAGCTTCCTCGAGCAGCCTCCACCCGGAGATTCGAACGGGAGACTAGTTTACCTCCGGAATATTTTACCCGAGAGAGCGCCATCATGTATTTATTAATTTGTTTGTTTATTTTTGTTACATAATATTCCAGGTTAGGAAAAGGTGTCATTTCCTCGAGAAGTATTGAAAAATGTCAAGGAAGGTAGTTTCCCCTTGCTTTCCTTCCGTTCAATTTTGCCGATGTTTCTGGCATTAGGATGATTTCGTTTCTCTCAGTTTGTATTCTTTCTCTTGAGTAGTTTATTCCACTCAAAAAAAAGATCCAACTCTGAGATACTTATCCTCCTCACCACGTAAAGAAAGCAGATACTACCAGGGATGGATAAAAAGGATATCAAGGACAGGTATCATGAATATCCCCCTGGGAGACCCGCAATCATCCACGGGGAGGTGGGTTACTACATATGCTCCATATATATCTAGAATACACAAGAGAATAAGTCTTCGAAAAACCTCATATATCAATTTTATTTGCTACAATAATCACAATTATCATTCAAAATCTCAATCAGGAAATTTTTAACATAAAGACTTGAAATTTTTCCTGCCAGAAATGACGAAGTCTAATAGAAGTGGAAAATTTCAGTGCAACAGTGATTAAATTTCAGCATAACTGGAAAATTCGGTTGCATAGCAACTGGATAATTCCATTACACGACCTGAAAATTGCAGTTCGAAACCTGTATAATTCAATTGCATAGCAACTGGAAAATTCCATCACAAAAGCTGAGAATTGTAGTTAAACACCTGTATAATTACAGTATACCAACGATTAGGTTTCTTTTCCTAAATTCGAAATTTTTCCCAAGTCCTTTTTGAGGGGATACTTTTTTCTGGTGCAAAAGAACCATGAAATTGTAGTACGCGCGGGTGAAATGTTCGCGAAATCATGGCAACATTTCAGTACATCATCTGAAACTTGAAAATTCCAGTACAAGGACTGAATTTTCAGTTATGCTGGGTGAATTTTCAGTACCGTACCAACAAAATCTCTGTACATGTACTGGAATATCCATATTCCAGTACTAGCACCGGAAATTCCCAGCCCAGTTGCACAGTGAATTTCCAGTTTTTTTTTCACAGTGCATCTCAAGGTTAATTGTTCGCAAATCCAGTGCGAACATACAAAGCGACTATGAAACGACCAACCGACGACTGGCGTATATACGGTCGTTTTCTCGTTTCCAATCCAAAATGAACTCTTTCCGATTTCTTCCCGTGATTGTTATCCATGCGCGTGATTCACATATCCATAGGACATTCAGTGAGCAGCTGATTCAATTTGAAATTGTAGCAATATGAAAAACAATGGGAAACCTGAAACTTATACGAAAGTCGTCGGTTGGACGTTTCATAGTCGCTTTGTATCTTCGCACTCGATTTGCGAACAATTAACCTTGAGGTGAATCTTCTAATAGGATTATGATGCGGTCACAGCCTTCCTCAAGTAAGATATAGACCACAAATCGCAACAAGATCGCGATCAAATCAAAAAACGAAAGTATTAGTGAATTTCCGGAAAAGTCACCCTTTGGTCGTTTTAAGGTCGTTTTCTCGTTCCCAATCCAAAATGAACTCTTTCTGAGTTTTTCCCGTAATTAGTATCCATCCGTTCAATTCACATATCAATAGCCCTTTCAGTGAACACATACTCATCCATTCCGAAATAACAATCATATGAAAGACAAATTTATTCAACCTGAACATTATGTGAAAGTCGTTTGTTAGTCGTTCTTGTTACGTTGCTGCGTCACCCTTTGGTCGTTTTGAGGTCGCGTTACGGTTGTTTTCTCGTTTCCAATTCAAATTGAACTCTTTCCGATTTCTTCCCGTGATTGTTATCCATGCGCGTGATTCACATATCCATAGGACATTCAGTGAGCAGCTGATTCAATTTGAAATTGTAACAATATGAAAAACAATGGGAAACCTGAAACTTATACGAAAGTCGTCGGTTGGTCGTTACATAGTCGCTTTGTATGTTCGCACTCGATATGGAAACAATTAACCTTGAGGTGAATCTTCCAATAGGATTATGATGCGGTTACACCCTTCCTCAAGTAAGATATAAACCACAAATCGCAGAGAGATCGCGATCAGATCAAAAAACGAAAGCATCAGTGAATTCCCGGAAAAGTCACCTTTTGGTCGTTTTAAGGTCGTTTTCTCATTCCCAATCCAAAATGAACTCTTTCTGAGTTTTTCCCGTAATTAGTACCCATCCGTTCAATTCACATATCAATAGCCCTTTCAGTGAGCAGCTGTTTCAATTTGGAGTTGTAACGATATGAAAAACAATGGGAAACCTGAAACTTATACGAAAGTCGTCGGTTGGTCGTTCCATAGTCGCTTTGTATGTTCGCACTCGATATGCGAACAATTAACCCTGAGGTGAATCTTCCAATAGGATTATGATGCGGTTACAGCCTTCCTCAAGTAAGATATAAACCACAAATTGTCCACGAGATCGCGATCAAATCAAAAAACGAAAGTATCAGTGAATTTCTGAAAAAGTCACCCTTTGGTCGTTTCAAGGCCGCTTTACGGTCGTTTTCTCGTTTCCAATCCAAAATGAACTCTTTCCGATTACTTCCCGTGATTGTTATCCATGCGCGTGATTTATATATTCATAGGGCATTCAGTAAGCAGCTGATTCAATTTGAAATTGTAACAATATGAAAAACAATGGGAAACCTGAAACTTATACGAACGTCGTCGGTTGGTCGTTTCATAGTCGCTTTATATGTCCGCACTTGATTTGCGAATAATTAACCCTGAGGTGAATCTTCCAATAGGCTTATGATGCGGTTACAGCCTTCCTCAAGTAAGATATAAACCACAAATTGTCAACGTGATCGCGATTAAATCAAAAAACGAAAGTATCAGTGAATTTTCGAAAAAGTCATCTTTTGGTCGCTTTCTCGTTTCCAATCCAAAATGAACTCTTTCCGATTTCTTCCCGTGATTGTTATCCATGCGCGTGATTCACATATCCATAGGACATTCAGTGAGCAGCTGATTCAATTTAAAATTGTAACAATATGAAAAACAATGGGAAACCTGAAACTTATACGAAAGTCGTCGGTTGGTCGTTCCATAGTCGCTTTGTATGTTCGCACTCGATATGCGAACAATTAACCTTGAGGTGAATCTTCCAATAGGATTATGATGCGGTTACACCCTTCCTCAAGTAAGATATAAACCACAAATCGCGACGAGATCGCGATCAAATCAAAAAACGAAAGCATCAGTGAATTCCCGAAAAAGTCACCTTTTGGTCGTTTTAAGGTCGTTTTCTCATTCTCAATCCAAAATGAACTCTTTCAGAGTTTTTCCCGTAATTAGTATCCATCCATTCAATTCACATATCAATAACCCTTTCAGTGAACACATACTCATGCATTCCGAAATAACAATCATATGAAAGACAAATTTATTTAACCTGAACATTATGTGAAAGTCGTTTGTTAGTCGTTCCAGGGTCGTTTCGTCGTTCTTGTTACGTTGCCGCGTCCCTGCTCCAGTAGGCGTGATTAGTTATTCCCTCGCTCCCCTCTTCGCCACGTGTCTTTTACTCAAGCTCCGCCCCTCACGCTCAACGCGTTCCGTTGTACCGAGCCGATTTCCTCCCAAAAATTCCTCTTGTTCAAACGATCCAAACAGTACCTCAATCATCGAATTTCAGCATGATGTGTATGTCAATTGATAGATCAAAGCCTCTACTTAATGATGCTTTTTTGATTTTTTCCCTACGCTCAATTATTCTTAAAAAACACGAATTTTCCTCAAAGTCGCTTTATGGTCGTTCCTAGGTCGCTTTATTGAACAAAACGACAGTCGTTCCATGGTCGTTCAGTTCCACCAGGGTCGATGCTCTAAATTATTTCGAAGTATCTATTAATCACAGTGCTCCTGAATGGAACGAAAGTTTGACAAAAATGTCGACAAAAACTGGTTGGATATCCCTTCTCACCATCCCCAAAATAGTCGGAAAACATGGAAACCAAAATCATTTCCGTTTTTTCTCGTTAGCAAATACAAATTCTGTGTTTTTTCGCTTTTTACCAGAAAGTAAAGTGATGGTTGTAAAATTTGTGTGTGTGCGCGCGCGCGTGTGTGTGTGTGTGTGTGTGAATGAATTCTCCAATTTTCAATATTGTTCAATGAGGTAAATACTAGAAGAAATCATTTGAATATTCCATTTCATGAACTACTGCATCGCAAAATACATTCGTGAATTACAAAAAATTCTACACGGAAAAATCAGTATCGTTATGGTAACTATATTATGGTGTCCATAACCTCATGGTATTGACCCGTACATAACACAAAGTAAATAAATGTCGCAGCTATGCCGGTATAGGTGTAGCAACGATACTGCGGTTAGAAACACGGCATAGCTTCGTTGTCATAACGATTCGCATCATTATCATAATACTGAAGTTGATTGATGATTCTATATCGGTCTAATACCAATATGGAATTTTCCGTGTAGAATCACACCGATTTTTATCATGAAAAAATTATGGGAATTCAACATTCCCTGGTTTATACTAAGTTCTAGCAAAAATGTAGTAGATTCAACTGCACATGGAGTTGGATACGGCAAATCTCGCCGTGCGGTTCACTCAACCGAATATCCATTGGAGTAAATGCTTATTCGGTCATTTTAATCGGTATTCGGTTGAATCGACCGCGTGGCGAGATTCCCCGTATTCGAACTCATATGTAGTCAGCTCTACCTCATTTTTTTTCAGTGCACTTAACAAAAAAAGGGAAGAATTTATACATCACGTGATGTTGAAGAGAATCTTCAAAATCGTTGAGGAGTACGTGTATCTTCAGAGTTTTGGTTACTCTGGTAGCCTCAAATGTCTTCTTCAATTCTTTAACATGCTTATCCAAATCAGGTCCCATAAATCGGGTAGATAAGTCCACCCGACAAACTGAAAGATCCTAAGATTTCTGAAGGCCACGGACCCTTGAGACCAATACCCTTTTTCAACTTTGAAAACTATGGGTAAAGCTGTGGGGTGTCCTTTTTCTACCCGGTTCGTTGGACCTGATTTCGACGAACATCTTAAAGAATTGAAAACCACGTTTGATGCTATCAAAGTATATAAAACTTTCAAGCTTCCGTACTTTTCGACCATTTCAAAGATTGCCTCCAACATTTCGTCGGAATGGCCTCGGGATTCGATCTGAACAAGTCGAAGATCTGTACATCAAGAATTGAAAAACTATTGAGACCGTCACCGAATCAATTTGGGCCATGATTTTTGTTATGCCGACCGACTGAGAACAGCTGTTGTTGAATTTTCTCCGAGTTATGTGTGTAACGCGTTATGTTTTGTAATTTATGAATTCATGTTTAATTTGTAAGTAAACCAAAAAATTTGAGATTCTCATTATTTTTACCCGGATTAAAACCGGTGTGATTCTGAAATTGTTTGTGATTCATTTATGTCTTCGGCAGTAAAGTGGTCCATAAAATGAAATATTAGAATTATTTCTTTTATGTTGCGAAAGTTTGAATCGTTTATTGAAAAGAATTGGCAATCGAATAACGAAATATTCAGTTGTTAAAGCCCTAAAATCTTGCGGTCTTTTCTCTGAGCGATGTTTTCAGTTTAAAGAGTTAATTCAACAGTTTGAAGCAAGATCATTGATCAGATTTTATGGATTTGAATTTTTGTTTCGTTTCTATAAACGATTCAAACTTCAGCGACATTTTCTTTTAGTACTTATCTCACTAGACAATTATGAAAATTTGGGAATTCAATTCATACACACACACAATTTCTAGAACCGTTACTTTACTTTTTGTTAAAAAGCACAAAAAAATACTAAATTCGTGTTTTTTAACGAAAAAAAAACGGAAATGATTTTAGTTTTCATGGTTTCCGACTATTTTGGGGATGGCAGAAAAGAATATCCAAGCAGTTTTTGTCGACATTTTTGTCAAACTTTTGTTCCATTCAGGAGTACTGTGTAATTGATTCATACTAAAATCCATAATTTTTTATTCGTGTTTATGCAACCTCGGGCATATGATTTTAGGGCTTACGATACTCTATCTCCATTGACGCGGTCACTCCAGCATGTGTTGAGCTCAATAATTGAAAATCAACCTTGAATTTCAGATTTTCGGGCCAATTGATCTCCGAGCCTTTAGTATGTCGGGTTCACTCAGGGGGCATAAACTCAAATGAATAATCTTCAAAACGATATCCAGCGCCACCTGAGTTGAGCGCACTAACTAAATGGGAATCCCCTTTCATGTATATAACACATTCAATTATTTATACTCACACATCCGTAAATGGAAATATATGTATGTGATGTGTGCGAAGTTGTTGACATGACCTATCTTATATATAAATATTGCAGGTCAGAGTTGGATGCTTTGCATATGGCTGTAGGTTAGATTTAATTTGTGTGCACTCAATAAACTGATTGAATTGAAAATATTGCAGGTTGATGTGAGTTTTTCTGTTATTCTTTAAATTATTATTCATTCAGTTCATATCCAACTCTTATGTATTGATTTATTTTATTTTTCAATCGTATTTTTAGGTGACTTATGGAATATAGACGTCTTTGAAGTAAGTACCCAGCAAACACTGTGGTCAGGTTCTTTGAAGGACCAACATTGGCAGTGCCGGTGAAATGCTGGCATTGGTGAATATGTATTGGGCCTTTACAGGATTTGCAATGACACTTGATACATTGTTCTCCATCGAAGGGCCAATAATGGCATCACGTTCATTTCTGATACCAGGAAATCACGGCAGAATTGTAATAGCCCGATATGTTGCCAATAATGGCTCCCCGTATTATCGTACTGCCATCTGTTGCGATTCTTATGAACTTTGTTGTTGTTGGTTTTATAATAGATGATCAAACTCATGCCATTAAATTAATATTTTATGAGAATTCTTCATTCATTCGAGAATGAATTTCTTCATTTTACATTGAAAATAAAATCATACCCAATATCGTGTATCGAGTGAATCATGCAGGTTTTATTTGATTGGAATATATTGTTAGGTGATGTGAATAAACAAAGTGATCAGGTTACGTGATTCACTATTCAATAACAACAAATGAGAACATTTCATCAAACTTTGAGTAGTATAGACGTCTTTACCCGACAAAAAACTTGTTCGTGATGAAGATATTCTTTCCAACATTTGATTCAGTGTAAAAGTAGAAATGAATCAGCGTGTGGTTTCAAGTACCGTATATTTATGATCAGGATATATTTTCAATAATTTTTCATTCAGTACAACACCAATTGGTGCTCCAAAGAGAACGGAGGACTGGCAGCAGCGCGTCAACGACTTCTGAACGTGATCATGAATGTGCAGCATTCCCAGGAGCGGTCGAAGTTTGGATGGGTGACCGTGGACATTCATATTCAAACAGTGGATAAAGTTTGGTGATTCAATGAAGTCATACGGTGTTGGTTGAATGTTATGTGGCCGAATGCTGTCCGGTGGGACCTATACGCGCTGGGCCATCAAAGGCTGCCAATGGAGGACCATCAAAGCTATTGCTGGCATTTATTGAAGACCCAGTACAGGGCCATCAGTGCAGTGTTTGCTGGGTAGCCAGATAACACAAGAAATTCTTGAAGAGTTCCTGAAGAACTCGGCATTTGTAAAAAGCATTCATCAAGAATTCCGAAGTGATCGACAAGTGTTCTTCTCAATTACCCTAAGAAGTCGTTAATGTCCTGTTGATAGAACTCTTGACGACCTCGGTCCATTAATTGACAGAAGTCGTTGCGAACTCTTGACATGAATGATTAAAGAACTCTCACGGAACTCATGTGCTTATCGAATATAAAAATCATTCTAAAATATTATGCGTATATGGATAATTATTCAATGATTCATTCATCTGATCTTCTACGTTCATCAAGCTTTTATTTATCGAACGATCATTCAAATTAACAGAAAATATTGAAGTTCAGACACTTTTTAAAAATATTATAACCTACAAAATTGATCATACCAAATCAATCATTGAAATTTTTAGTATCGATGGATGCCAAAATGTTTGTAATTTACACAAGTGGAAAACAAAATATATATGATTAGTTTTTTTTTCTCATTCAATATTACTAATTCCATATTTCTTTATTTTATGGACTCGAATCAACCATCATCACTCAATTATTCTTACTAAACGCTTTTTCACAATCATAGGAATCTGCGGGAATTCAACATGTACATTGAGTTCGTAGGAAGTTCTTCTTTAGCAGGGGCAGAGCTTCATAAGAGTTCTAACAAGCGGACATTCAAGGATCCTTCAAGTCATCTCAAAGTGTTCTTTCAATACTCTTATAGAACACCCAAGGGATTTATCATAGAGCTGTCAAATAATTCTTTTAGAATTGAAAGAACTGTTTGAGAACTCGTCAAGAGTTCGCAAAAATTATTCTTCCAGAATTTAGTTGAAGAACTCTTTTGGAACGGCTCACGAATTATTGTGTTATCGGGGTAGTTCCATATTCAATCAACAATACCCTAACAGCACATCTACCGATTTCCACGTCGCATCTCGGTGGAACGTGGATAGAACGAGAATGAACCAAGATTCCACGTGGAGGCAACGTAGAAATGTCCGATGCTGTACGGGTAATAATTAGACTGTGTACACTGCATAAGTTTATGCAAATATAAATTTTCCATGTCGCATATATCTTTCGCATATTTCACATTAATGACATAGAGAAGTACTATACATACTTGTGTTCTGAATAGGAAGGTGCTGAATATTGTTTCATATCGTTTACGTAGAATCTATAGAAAATATGTATCACGAAAAATCTATATTTGCATAAACTTCCGCAGTCTAATTATTATTGTCGATTGAATATGGAACTACTTACTTCAGAGACGTCTATATTCCGTGAGTCACTTATATATACGATTGAAAAATACAATAAATCAATACATGAAAGCTGGATATAAACTAAATGAATTATAATTGAAAGAATCACAGAAGAACTCACATTAACCTGCAATATTTTCAATTCAATCAGTCTATTGAGTGCACATAAATTGAATCTAACCTACAACCATTTGCAAAGCATCCAACTCTAACCTGCAATCAGTGATGCCAGCATTTGGTCGACCGAGTCGATTTTCCCTCTCCATCACATCTGTCTGTATAGAAATGTCACACACACAATCGAACCTCCGACAAAAGAAATTTGCTTGTATACAGCGTGATGGAGGGGGAAAATCGACTCGGTTGACCAAATGCTGGCATCACTGCCTGCAATATTTATATATAAGATAGGTTATGTCAGCAACTTCGCAAACATCACATACATATATTTCCATTTACGGATGTGTGAGCAGTGATGCCAGATTCAAGAGAATCGCCAAGTTTTACCCTCTCCATCGCACCATCTCTCCAGCTCTCTACTCTCTGTCCCTACCATTGCAGCCGGACGCACGTACACAACGAAACCCGTATTCATGTGAATCGGAAGCATTCGTTTCACTTCGAGTAGGCTCGGACAATCAAGAGAGAACTAACTATCCGTCGATTTTTGTCTTCTCTATTTCTTTTACAATCGGCTGACTCCATGCAAGATCGGAAAAAGTTTAAAACCCACGCGGTCGACTTACAGAAAAGCATCACTGCTTTTTCTTTACGATATGACAATTTTATTATAATCAGTATTGAACTGACCTACCCGGCGCCCCGGCCGAGAGTCACCCGCCCTTCAATATTTTTTTTTGTTTTTTCAATTCAAAAGCCAGTCCGACGCTGATTATTACATTATCATGATGATATGAATTACAATATCAATGATAATGAAAAATTGAAAGAGAATAAAAATATTCATAATTGTGATGTGAAATATGGATCTGATGTATTTCATTATTCAATTGAATTGAATCCAATATCAGTGAATGAGTTTTAAATCATTCTCTGTTTTACATAAGTTTTATAAGATTTTTGGTCATTTTGATGACTGATTATACAGCTTTCAAGAGACCCTATATGTATTCTATAGAAATTTTCTAATTGTTACACATTTTTAATAATTATCCTAGACCGTGAATGGAATATCATTTCATAGAAATTGTTAGTGACATCATCATTGAAATATTTTCAGATAGATTAGGAATCTATGATAAATATCCTGCGGTAAATTTCATAATTTTCTCTAATCGAATATTTGTCCATAAATCAGTATGATGTTCCAATACGAATGATCCAATTAACATTGATTATCAAATGGAATATCACAATAATGAGAATGAATATTTGATCAATTGTACTGTATTTAATTAATTTTCAATGTACTGAATAATTAGAGTTTAGCATTTAAATTGATGTGTTATTATCCTAAACACGACTTTTCCCTTTCTCTCACTGCAATCCTTGATGAAGGTAATATGATACCATCATATTATCGGAGCCCATAGCCTGATGGCAAAGGAGATGGTTCTTAAAGGGAACGATCGGGTTCGGTGCTGCTTGAAGATAGACATGCTTTTTTTCGTTTCCTCAACTCATTAATGCCCATGGCGAAACTGTTTGGCCTACGGAAAAAGTAACTATTGGAAATAGGATATCTGGGTGGAGGATGAACATCCACGGAGAAAAAAAATTTTTACAATTTGTTTAAACAATTATTGTTTGAACAATTTGTTGAGAATATCAATTCACGTGGATGAAAACCCCGAGATCGTGTTCTATGGGAAATTTAATGTAAGAATAGGTGGTTTGGAAAATTTTCAACCATCGCATTTGTTTATGAATAAAAATTATAAACAATTATATCGGAAATTGTTGGTTCGGAAAATTTTTAGATATCGCAATTGTTATAAATAAGAAATTCGATTGGGCATTTCTTTCAGTAAAAATTGCTCCCAACGCAGTCCCTCATATTTCGATCTTCACACATTCTATGATATTCCCTTGTTTAATCAATCCCGTAAATGCGATGGTTGAAAACTTTCCAAACCACCTATTCTTATATGAAATTTTCCGTAGAACACGATCCTGGGGTTTTCATCCACGTGAATTCATATTTTCAATCAATTGTTTGAACAATAATTGTTTAAACAAATTGTAAAAATTTTTTCTTCTCCGTGGATGTTCATCCTCCACTCAGATATCCTATTTGCAATAGTTACTTTTCCCGTAGGCCCAGCAGTTTCGCCATGGGCATTAATGGGTCAATAAATGATCAATTATCTCTTGCGAATAATCAAATTTCACAACCGATTATATACCCCCACAGCATTACAGCCCCAGAAGAATTCATAAAGAATTCTTATTGAACTGATTGTATTCTTTCAGAATTCTTTTGGGACTGTGGTGCTGTCAAGGTATATTGCAAATTCAATCCCAAGTATACAATTGCATGTATTTTTCGTTTTATTTTTATATGATTACATCATCATATGTTATTAATAAATCCTCAATAGGTATTGACTTTTTTAATTCATTCATCATTGCAATATGATAAGAAAGATTTTCACTGCGCTTGAAAAACTCTTTTTCCACGTTCCGATGTGGTCCATGAGTCAGTGGCAAGTCACTACATCAACAACTGAGAAACTCCTGATTCCTGCTGGAGAAATTAACTGATCAATTTTTCTGATCATAGAAAATTCATTATGAATGCTTTGTTTTATATTGAATCATATATGAAATCTGCACTAAGTTTTTCAGGTAGAAACAACATATATGAGTGTTCTTTAAGATTGAAAAGTCATGCATATGGGGCATTCCACGTCAAGTGTACCCGCCTGAAAACCTTAATCGCTGGAATGTTTATGAAACTTGGTAGAGTTGTTGTACTATTGGAGTACATAATTTGTGCAGAAGGGGGGAAGGAATTATCGACGGGTTGCCGAGATACAGGGGCTCAAAGTTTTGTACACCTTTGTCTTCGTTGAATTATAACTCAGGTATTATTATTTTTTTTTAAATGCAAGTTAGGGTTTTCGTCGGTTTTTTCCGTTCTTTCCAATAGATATGAAAACAATTCTTCAAATTAATTATTTCTGCAAAAAAAAGTGATTTTCAGTTTTCTTTTCGATTTTTTCAAAAAATCGGCATTTTTGAGAATTTTTGAATTACGCTCAATCGAAAGCTTATTCATTTCCCTTCAAAATCATTGGTCACACATGATGGAGTCTCATGAACTCATCAGTGAATTTAATCGTTAAAGCCGGCACGATCCAGCTTCCAAGCGCGCTGAACATACTGGTCAGCCGTCACCCGGTACGGCGATGGACATTTTAACATGCTTTATTTACTGTAGAAATTATTCATCATCATTATTAATCATCTCAACAAAATAATGCTACAGAATTCACAACATTCTTCATGCTTAACCAGACTTTCCACTGAAGTTGACGTGAGCATTGTTTTGTTTTATGTAATCTTTCTAAATTATTCCAAATTTTTAAAAGTACATACCCTAACACAGGGGGGTGCAACTCGATAAAAACTATACGTAACGTTTTGTCACCATTCGATATTTCCCAAACTGTCCGCAAGAGACGCTGATTGTACTATCAGAAAAAGTCACGTGGGCAGGGTTGGGTTTATTACGTGATTTTTCAACTTCTTACGTATCATACTTGGTTTCTGACACGTAATATATGTAAGATACTCGAACCCTCCTGTCCCCCCAAAGGCAAGGGGTTGGTTTTATGCGTAAGATACTCGGTTTCTTACGTGTCGTAAACTATGTAAAATACTTGGAAGTATATTACGTGCCAACCCTGCACGCGGGTAGTGTACAAAAAAAACATCACGTGATTTTGACTTAGCTACAGACAGCGCCGTTCACGGACTTCAAGTGAAGTTTACTGTGGTGACAAAACGTTTCGCGAAACATTTGAAGATGATTAGGTGAGTTGCACCCTCCTGCCCTAACATGAAGATAAATTTTTCTAAATTTTGTCAACTTAGACCACGGAACTGTGTTCTCGCCGGAGCCAGTGATACTCATACCGTATGTGTTTGCGTTTACCATGAAAATGTGAATTTGATGTTGGAAGCTGTCAATTTCAAAGATTAGACTTGTGGAACTGACTTTCCATTCCAAACGTACCAAGATATTTTCGAAATAATGACATGTGCAACACCGACTTCAGAATGTCACCTTAATGAATGTGAAAAGTGCCCTGATATCGAAACTGTGAAAGAACTCAAGTCAGTTCTTGCAGATCAGGACAATGAGAATATAGAATTCCAAAACTGGCAACAGACCGACAGGAGTACCTTGGTCACTGTAGTCATGGATTCAGAAGATTTTGTGGATCAGTTTTTTGATCGCTTGCGAAAGTTAAGACCCCATTCTTTCATTGCTAAACAGCAGTCAGATTTTTTGAAACATATTAAGCAAAGTCTGAACGGAGGGGAATTTCTCGTAACATGTGACTTCGCTGAGAATTATTCTTTTATTGCACAAAATGCTGCGCAATCTTTCCATTGGAATAACGATCAGATCACAATATTCACAGTCGTGTTTTATTATAAAAAGGGGAATGATATTGCACATAAAAGTATGGCAATTTTATCCGATGATCTAAAACATGAAACAGTCGCGGTGTATGCTTCCCGAAAAATATTGATTACGTACTTGCAAGAAAAGTCCAATGTTAAGAGCATATTTTATTTCTCCGATGGAGCAGCACAGCATTTCAAAAACAAGTACAATTTCCAAAATCTACTCCATCATGAGGAGAATTTTGGTATTGAAGCTGAGTGGCACTTCTATGAGACTGCACATGGTAAAGGATCATGTGATGGTATCGGCGGGAACATAAAAAGATTAGCAATGCGTGCAAGTTCACAGGCATCCTCAAGGGATCAAGTTTTAACCTGCGATGCATTTTATGCTTGGGCGAAAGATAAATTTTCAGGAACAAAAATATTTTTTAGTTCTAAAGAGAGCCATGGAAAGATACGAGATGAGCTGAAGTGTCGATTTGACTGTGCGAAAATGATTCCGGGGACAATAAAATATCATGCGTTCGTCCCAGTTTCACAAACGACTCTCCAAGTTAGAAGATATTCTTCCTATTCTGGAAGCAATTTTTTTCCAAAACTTCAGAAAAAAATTAAGAGAACTTGATGTACACATTCTTTTCCAATTCCGTACACAACATCCACCGACTTGTAACACTATTTATAACGTTATTGTGAAAAAATTGTATATACTTCTAAAAACGAAATACCAAATTTGTTCATTAGGAATGAGAAAATGAGAATATTAATAATGATAATAAATAATTTGTACAGTAAATGGAGCATGTTCTATGTATTTTATCAATCATTTTGCAGTAGTCGATGGAAAAAAATTTTCATCAACATCGCCGTACCGGGTGACGGCTGACCAGTATGTTCAGCGCGCTTGGAAGCTGGATCGTGCCGGCTTGAAGTTCCTTCGAGGTTAAGTATTTCGTTGGTCGTTATGTGAAAACTTAGACATCACGAATCATGGAAAAATATGTTGTGGAAGTTTGAATCGTTTATAGAAACGAAACGAAAATTCAAAATCACAAAATTTGATGAATCACCGTCGTTTATCTTCTCGATTTGACTTCTTGGAACTGGAAATATCGTTCAAAGATTCCCTGCAAAATTTTTTTATCTTCAACAGCTGAATATTGTGTTATTCGATTAATCATTCGTTCCAATAAACGACCCCAACTTCAGCAAAATGGGAAAATATGATCTAGAAATAAACCTCATTCACCAATATTCTGGAATTCATCGACTCATTCGAAGTATGTGGAATCCTGCGAGCAGTATAGGAATAAGCTTTCGATTAGGAGTACAGAAGCTTTTGGCTCGAATAATGACATATCAAATCGAGGTTATCCTAAGCATCTAACAATTGGAGTTTATTTTGAAATTCAGTTCATGATTATGTTGACTTTTCAATTATGATATGATATTAGCGTTTTGATATTGAAAAATATCATTCCAAGATATTCGACGTCAAGCCGACTGATAGCGTTTTGACACGATGTAAGAATGCTGTAAACAGAATGTTCATATCAGTGATGCCAGGAAAGACGGCGTGGACCGAAAAATCAGCCCCTCTACCGTGCACACGATGAAACTTTTGTATACATGTGAGTCACGCGTATACGAACGCGTCATTGTGTGAACAATGGAGGGGCTGATTTTTCGGTCCGCACCGTTTTTCCTGGCATCACTGCACAGTGGAGTATTTATACTAAAAACCTGGCCAAAAGTCCAAATCCTGAAATTCTCCAAAAACCATCGAGATTGCTGTTTTCATACACTTCAATCCTTGCCATTTTCGATTGTGAATGCTATCGATCATTGCTCAATTGTTAATTGGTTATAATTCATTATTTGTAGAGGCATGGTTACATGTTGTTGTAAAACTTTATCAATTTCAGTACCTTGAAATTCATATACAGCTCAATAATTGTGGAAACTTTTATATTCGTGAGTATTGAGTATTCATTATTGATACATGATTGAATGTTTGTGTACGATATAATGATTTATTGACATGGAATTGAAGGAGTATATAGGTTTGGAATATAACATAACAATAGTGCTGGTAGTTCATATACAATATCGACGGTTTTGAATCAGTGTCAAGTGAGGTCAAGTAATTATTTTTACGGTAATTTATTACGAACATATTGTACAAAAAATTCGTGAAGGAAAATATCCATAATATTCACGATTCTTCGTTTCCCATAACCTTGAAATCCTGTTTTACATCAATCATATCGTACGATATTTGGGCACTGCACGTATATTCCCATATAGCACCCGGGTCCAGGAAGGATTCATAATGACCCGTGTTGTATTCTTATGATTCCAAATGAATTCATTATGAATTCTTCCTGAATTGTTGTTCTGTGTGGGTTTATGATACTTTGAATGCACCCCTAGTAAACGGGGTGGACAGTAAAATCATTCCCTTCATATCCACCTGTGAATGTAGTGGTATAGACGTATACAGCCAGCGATAATGGTCATAACATTATTTAAACATCCTTTTTGTGATCTTAGCATAGTTTGAACATAAAAATCGTCGTTTTTTGAAGAATCCGTTTGCAATCTAAAAGCATAGGTTAAACTATGCTAGAATCACATAAAGAATGTTTAATTGATGTTATAACCATTATCGCTAGTTAAACGTGACTATATCATCAAATATACAAAGTGTGGTAAGAAGTACATGATTTTACTATTCGTTTATTACCCCAGCCAGCTTGCTAGGAATGGTGATTTATTTCAGTACGTGCATATTTGATATATCAATTTGAAAAAAATTGAGATGTCAAATAGATTGTCACTAATAACGAATTTTTTCATCCAGGATGATTGTTCTCTGAAGGTATCAACATGGAGAAGAAAGTACTCAGGAAATCACTTTACGATTTCATTAAAGAGTGTTCAGACAGAAGACTCGAAGACAAATTTTGTTATATGGAAGAAAAATGTAGAGAAATCACGAAATGTCCAAAAAATCAAGAAAATGAATTGAAACCCGTCTTAAAATATTTCAAATCCCAATTCAAACGAAAATGGGTGGAAGCCAGTAATAACGAAGCGTATTTTTTGAAGAAAAATGAAAAGTGGCTCAATAGCGAAATTAAATTCTCAATTTCGCAAATACAAAAAGCTGGTGGACCTTCAAAATCATTCAATGATTTAAGTGAACGAAGTAAGAGACGCAAAACGGAACAGTTACGAGAGGAAAGATCTCATGAAGAATTAACTTTTGCAGCCGAAATGAGTCAGCGAGCTGCAGGTAATATTGATACCTCGAGAATTATACACGACATTACCTCATCACCGACCAAAGCAAAAAAATATCGTACAATGGTGAAAGCAACTGAGAAACCTACAAGTAAGAAGAAAACCCCATCAGAAGCTCTTGCAATTTTTGTAGAAGCAGATCTAAGTAAAAAGCAGTATGAAATTATTCACACTGCGAATAAAGAAATTTACCCATCGTATTCACTAATCAAAGAGGCCAAAAAAGATTGTTATCCACCTGAAAACTCAATAGAAGTTACAGAAACCTGTGCTCAAATAAAGTTACAGGATCTCTTGAATCACACATCTTCACGATTATGTAGGTATCTGGAAGATGTTCTAATAAGTTTGGATAAAGAAGAGAGGGAGAATTTGGTGTTGATATCAAAATGGGGATGTGATGGTTCAAAACAATCACAATTCAAACAAAAATTCCAGAATGACACGGATGATGATGCAAACATTTTCCAAAGTTCGTTTGTTCCCTTGCGATTGATTTGTAATATTAATGATATAACCAAAACTATTTGGCAAAACCCAGTACATTCCTCTGCAAGATTCTGCAGACCATCCGAATACGCTTTCTACATGAAACCAAAGATATTACCAATGAAGAAATTGATTATATTGAAAATCAGATAAAAGTCTTAAAAAGAACTGAAATATCAACAACTGAAGGCACCCTCTACATTCAGCATAATCCAGTTCTCACTATGGTAGACGGAGAGGTTTGCAATGCTGCAACAAGTACTTCATCGACAATGAAGTGTTATATATGTGGACAGACCTCAAAAATGTTCAATAACTTGAAAAAAGATGCTGAAGTGAACCCTGATGCCTTGAAGTTTGGTTTATCAATCCTTCACGCCAGAATCAGGCTTTTTGAGTCACTTTTACATCTTTCGTATAAGATACCTATCAAAAAATGGCAAGTACGGAAAAACAACATCATAGAGGGAACTATTGTAGCAGAAACTAAAAAACGAATTCAAGAGAGATTCAAAAAAGAAATGGGTCTTTTAGTTGATATCCCTAAAGCTGGATTTGGAAATACTAACGACGGGAATACTTCCAGACGATTTTTCGCAGATCCCGAGACTGCTCCTAGCATCACTGGAGTGGATGTTGATCTCATAAAACGATTAGGAACAATTTTGGAAACTCTATCAAGTGGGCACAAAATTGATGTTCAAAAATTTGGTAAATACGCGGAGGAAACTGCAAAACTTTATGTGAAATTATATGAATGGTATCCTATGACACCTACACTGCATAAAATCCTAATGCATGGAGCTACAGTCATAAATCACGCAATATTGCCTATAGGTCAACTTTCGGAGGAAGCGGCTGAAGCGAGGAATGAGGATTTTCGAAGATATAGGCAGACTTTTCCCAGAAAATTCTCCAGGCAAATATGCTTGAGAGATACTTTGAACAGGCTTTTGCCAACTTCAGATCCTTTAATCAGTCGTTCAAGGTCAAAACCAAGGAAAAGAAGTCAACCGTTTTCTCAGGAAACTTTGAGCCTCTTACTCCCAGAATTACCAGACATATCTACGTGGCAAGCGAACTCAGATGGCGATAATAACAGATATATCGAAGAAAAAGAGAGCAGCAGCGATTGTGAATATTCTGAGTAACGAGATATGTATAATATCACATGACTTTAATTTTTTTTATAAATTTGTAGAATAAATACAATTTCACATATTTGCGGGGTGTTTCAAAGGAGTAATTTTTTCATGAATTTCGTACTTTTTACATGAGACTTCAATTAAGTAACTCAAAAAATCTTCTTTCACTAAGTTTCATAAAAATCAGCAGAAATTTTATGATTTTGAGCGCCATATTGGATCGGACATTTCGAATTTTGTGAAAAGAACTTCAGATTCGTATTCAATACCCCAAAAAACTCCCATGTATCGAATTTCATTGGTATCGGAGGAATTTTCAAATTTTCATTCGCCATATTGGAGCCGCCATTTTGAATTTTGTAAAAAAGACTTCAGATTCGTATTCAGCGCCCCAAAAAACCCCCATGTACCGAATTTGATTGGTATCGGAGGGGATTTCAAATTTTCATCCGCCATATTGGATCCGCCATTTTGAATTTTGTAAAAAGGACTTCAGATTCATATTCAGCGCCCCAAAAAACCCCCATGTACCGAATTTGATTGGTATCGGAGGAGATTTCAAATTTTCATCCGCCATATTGGATCCGCCATTTTGAATTTTGACAAATGGACCTCGGATTCGTGATCAGCGACCTCAAAAACCCCTAAGTACCAAGTTTGAAATGAATGGCATGATATCTTATATTTTGGCCAGCTTTCGAGGCCGAATACTCCACTGTGCACTGGTTCATATTCCAGTGGGAATTCATGATCACCTCCCACATAACGGTAGAGGTAAGGCAGTTCCAAAAGTATTCTAAAAAACATCTTCAAGATGTCTTATGCAACATGAAAAGAACAAGATTTGAGAATCTTTCTCGAATTGTTCTTTTCATAATGCATGGAATATCTCAAACGTCCCTTCCAGAATACTTTTGAAAATACATAACCCCTACTGCCATGTGAGCTCACTTGGAAACACCAGTGAAAAATTCTATCTGTTACAGCTAAAGTAGTTAGCTAGACTGTGCAGCTAATTCTGTTTAGGTGTCGCACCCATACAATCCAGTCGCTCTTTTGGAGTGAAAATATAGACGTCATCGCTAAATATTTCAGTGGTTAAAACTACATTTCATCAGCGATAAAGTTTCTTTCCTACAGCTAAACTTCTATCTCAGCGGCATCCAGTGATATCGTTTAGCTGGGATACCAAAAAATCTTCGTAATGAACCTAAACATTTTTTTCCGTGCGAAGTTTTTTTACGACATTGTGTGCCTTATGTATTATATCCAAATGAGATTTTTGAATCGCCGCTTGGCTTATGAAAAACAAAACACTGCGCCCCATCAACCCGATCAACCGTAATGTTTCCCTTTTGTCTCTTGTCGCCTCCGAGATTTCGAACTGGGACAGTTGGTTTTATTCTGTGTAGAGCCGAAAATTATTATTTAAAAATATAATATCAAAGTTTTTTATGCAAAATTCGTTTCAAGTTGTTTGTGATAAACACCGCGATTTACTCGATAATTCATTTGTAGAGGTAGTTCTTGCGTTACAATAATATTTTTTTTTTTCGAAATGGAGGTTAGTGATTGTTTGAATGATAAAAGCAAGAAAAAACGTCCCCTTTTCTTACAAAAATGGTTCATTGAACACCCTGAGTGGGAAACGTGAGTTCGTGAAGTCCCACATGAAGAGTCGAAATTCTATTGCATGATATGTGAAGAAAATTTTGAAGGTGGTCCTTTTGAAATTGATAGGCACTCCAAGAGTAAATATCATTTGCAGAACAAAAAGCTATTCGATTTTGATGCAGGTAAGGTACGTTATCTTTCTTCTCATATTCAAATTGATGAAAATTCCCCATCGATCGATTCGAGGATTTCTACCTTTTAAGACACAATGCCAATTCTGATTTCTTCTGAGATTTCTTAAAATAATGATGGAATGTCATCGGATAGGCATTGTGTTAACCCATTAGAGCCCATGGCTAAACCAGCGTAGATATCGGAAGGGTCGATATTGGATATAGCACATTGACATAGCAGAAAATTTGAGGTGAAAAAAAAGTTGGAAAAATAATTGTTTATAAAAAAATTGTTTGAACAATTTATTAAAAAATTGATTTTGCACAAAAACTGAAACCACCATTCGATTCTACGGGAGAAATCACTAGAAGATCATATATTACACTTTTTCAAATGTCATGCATTTTATTATAAAAGAATTATAAACAAATTCTCGCAAACTGCATACCTTATGACCCACTCCTAAACCAGCGTAGATATCGGAAGAGTCAATATTGGATATAGCACATTGACATAGGAGGAGGGTCTAGGTGAAAAAAAAGTTGAAAAAATAATTGTTTTTAAAAAAATTGTTTAAACAATTTATTGAAGAATTGATTTTGCACAAAAATTGATGCAGCCATTCGATTCTACGAAAGAGATCACTGAAGGATCATATGTTACACTTTTTCAAATGTCATGCACTTTATTATAAAAAAATTATGAACAAATTGTCGCAAACTGCATACCTCATGACCCACTCCTAAACCAGCGTAGATATCGGAAGAGTCAATATTGGATATAGCACATTGACATAGGAGGAGGGTCTAGGTGAAAAAAAAGTTGAAAAAATAATTGTTTTTAAAAAAATTGTTTAAACAATTTATTGAAGAATTGATTTTGCACAAAAATTGATGCAGCCATTCGATTCTACGAAAGAGATCACTGAAGGATCATATGTTACACTTTTTCAAATGTCATGCACTTTATTATAAAAAAATTATGAACAAATTGTCGCAAACTGCATACCTCATGACCCACGCCAACACCAGCGTAGATATCGGGAGGGTCAATATTGGATATAGCACATTGACATAGCAGAAAATTTAAGGTGGAAAAAAAGTTGGAAAAATAATTGTTTGTAAAAAAATTGTTTAAACAATTTATTGGAAAATTGATTTTGCACAAAAACTGAAACAGCCATTCGATTCTACGGGAGAAATCACTAAAGGATCATATATGACACTTTTTCAAATGTCATGCATTTTATTATAAAAAAATTGTAAACAAATTCTCGCAAACTGCATACCTTATGACCCACTCCTAAACCAGCGTAGATATCGGAAGAGTCAATATTGGATATAGCACATTGACATAGGAGGAGGGTCTAGGTGAAAAAAAAGTTGAAAAAATAATTGTTTTCAAAAAAATTGTTTAAACAATTTATTGAAGAATTGATTTTGCACAAAAATTGATGCAGCCATTCGATTCTACGAAAGAGATCACTGAAGGATCATATGTTACACTTTTTCAAATGTCATGCACTTTATTATAAAAAAATTATGAACCAATTGTCGCAAACTGCATACCTCATGACCCACGCCAACACCAGTGTAGATATCGGGAGGGTCAATATTGGATATAGCACATTGACATTGCAGAAAATTGGAAGTGGAAAAAGAGTTGGAAAAATAATTGTTCATAAAAGAATTGTTCAAACAATTCATTGAAAAATTGATTTTGCACAACAACTGATACCGCCATTCGATTCTACAGGAGAAATCACTAAAGGATCATATATCACACTTTTTTACAACCAAATGATCATACCACTTTGCATTTAGAATCAGTTTTCGAATAAATTATTTCAATAATTTTTTTATAAACGATTATTTCTCCAACTTTTTTTCCACCTCAAATTTTCTGCTATGTCAATGTGCTATATCGAATATTGAGCCTTCCGATATCTACTCTGGTTTAGGCGTGGGTCATAAGGTATGCAGTTTGCGAGAATCTGTTTATAATTTTTTTATAATCAAATGCATGACATTTAAGAAAGTGTGATATATGATCCTTCAGTGATTCCTCCTGTAGAATCGAATGGCGGTATCAGTTTTTGTGCAAAATCAATTTTTCAATGAATTGTTTGAACAATTCTTTTATGAACAATTATTTTTCCAACTTTTTTTCCACCTCCAATTTTCTGCTATGTCAATGTGCTATATCCAATATTGACCCCTCCGATATCTACGCTGTTTTAGGCGTGGGTCATAAGGTATGCAGTTTGCGAGAATTTGTTTATAATTTTTTTATAATAAAATGCATGACATTTGAAAAAGTGTCATATATGATCCTTCAGTGATTTCTCCCGTAGAATCGAATGGCTGTTTCAGTTTTTGTGCAAAATCAATTTTCCAATAAATTGTTTAAACAATTTTTTTACAAACATTTATTTTTCCAACTTTTTTTCCACCTTAAATTTTCTGCTATGTCAATGTGCTATATCCAATATTGACCCTTCCGATATCTACGGTGGTTTAGCCATGGGCTTCATTGGGTTAATTCGATTCTTCTATCTTCTGATGATAACATAGCTATAGATAACACAGGTCAACATTTGATCTACGCTGGACCGCCAGAAACTAAGTGGGTATCCATAGGTTTTTGGGGTCGCTGATCACGATGAAGAGGTCTATATGACCCCATCACGTCAGGATCAAGGTCAAATGGAGGTCAAACATCTTGAATCGAAGAATATAATTTTTTTGACCCCAGATTATGAACGAGCGGTAAATTTTACATCTAGATATACTCTCACCTTTTTACCAAAGTCATATCTGCAGGTCATATGGAGGTCATCTGTAGGTCAAATCCTTTTTTTGAATGTTTTTTTTTATATTAGGTTGTGAATCTCTTGGATTAGGTGACTTTCATGTTTTCGAGGTCGCTGATCAGGATGAAGGGATTTATATGACCCCTTCACATCAGGATCCGGGTCATTTGAAGGTCAAGCGGAGAAAAAACCATCGAAAAAACCTGAAAAAATTCATACACATGTTTTTGAAGTTGCTGAATCCGAATCGGGCGTTTTTTCACACTTTGGATCTATCTTAGAGGCCATCCAAGATAATTTCAAGGTCACTTTGAAGTGTTTTTAGGATAAAAATGTGAAGTAAGATTCGAAAAACTTGAAAAATTCCTACCTACGTTTCCGAGGTCCGCGAATCGGAATCTGAAGTCGCTTGACCCCCAGAAGACGAGGTTCAAGGTCATTCCAAGAACAAGTGGAGAACCCTGCAAGTAAATTGGGACAGTTATGGGGTATGAGTGTGTTGAAAATCAAACGTGTTGGTTTCCTCCCTTGACGTTTCATCACATCAGGATGGAAGTTTTTAGACACAAAATTTTTATCTCCACATACTCATGTTATACAGTTCATACATCTCAATGCATTTCAACAACAAATCAACGTGTGGTTGCACCCAGGGCACCTCCACGTGGTGACAGTGGGCAACGGAGTTGTCTCACTATCTGGCGAAGTCCCTAGGTTGCGGCGTTCATGCCGTCATGGCAACCACACGGAAGCGTATTACGAGACAGGGCTTCGGAAACCCAGAATCGGCGGCTGGTCAGGGTTGGAAAGCGGGCCCGCAGGCGTCGTCATCATGCGACCGTCGCTCTACATTGGTGGGGAACTTGGCCTCTGTAGAGTCAAATGTGACAAGTCAAAGTCCTTGCAAAAACAGTCCGGACATCTTTTGTGTTGTTTCCGGGCAGTACACGACGAAAATTAAATTCACATTCTCAGAAACATTGAAAAAAAAATATAATGAATGCTTCGCAATCGAAACTGATTCCTTAACTAATTCCTTCACTCCAAAAGTTGTCTGTAGTAGATGCCGCAATATTTTGGACAAAAAGAAAAGACAGATATTTTGTTCTCCGATGAAATGGAGAAAGCCATCAAATCACGCGTCGGATTTCTACTTTTGTTCAACTAATCTACATGGTTATAATCGTCATAATAAGAAATCTATCATTCATCCGCACGTAGCATCAGTAACTTTTCCTGTATTTATTGATGCTGAATCTAATGATAGTAGTATGGATATAGAAACGAGTGAACAAGAAGTTTTAACTCATGCAGATCATACATCAGACAATGTTGAAATGCTAGATCAATCCTCCGATACATCCGAAGAAGAAGAAGAAGAAGAAGAAGAAGAAGAAGAAGAAATGGAAGCTCACAAAATTTCATCAGATTCAGAAGATGAGGGCAATAGAAATCAAGAACAATTTGCCCAAGCTGATTTAAGTGATTTTCGTCGAGATTTGGGCCTTTCAAAAAAAAGTTTCGAACTTCTGGCGTCAAGACTTGAAGAAAAAAAATGCTTGGCTTCTGGAACGCACGTTACATATTACCGTTCAAGAGACAAACCGTTTAGAAAGTTTCCCACAAAAACAAGCAACTTGATTTACTGCAGTGATATCGGGGGTTTGGTTGAGCAATTTGACATTGAATACAGACCTTGTCATTGGCGTCTTTTCATAGATTCCTCGATAAGAAGTCTGAAAGCTATCTTGCTTCACAATGGGAATTTGTATGCCCCTTAACCCGTTGCTTATTCTGTTTCAATGAAAGAAGAGTATCATGATTTGCATCTCTCATTACAAAAATTGAAATATGATAAACATAAATGGGATATTTGTGGTGATTTGAGAATAAGTACCATCATGCTCGGCTTACAAAAAGGATTCACTTCATATCCATGTTTTTTTTGCGAGTGGAATAGTCGAGCTCGAGATGAACACTATGTGAGAGAAGTCTGGCCTCCTAGAAGAAATTCAACTCCAGGCGTCAAAAATGTTTTGAAAGAAAGTTTGATACCTACACAAAAGGTTCTTCTACCGCCGCTGCACATGTAATTAGGTCTTGTGAAGCAATTTGTTGAAGCAATGCGCAAAAATCAAAGCGATGCTTCCATGCATATCTTTCGAATCTTTCCATCGCTTTCTGAAGCTAAAATAAATGAGGGTGTTTTCACGGGACCTCAGATGAGAGAGATGCTAGAAAATAAGGAATTTGAAGGACCAATGACCGATAAAGAAAAAGCTGTATGGCAGAGTTTCAGAGAAGTGACGAAAAAATTTTTAGGAAATAATAAAGATCCTGGTTATAAAGATATTGTTTCTAGAATGTTGAATGACTTCAAAGAAGTTGGATGTCTTATGAATCTGGAACTCCACTTTTTGCACTCTCATATCGATTACTTCCCCGAAAACTTAGGGGACTTCAGCGAAGAGCGAGGTGAGAGGATGCACCAGGATCCAAGAGAATTTGAAGTAAGGTATCAAGGAGTTTGGGGTAAAAATATGCTAGCAGACTATTGTTGGAACTTGCAGAGAGAGTCGAAGAAAATCACAAAAGACAAGGAATGAAAAGATCATTTCTCACTCAACGGAAACGTTCTCGAACCGATGAGTGATATAGCTGACATGACGATTGAGGTAAGGATGTAGATTCACAAGGAATATCGGCTTAAACGTGTCTTCTATGTTTGCTTTCTGCGTGAGAGATCAAGAATGACAACAAGGAGGCGTTACTGCTTAAAACAAGCTACGGTATTGTATTCAGTAAACACACGTATGAATTTTTGCGCATCTCTTGAAGGTTATTACTCTACTTCACATTGGATTGACTCTTAACTGGAATTGTGAGTGGTCAACCGACCTTGCATTAAAACTTAGACTAATAAATAGAAATTTACTCCTTCTTACATTTCTCCGTGATCTATACCTGTTTGACTCAGATATAACATAACTTGAAAACGACATTGGAATGACCTCGAATGTCTGCTAGAGAAACTTCGCAAGACTAAACATATTTCAAATTCAGACCTGGGAATCTTGAAAACATGTGTATGTATTTTTATGGATGTTTTGGTAGTCCTCGCTCGATTTGATCATCGAATGACCTTGACCCTGACCTGATGTAGGTTAACCGAGCTCATATTCCAATTCGTAGACCTCGGAAACATAGGCAGGAATTTTTCCGGGTTTTTCGAATCATACTTCACATTTTTATCTTAAGAACACTTCAAAATGACCTTAAAATGCCCGTCAATGACCTGTAGGATAGATCCAAAGTGTGAATAAATGCCTGATTCGGATTCAGCGACCTCAAAAACATGTGCATGAATGTTTTCAGTTTTTTTCGATGGTTTTTTCTCCACTTGACGTTCAAATAACCTTGATCCTGATGTGATGGGGTCATATAGACCCCTTCATGGTGATCAGCGACCCCAAAAACATAAAAGTCACCTGATCCAAGAGACTTCCCAACCTAATATCAGACAAAACATCCAAAAGAAGGATTTGACCTAAGATGACCTCCATATGACCTGCAGATATGACTTTTATTAGAACGTCAGAGTATATCTGGATGTAAAATTTCCCGCTCTTTCAAAATCTGGGGTCAAAAAAATTATATTTTTCGATTCTAGATGTTTGACCTTCATTTAACCTTGATCCTGATGTGATGGGGTCATATAGACCCCTCCATCGTGATCAGCGACCCCGAAAAACATAAAAGTCACCTAATCCAAGAGACTTCCCAACCTAATATCAGACAAAACATTCGAAAGAAGGATTTAACCTACAGATGACCTCCATATGACCTGCAGATATGACTTTGATTGAAACGTGGAAGTATATCTGGTTGTAAAATTTCCCGCTCGTTCATAATCTGGGGTCAAAAAAATTATATTTTTCGATTCTAGATGTTTGACCTTCATTTAACCTCGATCCTGACGTGATGGGGTCATATCGACCCCTTCGTCGTGATCATCGACCCCAAAAACCTATAGATACCCACTTAGTCCCTAGCGGTCCAGCGTAGATCAAATGTTGACCTGTGTAATCATTGTCTCAATACCCTCTCTTCATCTTCGGATCATAGGGTGTCAGAGATTACACAAGAACGTGATTGTGTTGGTGGGGCAAACACTTCTTGTATAAACAATGAAAAATCAAATCTTCATCCTGTTGAATGTTCAAATACTCCTCCGGTTTTGAACCGCGGAGCGTCAGAGAATGCACAGGATAAAAATTTTATTTTCCAATCAGATATTCCTGACGAAATTTATACGGATTCCAATAATAATCCACGAAACAGTCGTACATCAGATGTCCATACTTTCGTTCATGGAATTTCAATTCGGAATTTCGGTAGGCTTCTCCAAAAAAATCATGAAGCTCCATCGAATTCGTGTGTTATCCCTCCGACTCCATCCTTCTCTTCGAACCATGATAGCTTAGTGGATTCGCAAAACCAAAATCTCGCTTCTCGATTGGATGTTGCTTCGTCTTCACAATATCAACACCCGATGGATCTGGAAAATCAAAATTCTGACGATCAGTCTTGAAGTTTTACAGAACAAGTTCAATGTGCGGAAATTCGTTATGCAAGTTTTTTCGCAGAAAAAAATATTCCGTTTGTCATCGCAAAAGATTTATTACTTCTCTTGCAGGATATAGGAAAACAACCAGAAGTTGTTCAGAAAATGATTATCAGTCGTACGAAATGTACGGATATCGTGAATAATGTTTTTTGCGTTGAAGAAACAAGCCGATTATCGAATGTTTTGGGTAATACAAAATTTGCAGTTCACGAAGATGAGACGTCAGATGTACCGAACGATAAATGGATGACATTTATAGCTCGTTATCTTGAACCTAACACGTTGGAAGTCGGATGTGAACTGTTACAAATGATCCATTTAGATGCTGCTGATTGTTCTGCCTCGAAATTGTTCGAAAGTTTCAAGAATGTTTTATAGAAAAACGAAATCCCAATTAGTAATATCGTCGCATTAGGCACTGACAATGCGTCTGTGATGATGGGAAATAAGTGTTCTTTCAAAACTAAATTGATAGGAAAAAATCCAAACGTTCCAATGTTTCCGTGCGTTTGGCATTCTTCCGCTTTGGCTGCAAGCGCTGTGATTCCTCAAGAATGCGAACAATAATTGATTGCACGTTCAGCCACTTTTATTAATAATAGTCCTAAGAGGACTGCGATCTTCAAAAATTTTCAAGATAGTTTCCAAGGAGGTAGTTTGAAAATTTTTGAATTTGCAAAAACTCGTTGGTTGACCCATCACCAGTGCATTGTCAGGATTTTAGAGAATTGGACCTCTTTGGATAATTTTTTACTCCAACAGGTGGTATCCGAACGTTACCAACCTGCAGAAAAATTATTAAATTTGATGAATGATTCCACCATGAAAGCATATTTTCTTTTCTTATCAGATGCACTTGATTCATCCAATAAATATAATGCATCATTTTAGAAGGAACAAACTATGGTTCATTTATTGCAACCCCGCTCTTTTGATTTGCTAGTGTTCTTCTTGAAAAAATTCCTCAAACCAGCTTTGCTTAATCATTTGAGTTTGATCAAGTCCGTAAATTTATCTTTACCTGCAAATCGATTATCTTTACCTGCAAATCGAATACTCAAAAAGCCTTGAGCAGAGCAGTATTTCAGAACTAGATAAAGTACGTCATAATCGTTTACAATTTTATATCACGGCTTGTACAGAAATTCTGAAGCGCCTGCCCGTGAATGATTCTTTTTTGTATTCTCTCACTGCTTTTAGAGCTGGAACTGCTTTATTTGCACCAAATCGACAAGCAACTTCATCGATGATTATCGAAGCGAGTCGAAAATTAGGCGGTTTCGATGAACATTCAATACAGGAAGAATGGAATTCTTTGTATTTTTTAGATCCGAAATTGAGACATGATTCAGCGAAACTTGATTTTGATAAGATGTGGGCTCGAATTGGTTCCCTCTGCACACCCGAAGGAGATATTCAGTTCCCGCATTTACGAGATCTTTCATCCACTGTTGGGGTCTTCCTCATTCGATGGCGTCGGCTGAAAGGGCATTTTCAATGATTCCTGACATTAAAACTAGGAAAAGAAATAAGATGGGTCCCAAGACATTGAATTCCACCTGCGTTGTTAGATCTCTGTTGGAGAGTAGGAAGGAAAATGCGCGTACCATGACTATCGATGACAGACACTTGAGTTTGATGACTTGTGAGAATTTATATGGGAATCATCCAAGAAATCAGGTCGGTTACATTTATATGCAGGGTAGTGTGGTACAGGTTGGTTGAAAAGTTTCTGCGCTCGAAATGAAAGAATACTGTTTTTGTTACGAAATATATTTTTTTATTCAATATAATCTCCTAGAAGCTCAATACACTTGTTCCAATGATCTTCCAATAATTTTATCCCATCCTTATAATGGTTTTCCGGAGGCTCTGCAAAATAACCGTCTACGGCTGCTATGGCCTCTTCATTCGACGAAAAATGCTTTCCACGAAGGAATTGTTTGAGATTTCTGAAGAGATAGTAGTCGCTAGGAGCCAAATCTGGCGAATACGGTGGATGTTCAAGCAATTCGTTCTTGAGTTCTTTGAATTTAGCCATCGTCAAAACACTTTTGTGGGCAGGTGCATTATCTTGATGAAAAATGATTTTTTTCTTCTTTAAACCAGGTCTTTTCTCACGAATTTTTTCATCCAGCTGATCCAAAAGGCTGCAGTAATATTCGAAGTTGATTGTTTTACCCTTCTGAAGATAATCAATGAACAAAATTCCTTTTGCATCCCAAAAAACTGATGCCATAACCTTCTTCGCTGATCGTTGTGACTTCACCTGCTTTTGAGCTGAACAACCAGCTTCAGTCCACTGTAAACGTTCTTGTTTCAATTTGGGATCATTGTGGTAGATCCAAGTCTCATCCATAGTTATAAAATGACGCAAGAAGTCGGTTTTATTCTGCTTAAAACGCTCCAAATTACGCTGAGAAATTTGTTTTCGATCCAGTTTTTGTTGAATTGTTAACGTGTGCGGCACTGACTTTCCAAACAGTTTTTCCATACGTAATTCTTCATGTAAAATATGGAGTACTCGTTCGTCTGAGATGCCTATGGCATTAGCAATGCCACGCTTAGTGAAACTTGGATCTCCACTAACCATATTATGTACATGCTCAATGATTTCTGCTGTGGTTGCAGTTTTTGGTCGTCCTTCGCGTGGATCGTCTTCAAGGCTAGTACGACCACGTTTAAATTCACCAGCCCAAAATTCAACGGTGCGTTTTGAAGGTGAGGACTCCTTATACACTTCTCACAATTGTTCATAAATTTTCTTTGCTTTTAAACCCTTCAAAACAAAGAATCTAATGACTGCACGATATTCAATTTTTTCCATATTAAGAAAAATCAACGACACGTCAACTTCAAATGGCTTGTGAACAAAGAATGAATTGACAGAATGACTTGTAACTTTGCATGTGTTCTCAGGACAGATATACCAACTTGAGAAAAAAAAAGTTTTGAGCTAGCAGTGCTATCTCTTGGTGAGCGCAGGAACTTTTCAACCAACCTGTATTTTCCTTTCAATTTGGCGAAGTAATTTCACCATGTCATTTCTGAAATCATCTCATCTGCATTGAATAATTTTTTTCTTCGATACTTACCAGTGTTTTTGTTTCGAATTTTGTTTCGCAATCAATTATCGCATGTACACACACATATATAAAAAGGGTTTAGAGTCCATAAATACTGTGGAAGTGACGAACCACAGGGTCCCAATGTTAGATTATACATTACAAAAAATACACACATCCACGATCGCAAGATCAGACATACACACACGCGTAAATCTTAGAGGGTTTGGAGTCTGTGAATACCGTGGAAGTGACGCACTATGGGGTCCTAATCTTAGATTGTTCATTGTTATGGAGGAAGTGTTATTTCCAGGATTTTTTTTCGACTCGTCATGTATTTTCTTCATCTGTCTGAAAATGTTTTCATTCCCAGATGGCACAATAATCCCAAACGAATTTTGTCGAAAGAATTCTTCAAGAGCTCTTTCAGAATACAAAGAGTTCCAAAAAGAGTACGAGTCGTGAGATATTTACGAGATCTCTTGGAATTCTATGAGACTCCTTAAAGAATTTTAACGGAATCCGCAAATGTCTAACGAATCGGATTGTTTTTGAAACTTCTTCAGAACTCTTTGTATTCTAAAAGAGTTCTCCAATAGTTCTTCTTTCAGAATTCATTAAGGATTCTTATGTGCTATCTCGGTTTAGTCTCACTTTGTTTCCAAAATTTCAATGGATCGTCATGTCTTTTCCTTTGTGTTGTGTTCTTCTAATCAAGTCTCGAAATCATTGAGAATGTTAGTAGCTCAACGGGTTCCTTTTTTCTCATCCTTGAAATTCTTCGATCTTTGAAATATCCATCTCGTTCATCATCAACTCTCGTTCTCCTAATCCCGTTTAATGAATTCGATTTAATTTCATCAAAATTTGTTGAGATTCATCTTTTAAATTCATCTTCCATCAAAATTCAACATGGAATTCAATGAAATTCAGCAACATTTGACAAAATTTAATGAAATTTAACCAAATTCAAAAACTTTTTCCACCAAGGTCATCTCGTCTTGTCTTCTCTCAACATTTTGACATTTTTTCTCAGTAATATCGTTCTCCATTCCTCCAAATTGAACTTTTGTTTCTCGTCAAAGCATTCTCATCTGGTCTCGTAAACTTCTCGATTAGGGTATTTCTCGTCTCGTCTCGTTTCTCACCATGGATTTCTCGTCTCGACTTTCTCGATTCTCGCGGCATGATTATATTCGGAATTGGAATTACTGAATCTTTTGATTTGTCCGAATTCAAAGAGTTCTGAAATTACTTCATCAGTTGAAACAGCTGGATTTGGAAATTGATTCGTATTTTTATTCCTTCAGGAGAATTCAAAAATCGTATTCATCCTCATTGAAATTCCCAATTCCTCTGAATTCTTTCGAATGGACAACTTTTTGCAGGGTACCAAACGATGTTCTCAAGCATAGGATTCCAAATATTGGAAATCACCAAATGAATCTCTTTTGGTATTCATCTCCTCAAGTACTTCATTTTTGACATTTTTCATCCATTTTATTCTAAGGAGGATTCATCAGTTCATGAGTATAAATATTTCCGATTCCAATACTCATGATTTTAAAATTACCACATGTTACATTTAACATATTCGAAAATATCATGGTACAACTTTGCTTCCATTTCGAATGGGAATATCGGAGTTTAAAAAGATTGTAAATGTATTGGATAGGAACCCTGATGGGAATGTCGTACAAAACCAGACAAAAATTCAACACGATTTAATCGGTCGTTATCCGTTTCGATGCGATTCTTATCTTTTTTTGTCTGAATATATCCGACATTTTCTACAGAGGAGGATTTATGAATAACCTCTCAGCTGGCCCTGATTCGATCCTCGGACATCACATAGTGTAGACGGGTGTTGAAATGTACACTTGACTACACATCTGTTTAAATGTACAGAAACTTCCCGTGGAATAGGTCTACTGGGGATACCACGTGAACCCTTTCAGGACAAGGGAATTGTAATCACATACTGAGAGAAATTCTTTGTGAGGATTTAATAAGCCAATGACGAATGAAAGTTCAGGAAGTTTTAGCTTCATGCAACACATACAGTACCATTGACTGAATCCTCAAAATGCGATTCTGTCAGTGCATGGTGACCGGTCACTCATCCTTTGAGGGTGGAGAAAAAAAAACGCATTTCCTCGTACTTTACCTCCAGGGTGATGTAGAAAGAAGTACATTTGTATATCAACACTCGTACGAGTGGTTCTTTTTCTATTTCATTGGAAAGACTGCTGGTTTAAAGGGATACCAGCGCCTTTTGGACCTCTCTTTCTATCGTATAGGCTTGTCGTTTTCTAACATAGATGGCTCTTGCCCACCATCGCAGGACCAACAGCGACCCATTGAAACCACAGGAAGCTGTTAGAAATGTCTGGATTAATTTGAATGCTTCTGCTGGGAACTTTTTCCAAGTATGTGCATGAATTCAGTTCCATACACAGTCTACATGAAACTTGATGTAAACTATAGCATAATTTATGGTTTTTTCACATTTTTGTACATTGAATGTGATATAGAATGTGTACCCATACAGCACAACTGGTTCTCAAACAGTTCTTAGGGAATACCATTAGAATGACACGCTTTTTGAGAGAACTCTTTAAGAATACGCACAATCATTCATTTGAATCCAGAAAAAATTCCAAAAGTATGCCCGTTATATCAGCAGAAATGAAAACATATAGAAGTTCAGAAAGAACACGTAATCTGCCCAAAAGAATTCATAATGCATTTACATCTGAATTCATTGAGTATAAATAAATCACACCACAAAACAGGCATTCTGAACTTTCTCATAATTCAATAAACCTTTATAATTGAATATCAAGTCTTTTACAAATTTCCAATTGAAAAAGATAAAGATCATAGAATTTTGTTCATCGTTTTCTATAAGGGATTTTCCATACTCGATACAATCGATTAGTTCTTCCATACATAAAAGATCGTTTGTATGAATGCATTTTTACAGTCGATATTCACATATTCTGAGTTAATAAATAATTTACTTCATTATCCACAAGCACTTCATGAATTTTTACACACTTCTCTTCTTTAGAGTTACATCACTTTGTTATATACGAAACTTTAACCTTAAAATCATATGATATGTCATTTATTCTCACATATTATATGTTTTTTTGCATTGAAATGAATTACTAACTGATTGATACATTGAATAATTTACTTCACTTCTTAATCACTCTCCAAATCTCGTACACGCACCTATTCAATCGATTCATAAGAGAAAATATACTACTAATTGTATCTTGGACATTATTTTTGTCCAAAGGCGTTTACAAATTCAGGAAGACTCTGATTGAATCCTTGTTGATCGAAGTTCATGGTATTCGTTATAAATTCTTTTGGGCAGAACAGGACTACATTTTGAACTTCCATAAAGATTCATATTCACTGTCATAACGGGTGGTCTTTACGAATTACTTCGTGCATTTTCTATGTGTACTTCAAGAACTCCCACATGTATTCATCGAGAATTATTTTGATACTCTATATATTCATTTAGAATACTCTATGAATTCATAGAAATGAATTCCGTAGGTATTCTTTAGTCTGAATTATCTGTGAACTCAAAAAGAACTTGTGTGCTGTCTGGGTATGAACCTGAATTCATGTATGTGATTGGACAAAACTTCCAGATATTTCTGACAGTGTAATCATCATTTGTAAAGTCTCAAGTATGATAACAATTTATAACAACTCATGATATTGTACCTATTATAAATGGTTATGTACGACCTTTTGTGAACCGGAAATTCGCAATGGATTCCATGGAATCATATGGAATTGTTTGAAAACATACGACAATTTGGGTACAAAATACGATTTTTCACCCGCACCTTGATGGAAGCGGGTCCGATTTTCCATTTTAACTCCCCACTCCGAATTTCCTTTGATAACGACTGGAAGCCAGTCGAAACGTTAGGTGGAAAATTACAATAAAAGACCTAACTCTACTGCTCGTCTTGGTTGATGCCCATTCCCCGCTCAGCTGGTTCACAACGAGTACTTTCCCCGACAATTTGGGTACAAAATACGATTTTTCACACCCACCTTGATGGAAGCGGGTCAGATTTTTCATTTTAACTCCCCACTCCGAATTTCCTTTGATAACGACTGGAAGCCAGTCGAAACGTTAGGTGGAAAATTACAATAAAAAACCTAACTCTACTGCTCGTCTTGGTTGATGCCCATTTCCCGCTCAGCTGGTTCACAACGAGTACTTTCCCCGACAATTTGGGTACAAAATACAAAATTGGATTGTATTTCTATCCAATTTGATCCTATTCCTGTATCCATTTGTAAGTTTTTATCCGAGTCTATCCAACATCTCCAGTAGGACAGTTATTAGGAACATGAAAATGCCATTCCACTCGTTTAAAACAAATTTGATATAGAACACAAAAGATAATTCTAATCAATAATAATAGAATCTATAAAATATTAATCTACATCAAGAAAACATGAATTCATGGAATACCCAGCAAAAAATCTAGAATTGAAATAGAAAATTCCTTATTCTTTTTAATTCTTTTCAATTCGAATTGAGAAGAATAGGAAATTTTCTATTCCAATTCCAGATTTTTTGCTGGGTATTTGGTTGATGCAATAAGTATTTGATTTAATTATAATTCATTTGAATCTACAAATGTTTTATAATGATTTATTTGGATATTTTATTGTCTTTAGTGAATAATATTTCGTTGAAAATATGTGCAGACTTGAATTTGAAAAACCTGTTCGTCAAATGATTGTGATACTTTAATTTATGTATATTTTCGATTAATAAAAAAGAATAATATTTTAATGAATTGTGTTTAATATTTCATTGTATCCAAAGAAACTACTGATGTTAGGATTGAATATTTATTCCACTGGATCATTCGATATTATTCATTCAATAATATTCGTTACTAATTGAACGAAATATTCACCTCTATCATTCATTATTATTTCCAAGTGATGAACCAGATTTTCAAGTGAATGAACTGACTTTTGGGAATCGATTTAACCTTTCCTATAATGAAAAATAATATAATAATATGATAATATTCATTGCTAATTGAACAAAATATTCACTTCTATTATTCATCATGATTTCGAAGTGATAAACTGAGTTTTGGGAATCGATTTATCTTTTCCTATAATGAAAACAAATTTCATTGATCTAACTACAGCATTTGCCAGATTCATACATTTTTCCATAGACAATACATGGATTTTGATGGTTCTAAATCAAATTTTTCCAATTCCATGAAATATATTTTTCAAAATACTTCATAAAATTTTGTTGCTCTGACTCGTACTTTGTGACATACAAAAATTTACAAATACCAATAAAATCATCTTTCACTGATCAATAAACCGAAGACACGATTCATAACATAATTAAACTAGAATAATTTGAATATAATTATTTCAGAAAATTGTAATGTCCCGCCAAAAAAAGATATCATTCGTAACGGGACATGGCGTTTTTATAAGGCAGACAATTTTCTTGACGTGGCAAAACATATGCTACAGATTATAATTTCTTGAAAGATGTTTCATTGTTCTAAACAATGATATGATTGCTCTAAATTGATGGTTGTTGGAATTAACAAATTCTATTATGTAACAAAAGTAATATTTTTCTTTTTCAATCAAATATTGTATCACATACATTATTGAAAAAATTGTTTCAATCGGATATTGAACGTTGGCAAATGTTTGAATGTCACAATCCCTCTTTGAGTTATTCAACATCCAAGCCATAGATTTTTTTCTCTGAAAATCAAGTTCATTGAAATCCACAAATACTCATCCACTTCATCGATCAGTATGTGCTGATACTAAACATTTCATATTCAGAATGAGGAAACCTGATCTCAAAGTTATAAACATTTTGGACATGAACGAAATTTTATCAAACTTGGAAAAATTATTCGCTGAAAAGAATATTCAATTTTTTCGATTCAATACCGTGTAGGAGTGATTTGATTGAATTTTTTTATTTTGTATGAACACCTCAATTGCATCCATGAAAGTCGATTTTGATACAAACAATAATTTCTTCAATTCCAACGAATAAATTAAAGAAATATGAGGGCGCGTCTATGAAATATCTTATGTCGACTATTCAACAAAATAATTTAATTGATTCAATCCAAATTTTATGGACGCCAGTAATTTTTTTCTCAGTGTATAAAAATTCAGTGTTCAGAAAGAATCCATTGTACGAGTTTATGAAGGGATATGAACGAATATCAATATATTTATGTTGAATTGATTGTTTTGAAAAACCTTACGATCATGTAATCCACTTTTCATTTCAAAAGATTCTGAATCGATTGATTTGTATCCCATGTAGATAAATTTTTGAAATTTTTTGGTCAATTCGCTAAAGGACTTGATGGAATTTGCAAGTGAACTTTTTCGAAAACCTTCTAAAGTGCTATCCATTTTTCATTTCAGAAGATTCTGAATCGATTGGTCTATACCCCACGGAGACAAATTTTTGAAATATTTTGATCAATGTTCTGCAACACTTGATGGAATTTGTAAGTGAACTTTTTCAGAAAACGTTCCCATAAAGTGCGATTCATTTTCCATTTCAGAAGATTCCGAATCGATTGATCTATTTCCCACGGGGACAAATTTTTGAATTTTTTTCATCAATTTGCTAAAGGACTTGGTGAAGTTTGCAAGTGAACTTTTTCAACAACCTTCTTCTAAAGTGGTATTCATTCTCCATTTCAGAAGATTCCGAATCGATTGGTTTGTATCCCACGGAGACAAATTTTTGAAAATTTTCCATCAATTTGCTAAAGGACTCGGTGGATTTGCAAGTCGCCTTTGAAACATTAGGGTTATTAATAACATATGATGATGTAATCATATAAAAATAAAACGAAAAATACATGCAATTGTATACTTGGGATTGAATTTGCAATATACCTTGACAGCACCACAGTCCCAAAAGAATTCTGAAAGAATACAATCAGTTCAATAAGAATTCTTTATGAATTCTTCTGGGGCTGTAATGCTTTGGGGGTATATAATCGGTTGTGAAATTTAATTATTCGCAAAAGATAATTGATCATTTATTAAAGAAACGAAAAAAAGCGTGTCTATCTTCGAGCAGCACCGAACCCGTTCAAGAACCATCTCCTTTGCCATCAGGCTATGGGCTCCGTATAATATTACCTTTATCAAGTATTGCAGCAAGAAAAAGGGGAAAGTCGTGTTTAGGATAATAACACATCAATTTAAATGCTCAACTCTAATTATTCAGTACATTGGAAATTAATTAAATACAGTACAATTAATCAAATATTCATTCTCATTATTGTGATATTCCATTTGATAATCAATGTTAATTGGATCATTCGTATTGGAACATCATACTGATTTACGGAAAAATATTCGATTGGAAAAAATTATGAAATTTACCGTAGGATATTTATCATAGATTCCTAATCTATCTGAAAATATTTCAATGATGATGTCACTAACAATTTCTGGGAAATGATATTCCATTCACGATCTAGGATAATTACCCGAAGAGAACATGAAGCTTCAACGAACGTTCAGATTAGATCTGTATAGATCGGATCGAAGGTTCACGAAAGCTAACTTTTAGATTCACAAACGTTTGTCAAAGGTACTATGAACGTTGGGTATCCGCCTTAAAATACCTTCAGGGAACAAAGATGGAACGTTCATTGAAGGTTCGTCGAAGGTTCGAGGAAGCTTCACAAAAATATCTATACTTAGATTAATTTATAATAATTTATGTTTATTAATTAATTTATTTTTCATATAAATTGATCAAAATTAATATAAGTATAGATATTTTTGTGAAGCTTCGTCGAACCTTCGATGAACCTTCAGCGAACGTTCCATCCATGTTTCCTGCACGTATTTCGAGGCGGGCATTTCGACGTCCGTAGAACCTTTGTAAAACGTTTGTGAATCTGAAAGTTAGCTCCAATGAACCTTCGGCCTGATCTATACCCATCTGACCTGAACGTTCGCTGAAGCTTCATGTTCTCTTCGGGTATTAGAAATGTGTAGAAATTAGAAAATTTCCATAGAATACATATAGGGTCTCTTGAAAACTGTATAATCAGTCATAAAAATGACCAAAAATCTTATAAAGTTTATGTAAAATAGAGAATGATTTAAAACTCATTCACTGATATTAGATTCAATTCAATTGAATAATGAAATACATCAGATCCATATTTCACATCATATATCACATCACAATTATAAATATTTTTATTCTATTTCAATTTTTCATTATCATTGATATTGTAATTCATATCATCATGATAATATAATAATCAGCATCGGATTGGCTTTTTAATTGAAAAAACAAAAAAAAATATTGAAGGGCCCCGGGTGACCCTCGGCCGGGGCGCCGGGTAGGTCAGTTCAATACTGATTATAATAAAATTGTCATATCGTAAAGAAAAAGCAGTGATGCTTTTCTGTAAGTCAACCGCGTGGGTTTTAAACTTTTTCCGATCTTGCATGGAGTCAGCCGATTGTAAAAGAAATAGAGAAGACAAAAATCGACGGATAGTTAGTTCTCTCTTGATTGTCCGAGCCTACTCGAAGTGAAACGAATGCTTCCGATTCACATGAATACGGGTTTCGTTGTGTACGTGCGTCCGGCTGCAATGGTAGGGATAGAGAGCTGGAGAGATGGTGCGATGGAGAGGGTAAAACTTGGCGATTCTCTTGAATCTGGCATCACTGTGTGTGAGTATAAATAATTGAATGTGTTATATACATGGGAGGGGATTCCCATTTAGTTAGTGCGCTTAACTCAGGTGACGCTGGATATCGTTCACGAGATTATTCATTGGAGTTTATGCCAGCGTTGCTAGTATTCCCTAGAAAAATCTTCAGCATCTGATGATTGGTTATTTTTTGTACAACCGGCCAATCATATTTTCAATTTGGGAAGGAATGACCAATGCCAAAAAATCTGAAGATTTTTCTAGGCAATACTGGCATGACTGCATCCAGGGGGCATAAACCAGTGATGCCACTGGATGCTTCCGATTGCAGGCAGGGGCTAACCCCTTGGGGAAGAATACTGGATTCCCATTGGCTGAATCATGGCCCCTGCGGCTAAAAGCTCTCGCAATCGGGAGTATCCAGTATTCCCTAGAAAAATCTTCAGATTTTTTGGCATTGGTCATTTCTTTTCAAATTGAAAATATGATTGGCCGGTTCTACGAGAAATAACCAATCATCAGATGCTGAAAATTTTTCTAGGGAATACTGGCAGCGCTGCCTGGACGTACCGAAGTTCGATGGCCAGAAATGAAAATGTCCTGACAAGTCAATAGTCCGAAATTCGTTGATTGGTCCATTTTTAGTAACCTACTAAGAACTCCCTAGGAATTGACCAATCATTGAATTTTGGGCTATTGGCTTTTCGAGACATTAAACTTCGGGATATCGCGCTTTCGGGACATTGCACCGTTACCCCGTTGAGGACAGTAGACCAGGGGGCATAAACTCAAATGGATAATCTTGAGAACAATATTCAGCGCCACCTGAGTTAGGCGCAGGAACTAAATAGGAATCCCCTCCCATGTATATGATACCAGAGATTAGTTGAAGAGATTGCTAACGAGATATGAAAACCATAGTCCAGTTTCTGATTGGCAATATCACGTTTTTCGTTTATCTCTTCATGCTAGGTGGCTTAGAAGAAAAATTCAACCAATCATATATTTTTCTTCAAAAGAAAAGAACGTGATACGGACCATGATTTTAATATTGCGTTTGCAATCTCTGCTATTCATCTCTGCTCACATGGGCATTTTCTGGACTGATTTCAGCGGTCCCAAGGGGAAAGGCACTTGAACTAATTTTACATCAATGCCTCAATACTGTTTCAAAAACTTTGATGATTTGTTGAGCATTTGTGTTAGTGCATTCATATGAAATTAGTTCCAGTACCCTTCCACTTGCCGGCGCTGAAGTGTATTCTAAGAATTCTCGTATTGAGTTCATTCCCCCTGGACATACGCCCGCCATGGGCTCGAGCAGCCTATGTATACAGGGTGGTCCATTGGAAGTGATATAGTCAAATATCTCGGAAACTAGTGGAGATGGAAAAAAATGTTCCGGATAAAAATTTTAGGGTTCCAAGAGGGAAGTATGATGCCGACCTTGAGAAATCCCTCAGAGGTCATTTTGAAGGTCATTTAGGGGTCAAGATGGTTTTTTCAAATCGGACCCCCATTTTTTTATCATGGCATGGGGAAGATGGTTCCAAATCCTTTACGAAACACTGGTCATGGACCCCTTCTCGCTCATTGGGGTGCAAGGTATGGACCGTCGAAGTTATTGAAGACCTACTGTTAGCGCTACCCAGGAACAACGACGTGGACGTGGTAGTTCTCTGTTCCCTCGTAAGTCCCTCTGCCTCTCACATGGAGGGTGCTTGATGCTGTGACAATAATTGCTCGAAGTTACCCCCTTCTGCCTGGATACATAATCCTGGTATGTTGGCACAAACAGTGCGGATGTGATCGATCATGTCCTCCCTCATTTACAAAAAAACTTCCAAATTTTTTTGGTAAATCTACAAAGGAATTTTTTACAGTGTAACTCTCTTTGGTGAATTCTCTGGGAGCTCGAAGGATTTTTGTATCCGTCCGAATGTGCATCCGAATCCACGTTATGTGGTATGGTCAATACTTCCAATGTTTCCAGCAACCTTTCAACAATTTTTGAGAGTCGATACTCATTCATAACCCTCATTGAATCAAATGGAATAATTAATTCGATTTGAAACGCAATAATCGTAATGAATCGTACACATTACTGCCAACCATAATAAGCAGAGACTCAGTGTTCCCGTTTGTTTATGTTTACGTTTTTTTTTCGAATGAAATTAACTCTAATCTGCATTGAAATCAGTCCCGATCTCCGGAGAAAAGCGATGAACAAGAATACATAAACAAACAGAAACATCGAATTTCTGTTTATTATGGTTGGTTATGTGGATGATTACGGAAATACGTGATCATTTCAACACTGGTTCTAAACTGAGACCACAATCGTTCTTCTCCTTTGCATATTCAATCATCTACATTTATCAATTTATTCCATTCGATTCAATCGAAGAAATTAATCACTATCCACCCTCTGAAATTATTGATATGATGCTTGTGCTTGGCTCATGTCACAATAATTACAACGAAGCCGCAAGAGTTTACCAGGATCGGTATGTCAATCGCCGCATCGCACACCCCACGACCATCCGTCGACTCGAATTGGGAGCTCGACGAGGAGTATTGCAACGAGATCTAAGACATCACCGGTACGATGAGAATGATATCCGTGCACTCACCATATTGGGACTTATCCACTTGGACCCTCATGTTAGTAGCAGATCGTTGGCACGAATAACTGGTATACCCCGGACTACTGTTTTGAGAATCTTGAAGCATGTCGAATGATTTTTAAAAAAACACCTTCGTTTTGAAAAAATATATGAAAGGGAGTAGAACAAGAAATAGATTCATCCATTTCACATGCTAAAAACGTCTCTAAGTGATTTGAAACCAAATCCGCTGGGTGGTTTTTATCATTATTCGGAACAGGGCCGACCTTTGACCGCGCGAGGTTCGATTGCCAATATTTTTTTCGGGCTCTTGAGTATAGATAAAGTGCCACTGTATGAACAAAAAGAACGTAATATTCCCAAACTAGGTATAGAAAAACAATTCAGACATAAATTATATATAACTTATATATAAACTGTATGAAATTGTATACAAATTATATGATTTTGAAAATTTCTTCTGTCAGACAGTGTGGGAGCCTCTTCAACGCGGGGACTGAGTTGATGAAAACAATTCAATCAGCTTAAAGCCAGTAATGTTTTGGATTAGCATCGATGTGGACAACTTGGCACGGCCGATGAAGATTTGTAAAATTATATCATTACAATTTTTTGTTTAACGCTCTACAGGAATTCATTTGTATATAATTAAGACTAAAAACTTCTACTATCGATCACGCCAAGTTGTCCACATCGATGCTAATTCAAAACATCACTGGCTTTCAGCTGATTGAATTGTTTTCATCAACTCAGTCCCCGCGTTGAAGAGGCTTCCACACTGTCTGAAAGAAGAAATTTTCAAAATCATATAATTTGTATATAATTCCATACAGTTTATATATAAGTTATGTATAATTCATGTCTGAATTGTTTTTCTATACCTAGTTTGGGAATATTACGTTTTTTTTTCTTCATCCAGTGGCACTTTGTCTATACTCAAGAGCCCGAAAAAAATATTGGCAATCGAACCTCGCGCGGTTAAAGGTCGGCCCTGTTCCGAATAATGATAAAAACCAACCAGCGGATTTGGTTTCAAATCACTTAGAGACGTTTCTAGCATGTGAAATGGATAAATCTATTTCTTGTTCTATTCCGTTTTATATATTTGTTCAAAACGAAGGTGTTTTTTCAAAAATCATGCACCACTTTGAATGCTCTTCTTTTGTACTTCTCATACCATTTAGAAAAATCTTCAAATATTATTTGGTTAACCAAATGTCCTTGGTAGCGCATATTGATTTCACATCTTCTTTTTTTAATATTATATTTGTTATGTCAAGTAATCTTTCGGAAAGAGTGAAGTATTTTTTTCAAGGATTTCTTTCCAAGTGTATGGTGAAACGTATAATTTGTACTTTTTCAGAATTTTTAGGGGTTTTTGTCAGACATTTGTATGTTTTGTGGGATTCGACTTCATGTTTTAATATTTTATTTCTTGGGGGTGTTCATGTACTTGGCGTTATTTTTTTACTTTTTTGAAGTTTTTTGTGAGGATTTCACTTCTTTTTCTGGATATACTTTACATTGAAAATAAATAGGAACCAAATATACTGATTTCAAGTTCATTAGCAATTATATGAATGAAGAAAATATCCTCAGACGATTTCTGTAATATAAGAAACCATAAGTTTCCATCACTCATCTCATCATTGAACTGTGATAAATCATCGGAATGAAGAATGAAGAACGAGAGGGAAGAAAAGCGGATCTCCATAAACATACATATAAACCATGAAAATTCCGAAAAGTGAAAATTAGTTGACCGATAATTTGGGGCTAAAAGCAGCTCACAGCGCTCAAAGCAGCTTATAGCGCTCGAGGCAACTGATGATTTCAAACAGTTTATGAAAATAAGCGAGAAACAAACGAGGATTCAAACATACTCACTATTAATTGGATCGCTCAAACATGTATTGTATAAAAATTTCCACTATTTTCAAAACATCATTGTGAAGAAATACATACAAAATAGAACTGACAGACAGAGAAAATTTGCATACACTATGTTCCAGGCATCCAACAGAGATTTTCCGACTAGATAAAATCTGTACTATTTGGAATGAAACCAAAAACAGCCCCCCCAACAAGAATTTTTTTATAACTCTTTCAGATTCCAAAACCTATCTCAAAGCAATGTGACATATTCATTATGCAACAAGACGATACGTACTAGAGATTTCTAAATCATCCATTCCATGCTATTGATTACCAATTTAATACAAAATTTCCATAAGACCACCTATATGACATTGATAGTGGTGGTAGAAGACGTAGAGGTCTATGGTATATTTGCTCCGTTTTTGTGTTTCCTTATATATCTGTGATACTACTCAAGCAATCCGATAACAACTTTTGTGAAAGAGAGTATCAGGCCAATGAGGAAAGACAAACGAAGCAAAAATACCACTCCATTCGTACGTCGTCTACCACCACTATCCATTTCATTTAGGTAATTTCTTAGGCAATTTTGTATTGAATGGATGAACTACAGATGATAAAGTGGATTCAATTGATAATGCATGGCATCGAATGGATGATTAAAGATTATGTAATAAATCAATAACTGAATCATCGCTTATAATCAGAAAGTGGAATTCATCAAAAAACCCCAACGCAGTATAAAAAGTTTTTAGAAAGTGAAGTGGATGATAAAACCCAATGAGATGTTAAAATTTTGACCAACGGTAGGAGTTGAGGTTGGTCTCCAGGTACTTTAGTTATATTGGAGTATATCAAATATTGTTTCAATAAGAACTATGAACAGAGCGATTTTTTCAAAGGCAAAAATGCAGTAAATATGCCATAGATTCTTACAACATGCTGGGCTTTTAGTTTTTCGGAGTAGAATCATAGGTTACTGCAGACGAAGTAAAAATGAAGCATATGTATCACAAATTTGTATGCTAGCTATCTTCACTATCAATTTCATTTGATTGCCTCATAGTCGAATGAAGAAAAGGGAAAAGCGGAATGGATAAATCACACGTCCGATACAGACATCAGTTTTAGGCAATTTAGTATTAAATGAATGAACTTGTGATGTAACAAATCATCACAAAAGAGTCGCGGGATGGCACCGCGCACGATCCCTATCGATCGTGATCGCAAACTTTCATAACGAGTTAATTCACTCGAAAGAACATAGCTGCCGCTCGCTTACACGAGAATCGGGAACACATCTCCTCTCCCTCGCTATTTCTGTCCTCCTCTAATCCCTGCCCTTCTTCCATTTGTTGAGGTTTCCCGTCCCCAAGGAGGCAGCGCCACCTATGCCACAGATGCGTGGTAGGATTGGTTCAACGCCAGAAGGCGATATCAACGCCATCTCGGCCGTTCCAAAATCGACAACCCCCAGGAGACTGGAAATCCCTCGTGGGCAACACCATCTCTCTCCTACCCTGGGCTAGAGAGAGAGAGTAAGATGAGTCGTCTCCGAGGATGCCACCCCGTTCCTGGACCGGCGGAACAACAGCAGAGGCCAACCCGACCACGCTGTACCCCTTCTCCCGGCCCCACCGAAGGAGAGAAAAAGACATAAACACCCGCACCCAGAAGATCTCCCCAACGCACATGCGCACACTCACCCAACGAGTAGTAAGAAGCCACCACCATCCGAGCGCGCAAAACGAGCTCGAGAGTGCGCTCCAACGGAAAGTCACCGACGGGGTTTCGTATATGATTTTGTGAGCTCACCCGTCGGTGAAGAAGAAGGAAGTGGCCATGTTGCCTGTCACTTCTTGTGTAACTGAGCCACAGCAACGTTCCAAGGCAGCCCTATCCGACTCTCTGACCAAACTATAGCAAACGAGGTATTTTTACTGTCGCCAAAAACATTAGACCAGTAGATAGCGTTGGCTGTACTGGTGGGCTGTTCCTCCTAATTTGATTGGATGATTGAGCGATAGGTATATTTTATGCAGCCCACCAGTACACTTAGCGCTGCGCTGCGGATTAATTCAAATGGCGACAGTTAGAAACCTCAGAAGTGGGGGAGTCGGATAGGGCTGTTCCAAGGATATTCTCGTGCTGCTAAATTTTGGATACGGTGAGTGTGCTGTGTCATCGGGGTCCGATTTCAATTAGAATTTTCTTCCTCGTTTCTGTGGAGCAAGTTCACCGGTGTTAAGTGCTCGTGCGGTGTTTCCTCCGCGGGATTTATGTGGTAACAATAGTGTCGTTCACGTGGCCTCCTCCACGTGTTCCTCTTTCTACATTTTCCCTTCCTGACCTTCCGTGTTTCGATATCGAGTCACCCCCTTCGCCCGTGGTTGTCCTCCCCCGATTGAATTGTATGGTCGCGGTTTCCCTATATTTCCCTTTGTTTTGATTTATGTAAACGGCATAGTCCGTCAATAGATGTTCCCTCGTGGCCGCGCCCTCCGTCTTTTCTTGCTATTCCCCGTGTTCCCCGGATTCATTTGACGTACACGAATTGTTCATGAATATCTTTGGTCCACGACGAAGTCGTAGGGCAATTGTAACGTTCAACTCGCTTAAGTGAAATATAAGTGTAGTAACACGTGTTTAATCTAATTTCAGCGTTAGTGATTTTCATTAACTAGAATCAACCCACCCCCTTTCCCTGAGCTTATTCCTTTTCCCTTGACCCCTCAAAATTGTCCTGAGCAAGTTACTTGTTCTCTTTCAATATTTTGCAGGTCCCGCTGTTACAAATAAATATCCACGACAGGAGTCGTGGAGACGCTCAATGACCCAAGCGCCTTCGTGCATGGATTCTGGGTATATCCATCACAAACTACAGATTATAGAGTAGATTTAATTGATAATGAATGGTATAAAATGGGTGGTTAAAGATTATGTAATAAATCAATAACTGAATCATTCCTTATAATCAGAAAGTGGAATTCATCAAAAACCCTCAACGCAATATAAAAAATTTTTAGAAAGTGAAGTCGACGACAAAACCCAATGGGACGTTGAAAGTTTGTCCAACGATAGAAGTGGTGGTTGGTCTCCAGTTACTTCTGTTACATTGAAGTATAAGTTTCAATAAGAACTATGAACAGAGCGATTTTTTCAAAGGCAAAAATGCAGTGAATATGCCACAGATTCTTACAACATGCTGGGCTTTTAGTTTTTTGGAGTGGAATCATAGGTTACTGGAGACAAAGCAGAAATGAAGCATATGTATCACAAATTTGTATGCTAGCTATCTTCACTATCAATCTCATTTAGTGGCCTCATAGTCGAATAAAGAAAGGGCAAAAGCGCAGTGGATATATCACAGATCTATTTGACGCTGGTATCAGATTCTTTGCGTACTGTTTCAGGGGGATAAGAAAAGAACAAAATGAAGCGAATATACGATAGATCTGTATGTTAGCTACCATCACGATCAATTTCATTTATATTCAAGAATCCGATAACAGCCCTCATCAAAGAAACCTACTGAATCTTGTACGATGTTCTAGTGGAAGTCAATGCAAAGATTCTCAACCAAATTTGGTTAGATCCAATGGACTGTTCCATTGGGAAATTTATTGAATCTTGTCTTATTGAAACCTGGACAATATTCTTACCAAATCCCATTCAGTTTCATTTGAGAAGTTTCCATGGATTTCTTTGATTTCTTCAACCTGGAGGGTACCCAATGCAATGATCTATTATATATCCGCTGGGCTCCTGCCTTTTCTTCATTCGTCTATGAGGTCACCCATTGAGATTAATAGTGGCGATAACTAGCATACAATTCCATGAGACGTCTGCTTCGTTTCGGCTTTGTTTCCATCTACCTGTAATTTACTCCAAGAAAGTGATAAGAATCTCAGGTGTTGTAAGGGTCTGTGGCATATTCTCTGGGCTTTTAAATTGAATAAATTCATTTTATAATAACCTTGATTAGTCCGTTTCTTACCATTGGTTATCAATTATCACTCTGTACACTGTAATTCATTCATCCAATCCATACAAAATAATCTGTCAACACGTTATTTTTCATTCATTCATTATTCCCGTAGGGAAATTTACTCCATTCTGAACCGAAATACTACATTCTTACTTCAATTTTTTGGAGTATTTTGGTTCAGAATGGAGTGAATTTCCCTACGGGTTAACAGTATTACTTGAAGATGAGTTTCGGAATAGTTCCCAATTAACCTCAAATGTAAAATAATATATCTGTATAGATCATTCTCATCTTATAAAAATGCTAAATCTATCAAAATATGATGTAAAATTCAACCTATATAATAACCTGCAATTCATCCATCTGGTACTTGATATAATATATAATATATATCATATAACCTGTAAATTTATAGAATAATTCATGCAGGATCAAAGAACGGTCGAACAGGTGTAGGAATTGTAATGCATAAAAGAGTAGGAAATAGAATAGAAAATCATTTGCAACATAATGAACGTGTAATGGTTAGAATCAGAACAAAACCGGTAGACACAGTAGGGTGGAGCGAAAAAAGCAAATTTAAATTCTCCAACTTGGAACTTCGGGAAAACTTGCCTCCAATCTTACTTCGAATGCCTACGGAACGTGAGCTTTGTAGGGCAACTCCTACCCCAACCACCAAATGACTGTAGCCGATATTCATTGAATTGTATGAAAATGTTAATATCATCCTCATTTCATCAATTTGTTCTCACGTTTTTTGTGTTCAAATGGCTCATTCTTGCTGCAATCAATACTGATGGAAGATATTTTACAATTATCGGTTCGATATCAACATTTGACATAGGGTCGAATCGTTGGAAACACGGAAATCTCGTATCTGCAGTGAAAAAAATTAGATTCGAAAATTTTTCCCTTGCCTGTAAGCACAACCTAATGAATGAATGTGAAGACAGATTCAAAATCGCGCGGGGAAAAATGAGTTGAAGGAAAGACCGCCAGGCAGTGATTGTTTTTCACAAGAGAATTGTAATCCGTGAGGCTTGATAAGCCCGTTGTACTCCACTTCTCGTTCACATCAGTCATATTATACATTCAAAATTATTTGATACAGTTTAGTCTTTTCGGATGAACTGTGAATTGTTCAAATTCTTAAAACGTTCTATTTAATAATATGTCTGCGAGGAAAAAACTGAGAGGAAATGATATGCTCTTTGAAACTCCGCGGGAGTTTTCTGGGAATGTGTTGCCTACATATCAAAATGTAATTCAGCAATATCGTTTTCTCAGAGAGAAATACGATGCTTATCCAGGATCTCTGAAAACCAAATCAGAAGTGATAGACGAGGTTACAGATCAATTGATAAACGTATGGAGGAAAGCATCCTTGCCAACGTTATCAGTTAAAGCTGTGAAGAAAAAAATTGTAACTTATTACACCTTGTATCAAAAGATCATGAAACCGTACAAACAAAGACAATGTCAGGATTCGTATAAGAAGCAACCGAACGATTTCAAAGAAACTGCGCAAAATCTTTTTGATATTTGTTCATGTAAATGTGAAAATCTATTACTATGCTCTTGTGAAAAGTCCAAAAAAGTGCCTGTTATCGAACGCAATTTTTTAGTTGATCAGAGGACAGACAGAAAAATGTATATTGGATATACAGATTTGAAAGTTTCTCAACAAATTAAAAACAGAATTGAACGAAAAGAAAAACAAAATCTGCAATGGTCAGCAGTAAACTCTGAAATGAGCTGTGACATGAAATCGAAAGAAGACAAGGGGGAATGTGATTCAAATGATGAGGCAAGTGATTTTCTACGAGTTCAAAATCCAACAGATGGTTTCAAACCAGAATCTCCTACATCTGAAAAATACGACACAGCTGCTCCATCACCAGTGGGTGATAAACATTCTCAAGTGCGGACACGTCTTCCATCCCTTGCAAAGGTTTGTGATCGTTATAAAGTTTCTGATAGAGTGGGGTCCATGATTGCAAATGCTGTGTTAACTGATTTTGGACTGATTACACAGGATGAAACTCAAATAATAGATAGAAGTAAGTTGAGGAGAGAGAGAAAAAAAGTACGTACAGAAATTCAAAATAGTGAAAAATCATGGACTTCAAACCTCCGTGGTTTGTATTTTGATGGAAAGAAAGATAAAGACACTCGTGTTCAATCAAAGATAGGATATAAGTATTACATAAGGCGGGAGTCAGAAGAACATATATCTCTCTTACAACAACCAGAATCAGCATACATCGGGCAAGTAACCCCAGATTCAGGAACAGCTAAAAGTATCGCTTCAACTATTTTACGTTATCTTACAGGAAAAGGAGTTGATTTGACTAAGATAATATCGATAGGTTGTGATGGTACTGCCGTGAATACAGGAGACAAAGGAGGTGTGATATACCTCCTTGAACGAGCTATGGGAAAACCAGTCCACTGGTTTATTTGTCTTCTGCATGCGAATGAATTACCACTCCGCCATCTATTTCAAGCCCTGGATGGTGTAACTACAGGACCACAAACTTTCGCAGGACAAATTGGTCAAATGATGAAGGATTGTGAAAAACACCCGATTGTGAAATTCGAAGCCATTGAATGTTTACTCCCCAAAGTTGATGTTGATGACTTGAGCACAGATCAGAAATATCTTTATGAAATATGTACTGCTATATCGAATAATAATTTCCCCGATGATCTAGGAAAACGTAATCCTGGTCTTATAACCCATGCAAGGTGGCTTACGTTAGCTAATAGAATTTTGCGCTCGTATGTAACAAAATCGAAACCTACTGAATCTTCAAAAACAATGGTCAACTTTATTCTCGAAGTTTATGCGCCCATGTGGTTTGAAATTAAAACTAACCCCCATTGTCAAGATGGAGCTCGACACTTTTAGAGAACTGCATTCTTAACACGATCACTCTCCACTGAAGTTAAAAGAATAATAGACCCAGTTCTTCAGCGGAATAGTTATTTCGCTCATCCTGAAAATCTCCTCCTCAGTATGCTATCGGACGATTGCCCACAAATTAGAAAACTGGGCATTGAAAAAATCATACAAGCTAGGAAAACCAATGCACAAACAGGGATTCCTGTATTTAAGATTCCTACAATCAATTTGGAAGCTAGAGAGTATCATAACATTATCGACTGGGAAAAATGTAATATTAGTGAACCACCAAGTACAATGCATTTATCTAACCAGGAGCTGCAATCTTACATAGATGGTGAAAAACACCATACATAGATAGTCGCGGGATGTTTTTCATTTATTTTATTTCATTTATTTTATAGATGGCGAGAATAAAGAGTGCATGATTACCATACCACCATTCCCCTGCCATACACAAAGTGTGGAAAGAGTTGTGAAACTTGTCAGTGAAGCAGCAAAATCAGTAGTGGGAACAGAAGCTAGAGATGGTTGCATAAGGAATACGATTGAATCCAGACTTATGGTTCCTAAATTCGACACAAAAAAAGATTATAAGATTCATTCAGCTAAGGTACCGTCACGTCACAACTCTCATTAACCTATACGATGATAAATCCATCTTTTCATCTTTCTCATCCATATTCGCACCATCGAGGGAAAGATTGCGACTGTATGAAAATGATCAAATAAGTTATAAGAAAAAATATCCAAAAAAATTTAGAAAATCAAAAAAACACCGAAAAACGGCTCAAAAAATTGATGATGTTTCAAATTTACAAAAGTAAGATATATAGAGTTAGATATATATAGAGTTATATATAGCTATATAAAGGGGGTAATGATTAGGGAAAGTAAATAATCAAACACCATATATATCCATCTTTAAATCATCGAGGGAAAAATTGCGAATGTCTAAAAATGATTAAATAAGTTATGAGAGAAATAATTTTTAAAAGTTGAAAGAATAAAAACGATAAAAAGAGCTCAAAATTGATCTTTGAATGCACAAAATTTAGATATATAGAGTTGGATAATTAGATATATGAAGTAATGATTAGAGTAAGCAAATAATTCAACGGCAAATGTTTTTTTAACTGGTTCGATCTTTTTGTGGTTGGGGTAGGAGTTGTCCTACAATGCTCACGTTCCTTAGGCATCCAAAGTAAGGTTGGAAACGAGTTTTCTCGAAGTTCCAGGTTGGGAAATTGAGATTTGCTTTTTTCGCTCCACCCTAAGACACAGTCATAGTCCAAGTATACATGCCCACATCTGCATATTCGGGGGAAGATATTGAAAAAATGTACGGAGAAATAGAAGAAGTAATAGAATATGTGAAGGGAGAAGAGAATTTGATAGTGATGGGGGATTGGAATGCGGTAGTAGGACAAGGAAAAGAGGACAACATTATAGGAGATTTCGCGTTAGGGAGGAGGAACGATAGAGGACAACGTTTAGTCGAATTTTGTGAAAATCATAAGATGGTTATCACAAACACTTTATTCGAAAATCATCCAAGAAGAATCTACACTTGGAAAATGCCAGGAGATACAGCAAGATACCAAATTGATTACATATTAGTGAAACAAAGATTTAGAAACCAAGTGAAAAACTGTAAAACTTATCCCGGTGCAGATATAGATAGTGATCATAATATGTTGATGATGAAATGTTCTCTGGAATTCAAATCTCTGAAGAAGAAAAGGAAAATGCAGAAAAGATGGAATTTGAAGAACCTCAAGCAAAAAAAAACACATGAGGCATTCGAGAAAATGTTGGATGAAAAATTGGGAGATCAAAAAGAGAAAGACTTGGGAATAGAGAGGAGATGGACAAAGAGGAAGGGGAATATAGGAGAATGTGCGGATAAGATTTTGAAGAATAATGGGGTAGAACATAAAAACCCATGGATAACGGGATAAATTTTAGAATTGATGAATGAAAGGAGAAAATACAAGAATAATGATAGCCAAGAAGGCCAGCAACGATACAAATCATTGGGAAATCAAATAATAAGAGAATCAAGGAAAGTGAAAGAACAGTATTTAGAAGAGAAATGTCAGGAAATAGAAATAAGATTGCATTTAGGAAAAATAGATGAAGCATATAGGATTATTAAAAGATTTTTCGGACAAATGAAATCTAGAAGCAATGAGATTAGGAACTCTCTAGAACAACAATTGATAAAAACGGACGAGAAAATAAAACAGTGGATCAATCATTTGGAAGACTTGTATAGAGGAAACGATGATATAGCACTTTTAGAGAAGGAGGAGGATGTAGATGAGGAAGAATTGGGAGATTCGATATTGAGATCAGAATTCGACAAGGCTTTGGAAGAATTGAAGAATAATGAAGCGCCGGGCATAGATGGCATAAGTGCGGACCTTATGAAAGCCTCCAGTGAAGGAACTCGCGACGCACTGTTTGAATTGATTAGAGATATGTACGAAAAAGGAGGAATACCGGAAGATTTCCAAAAGGATAAAATTGTCGCTATCCCGAAAAAACAAAGGACAGACGAATGCGAGAACTACAGTACGATCAGTTCAACTTCACACGCTTCGAAAATACTGACCAAAATTATATACAGGAGGATGGAAAATAAGATAGAGAGTAGATTGGCAGAAGATCAGTTTGGTTTTAGAAAAAATAGGGGAACGCGAGAAGCAATCTTAGCACTCAGGGCAGTAATAGAGAAAATGATAGCGCTGAAGAAATCTGTGTACATGGGTTTTGTAGATATACAAAAGGCTTTCGATGATGTGGACTGGGAGAAGATGTTTGCGATCCTGAAGAAGGTGGGAATAAATTATAAAGATAGAAGAATAATATACGAATTATATAAGAATCAAAGTGCAATAATAGACATAGATGGTCAGGGAGGGGAAGCACAAATAAGGAGAGGGGTGAGACAAGGATGCTCATTATCGCCACTGATTTTCAATTTATATATAGAAGAAGCAATGAACGGAGTGAAGGAGGAAATTCAATCGAAATTACAGATTCAGAAAGAAAATATAAGTATGTTGAGATTCGCGGATGACATAGCTATATTGGCCCCGAGTAGTACTGAGTTAGAAAATATTCTCAACACTATGAGAACAATATTATTGGGAAACTATTGTATGAATATAAATAAAGACAAAACAAAATTCATGATGTGTACAGCAGCGAAAAAAGCTAGAAGAACGAGAATCAAAATAGATACCGAGACAATTGAACAGGTGAAAGAATTCAAATATCTAGGAAGCATAATTACAGAGAACGGCAAAAGCGAAAGAGATATAAGAGCAAGAATAGCACAAGGGAAACAGGCTTTTTATCAAAAGAGACAGTTATTATGCTCAAAAAATATAAGCTTGGAAGTGAGGAAGAAATTCTTGAAAAGTTACGTTTGGAGCACAGCATTATATGGTTGCGAAACTTGGACAATGGGGAAAACTGATCAACGAAGACTTGAAGCTTTTGAAATGTGGTGTTATAGGAGGATGCTCAGAATAAAATGGATAGACAAAGTCAAAAATGAAGAAGTACTCGAGCAGATGAATGAAAGAAGAAATCTTTTGAAACACATCGTGGAAAGGAGAAGCAATCTTATAGGACACATTACGGCATGAGAGTTTGTTGAAAACAATATTGGAAGGGAAAATGAATGGTGAAACTGGTAAAGGTAGACCTAGATCAAGTTTCATGAAGCAAATCGTACAAGACAAGGGATGTAGCGGATATGAAGAAATTCAAACGTTTGGTGGATACTAGACAGGGGTGGAGGGTTTCATCAAATCCGTCGTAAGACTGATTACTTCATGATGATGAACCTGTAAATAAACACGTTGACAGATCGAGCCCTGTACCACATATGACTATGTGGTACTATATATATATATATATATATATATATATATAACTCTTTATTTATATTAGGCGCTCTTTACAAATGTCTAGAGCGCCTCCCCCTTCACAACCACACAATCCTCCCAATTTTCTTATATTCTAACCTTAATCCTAACCTTGATTCTAACTTAACCTAACCTTAATCCTAACGCTACCAGACAATTCTTTTGTGCTTGTATGTGTACGTGTGTGCTCCGTGCGCTCCATTCATCCTCACTCTCTCACACTCTTCCCATCCTATACCCTTCTCCCTCTCCTCCCTAAACTTCTCCCATTCCTTCATCCAATTCTCCCCTGAACCGTCATCTTCCAGAATCTTTTTCATTTTCTCCTGACTATTCTCATTACCCTCTCCCATTCTCTCACTACATCTCTCAATTACGTGCTCCCACGTCTCAACTTCCCATCCTCATATCCTGCACTTTCTCTCCTCTTCTTTTCCCCAGTATTTCCCTCCCCTCATCTCGTTCCCTAGTCTAAATCTAGCTATTCTACACTTCCTCTTTTGTGATCCTCTGTTCTCTCTCAGATATCTAGGTCTTCCTATCGTCCATATCTGTCTGTACCACTTGTTATATCTCGACATGACTATTTTCCCCCAATTCTCTTGTCCCTGGACCTGCCTGTCTCTCTCCTGTAGTTCCCCACGAATATCCGCTCCCCTTTCTTCCCTGTTCCTCACTTCTGTTAACGAAAATCCTCTCTCTTCAAGAAACTGTTTTCTCTCTAATTCCCATCTTGACTCAGCCTCATCTCTGTTCATTTCTTCCCAGCATAGCTTCGCTATTTCACTCCCTTTACCTATCATCAATTTCATTTCAAAACCCCAACTTCTCTTTCCCATTTTTGTTCTCAATTTATCTTTTTTTGTCTCCCCTCTAACCATATATCCCGGCGTTCTCCCGTTCAGGTCCAATTTCCACCTTATATATTTTTCTTGTAATTCCTCAACCCCTTCTCTCTTTCCATCCCCATATTTCTGCTCCATAACTAACTACTGTCCCTACAAGACAGTCAAACAACCACATTCTCCTCTCCCAAACCCCTCCAAACTTCCTTTTTCCTATCCCCCATACTTGTTTCATTACTTCGTACGCCTTTCTCACCCTGCCTCTAATATGTCCTTCCTGTCTTCCGTTTCTCTGTATTATGTATCCTAGGTATTTGATCTCCTTCACCTCTTCTATTGTTTGCTTTCTCCATTTCCATTCTACCTTTTTGCTCCTACCAACCCCCTTTCTAAACCTAATCATCTTCGTCTTTTCAGTATTCACCCGTAAGTTTCTCTTTTCACAGTACCTCTTCAGGATCCCCATTCCCCCTTTCATTTGTTCCTCATTTTCTGCCAACAAAACTATGTCGTCTGCATACGATAGAGATCTCACTCTTCTCCTCCCTATTCTGACCCCCCCCCCCACATTCCTTTCTCCAGCTCTTCTTCTAAATCTGCTATGAAAATGTTGAACAAATCCGGGCTCAATGGGCATGCCTGTCTCACCCCTCTAGCTAACCAAAATTCCTCACTAACCTCATCTCTTACCCTAACCCTCACCTTTATTTCTTAATATAGTTTTTCTGTTCTTTCGATTAACCCCGTCTCTACCCCTCTTTTCTTCATTGACTCCCATAAGATCTCTCTGTTTACCGAGTTGAACGCTGCTTTCATATCTACAAAAAGTCCTACCATGCTACCCCCCTCTTTCTTTATTTCTCTTCCTATCAAGTGGTTCACCACATATATGTTATCTATCGTTCCCATTCCTCTTCTAAACCCCGTCTGGTTGTCCGGCACTATCCTTTTGTTTTCCACCTCATCTCTCAATCGATCTACTAATACTGTAGCATATATTCTGTACATTTTCGTCATGGTTGGTCCCCCTCTGTAATCCTGAACTTTTTCACCCTTGCCCTTCTTCTTGATAGGAACTATCACCCCTTCTTCCCAAGTCTCCAATATTTCTTGTCCTTTCCATATCTTCTTACAAATTTCACACACTGCCTCCTCTACCCCTTCTCCTCCCCATACCCATACCTCATTTGGTATCCCATCTGATCCAACTGCCTTTTTTTTCTTCAAACCCTTAATCACCTTTCCAATCTCTTCAATCTTCAATTCTTCTATAACTTCTCCCTTTTCTTGTTCCTCTCCCCGTAAAGTTCCCTGTCCCATTTCTTTTCCCCTTCCCGTTCTAACTCTTCGACCCCCCCCCCCTAATATCTCTTCAAAATACTTCTTCCAATCACTCATACTTATATCTTTATTTATCTCTTCTCTCTTTTTCCATTCCCTGTTTATAATATCCCACACTTCTTTATCCGACTTAACTGCCCCTATTTCCTCTGCATATCTTATTTTTTCTCCTTCTTTTTTCCTATCACACATTTCTCTGTATTTCTTCAACTTCCCCAAATACTGCCACCTATGAATTTTTCCTTTTCTCCATTTCCTAAGCTCTTTCCCCACTCCTTTCTTCAATTCTCCACATTCATCAACCCACCATCGCCCTTTCAAATCATTTTTCCCTGTTTTACTTTTTTCCATATGACCACTCCTTTGATTTTTTTTCTAATTCTCTCATCATTTCTTCTGCGCTCCCATCCTTTGGTTTCCACCCCTCCATTACCTTTTCAAAAACTTCCATCCCGTTTTCTGACCAATCCATCCTCTCTTTCTTCTCCTGCACCCGTTCTCTATCCCAGTTCCTTCTTGCATTCCCCAGATAAACCGTTATTGACCTGTGGTCAGACGGTAGGGGGTCTTTTGGCCGAAAATGTTTTTGGCCGAATTTTTAGTTCGATTGTTTCTTATTGAAAGTTGATGATATAGAGTGGCTATGACTTGTGTGAAATGTTTTGTGTCAGTAATGAATTCTGAATTTAGCCTGAAGATGGCACAGAATGGGTATTCCGATGAATTCACCTATCCCCGAGGGAATCTAACCTAAATATATTAAATACACCGGTAGCCTGTATTTTCAATGTCAAGAAGGATGTCGAAGAATTATATAATAAATATGAAGTGATGTTATTAAATATCAAAGGTAATTTAGGGCAAGCTATCGGAGCCTCCCGAAGTGGCTGACCAGATGATCAGGTCACCTACTTCGGAAGGCTCCATCATGTTACATGACCTACATCCAGGTTATAGCATTAGGACCAATAAATTATGCAAGTAAGTTTCAATGGTCATTAACTGGATCCGATTTGTGGTTATCGTTATTATCAGTAAGTGTGTATTTTCCTTTATATATTTCTTCTTACAGATATATCAAGATTTATGGTGTGAAATTTATCAAAGGGGATCACATGCTGTTCACAAAATCGATCTCCAAGTTGGTCACTATTCCTAACTTGGAGACATTCTTTACAAAATGAAAAGAAGTCAGGGGGCAACTCACCTAATCACCTTCAAATGTTCCGCGAAACGTTTTGTCACCACAGTAAACTTCACTTGAAGTCCGTGAACGGCGCTGTCTGTAGCTAAGTCAAAATCATGTGATGTTTTTTTTGTACACTACGTACGTGATACAAGTGTCAGTATCGTCATTATCATATTTGGTTATGTGACATATTCAAGAATTGTATGTATATCAACACCATTATTGATATGATTTGTCAAGCGATTTCAAATGCAAGATTAGGCGCCGAAAAATTATCGTATCACGTGACTTTTTCTGATAGTACAATCAGCGTCTCTTGCGGACAGTTTGGGAAATATCGAATGGTAACAAAACGTTACGTATAGTTTTTATCGAGTTGCATCCCCCTGAAAGAAGTTTTCTTTTGTATATTACAAAATTCAAACTGAATTCACATTTGAAATCATAATTTTAAACTACTTTTCCTCTTTTCTTGTTGATTTGAAACTCAACTAATAATAATACTTGTCAATAATAAAAAATTACAATGAAAATACATGATAGTTTATTTTAACAAATCACAGTTCATTGAAATATGTACATTCTCAGAACCCGTCGAAATACTTGACCATTATAAAGTTGGGGATAAATCGGAATTATGTAAGGAATCTACAAAAAGGAATTGGGAACAAGAATTAAATGCTGTGAATACACTTCAACACCAACGAAATCGAGCGAGTTTGAAATTTGTCGGATTAACATTCTATCCGTGTCAATAAGCCAATTCCTCATAGTTTCCATCAGTGTTCTATAAACAGTGCTACTCTTGTTGTCCTGTGTATTTCTCTATTTTGACGAATTTGAGTCCGTTGAAGCCTTTATATAATTTAACACAAACTTTTTTCCCTAATGAAGATGTTTGAGGTGGTGTCACTAGAGTTTTAGTCAAGCTTGCAGATTCACATTTCGAGTCCAGTGGTGCATTTAGGATTTCCTTTTCATGGTCGGTTGGAGGACAGCATTCAGGAGTGTTCTAAATAAAGAATTGAGATGATTGGATCAGTGATGCCATATTTGACACAAAACCGTCACTGCACACCGATGCAACGGCACGTACTTGTGAACGTGTGATACGTACGTGTCTTCACACGTACGTAAAATTGCGTGTGTATGAGTAACGTTTCGTGTCGAATATGGCATCACTGGATTAGATCATCATTAAAATCTAACAGGAATCAGAATGTCAAAATTCACAGAGAAAACGAAACAGTGATCATCACGGTTACGTTTTCTCCGTGTAGCACTAGAACGTTTCGAATATTCTATATATGTGCATAGAGTATAATACAGGGTGTCCCAGAATTCGCTACTCGCATTGTACAGGTGTATTCTGCAGTCGAAATGCAATAGTTTCCCGTTTGAAATTTTTTTTAGGTTTGGTTTTTGAGATATGAGCATTTTTGTATCTCATTTTTGAAATTCGAATCATTTGAAAGTATTGTGCGCTACATAATGGAACTTTACACCATTCTCTATGTTCGGAAACGACGGATCTGTGGAAAAAACTATCATGTCATTTTCCAATTCAAAGTTATAACGATTCGAAATTTTTGGGCTCCTAGTCAATCAGAATTGAGCAATTTTAAACTATTACAGCTCCGAAACATAGAACGATAGGATAGTTCAATTTATTTTCAGAGATCCACCGTTTTCTAACTTAGTAACTTGTGTGAAGCTCAACTATGTAGCACATAATGCTTTATATAAAAAATTAAGCCTCAAACAAAATTTTTTCGAACGAGAAATCATCCCATTTCGAATGAAAAATACACCTGTAAAATCTGGGCGGTGAATTCTGGGACGCCCTGTTATGAATATGCGATTACGTTCTATGAACGCTCAAAGTATATTCAATACGTTCATATCCCAAACAGCACAACTTTTGATTATCTCAAAGATTTCCACTGGATGTCTTGAAGATGTCTTATACAACACTTTCCACTGTCTTTAAAATACACTGTTAAAGAATTCTTGAAATTTCATTCATTTCTCAAGTGCACTTGTAATAGTACATTGTGCAACGAGTGCGTGAAGTCGGTGATTCCTTGCTCCGCTCGGGCGACTGGCTCTGCAGGGGTGGGGGTATTACCGACTTTACGCACGAGTTGCACATACTATTTTTCCTAACAGCTGTGCGGAACAGTAAGATTAAGTAACATTACCGCACGCTCTCGATTGGGCGGGAATGTGGCACTTTGCACACGCAAAACAGTGTGCAAAGTACGCACTTCGCGCACGGCGTTAGGAAAATGGAATTTTCTCAATACGGTGCGCAAAATTCGCCTTTCCGCGCCTGCGTTGCGTGTGCAAAGTGCTCGATTCCCGTCCGATCGAGAACCGTGCGATAATGTTACTTCACCGCACCGTTTTCACATTGCCGCACGGCTTTACAGGCGTGGAAAAGCAAATTCTGTGAATCGGGTTAAGAAATAGTATATTACACAACTAGGGCAGTAAAATGAGAAATGGCTGAGATCACATGTATTTGTCGGCCGAAGCGAAGCCGAGGTCGACAAACATGTGATCGTAGCCTTTCTTTTTTACTGCCCTAGGTGTGTAATATACTATTTCTCCCCGACGGAGCCAGAAAGTGGCACCTTCATTTTGGCCAACGGGCAGGAAGTTGCCACTTTCTGCCCGGAGGGGAGAAAAATAACTTGTCCGACGAGGGCAGATAGCCGATCCCCCCACTCGCGTGATTTGTCGCCCGAGCGCAGCGAGGGCGACAAGTCTCACGCTCGTGCGGGAATCGCTAACCTTCCGCCCTCGTTGCACAATCTACCATTTCAATTATTGGTGAGTGAATTGGAAATTCAATTACATGCAATTGAATTTTCAATTTGTGCTACATCATATTATTCGTAAGAATATAGTTTAGTAACTGAATTTTCATTCATATGTGATTAAAATTTCAAGAACTTTTTCAATCACGTAAGTGGAAATTACTTCCATCACATGTAATTGAAGCTTCATGCAGAAGTTTTCAACAGTGTATCTTCGGTTAAGAAATGTAAAAGATATCTTCAAATTTTATGAATTCATAAATGATTCTATATGAATACATCAGGGACTGTCGTGCTGTCTAGGATTGTAAAATTTCTCTTCAGTTTTCAAAGTTTTGCAAACATTGAAAAATTTTTCATGAACATTCTACAGTTACCATATACTTCTATATAATGAGTAGATTGGTAACATGCTATACTTTGTGACGTCTTGAAATGATTTTTCCTTGGTTAGCAGTCTACTTCTTATACAGGAGTCTGTGACAGTCACACGTTTATTTTCTATGAGTTATGAAAATATCCGTGTGCTCTGAAACTGAAAATTTCTTGAAATCTGTTGCTCATAGGACACATTTTTCCATTTTAAATTCATCCTAATATTCATCAATATCCCTGAAAAATTATGAATTTTCCTGAAAATTACTGAAACTCTCTGATAAACTACGAAAACCTATAAAATCTTCTGAAAAGCTTTTCCCTGAAAATTAATGAAAATTTCAGAGATTTTCTGTGAAATTTTTGCATCAGGGAAGTGAGGAACGATGTTTCGGGGAACCTAATTGGGTTTTCGTTTTATTCACAACATACTTACCATACTTGATTTGTAGCACGAAGTTGAAGAAGTTTCCGAATCGGCCACAGATTGTTCATTTTGGCTTGAACTTTGAGGTGTAGCAACAATTGTTGGGAGTTCTTCATCAATTTCGATGGCTTTTTCTGAAATTATATTCATAATGGAATAATAGAATTATCACATACATCGATTGCAACAGGATGAATGGATCACGTTTCATACGTAAATTTCATAAATCAAAATGAAACTTTTTTTCTCTTTACAAAAACGCTGGAAAGTGCTTACTCAAACTTATAAATTATGCATTTTGTTTTGTGACATAATTTTATAACAAAAGAGTTGTAATGCAACATGTAAGATCGTTTTTCATAATAGTTTAATGCATGTATACAGCTTATTTCAGAATTTATCATTCGGATTTCTGTGGCATATTCTGCAGCCCAAACGCAATAATTTCCCATTTCGGAATTTTTTTTAAAGACTTAGTTTTAGAGAGCATTTTTATATTTTTTTTTCAAAACCAAATCATTCAAAAGCCCTGCGTGCTATTTACTTGAGCTCTACGCCATTCTCTGAGTTGTACAACGGTGGATCTCTGTGAAGAAATCAAGCTGTCCTGGCATTCTTCTTTTCGAATCTGTGGTGATTTTGAGCTGCTGGATTTTGATTGATAAATACTTACTGGATTACGCTCACCCTGTTTGTAGGCTGAGGGTTAATGGAGATGAAATAATGATGATTACGGAGCCTTCCGAAGTAACTGATCATCTAATCTTAATCAGCTACTTCGGAAGGCACCTGCATTATCATATAAATTCCTTTCTAATGTAGAAAAACACTCACGTAGCAGTAATGGAAGAAGCATCCATGTAATTGGACGTTGGGGAAACATGTTTTCAAACTATTCATTAAAGTGCGGTTTCGAAATCGCATATCCATGTTCCTGGATTTATGTATGGGTAAAAATGAGTTTTTATATACGTAAAGAGAGCATCGTACGCATCTTGAGTTTTCCTGCTCATTAAAACGTATATGATTGGCGTATTCTGTAAAACAAATTAAGCATAAGAAATAATTGTATATCATTATATAATACATGCAGTTTAGAGAGACAACCCTGTTGTTAAATCCCCATAAATCCGCAAAAGTCGATTCAATGAGTTTCGATTCAATTGCATGAGTTTTCATGAGGTTTGATATGTGTATTTGAAACAGGATCTATGAGATTTTATCTGCATTGATTAGCATTTTAAAACAGGGGAGGAAACAAATTTGCTGAGTTTCACTCTCCCTTGCTCATGCAATCAACTATACCACACTGACTGCGCTGATGTATGCAGTGCTGATTCCAGTTACTTACACTGAGAGAAATAATTATTAATACCAAGAAAATGTATTCTTGAATTTCTTCAAGAATACACATTCTTGATAATCAGTTGACATGCTGTAGGCCCAAGAGAAATTTTCTTGAATCAAGAAAATTTTTCTTCAATTCAAGAATTATATTCTTAGCTTCAGAAAAATTTTCTTGAATCAAGGATACATGTTTCTTCAATGTGTGTCAATCGGTAATCAAGTATTAAACCCGTACTTTTCAATAGTTCATGTATTTGTGAATAGGGAAATCAATTTTGTAAAGCTTCGTTTCCCACTTGTGTTCGGATAATACCGTTCATTTTCAATAGTTTTTCATAGTGGTCGCTTGAAACATTTCAAAATTTTATGGCAATATAGTCTATTCATTATTTACAAGTACACAGGAAAAAAATTTAAATGCTCAACTTCCCAAAATTTCTGTGTACGGTGAGTGAAAAAAAAGTCTGTGTCCGTTCCAACGGGAAGATTTTTTATATTCTGTCGACGTTTTTAAAATGCTGAGATCTTGCTTCCACTGACCCACGCAGCATTTCAGTTCTAAAAGATATCTCAAGCCGAATTTAAGAAGTCTCATGCAACATGAAAAGATATCTTGAAGAGATCTGAAACCGTTCTTACTTCTAAAAGATTTCTATAAGATGCCTAAAAGATATAATCTCGCAAGAAAAGTTTTAGATCTTCTAAAAGATATCTCTTAGATGTCTTTTAGAAGTAAGAACTATTTTAGACATCTTAAGGATATCTTTTCATGTTGCATAAGACTTCTTAAACTTTTCTTAAAAGTTCCTCAAGATATCTTGAAGACCAAAAGTGCTGTTTGGGGAGTGAGTATATAACGAGTTTCTATGCTTCGATTGTACACCAAAAGGGTAACAATATTACGAGTTACAAAAAAATTCAGAAAATCTTTCTGTTGGAACTGACACGGAATTTTTGTTACTCGCTGTATACCGCTTCCACAAATTGGCATGCATGTTCTCCAGCGGGGTGTAACTCAACGTTATAAAAGTAAAATAAATTTGGACTGATTTCTGAGCCCTCTTAAACGGGTTCTTTGATGTGAACTAAAGATCAATATGGCGACCTCGTGTAGCAGGGTAACCTCAAAATTATTCTGATTTTGAAACATCAATAGTATTTCAACAATACAGTGTGAAAATGAGAAAATTCTAAAGCCAAATTATATATTAACACATGTAATTTGTTTTTAGAATCGTTATTCACACTTTGTTGTTGAAATACTGTTGATGTTTCAAAATCAAATTTGATCGGCATAATTTTGAGGTTACCTCGATTCAATACGATCGAAGCGCCATCATACTAGGGAACTCGTCCTGAATTAAAATGTGATTTGGGGTCATCCTATAGAGTTGAAGCCCCCTGGTTCTCCCACTTTGGACGGAAAAACTCTCCAAGATAGAAAGCAGGTTGAACAGCTGATCACCCAAACGCTTGGGACCGCTGTGTCCCTATATTGAAGAGTTTGTTCACTCAAAAGGAAATAAAATACACGCTAATTTGTAGGGGCGTTGTACACAGCATTTTTGGAAAGTTAATACTTGAAATTGTTTTTCAGTGCACTAATCAAAATTACACATTCATATTAAATTACCGATCAAAAGCATTCATTAACAGCTACCCGGGGAAACAATTTGAATCTTATAATATTTCATGAAATCTGATCATTTATGATCAGATAAAAAATTTTGCTCTATATAATTATGTATGATATATTGTGTATATTTCATAGATTAACAGGTATGATCATATATCATCATACATGATGATATATGATGAGATCTAAAAATGTTCATATCTAATCATACATTATCATTAATAAACATATATGTTAATACTTGCTCACTAATGAAATATGCACACTTGATGTTTCCGATTGCAGGCATTCATAGCCCCTGGGGCTTGGAGAATGAATTCCTATTGGCTAATTCATGGCCCCTGAGGCCAAGGGCTTGGAAGGATCCAGAATATCATATATAATTGGAAACGGCTACATTTCGTATCTGATCATTTTTTATCAGATTAGATGTTATGATCCAATCTAAACTTTGTCACCGAGTATTCATTTTTCGAATAGTTTTCTATGAACAATTTCAATAACGAATATCAAATTTTGATAAATGTTCTTAAATTTAGAAGATACAAACATACTTTTCGATACGTCTCTACGGAAACTGTTAAAAATTGGTATACGCCTTTAATTCGTGGAACTATTTGAAAAGTTGCATCAGCGAAATAATCAGTGACTTGCTCCATTTTGTATATAAAATTTTTGACAGCAAAAATCACCGACACGAATCCATCGATATCGGTGACTTTGTGTATTTCGAATTTATAATTATTATTTGTCATAATGCCAGCTTCATTTTTTTCAGACATATAATATTGTAATCGTTCTTCCCACTCTTTGATTTTCAAGTGGTCCGCAAGGTCAACTAAATGTGTTGGCAAAGGAGGATAATTGGATTGACTCCATTTTTTTAATTCATTTCGGATTGACTCAAAAGGTGTGAACATTGCTCCTTCCGGATCTCTAAAAACAGATTCCAAACGTATCAACAATCAATAACAACAAAAAATTTCAAGATAATGCAATCAAGATTTATTTGCAAGAACCGAGAAAGCACCAATAGTTCTCTGGATGCCCCAAAAACATATTGTTGCTTCCGCTTGTCTTGGTACCTAAGGGGTATATTTTCTAAATGTCAAGAGCCTGATGAAAAACAATCACGTGGAATTACAACTTAGGAATTCTACAAAGATAGCAAATTTTCCAAAAACTAAATATAATTACATTATTTCGAAACCACCGAATGAACCCCTGAAATGTGAACAGAATAGAGTCCTTGGAGAATTCAAATTGACTTTTGTCATACTACCCAGATAGCACAAGAGTTCTGAAAGAGTTATTCGTGAATATATTGTATTTCTTATGAGTAGAAGTAGGAACTTTATGCTTGAAATATAAAAGCATAAATTCAGATGATGCGATTTGAGTTTAATATTGCTATTACACCTAATATTGCTATCACACTTGACTACATAATTGAATTGAGATCGGAATTCGCAAGCATAATGAAGCATAATTTCACACTCGAAGCAGCATAATGTACTTCCAGCATATATGCCGCCTAATCATCTCAAAAATGACTAGTGTTGCAGGATTTTGCAATTTCTAGTTAATTTTATAATTTAAAGAATTTTAACATCTTTTTCATTGATTAGAAATTGTTTAAAGTGATTATTTCTTTCATATCTACGTACATTATACGTGATTCAGGAAAATTCAGAGACAGGTGCATTGTGAACAATTGTGCGTTGAACTTTTCAGAAGGATTCAAAGGAATTCAAGAAATTCAGAAAAAAGAAATTAGGGAAAATCTCTAGTCTGATTTGAGAGGCATTCAGAGCGATTCAGACAAATTTAGAGAAACTTTCGAAATCTGAATCCAACGAAATTCTGAAGGATTCGAAGAGACTCAGACAAAGTCGGTAAGAGCTTCGAAATCTAAATACATTAAATTCTGACTTTCAACAAAAATGAAAGATTTGAAGGAATTCAGAAGGATTCAGACAGCTTTGAAATCTAAATGATTGAAATTTTGAGAAATTCAGAGAGAATCAGAATGCATCACTACCTAACAAGTGTTTAACTTCCTCTAAATTACTTCAAATTACTCTGATTCTCTCAGAGAAACGTTACGCCGATATATCAGCCAAATTTATTCTGACGTTTTATTTAAAAATGAAGTAATATAATTAAAATAGTTTTGGGAACTTTCGCTATCTGGAGCTACTTTGGATTTTAGCCTAAAAACCCACCTCAAATATCCAACGTGAATAAGATTCCCAAGTATATTTCTTAGGTACATGGAATTCCCCCATACAGGAATCTCATAGGAATCATATAAATCTAGGAATGGTATATAGAATTCTCACCTAGGTTGGACGTTTGACGTGGGTCTCTTATACCATAATCTCATGTATGGTTCTTATGTAGGAATTCCCCGTGATGGTTTTTTTCGGCACGGTAGTACTTCCAATTTTGATGCATGCGAATATCATGTTATGAATTTTTGTAATAATTTTTCTGTCACTGTCTGTTAATAATGACGAAATTCGCATGCAACGTCGCGGAGAATTTTCAACATACCATGTGTCAAGGCAACGTAGTTGTATGAATTAATATTAATTTTACCGTAAACAATCATCTGTTAATTTACTTTTGAGCTTCGATATCATAACAGTTTTTCATGCTTCCTACAGTCTGCGTAGCTCGTTTAAAACATTTGAGACGAAATGTTGCTCGAATGATATCTTCGTGCCGTGAAATGCAAGTATGTTCTCGACCTAATTTGAATTCTTCATCCTCATATAATTTCCCAGTTCCTGTACAATAATCTGGCTCTTTGAACTTACAGCACCTTAAATAACTGAAGTATGAGAAAAAATCAGAACTTGCTTCAAAATGAGTACGTATTTCATTTCATATAGACATGTCAGTACACGTAATATTAATTATGAAACTTACTTGAATGTTCTGCCACTTTTTTCATCATAACCCATCTTGTTTTTATAATAATTGTGTTCACCGTCGTATACAGTATTGATAGTGAGGTATGGGGCAATTGATTTATCTCTCCTTTTATGGACTCCAGGCCGAGGTGCTTTGGGTTTTCGTGGTTGATAATTCATTTTTTAATTAAAAAAAATCATTGATGTTTATGGATTTTATAAACAAAACAATGAAAAAAATAGGAAGATCAAGCTTTTGAAGTTATATGTATATTATGGAAAACAAAAATATAAACAAATGACTGTGAAAATGAATGAATTTATGAACATAATAATAAACTATACATGTTGTAAATTAGAAAATCAGGGCTACATTGCATAAAATGATCATACCAAAGACTCTTGGACACATACATTAAAACCATACAGAGAACAAAACTTGGATGTGAAAAAAAATGTATATTTGCCAATAAATATATTTTCATTTCATTCATAATACTAAACATTTATTATCAACAATTCTCAAATTACGTTTGAAATCTATATTACGAGTCTTTGAGTATCAGAATCAAGAGGTAAAATTTTACTATGGGTTTTTTACAGCAACTAACCCACCAAATACGACTACAGGTATTTTGAAGGGCCAGTAACGGCTCTTCGCTGGCATTGAATGACCATTAGCGACCATTGATATGACACAGTATTCATTGTTCGCAAGTGAATTTAGTTCTGAACCAGTGATGACGAGTCGAACTTATTAAAAATTAATTCTTTTGATGTAAAAAAAATGTTGGGAAACTTACATCTTCTGTAGTTAACTATTCAACAAGATTTTCATATTCTTGTAGTACTTGGTTATCAAAATCCACTGTATCCTCTCTTGTTAAATAAGTAGTAAATAGAGGCCTCGTTTTCAAAATTTAATGAACTTCACTCGAAGTATACTCTGGATTTACAAACGTGGGCGAATTCAAGAGAAGTTTATTTAACTCCAAACAATCTTCTTTTCTCTCAACGGCATTGAATTCTATTTTGAAAATTTTCAAACGATTTTCTTCCGAATCATCTTCCACCTTGACCTCATCTCACTCATTTGCATTTGAAAAATTCCACGAATCGTCCATCCAATCGTTGTTCTCTTCCATCGTTTGTTGAAAAAACTTTCTTCACGTTCAGTTGAGATCAAGTTTTTGAATTCTAAACTTGTTTGGTTTTCGGAATTACACAGGTACTTAATCCAATACAATGAAGCTTCCTTCATATCACATTCCGGCAGATTTTTCACCTTCAATAATGTTTTACGTATAAAATCCAACAGATCGTAAAAGAATAAATAATCCCATACTTCTTTTGATTTTTTACAAAATTCCAAAGAGTAAAACTATAAAACTGTTTATTAGGTGTACTTAAAATTAGGTGTACAAATAAGTTTCCGCGGTTTTTTATAAAAAATTAGGAATTTATTGTAAAGGAAAAGTACATTACGTTTTATTCAAAGTATTTTCCATCATTTGCCACTACTTTTCCCCATCTTTCTGGCAACATTCGGATACCCCGTCGAAAAAACTCTTCATCTTTTGACGCTATCCACAAATCTACCCAATTTTTGGTGTCTTCATATGATGTGAAGCGCTGCTCAGACAGACCATGTGCCATCGACCGGAACAGGTGATAATCAGAAGGGGCTAAGTCTGGCGAATACGGCGGGTGGGGTAAAACTTCCCAGTTGAGTGTTTCCAAGTATGTTTTTACCGGCGCCGCAACATGTGGACGAGCATTATCGTGTAAAAGAATAATTTTGTCGTGTCTGGAGTAGTAATGGGCGCGTTTTTCCTTAAGTGCCCGACTCAATCTCATCAATTGTGTTCGGTAGAGAGCTCCAGTAATGGTTTCGCTTGGTTCCAGCAATTCATAATACACGACACCAAGCTGATCCCACCAAATACACAGCATGAGTTTTTTTCCATGAATATTCGGCTTAGCTGTCGATGTTGATGGTTCGCCGGGCTTAACCCATGACTTTCTCTTCTTTGGATTATCGTAGTGAATCCATTTTTCGTCACCAGTGACTATACGATGCAAAAACTCTTTTTTTATTCCTGGCAAGCAGCATTTCACTCATGCATAATCGGCGTTCGACGTCTCTCGGCTTTAGTTCATATGGAACCCAATTTCCTTGTATTTGAATCATTCCTAACGATTTTAAACGATGTGAAATTGCTTGTTGAGTCACTTGTAGAGTAAGTGCAAGTTCTTTTTGCGTTTGGGACGAATCTTCCTCCAATAGTACTTCTAATTCCATGTCTTCGTACACTTTCGGCCTTCCACTGCGTTCTTTGTCTTTAACGTCAAACTCACCGTTCTTAAACTTTTGAAACCATTCCTGACAACTTCTCTCACTTAAAGCAGCTTCACCATATGCTTCTAGAAGCAATCGATGCACCTCAGCTGCAGATTTTTTCACATTAAAGAAGTAAATCAAAAGTTCCCGCAAATGATGCTTATTCGGAATAAAACTTGACATTTTTGCACGAAAAAAATTACGTGATGCTGATACGGAATCACTAGTACTTTAAGGTTATGGTGTTGCCAGATGACTAAACTTGGGATATTACGTTTTACATCTGACAATTTCTCCATAACCTTCTGGTGGGGCCATCTTTTGACAAACCGCGGAAAATTATTTGTACACCTAATATAATTCATCCGAGGGCAAATTCATAATTGAATGTTTTGTATATAAAGTTAATTTGGATGTATGGTGAATAAATACGTTGATCCCAATAATCAATCCTCGTGAAATGTATAAAATGCGCATTCCGAATACACTGAAGGATAATATAAACAATAAGAAACATATAAATGACAATGGAAAATTGAATTTCAAGTTAATTCAAAGTGCTTACAATGATCAGTGTTACTCGTTTCAAAACCGTCACAAGCTGTTTCGCTCAATACAGTGATTTTCATGAACTTTTGGTAACATTTCAGTTTGGCATTATCTACGTCCGGTATGGAATACTTTTCGTATTGCGTATCGAAGTAACTGAGTTCATGAGTTTTATATGAAAATTCGTAAAAAGCGGGAAACTTTGGGAATTGTTATCTTCTCGTGTGTTTTTTCCTCATTGCTGTCTCCTAATATCATTTCTTGAGTTAATATGCTGTTGAACCTTGATTTCCAAAAATCAGTTATACCTCCATCGCTTATGACACCGAACGTGAAACTTTTGACCAATTTTGCTGCGTTTTTCATCAATGCTGATGAATTCCCAAAAATCTGAGGGACGAATTCTTTTGTTTCTTTGAGAGGCTACAGAAGAAAACATTTGGAAATGTGGTAAGTTTCGATTTGAAATTTGAACCAATATCCAACTTACCGAGGTCATAGCATCAGCAAATTCATCCTCGTTTTCTATAATGGTTTAAAAATCAGCCGATTTCTTCCAAGGCATCCACATGGCAAATCTTAATTCAACATTTGTCTTTGAAGAGAATGTATATGTTTTATCGTTTCAATCGATACATCGTTGAATCCGTTAGTCATCGCGAACCACCAACACTTCTTTTTAATATCAATATCATCAAACTCATTGCATGAACCTAAATCAAATAATATTGACCATACAGGAGTATAGTATAGTTGATTTGCATGAATTGATGGCACATCGCTGAACAGGTATTGAAGTCTTGAACTTATAAACGTATGGCACAATAATTATCACTCTTCGTACGAGAAATCTGTGATAATTTTTCAGAACAAATGTTTTACCTCGAGTGCTTTTTTGCTGTAAGTTCCGTTACTTCACCTCCCTTAATTATATCGTTACTTCCTTCTATTCGTAAATAATTTGCCAAAGTGATTAATTTTTGTCGATTCTTATAAATTCCAGCGTCATTCAAACACTCTTTTATTACAGTCAATTTCTCTTTTCTCAATCTCACTTGCAGTGGTGAGATATGAATGTTAAATTCAAATGAAATTTCAATAGAATTTATCAAATTCAAATCTTGTTCGATTCTTTAGTTATCGTTTGTGATTAGATGAAGATACACTCTGTAAGGTTTGAAATATTCATATTAGATATGAATTTGAGGAGAAAGTACATATTGGTAGAAACTCATGTTACTAATTCCATATTGTAATCGGCTAAACTTTTTGAAGTATTAAAATATTCTTTACTCACTTCTAGAATCAGATCACCGCTCTCTTGTATGAAACTTTCAGCAACATTTTGTTCGTTCTTATTCATTTCTAACTACCGCAGTTTTGCATCGTTCCTTTGATTCCGGACATCAAATGGGCAGAGAGGCAAATTTCGAAACCTATTTCAAGATCGGGACAAGAAAAGATCGTAGTGCGAATTTCTAGCATATCGTGCATAATGTGCCGATTGTTTTTCATCTGGATGGATAGGTCTGAGGTTACAATATTATATAAGATGTCATGCGATATTTCACTAATGATTTATATTGTATTATCAACTCTCACATGTATTTTTAGCCATTTTTTCAAACAATGATTTCACCGCTTTGATATCATTTTCATTCTTTTCTGAAAATTGAAGGTAATTTTGACATCATACTCGTCAAGAATTCTCATACAATCGAGCTCTCTTTCAAGATCTTCAAATAATTCCCCATCAAAATTCGTCCGTTTTCCATTGTCCGTAGATATCCATTGTACGATTTGTTTAGGTTTCTCATATATTTCAGGACTATCACAAGCATATATGCAATCAATCAGCCGCAAGAACAATCTTAAAATCGAGCATTCCCATACCTTTGGATCATTTGGAATACTCGAAAAGTTTGACGATTAATTTGGAATCATCTTCACTCGCATAGACCAAGTAATCGCATAATGAATGCTTTTGTAACTCACTCACCACTCTAAGAAGTATATTAAAAATGTTAATAAAATAAAATCTATTATATATTTATATATATTCTTACCGCATAAACATGTTTTCTTTTTCTGTTCATCGGAGGAGCTCATCCTTGTATCAACCTGTTTCTCTCCTATCCTCACAGATGCCGCTAGTTGTCACAGCCTTCAACTCTATAGCCTTCCCTCCAATAAATGCTCAACTAACCTATTGTATTTATACACTTTTGTTCACTGTTTTACACCATTCCCTATCACAGATCCCTCACCCTGATTTTCACACCTCGTAAATGAATTTTCCTCTACACTTTCCTATACACTACTCTATAATTCACACCCTTTTTATCACCTATTTTCGAATTTTATACGGAGCCATTCTACATGCTCTTATCTACACTACCCGTTATACCGGAAGTCCGACTATGTGGTACTATACATATGTATCAGGGTTGGAATTCCTAGGGATCCTTTAATGAGGGATCGGACTATCAACTGCTGATTACGGATTGGTCGGCCGCCATTAGTGGGATAGGTACTGATATTTATGAAAATATTCGAGATACATATTTAAAGTCAGCTTATTCATGTATAAAGATGTAATTTCATGGGGCGTCGAGCATCAAGCGTCAACATTAGAAGGAAAGAGAAGAACTGTGTGATCTCTCTTTCTTTCTAATGTTGACGCTCGATGCTCGACGCCCCATGAAATTACAGCTTTATACTCACAATTAAGTGGATCTGAAACATTCTTCGAACAAAGCATGTAAATACATTTGAGAAAAATGATTTTAATAAAATAACATACACTATGCATGCTTAACTAAACTATAGAAAAAACCGGAAGTATCCCACTAATGGCGACTGATTGTCCGATCCCTCATTAAAGGATCCCTAGGAATTCCTAGGATCGTACACGATTTTGATTGATTACTTCTCATAGAATGTTGGACATAATTGGTTGCTCTATAACAATTGACCAATGAACATTGTGTACGAACGATCCTGGGAGTTCTGTACCCTGATATGTATATTCGAAAAAAGAAAGAGACATACAATCAGCGTTACCATTGCGGGAATTCTGTTGTTCTGTGATTTGTCATTCTTTTTGATAAATAAACGGGACTGGCTAATTCCGATGGATTCCGGGATTCCCTGGCAACACTGCATACAATACAACTCTAACATTGAAACTTACCCTAAACACGATCAATCGTGATAGAATAAATCGATGACAATGATGATGGTGAACAAAACTTGTGATCTTGTGATCGCATGGAAATTTGAAACATTTATATTCCTGAATCGCATGGATTGATCAAGTTCGTAGTGTGTTCAATCGAAAGTGCATATTCGAATTATATAATATATAATATATAAGTTTAATTATTTTTTCGTGAAATACAATGTGTGGTGACTTATTGTGCATTGAAGTTTTTCTCAATCGGTAAAAACTCGGTTTACGTGTATAGATACACGGTAGCGCTCGACTTCTGTTTTTTCATTATTTTATATATATATATATATATATATATGTTTCTTTCATTTACTTGGCGTCGAGACGCTACCGCGTCTCTTGATATCGACCATACCAAATTACGTTAACTCAAGCTCTCACTCCAAAGGACATGAGACTTAGAATTAGATTCTGCAACTGAGCACGAGCAAGGCTGGTTGACGATCCTCAATTCTTCGACTATGTAATGTTCTCCGACGAAGCATCTTTTCAGAGCACTGGGCATTTGAATAGACACAACTCTCATTACTGGTCGGATGTTAATCCGCATTGGTATCGAGCAATCGACAACCAACATCGTTGGAGCGTAAATGTGTGGTGCGGGATCGTCAATGGCTATTTAGTCGGTTCACATTTTTTCAACGGCACTTGGAACGGCCCCATGTTTCTGGAATTTCTGGCGGATCATTTACCAGGCTTGCTTGAGGGTCTGGATTTACAAACAAGGCAGAGGATGTGGGTCCAACGAAATGGAGCGCTACCCCATTACGCATTGGTCGTGAGAAAATACCTTGATCATCATTTCCCGGGAAGGTGGATTGGACCAGGTGGGCCAGTTGCGTGGCCTCCACGCTCACCCGACTTGACATCCCCCGACTTTTTCTTGTGGGGATTTCTGAAAGACGAAGTATTCAAGGCCCAACCAACAACGATGGAGGACATGATCGATCGCATCCGCACTGTTTGTGCCAACATACCGCGATCAGTGTTTCTGAAGACGGTTACAAATTTTCGGCGGAGACTGGGATTATGTATACAGGCAGAGGGGGGCAACTTTGAGCAATTATTGTAACAGCATCAAGCACCCCTCATGTGAGAGGCAAGGTGACTCACAATAATCAAGCACTCCGGAGGGAACAGAGAACTACCACGTCCACGTCGTTGTTCCTGGGTAGCGCTAAGAGTAGTTCATTAATAACTTCCACGGTCCATACTTTGCACCCCAATGGGCGGAAAGGGGTCCATGAGCAGTAATTCGTAAAGGATTTGGAACCAGCTTTCCCATGCCATGATAAAAAAATGGGGGTCTCATTTAAAAAAACCATCTTGACCCCTAAATGAGCTTCAAAATGACCTCTGAGGGATTTTTCAAGGTCAGCATCATACTTCCCCCTTGGAACCCTAAACTTTTTATCCGGAACATTTTTTTCCATCTCCACTAGCTTCAGAGATATTTGACTATATCACTTCAAATGGACCACCCTGTATATGGTCGAAGAGTGTAATATGGGGTGCTTCCGATCGTCTCAGGAGCTTGCTCCCGGCGGTAGACTTCAATGGACCCCAAAGATAATTAGCCCGATGCATGATACACCCGAAGACAGGCGTCCCGAAAGTCAGTTGACCCGAAAATTGAAACCTCAGCTGTGTTTCCATATTATTGCGGCTGAGAGATGAACAAAGATAGCGATATGTTTATGAGCACGAGAATGCACCATGAGGTTTCCGGGTCTATCGTGCATGGGTCAATTGTCTTCCGGGCCTATTGGGGTCTACCGCTTTCGGCTCCGGATCAATTTTTTAACTAATCAAATAATTGGAAAATGTTTTCCAATTTTTTGATTGGTTGAAAAATTGATCCGGGGCAAGCTCCTGAGGCGATCGGAAGCACCCGGATGGTCTAGGCACACAAGCTACGTAAACGTGAACGTAAGAAACGGAAGCACGCGCAGAAACTGGATACAAGATCTGCGCATTCTTCCGTTCGTTGCGTTCACGTTTACGTAGCTTGTGTGTCTAGACCAATAGATATCTATGGAACGAACCTAATGTAAACATAGCCATAACCACGTGACCCTGCAAATGACCTCTAATTTGGCATTCGATATTAGATTTTACTTGAACCGTTGTATGTTAACCCCAAGAATTTTTGTGTTGCCTTGTGTTTAAATTATACGTGTTTTGTAATTGTGTGATTACATCAAAAGTCTTTGGGATTTTCAGGAACAACATTTTTCTCCCTTCCGTGTGGAATCTGATAATTACAGATTTCTAATGATTATGATACGAACCACTACAAGTTTGCGTAATGATTTCGCACGAATTATACTTCGAAATGTGCGTACAAATGCTCTCAGATGTTTTGCAATTCAATGTCTTCACAGAAAACATCTGCAAAGGTATTGTCTACCTAGTTAAGCTTTAGTACCTGTTCCTAAAAAATATTTCTCAATGAATGTCGTTTGAAATAATCCTCGTGGATTGAATAATATATCGTTATAATTGAACATCGTATGAATGAACATTGTTGCTCGGCAATGATCGTGTATTAATTTACTTGATTGCTGTCGTATTTGTTTTCGAAGCGATCAAATTCATTTCAGTTTCTATATTATTATATAGTTTATTTAGAAAGTATTGATAACTCACAACTTGTAAGAAAATAAACCTTAATCAGTATGTGCAGGAATGACATTTTCCCTTTGATAATGAATTATTCCAAATTCATATTCATAACTTACATTATTTTTTTCAAGAATACAACATGGACATCTCCCACTTTTGAATCTATTATCATGGAGACAACATTTGAGATTTTATGCAGATTATCCAACTCATGTCAAAGTGCATCTACCTGCTTTGTCTCCTACAATGGAAACTGGTACTATCATCAGTTGGCAGAAAAAAGAAGGTGAACCTGAAGATTATAATATATTTTCCAATCTCATTTGTTGAATATGTACAAGTGGTATGATGCTAGCTAAATTTTTTGTGAAATATGCAAGAACACTTCAATCAAGTGAAAATATTGCTTCTTACAGCAATTCTATATGCAGTGAGGAATTACTGTATAGAAAGATCCTTTGATTCGATTTAAATACTTCTAAATGTTTTGTCATGAACAATTTTATTGATATCTCACTTATTCGTGTCTTTTTAACATGCAATGGAACATATTTCAAATTAATATATTATAGTTCATGCATTTCCATCATTGTAGGTGATAAATTGAGTGAAGGTGACTTATTAGCAGAAATAGAAACTGATAAGGCAACAATGGGTTTTGAAACTCCTGAAGAAGGATATTTGGCGAAGATTATTGTACCTGCAGGAACAAAAAGTGTTCCTATTGGAAAGCTTGTTTGTATTATTGTGGAAAATGAATCTGATGTAGCTGCTTTCAAAGACTTCAAAGATGATGGAACAACTACTTTTGGACCAGCTGCTTTTGTTGCTGCCCCAACTGCACCTACATCTCCTTCTGTGATTCCAGCTACACCTAACTCTGCAATCCCAACACCTCCATCGTCTGCTTCAGTTGGCAGTGTCCCTCCTGGAGAAAGAATTTATGCCAGTCCTTTAGCAAAGAGACTAGCAGCAGAGCAAGGACTCAGCTTGCAGGTAAGATGATGTATACTATATTGAAATTGAAAATTGATCAGTTTTGATAGATATCTTGGTATATTTCAGAAAATATATTGAAGTAATACAAATGACTGATTTGAATGAATTTTCTGGAATTTATACCAATGTTAATTGAGTTGGATTTATGAAATATACAAGTGAATAAAAATATGCTTTTCTCCCCTCTGGGCGAAAAATGGCAACTTTCTGCCCGCTGGCCAAAACAAAGTTGCCACTTTCCAGCTCCGTCGGGGAGAAAAATAGTATACACACCTCGGGCAGTGGAAAAGAAAGGCTAAGATCACATGTTTGTCGGGCTCGGCTTCGCCTCGGCCAACAATTACATGTGATCTCAGCCATTTCTTATTTTACTGCCCTAGGTGTGTAATATACTATTGCGTTACAATCTTGTTTAATGCATTTAAAGATCTATACTGTACTGAATTTGTGTCATCCTGTCAAAAAATTATCATTGGTGTTTTCTGAAATCACACAAAGTTAATTTTCCATTGTAAGTATGTTTTTTCAACCAAATTGTTTTTAAAGGGTCTTCAGGGTACTGGTCTCTATAGTTCGGTAACATCCAAAGATTTAGCTGGGGTGCCCTCTGCGACAGCTACACAAGTTTCAACACCTACTATACCTGGTGCTTTTGGAAGTATAGATATTCCTGTATCCAATATTAGAGCAGTGATTGCTAAGCGTCTATCAGAAAGTAAGCAGAGCATTCCTCATTATTATCTCATGGTGGATATTAAGATGGATGCAGCATTAGAAATGCGAACCAAATTTAATAAATTATTAGAAAAAGAAAAGGTTAAGATAAGTGTGAATGATATCATCATCAAAGGCATTGCAATGGCTTGTAAAAAAGTACCTGGATGTAATTGTGCCTGGTTAGGAGACATCATTAGACAGTAAGTAGCATAGAAATCAAGCATATAATACATGTAAATTAAAATAACTTGAAAACGTTAAACGAAAACTATTTTTTGTTAGGTATACCAATGTAGACGTAAGCGTTGCAGTAAGTACGGACAACGGTCTAATTACACCAATAATATTTAGTGCTGACACAAAAGGCATTGTTCAGATTAGTAAGGAAGTAAAAGAATTGGCCATGAAAGCTAGGGAAAACAAATTGACTCCACAAGAATTTCAAGGTGGTACAATCACTCTTTCAAATCTAGGGATGTTTGGTGTGAAAAATTTTTCCGCCATTATAAATCCTCCACAGTCCATTATCCTTGCAGTTGGAACAACAGAAAGTAAGCTTATCCCGGCTAACAACGAATTAGGGTAATTATTTATTTTCTTTTTTGTAAATAAATTTCTATTTCATTAAACTTGAGCTTTGCACACTTGGATGTGTTATCATTAGTGGAATTTAATTACAGATACACAACAGCTCAATTTATGAGTGTAACTGCAAGTTGTGATCATCGTACAGTGGATGGTGCACTTGGTGCACAATGGCTAAGTGCGTTCAAAGGTTTAATGGAAAATCCAACGACAATGCTTTTGTAATAATTTCAAAAAGGCGCTATTCGCTGTCACACTGTAGCCTGAATAATACATAGTGGATGCACAAATACTTTTCATTTGAAAACAGAAAGATATACATATTTTGTATATCTGTGAATAGTTGTTATTCACATGCAATATCTTCCAATTTTCAATACCCCAACAATTTTATACATTTCGAAGAATTAACTACTTTATTTCCTGGAGCTCTACTTGAACAAATGATTGATACATTTATTTAATTGTATACACATTCCTTGTTATGGTGGGCAATACTTTTTCAATCAGAAAATTCGAATTTGCCAGTCATTGTTTGAATAACTTTTTTTTCTTAAAAATAGAACGTTTTCCGAAAAATAAATCTCTTATTGAATCTATTATGTTTTAATATCGATGCATCAAGGAAACTCGAACATTAGCAAAAGTAAGTGAAACTTTGTGCTGATCTTTTTCATAAATTCTCTGGTTAAACAATCCTACTAATTTATATTGAAAGTGCAAAATTCCGATTCAAACCTAATGGATATTGATCGGTTTCAATTGGACTTCTGTCCGTTTAATCAGAATGAATAGTATTTTTTTTTGTCAGGGTTATATCATGAATTTGAAAACAAATAGAAGTTTTCAAACTTACGTTAATAAACAGAATTAGAACACCTTTTGATGTTCAATGATTAGAACTTTTAATATTTCTTTTCACATTGAGCAAGAATCGATGAAAAATCTGGAACTATATTTCAATTCCAATCAGGACTGTATGATTTATCATTGTATTTAAAAAATTTGCAGTTTCTGCATAATTTAGGCACAAAGCTGACACAAAATTTGATTTGCTTCTTATACTTGAACTACCCTTGAATGTAATTCAACCAACATAAGGTCCAAATCAGCTCTAAGAGTTCATTGATATTCGATTATGTGTTCATGGATTCAATTATGACAAAATGTGTTTTCACTGCCCAATATTCCATGAAATTTTCTTTACATCAGCTTTGGAGACTATAAATTCTTGTAATTGAACTTTTTATGAAATGTAATTCAGTTATGAAAAAATCAAAATTATTCACGATGATTGTAATATTATTTACCATAAACATTTGTAACTTATTGAAATTATTATTTTCTCTAGCAACTATCAGCCATTTGTAAATATACTTACTTGTAAAAATTGATTATAGCTAAAATATGTTGCGGACCATCATTGTATGATAGGAAAAGAGTCAAGTATCAGATGAACTGATGAATTGTTCATAGTAATTATATTATGTATACAATTGATATTTAATAAATTATGTTTCGCATAGGATGTGATGTGTTAATTCTCAACTCAAATAAATATTTGTTATGAGAACTATTTTTCAATAAAAGTTTGAAAAATTTCATATCAATTTCTAAAATTTTATCTATTAATTGTTATGCATTGTGATGTGATCAAGAAACCAGGGTACGCAAGCCACCGTGTTAATCACCGAAGTTGTGTAATTCATCTTCCACAGTACCAGGTGGCGTTAGTGTGTCTGGGGAATTTTACCTACACAAATACGTTCTCATATGTGAGCGGGGAATCCCATAGGCTACTACACACACATGCAGGGTACTGAATATACGTGTCATAGATATATAGGTATACTTATATATAATAATTTTTTCTATTTCAGATATTTCATTTCCTGATTTTTAAAAATGCTAACTTATTAACAAAATACAATTTCAATTACAAAAAGTCAATATTAATTGGAATGAATGAATTCACAATTCAATTCAGTGTAAAATGAATAAAAATGACATAAATGCTTGTTTTTCATTTATAATCATTTTTCACAAAATTTCATCATAAATTCAAGCATTTCAACTGATATTGATTTTTCTCAACTGAAAATGAAATTTCATTCATAACTCAACATTCCTATAAATCAAGTAATTAAGTATCTGAAATGAAAGAAGTTATTATTGGAATTCAAAAATAAATATATTATGAGTAAATTGGAGGTGGTTACTTGAAATTATCATCAACTTAGCCAATATTCGAAAGTATATTTATAACAAAAGGTGTGTATTCGGTAAGTGAAAAATTTCAACATATATATCCACTTTATATACCAAAATTGGTTTCATAATCCATATTTCACAAATTATACTGTACAATTTTGCAGTACAAAGTATTTTATATTTCTATTACGTATTATAAATATACTTTTGAATATTGTTACGTTAAAAGTCCGTGAACTTCTCAATAACGCACGATTATTTTAAGGAATTGCCAAATCAAGTTTGACAACCCCTTTGATCACCCCGCTTTAAGCTGTAATTTCATGGGGCGTCGAGCATCGAGCGTCAACATTAGAAAGAAAGAGAGGTCACACAGTTCTTCTCTTTCCTTCTAATGTTGACGCTTGATGCTCGACGCCCCATGAAATTGCATCTTTAAGCTGTAATTTCATGGGGCGTCGAGCATCAAGCGTCAACATTAGAATGAAAGAGAGGTCACACAGTTCTTCTCTTTCCTTCTAATGTTGACGCTTGATGCTCGACGCCCCATGAAATTACATCTTTAGATAGGATTGACCTATACAAGGACCAGGGTAGGATGTTTCTCAATGAAAATCGTTTCATATATGTTGAAATTAATATCTGTTTATTCCAGAAAAGAAAAAAGAATGAAAAGTTTGTTCATTTATAATATTTAGGGTGCTAGGAAATATAATCATATGATATTTTATAAAACATTTAATTAAATCGTTTAACTAGTATTCATGTAATGAGAAGAAAATATTCTAGGACATCGAGAATTGGTTGTGATTTTTTGATCGACCAATATATTTCTTTGGGGGTTACCCAATGAAAATTAACGATCTAGGGAAAAGAATATCTCATTTCACAAAGAAAACCGTGGTTTTCTTCTGGAAACGCAATCAGCTTGTACTCCGAGGGTTACTCGGTAGTTATAAGTGATTATTCTTCCTATCGTGTTCATGACCTTATATTAGATTCAAACTCTTCAATTCCTGCTCTTTCAGGTGTTAAAACATATTTATATACCCTTTAAACACGGGAGTAAAAGAGAAAGATTGAAGAATAGGAAGTATCGTAGAGAAAGAGAGATATATACGAACAGAAAGAGAGAGATATATGAATAGAAAGAGAGAGATATACGAATACAAAGAGAGGTATATATGAATAGAAAGAGAGAGATATACGAATAGAAAGAGAGAGATATCCGTCCTCCTGAAATACATGAAAATTTACGCATGTAGTCGAGTATGGGGAAAGAAGGAGGGGAAAGAGGATCGCTCAGTTAGCTTCATTGCGATCGAAGGGAAATAAGGAAAAAGAAATTGGATAGGAAATCTCTACTCAAAGAATCCTTGTACGACGAGCACTAATGCTGACAGAAGTACAAGGTTGGGATAGTAATTAGTGTTTGGAATGAATTGTGGGAGAATTCATGGAGATGTGATTGTAGAATACTGGGTTGTTAATCCCAATTTTCTTTAGGAGCGAAAAGTTCGCCTCTAATATCAAGAGATGCTAGGAATAAGTTTAAGTTTTCTAGCTCTCTTGTATAACGAACGAGATTTTTGTCATCTCGCGCCCCGTTTCTCAGAAAAATTCTTAGTTTGGGTCCCGGAGGGGGAAGATCACCGCGGTCTGCCTTTTCATCCCGTTCCGCGATGCGCTGATGAATGCTACGAATTAATCTTTTAATTTGAGTTATCCTTTTGTTCACCCGGTCCCTCACTATAAAAAACCAAAAAAAACGTTGAAGTTGACTCGAGTTGAATTGCGATGATTTTGAAAGAAAATTCTAATAAAAGAGAAAAAGGAAGGTGGTTTTCATTAAATTCTTTCCATTACAAAAAAAATCACTTTTCACAAGGAAGGATAAAAGCACGCACAAAAAAAACACAAGAACACTGGTGAGAAGAAGAAAGAAGAAAATAGAAAAAAGGAAACAAGGTTCCTTTTCCCCCCGAATTGTGGAGAAAATCCACTTGTCCTGAAAAGGACTATGTTCTTTTCTTTTCAAAAAAATATGATGTTAGGTGATACACGGGTTGAACGTGTGTTCCTGGTTTAGTGGGTTGAAGAAAGAAGAAGTTTGAAAAATCAGCGGTAGTAACAGTGAATATTATATGCGTTGTCGCGAGGCGAAGAAATATTGTCTATTCATTAGCAGAAACTCGCCGTATTGAAAGGGTTCGAGCTTCCTTCTAAGACAATGATTGGTCAAGGGTCTCTTGGTGGGGAAAGTTCTTGTCCGCACCAATGAGGAATTGAAATCACTGCTCCTAGAAGCTGTCGAGATGTTGAATCATGAACTTGATCATCTTCGAAATCATCTGATTTTTTTATCTTGCACCCAACTCTCGATGTCTCGCGTTGCTCTGCGTCGAGCGTTCGTGTACTTGACTTATATACATTACTTGAAAATTTTTGTCTTACAGGTATTTATGAGGAATGAACGAAGTTTACAAACTAAAATTTGATCAAAACGAGAGTTTTGATTTCCATCAATACCTTGTTCATTCATTGATAAAAATGTTTCTTACAACTATTAGTCTATCTAGGGGAGAGAAATAAAATCATTTCACGATAATTTCATCCCTCACCGAAATCTTTTTATCCTATCGAATGGTGTAGTGGTCATTTTACGTGCTCTGAATTTTGAAAATGTTGAGTCCATTATGTGCAACAAGAATGCACTTACACGAACGGTCTTTCATACATGGAAGAAATAATCGATTGTATCGAATAACAAATGGTACTTTCTATTATTTTCCATGAGGAATTCGTGAAGGACAGGTTTTCATTCAGTATTTAATTTTCGGAATTCTATGGCATGATGTGAATACATTATGAATTCTTTTGGAATACCTTGGGATTAGTTGTGCGGTATGAGAAGATAAGAGGGTGTTTCTTATAATTACTATGATGTCCACCTGAAAGTTGGAATAAATATAAAAGGAATCATTCATTTTATTCAGTTTTCGATGAAAACTGCTATTGAGGCTTGTATTTGAAATATGAAAATAATTTGACTTGGCGACAAGAGTAGAGTTACTCGTCTACGGAATGCGGGGTTGTTTATGATTCGGCCATTGCTCACAATGATAACTGATCGAGGATTCGTATTACCGAATATCTCTCACGTAGCAATTTCACTTCGTTTCTTCTTGATTGCATTGAGAGGTTGGTAAGGCGGAGAACTATATTCCTTAACAGGTTTGGGTCGGAAGAGAAGAATACTATTGTATCGATGTTGAGGGCGTCGAGAAGGTGAGGGTTACTCACAGGTTTCTCGCTCATTAGTCATATGCGTACGGATCTCTGTAAGTAGTAGGTCCTGTCTGACTATCTTATTGATTGCAAGGGAGTAATGGAGGAAAAATGTTTTTAGGGGCAAGAAATTTGGAAAATTTCAGTGCACGTTACAATATGCTTCATAAGAATTTGACAATTATAAAAATTTATTTCCTCCACTTATGTTACAAACTGTGTACACTTAAAAAGCATATAAACATTGTAATAATACTTAAAAACAACCGCGCTTGAATATTGGGATTATTTTATCAATGGTCACAGATAATGTAAAAACAGAATGTTTGATACATTGCTCTGCACGAAATTTTCCAAAGAAAACAGTGGAGAATTTCATTTTTATGTTTTTCCCATGTTTACAAAACACGTTAGGGCTACACTGCAGAAAATATTCAATGTACATTACCTATTCAAAGTTCCGAAAAATCACAATCAGCTGTGGAAGTACTGTGTTCAGCGTTAGGGAAATATACTTTTTATTCTAACAGCCCTACGCTCAATGTTATGATATCACAAAACTTTTGTAATCTGTTCGCATCCAGCATAAGTGATAATGCTTCTTACGCTGGATGTTGAAAGTTTACAAGGGTTTGGTGATATCATAACATTGAGCGTAGGACTGTTACAATAAAAAGTATATCTTCTCTCCGCTGAACACAGTACTTTCACCAAAGACTGATTTTTCCAAAGATTGGATGGGTAATGTATGTTAAATGTTTTATTACATTGTGTGTGATTCAATTTTTCTCTGAACATTGATTTCCTACCAAGTAAGCAATTTGAGATACAAAAGAATTGGAAAAACTTACAAAGAATACTGTGGAAACATTTCATATAAAATTGCACAATGGATCATTGGCAATATGTTAGCCAATGATATATTGTGGGTTTTTACAGAACATTGTAGCTTTTTACAGTCCTATATTGTGAAAAATTACAATTTGTGGTAAAATAACATTGTGAACCATCAGAAAAAGTTACAAACTTCACAATATGATATTGGCTAATATATTACCAATGATTTATTGTGTAATTTCATATGAAATGTTTTCACAGTATTCTTTGTAAATTTTTCCAATTCTTTTCTATCTCAAATTCCTTACTGGGAAGAAAATCAATGTTCAGAGGAGAATGAAATCAAACACAATGTAATAAAACATTTAATATACATGACTCATTGGAAGTTGGAGAAAATCACAGTCTCCCATAAGGGTATTGTGCTCAGCGTAGAGAAAATATACTTTCCATTGTAACAGTCCTATGCTCAATGTTATGATAACACAAAACTTTGGTGAACTGTTCACATCCAGCGTAGGAAACTTCAACACCTTTGCTGGATGTGAACAGTTTACAAAAGTTTTGTGTTGTCATAACATTGAGCATAGGACTGTTACAATGAAAAGTATATTTTCTCTACGCTGAACACAGTACTCTTATAGAAGACTGTGATTTTTTTCAACTTTCAATGGGTCATGTATATTAGATGTTTCTTACAGCATGTTTGATTTTGTTTCTCTCTGAACATTGATTCTCTACCAAGTAAGGAATTTGAGATAGAAAAGAATTGGAAAAGACTACAAAGAACACTGGATATGCTTCCAGTGAAGGGGCAGCAAGAGCAACCAGTTCTCAATAAAGTCCTCTCTCCCGATCATCCAAGTGTATGCAGACACGTGAAGAATTTCACACGAGGAATGTAACGCATCGTCCATGAGTTCGTGCACCTAAAATTCATACAAATTATATCATTTCGTTAATATTACATTCTGGCCATGCGTTAAAAAAGATTTGTACGTTAAATTATGAAGAGAGTCATCCATTCCTCTTCAGGTAGAGGGGACAGTATCTCTAAACCATATTTTTGAAGTCTCAAGGATAGATTCGAATATGAAATTACATTACAAAACTTCACAGTACAAAGTTTTTAACCCGCTATCTTGCAAATTGTTCATTATAAGTTTATGAAAATTAGAACCTTTACAAAACTTTTTGGTTGTTTCACTCTGATGATTAAATGATTATGTCCAATGCATGCTATAGAGAAGGAATTTTTCGAGGCATTCTCGTATTTGAGTATGCGACTTCCATTGGCTTCAATATGTATACAATACTTGAAAATCGCGAAAATATCTATCACATATTCCAAAAATTTTCATTATGCCTAAGGTTCATGAGAGAACCCTGGTTAAAAGGTCCAATAGAAACCGATAAGAACCGATTCAAAATCAATCGGAATGAATAGGGTCAATCGGAGAGGCTCAACTACCGATTCAAGATGAATAGGAATTAATTGGAACGTGGTATATATAGGATTGAATCGAGGATTTACCGATAGAAAAATATTTGTTTTTTTGGAATTAATATGACTTCCAGTGATCAATCGGTTTGTATGAGAGATATCTGATTGAGAATATGAAAATTTCTCCATTTCCTGAGGCAAATGGTTTTTATCGGAAATTTCCATGACCTAAAGCTATTGGAATCGATCGTAAATGTTACGTAATGGGAAATTTAATCGGTTTTTATCAAGAATGTCCAATTCGATTAGAGTTCGTACAGATTTGATCGGTCTGTAGGTTTCAATCGGATTATTCCACTATCCGAATTCATGGGGAATAATAGGACCATTTACGGATCTGAAAATTGAATAGGATTGAATGAGAAATATCCAATTCGAATTCAGAATTCCTTTCAGCGGATTAAATCATCGGTTTTTATTAGAATTTTCGGTGATTTCGGTCTATCGGAACCAATGGGAAAATTGTACAAAAGTCAAGACTTACTGGGTTTCTATCCAGAGTATCCAATTCGATTTGAGTTTGTTTATTTTATTGGTCAATAGGTTTCAATTGGATTATTCGATCATCCCACACTGAAAAAAGGTGGGTACAGACAACGGTGATATAGTTGATTCAACAGTAGAATACGATTGGATATATCCAACTGAATCTGACTGTTGCCTCAACTACATACACTGTTGACTCAACTACATGCAGTTGAATCAACCATCATGGTGTCAAGTCAACGATTATACTGTCAATCTGATCATACATTCGTTGACTTGACTATGATATTCAGTTACCCTAACAACAAAATATAATTGATTTTCGATGAAATTGTTTTTTCAGTGCAATTTATGGGAAATAAAAGGAATATTTACGGGATTGAATATTCAATAGCATTGAATGAGAAATGTCAATTTTAGACTTTATTCCACCGCATTAGCCCTGGTTAAAAAATCCGATAAGATACGATAGAAACCGATTCAGAATTAATCAGACTGCATAGGATCAATCGGAACAGTTCAATCCCCGATTCAAAATCAATAAGAGTTTATCGGAATCTCTTTTCTATAGGTTTCAATCGGGGATTCACCAATTAAAAAATCTGCATTTTATGGGAATTAATCAAACTTCACATAATCTATTGGTATGTATAAGAGATATCTGATTGGATGATTGAAATTTTCTCCATTCCATCAGGCAAACGGTTTTTATCGGAAGTTTCCACAATTTCAATCTATTGGAACTAATGGGAAAATTTGTGAAATTGAATGATGAATGAGTTTCTTATGGAAGATTTCTGACTGCATTTAAGGATGTATCGATTTCATTGATCAATGGGTTTTAATTGGATTATTCCAACATTAAAATTTATTGGAAATAATAGGCAAGTTTACAGATTCTAAGTCCTATAGGTATGTATCGGCAATAACCGATTCAGTTTTGAAATTTCTTTCATTGCATCAGATCATTGGTTTTCATCGGAATCCCTGGTGACCTCGATGTATTGGAACTAATGGGGAAGTTGCTGGAATAGGAAACTATAATCATAGAATACCAAGAGAATCCAATTAGAAAATATTTCATTGGTATCAATCGGAATTTTTATCAGTGATGGAATATCCATTGGATCCCATTGAAAGATATGTTACTGGTACCAATTATAATTGTAATGATTAATGAAATGCCGATTAAACAAATTAAAAAATATTGTGTCCGTACGAATTGGAATTTTTATTATTGATAAAATACCTATTGGATGCTATTGAAAAATATTTGACTGGTATCAATTAGAATCTTCATGATCATCAACATACCGATTGAATCCAATGGAAAATATTGTATTGGCATCAATCGGAATTTTCATTGGTCATAAAATACCAAGTGAATGCAATTACACAATATTTCATTGATATCAATCGGAATAATTATTATTGATAAAATATCAATTGGATCCCATTGAAAAATATTTGACTGGTATCAATTGAAATTTTCATGATTGATGAAATACCGATTCAATCCAATTAAAAAATATTTTATTGGTATCCATCGGAATTTTTTATCAATCATAAAATACCCATTGAATCTAATGAGAAAATATTGTATTGATATCAATCGGAATTTTTCATCCATCATAAAATACCGATTGAATCCAATTGGAAAATATTTTCTTAGTCTTCATTGGGATTTTTATTATTAATGAACTCCCATGCTCTCATTAAGACCGATACAATCCCTCATATGTCCAATGGACTACTGCCAATTGGATCTTATTACTATAGGACACCCATCCCTGACATGAGACAGTCATTTAGTTCACATTGATAGGAAGCGAACCACGGCATCGAGCGAGCGGGTGTTCCAGATCGATCTTCTAGGTTAAGCAACGACAACTGCGGTACAAGGTGGATGGGTGATCACCATGTTAATAACACATAAATGATCGTTTGAATTTATTTCAGCAATAAGGGAACGTACCCATACTACGTGACCTTTTTATTTGTCTCGTTCCTTGTTGCACCAACTTCAGGCATAATGAGTAAGATAGAGAAGGAAGTAAGAAAAAGGTCACGTGGTATGGGTACGATCCCTAATTTGTCATACGTAATGATTGAATAAATGATATATGTGTTTGTTTAATTGATATAAAAAGCGCGTATATAATGTATATAAACCGTTCGTTGGTTGGGTTAACAACCAATGAAATTCAATAAGAAAATCGCGATGCAGGAATCAATTCATTCCGATAAGTTTTTTTTATCGGATTTAATCGGATTTTTTCACCAGGGAAAATGCCGATTAAATCCAGTTAAAAATTATTTTATTGGTATCAATGGGAAATTTCCGATGCAGAAACTCAATCCATTCCGATGAAATGTTTTTTTATCGGATTCAATCGGATTTTTTAACCAGGGGAAAGACCGATTAAATCCAATTAAAAATTATCTTATTGGTATCAATAGGAAATTTCCGATGCAGAAACTCAATTCATTCCGATAAAATTTTTTTTTATCGGATTCAATCGGATTGTTTAACCAGGGAAGCACCTGAATTCTGAGGAAAGTGTTAATGTGTAAATATATGTATATATATTTATATGTAATATATATATATATACATATATATATATAACTTAATAGAACCAATTATCGTACCACTTCTTTAACCGGTGCCATTACAGCCTGACTCGGATTTTGAAGAGGAGGTCCAGGCTTACTTCGTATAGTTGGTGTTGATGGATTTGAGATACTTGGATTGTACAGGTGATCTAAGACAACTGTAAATTCCTTGTAAATGTCTAATCTGAAAATAAGTTGGAAAGACATTGAACAAGAATTAGAAAAAAAAATCCTGGTTTAGGTAGATTCTATGATCCATACATCACTCCAATAAGTATAAAGATTCAATAAAATTAGAGATTCTTCTGATCAACCCAAATATCAAAGTTTGAATAGAAAAAATCCTGTTTATCGATGCAAGTCTTGGTAGAAATCCCAAAAGTGCTGTACATTTGTTGAGAAATGTGTGTAAGTGCTTACTTTGTACTAAAATTGTTCTGTTAGAGCAAGAGGTGTTCAAATATGTACAATTTTTCCATATTTATTGTGCTAGAATTGTACTTATTACACAATATGAATCACTGCGATGAAGGGCTGAAGGCTTTGATTTTGAAGTTCATCAAAAGAGCCACTAATTTGAATCAATCTCACTATGATTCAAATGAGAAGTACAAAACACAAGTTGATCAAATTTCCTTATCAATACTCCCATAATAGTTACATGAAGTGCGCACCTTCAACATAAAAACGTGGCCTCAAGAAAATATCTCATCGACTCACCTTTTTCTGGATATGTACAATCCCTTGAATTATTTCCATTAATCTTTGTAGCAAACCCAAATTTTAAATGTGCTATAAACATCATCAGAGTTCTAAGATGGATAATATTTATAATACATTTGGAACTTGGGTTTGATACAAAGGTTAACCCGTACCCCAAATTTACTCCATTCTGAACCGAAATACTACATTTTTACTTCAATTTTTTGGAGTATTTTGGTTCAGAATGGAGTAAATTTCCCTACGGGAACCAAAAAATTATAACTGCTAATACTATGTCGCAAGGCTTAATCTTTATCACAAAAACCCATAAATATAAATACAAATTGGAAATATCCTTTCCAATGATAAAAGTTTATAGAAATAATTCAAGAGATTGTACATATTTAGCGAAAGGTGAGTCGATGAACTGTTTTCTTGAGGCTCTTTTTTTTATGTTGAAGGTTATGTTTTTCATGTTACACTTCATGTCACTATTATGGGAGTATTGACAGGGAAATTTGATCAACTTGTGTTTTGTACTTCTCATTTGAATCATAGTGAGATTGATTCAAATTAGTGGCTCTTTTGATGAACTTCAAAATCAAAGCCTTCAGCCCTTCATCGCAGTGATTCATATTGTGTAATAAGTACAATTCTAGCACAATAAATATGGAAAAATTGTACATATTTGAACACCTCTTGCTCTAACAGAACAATTTTAGTACAAAGTAAGCACTTACACACATTTCTCAACAAATGTACAGCACTTTTGGGATTTCTACCAAGACTTGTATCGATAAACAGGATTTTTTCTATTCAAACTTTGATATTTGGGTTGATCAGAAGAATCTCCAATTTTATTGAATCTTTATACTTATTGGAGTGATGTATGGATCATAGAATCTACCTAAACCAGGAATTTTTTTTCTAATTCTTGTTCAATGTCTTTCCAACTTATTTTCAGATTAGACATTTACAAGGAATTTACAGTTGTCTTAGATCACCTGTACAATCCAAGTATCTCAAATCCATCAACACCAACTATACGAAGTAAGCCTGGACCTCCTCTTCAAAATCCGAGTCAGGCTGTAATGGCACCGGTTAAAGAAGTGGTACGATAAATGGTTCTGTTGAGTTATATATATATATATGTACATATATATATATATATTACATATAAATATATATACATATATTTACACATTAACACTTTCCTCAGAATTCAGGTGCTTCTCTCATGAACCTTAGGCGTAATGAAAATTTTTGGAATATGTGATAGATATTTTCGCGATTTTCAAGTATTGTATACATATTGAAGCCAATGGAAGTCGCATACTCAAATACGAGAATGCCTCGAAAAATTCCTTCTCTATAGCATGCATTTGACATAATCATTTAATCATCAGAGTGAAACAACCAAAAAGTTTTGTAAAGTTTCTAATTTTCATAAACCTATAATAAACAATTTGCAAGATAGCGGGTTAAAAACTTTGTACTGTGAAGTTTTGTAATGTAATTTCATATTCGAATCTATCCTTGAGACGTCAAAAATATGGTTTAGAGATACTGTCCCCTCTACCTGAAGAGGAATGGATGACTCTCTTCATAATTTAACGTACAAATCTTTTTTAACGCATGGCCAGAATATAATATTAAAGAAATGATATAATTTGTATGAATTTTGGGTGCACGAACTCATGGACGATGCGTTACATTCCTCGTGTGAAATTCTTCACGTGTCTGCATACACTTGGATGATCGGGAGAGAGGACTTTATTGAGAACTGGTTGCTCTTGCTGCCCCTTCGCTGGAAGCATATCCAGTGTTCTTTGTAGTTTTTTCCAATTCTTTTCTATCTCAAATTCCTTACTTGGTAGAGAATCAATGTTCACAGAGAAACAAAATCAAACACGCTGTAAGAAACATCTAATATACATGACCCATTGAAAGTTGGAAAAAATCACAGTCTTCTATAAGAGTACTATGTTCAGCGTAGAGAAAATATACTTTTCATTGTAACAGTCCTATGCTGAATGTTATGACAACACAAAACTTTTGTAAACTGTTCACATCCAGCGTAGGAAACTTCAACACCTCTGCTGGATGTGAACAGATTACAAAAGTTTTGTGATATCATAACTTTAAGCGAGGACTGTTACAATCAAAAGTATATTTTCTCCACGCTGAGCACAATACTTTTATGGGAGACTGTGATTTTCTCCAATTTTCAATGAATCATGTATATTAAATGTTTTATTACATTGTGTTTGATTTCATTTTCCTCTGAACATTGATTTTCTTCCAAGTAAGGAATTTGAGATAGAAAAGAATTGGAAAAACTTACAAAGAATACTGTGAAAACATTTCATATGAAATTACACAATAAATCATTGGTAATATATTAGCCAATATCATATTGTGAAGTTTGTAACTTTTTCTGATGGTTCACAATGTTATTTTACCACAAATTGTAATTTTTCACAATATAGGACTGTAAAAAGCTACAATGTTCTGTAAAAACCCACAATATATCATTGGCTAACATACTGCCAATGATCCATTGTGTAATTTTATATGAAATGTTTTCACAGTATTCTTTGTAAGTTTTTCCAATTCTTCTCTATCTCAAATTGCTTACTTGGTAGGAAATCAATGTTCAGAGAAAAATTGAATCACACACAATGTAATAAAACATTTAACATACATTACCCATCCAATCTTTGAAAAAATCAGTCTTTGGTGAAAGTACTGTGTTCAGCGGAGAGAAGATATACTTTTTATTGTAACAGTCCTACGCTCAATGTTATGATATCACCAAACCCTTGTAAACTTTCAACATCCAGCGTAAGAAACATTATCACTTATGCTGGATGCGAACAGATTACAAAAGTTTTGTGATATCATAACTTTAAGCGTAGGACTGTTACAATGAAAAGTATATTTTCTCTACGCTGAGCACAATACTCTTATGGGAGACTGTGATTTTCTCCAACTTTCAATGAGTCATGTATATTGAATGCTTTATTACATTGTGTTTGATTTCATTTTCCTCTGAACATTGATTTCCTTCCAAGTAAGGAATTTGAGATAGAAAAGAATTGGAAAAACTTACAAAGAATACTGTGAAAACATTTTATGTAAAATTACACAATAAATCATTGGTAATATATTAGCCAATACCATATTGTGAAATTTGTAATTTTTTCTAATGGTTCATAACATCATTTCAACAAAAATTGTAATTTTTCACAAAATAGGATTGCGAAAAGCTACAATGTTCTGTGAAAACCCACAATATACTATTGGCTAACATACTGCCGATGATTCATTGCAGCTTTTCACAATCCTATATTGTGAAAAATTACAATTTTTGGTAAAATAACATTATGAACCATTAGAAAAAATTACAAACTTCACAATATGATATTGGCTAATATACTACCAATAATATATTGTGTAATTTCATATGAAATGTTTCCACAGTATTCTTTGTAACTTTTCCAATTCTTTTCTATCTTAAATTCCTTACTTGGAAGAAAATCAATGTTCAGAGAAAAATGAAACCAAACACAATCTAATAAAACATTTAATATACATTACCCATCCAAAGTTTGGAAAAATCAGTCTTCCGTGAAAGTACTGTGCTCAGCGAAGAGAAAATATACTTTTTATTGTAACAGTCCTACGCTCAAAGTTATGATATGATAAAACTTTTTTAATCTGTTCACATCCAGCATAGGTGATAAAGTTTCCTACGCTGGATGTGAACAGTTTACAAGAGTTTTGTGATATCATAACATTGAGCGTAGGGCTGTTACAATCAAAAGTATATTTCCCTAATGCTGAACACAGTACTTTCACAGTATATTGTGATTTTTCCAAACTTTGAATAGGTAATGTACATTGAATATTTTCTGCAGTCTAGCCCTAACGTGTTCTGTAAACATGGAAGAAACATAAAAATGGAATTCTCCATAGTTTTCTTTGGAAAATTTCGTACAGAGCAATGTATCAAACATTCTGTTTCTACATTTTCTGTGAACATTGATGAAATAATCTCAATATTCAAGCGCGGGTGTTTTTAAGTATTTATATAATATTTATATGCTTTACACATAGTACACAATATTTACAGTGTGTTACCTGAGTGGAGTAAATAAATTTTTATAATTCTCAAATTCTTATGAAGCACATTCAAAAGTATATTTATAACACGTAATAGAAACATAAAATACTGTGAAGTGCAAAATTGTACAGTATGATTTGTAAAATATGGATTATGAAACCAATTTTGGTATGTAAAGCGGATATATATGTTGAAATTTTCCACTTACTGAATACACACCTTTTGTTATAAATATACTTTCGAACATTGGCTAACTTGATCTAATTCCAAGTAACTACCTTCAATTTACTCATAATATATTTATTTTCAAATTCCAATGATAACTTTTTTCATTTCAGATACTTAATTATTTGATTCATAGGAATGTTAAGTTACCCTGGTAAAAACGAAGTGTAACAAAATACATTTGCGATGCATTCCACGGCGCGAAACACCACTCCGGGTACATTCGGATGAACCTAGCATTGCACTGTAACTACAGTATAACACTTTATTTTCACCAGGGTATGAATGGAATTTCATTTTCAGTTGAGAAAAATCAATATCAGATGAGATGCTTGAATTCATAATGAAATTTTGTAAAAAATGATTATAAATGAAGAACAAGCATTTGTATCATTTTTATTCATTTTATACTGAGTTGAATTGTGAATTTATTCATTCTAATTAATATTGACTTTTGTCATTGAAATTGTATTTTGTTAATAAGTTAACATTTTCAAAAATCAGGAAATTAAATATCTGAAATGGAAAAAATTATTATACATCCCGTACAGCACAACCACCGATCCTCCACCTAGGACTTCGGTGGACCAGAGGTGGAGAATTGGTGGAGAAATGGGAGCCGTGGAAATAAGGGAGAAATAAGGGAGAGTCTCCGTTGAGGCAACGGAGAGGCGACGGAGAAATGTCCGCCCCCTGTATTTTCGATATAATTCTTATTGGTGCATTTACGTAACCAAATCTGAATGTATGAATTCACGAATTCAAGTTTTACTGAAAATACAGGGGGCGGACATTTCTCCGTCGCCTCTCCGTTGCCTCAACGGAGACTCTCCCTTATTTCTCCCTTATTTCCACGGCTCCCATTTCTCCACCAATTCTCCGCCTCTAGTCCACCGAAGTCTTAGGTGGAGGATCGGTGGTTGTGCTGTACGGGATATAACTGTATCTATATATCTATCACACGTACATTCAGTACCCTGCATGTGTGTGTAGCAGCCTATGAGATTCCCCGCTCACATACGAGGACGTATTTGCGTAGGTAAAATTCCCTGTGGGCGCTAGCTTGGTCACGCGGTGGCATTTGACGCATGAAATGCGGACGCACCCCAAGTCTAGTAACTTTCTTGACTAAGCTGAACACGACGGCCGACGGAAGAGGAGAACCGTTCCAACATTTGCCTCGGCAACACCTCGACTAATATTTCTCCCTCGAGATATCACGTACACGATATTGCGGCTTTATATTCGATTCTAATTCTCTACTGCATATCATGCTACAAGTTATTGCTAATAAACGTAGTTATCCGGTGATGATTTATTTTATTGTGTCGAATTAATAAATATATACACTCTTACGTTTTAAATCTTGTGCATCAGTGACTCTTATCCAGTTCTATCATTACTCGGTTATTGGCATGTAGGACAATAATCAGGACACGCAATTCCAGAGGATTACAGTTAACGATTATCCAACGCATATCAATCATCTATTGAATAAAGTTCAATAGTCTATTCAAATACCCTACATAATTGGTGACCCCGACGTGATCGTTGGATTTTCCAAGTGAATCAACCCGCTCAAATATCGATACTTTGGTAATTCGCGAGTGCATCAAAATCAATTGGTGACTCTGTACATTCATCGAAACGGTGAATCCCAGTTTTTCTGGATGTCTGAGTGCAAAGTGTCAATTTATTCCAATGACTAAAGGCAACAAGCAATTCTGCGAACAAGCCAACAGTCGAATTACGAGGTAACGAGAGTGCTGAACATCTCGTAAAATGTACGACACACAAACAGTCGTAATCACGGAGGAACTTGGACATTTCTCCAATCCATAAAGCGCCGAGAGGTCCTGAAAGACATAAAGGTGTAAAAAAGGAAGATTGACGCCATTGTCCGCCATTTTGGACGCCATCCAGTACGCGTCTCACGTTGTTGCCGAGGGACGGCCATCTTGGACGCGTTACTTTCTCCTCGCTGTTACCATGCAGCCAATTCAAGCGACGCCATATTGATGACGTCACATACATCGTTTTCACGTAAACGATATTTCGAACCTTGCAAGGAAGCCACCGAGCCGACGTCACACACCGGCTCTACCGATACGCATTTTGGGGCATCATCAACGTTGAGCCACACTCTGACTGCGCCAAATACACGCGTGTAACCGATGTATAATTCAACTTCAAGGTTTGACGCAAAACTATTTTTGAAACGATAATATATTGTAACTGCGATTTTATTCATTTCTTTTCTTATTTTTATGTTCTTTTTAATTAATGTGTCAGAGTGCATCTTTCGGGTTTATAATGAATCATTCTGTTGTATAATAGATTTTCGATCAAAATAACGATATTCACATGTTGACAAAGATTCGACATTGAACTCTTGACTTATGTATACCTTTTTCTTATGTTGTGCGAATCATTGACATTCAGTTTTTTTTTTTTTTTTTCTTTTCACTCGAACGCGTTAGATACTTTATAATGTTTGAGTTGACATGTGTCTCGGTTTATTCTTCTACGTTCAACATACGGTGAATCACGAGACAAATCGTTTGTAATCGACGACACGTCACACGTCCATGATTTAGTTCACAAATCGTACATTTAAAGAGGTGATATACATTTCAACTCATGCATTGGCACAGATTGTAAATTTAATAATATGTTTATTAATTTATGATTGCTTTCCAATGAAACATTTGATATATCCATGGTTTCAAGTACATGTCTGGTGATTTTTCGGTCGAGACTTGCGAGGTTGACATCTCGTCAGGAAAAAGAAAAAAAAATTTTTTTTTTTGTTTTCTTTTTCTTCTCTTTTAATCTTGACCAACGGTGTGCACGTCCAAGAGACTTTTGGTTCATGGTACGACCCGAAATAAATGTCGACACTTATTGAGTTCATTTTAATTATTCTAAATTTGATCGTCGCGTACATTTTGATCCAATTCTTTTGCGGTTGTGTTTTTGCTCCTACTCGGACGGTTTTTGCCATCGATAAGATGAGTCAGAGTGATGCGAATCCGTCGGGGAGCCAACCGGCCCCAAACCCTCAAATAGCCGCATACCATGCACCGAAAATCCCACCATTCATTAGGGAAGACCCAGTTTTGTGGTTTGCTCAAGTTGATCGAACTTTTGCGAACGCAAGAATCGTGCAAGAGGCAACCAAGGCTGATTTTCTAATAGAAAAATTAGACCATGAATTACTGACTGCCATCAGGGATTTGGTGTTATTAAATCCCCCACCTAATGATATTTATACGCAGATAAAAGCTCGATTGATTGATCGATTCGCGTCGTCTCCCGAAGTTACTTTGCGTCAACTTCTAAAAGGAGAAGTGTTAACTGACGGAAAGCCTTCTTTGATTCTTAACCGTTTACAAGCGTTGAACGACGGTAGGTGTAACGACGACGTAATCCGAACAATATTTTTAGAACACTTGCCAAATCATATCCGTAGCTTTGTCGCCATTCCGGAAGTTCAGGGTTTACAGGCGTTAGCCGCACTCGCTGATCGAGCCGCGGAATACGCGCGTCCTTCCGGCTTCTCATCTTTTCCAGTATCATCTGCAAATCACTTACCACGTGACGAAAGCAGGCAGCCTTCACTCGAATTGGCCGCGACTCACGTACCTCGTTCTTCCGATGCTCCAAATACGGTACCGTCACCATTCGAAACAGAGATGTTGAAGTCAATGAAATTATTGACCCAGCATATTCTGAGCCAACAAAACCATAATTCTCGGGAAAGATCCTCTCATCCAAACCCATCGGGCCATAATCGTAATAGATCAAAATCTCCCGATCCAAACCGATATTGTAAATACCATAAAAAATATGGCAAGAAAGCGCGCAACTGTATTAAACCTTGCGCATGGAAATCAGGAAACGATTCGGTAAACTAGCAACACCGGTCCAGACGGAGACTCTCGGATCGGTGCCGAGAACTTCGAAACGTCTCCATATTAACGATCAACATACCGGAGAAATTTTTCTCATCGACACGGGATGAGACGTATCCTTACTCCCTGTAAATAGAAAAAACCCCCCTCCACCAACTGACCTTCCGTTATTCGCCGCGAACAACTCACGCGTTACTACATTCGGTGAAAAACGCCGTACATTAAACTTAGGTTTGCGTAGAAATATAACGTGGAACTTCATCGTAGCCGCAGTTCCAACTCCAATCATCGGAGCAGATCTATTGGCTCACTATCAATTGGTACCAGTATTACATCGTCAATGCTTAGTCAATTCCACTACCGGATTAAAAGCTGACGGTTTTCTCGGGCGCGCCAAACTCATCGGCATTAGCTCGATAAATCGGTCGTCTACTTACTCGGAAATTATCGCGAAATTTCCGGAAATCACTGGTGCTTCTAAAATCACGAACGTTCCAGTTGACGCGGTACAACACGTGATACAAACAACAGGGCCCCCAGTAGCGAATCGTGCACGACGCTTGGCACCTGACAAATTCGCAGCTGCCAAAGCTCAGTTCAAACAAATGTGTGACGACGGGATCTGCCGTCTTTCAAAAAGCCCCTGGGCATCGCCTATTCATATGACGTTGAAAAAGGATAAGGAGTGGCGCATTTGCGGCGATTATAGACGCCTCAATGCAGTCACTGTACACGACAGTTATCCCCTACCACATCTATATGATTTCAACTCTAATCTGGCGGGTGGACAAATTTTTTCAAAATTAGATTTACACAAGGCGTACAATCAGATCCCGGTCGCACCGGCTGATGTCCCGAAAACAGCCGTGATAACACCATTCGGCCTATTCGAGTTTACGCGGATGACCTTTGGGTTACGTAACGCTGGGCAAACGTTCCAACGTTATATACATCGGGCTCTCGGGGACTTGGATTTTGCATTCGCGTATGTCGATGACATCCTCGTAGCTTCCTCAAGTTCAGAGGAGCACGAGGAGCATCTCAAAATCGTTTTCGAACGATTAAAAACATATTTTTTGCGCCTTAATCTCACCAAATGCGAATTTGGTAAAAAGGAAATCGAATTCCTCGGCTACAAAATCAACTCTGAAGGGCTAAAGCCCACCGAAGAGAAGGTTAAAGCAATCACTGATTTTCCTAAACCTAAGACCATCAAGGAACTTAGACGTTTCTTGGGTATTGTAAATTTCTATCGCCGAAACCTCCCTAACGCAGCGTCAATTCTGACCCCACTGGACTCATTTTTATCTGGTTCCAAGAAGAATGACCAACGGCCAGTCAATTGGACCGATGAATCGGAGCAAGCTTTCGCTAAAGCCAAATTTGACCTTGCCAACGCGACTCTCCTCATACATCCAGTGGGCAACGCCAAAACTCGTTTGGTAACCGATGCATCTGATACAGGCATGGGTGCGGCTCTTGAACAAAACGTTTCGGGAAATTGGAAACCTCTAGCGTTCTTCTCCCGACGTTTTACACCTTCACAACGTGCGTACAGCACATATGATAGGGAACTTACCGCGATTTTCGAAGCAATCCGGTATTTCAAGTATTTTTTGGAAGGTCAAGACTTCACGATCGTTACCGATCATAAACCTCTTCAATACGCTTTCAAACAGAGTTCGGAAAAGGCTCCTCCACGTAGGCTCAGGCAACTTGCTTACATTTCCGAATTCACTACCAAAATCGAACATGTTCCGGGTGAGTCGAACGTCGTAGCTGATTCTTTCTCGCGCGTCGAATCTCTACGATTACCAACGGAGTGGAGTTTAATAGAACTCGCTCAGTTCCAAAAAGACGACGAGGAAATCAAAGACCTCCTACAAAACCCGGATTCCTCGCTCAACTTACGAAAAATTCAATGGGGACCAGACCATTCTACCATTGTTTGCGACCTAGCTGGTGAATCTTTGCGTCCGATAGTTCCGAAGGTCCTGCGCGAGCGTGTTTTCCACCTGTTTCACGATCCCGCACACCCTAGCGCGAAAGTTACGGATAGGGTAATTCGAAATAGGTACGTTTGGCCAAGAATGCATTCGGACATCGCGGAATGGTGTAGAAATTGTTTGGACTGCCAGCAGTCGAAGGTTACTCGCCATAACCATTTAAAACCAGCTCAGTTCACCGCACCTGATGGCCGATTTAAACATGTTCATTTAGATATTGTCGGACGCCTCAGAATCTCCGAAGGATACGAGTACTGTTTGACTATGATAGACCGATTTTCACGGTGGCCAGAAGCTATCCCTTTGAAAGACATCGAGGCTCAAACAGTATGTCGAGCATTTTTCGATCATTGGATCTCTCGATATGGAGCACCGGAGACCGTGACTACGGACCAAGGCTCTCAATTTGAATCCCAACTTTTCACCGCGTTATTAAAACTAACCGGCTGTAACCGCATTCGAACCACGCCATACCACCCTGCTTCGAACGGCATGATAGAGCGATGGCACCGATCGTTGAAAGCTGCAATAATGTGTCATGCGGACCAGCAATGGACACGCTCGTTATCCACTGTTCTCTTAGGGTTGCGTTCGAATGTTTTAGACATTGGTTCAGCTCCCGCTGAACTTGTATTCGGTACAGTTCTCCGCGTACCCGGTGAACTTATCTTACCTGACGATGACAATCCCAATCCGCAAATATTTCTCGAAGAGTTCAGAGAATATATGCGATTGGTCAGACCTGTTCCGGTGGAGCAGAAATACAAGCGGAAAGCATTCCTATTTAAGGACTTAAGTACATGCACCCATGTATTTCTCCGTGTATGTAGGGTCAAGAAGTCTCTTGAACGACCGTACACCGGCCCACATAAGGTTATTCGACGAGTATCCGATCGCGTATTCGAAATCGACATCGATGGTACACCACGACAGATCTCGGTCGAAAATATCAAACCTGCGTATTTCCTACGAGACGACCTTCAGTCGCACGCAAACACCGATGTTAATGTACCTCAGATACGGACGTATCAGAGGCAGAAAAAGACTGTTCAAATTATTGACCAAAGACAGCCTTGTACATAGTTTTATTTTCTTTTCTTCTTTTTACTATATAGATTAAAATAGATATATAAACATTGTATTCAAAGAAAAACATGCAATATTGTAAAACCAAATCAATGTATCTTATGTAAAACCACGATATGTAACCAAACCAAATCGTCATCACCGGATATCGAACGAACATTTTTTTTTTTTTCCCTTTTTACTCCACATTGTGAATCTCGCTCCTAGTAAGTCGCTAGGGGGGGAGTAATGTGGGCGCTAGCTTGGTCACGCGGTGGCATTTGACGCATGAAATGCGGACGCACCCCAAGTCTAGTAACTTTCTTGACTAAGCTGAACACGACGGCCGACGGAAGAGGAGAACCGTTCCAACATTTGCCTCGGCAACACCTCGACTAATATTTCTCCCTCGAGATATCACGTACACGATATTGCGGCTTTATATTCGATTCTAATTCTCTACTGCATATCATGCTACAAGTTATTGCTAATAAACGTAGTTATCCGGTGATGATTTATTTTATTGTGTCGAATTAATAAATATATACACTCTTACGTTTTAAATCTTGTGCATCAGTGACTCTTATCCAGTTCTATCATTACTCGGTTATTGGCATGTAGGACAATAATCAGGACACGCAATTCCAGAGGATTACAGTTAACGATTATCCAACGCATATCAATCATCTATTGAATAAAGTTCAATAGTCTATTCAAATACCCTACATCCCCAGGCACACTAGCGCCGCCTGGTACTGTGGATAGTGAACTACGCGATCTCAGTGATTAACACGGTGGCTTGTGTACCCTGGTGGTAGCGTCTCGAGCGTGGTTTAAACTAGGGATCCTTTAATGAGGGATCGGACAATCAGTCGCCATTAGTGGGATACTTCCGGTTTTTTCTATAGTTTAGTTAAGCATGCATAATGTATGTTATTTTATTAAAATCATTTTTCTCAAATGTATTTACATGCTTTGTCCGAAGAATGGTTCAGATTCACTTAATTGTAAGTATTATACATGAATAAGCTGACTTTAAATATGTATCTCGAATATTTTCATAAATATCAGTACCTATCCCACTAATGGCGGCCGACCAATCCGTAATCAGCAGTTGATTGTCCGATCCCTCATTAAAGGATCCCTAGTTTAAACACCACACGTCCGAATCAGAACGTCCATTACGCGATGATTCATGCCGACGACATCGTGGAACAGCCAATATCAAATTCAGTGATGCCAGAAAAGACGATGTGGACCGAAAAATCAGCCCCTCCACTGTAAACACTTTGAAAGCTTTGTATGCGTGTGAGTCACACGTATATGGAAGTTTCATTGTGTGAACAGTAGAGGGGCTCATTTTTCGATCCACACCGCCTTTTCTGGCATCATTGATCAAATTAGCCCTAGAACAACACTCTCCAGCCATCAAAATGAAAATAGGTTCACGACTTGTCACCTTTCTACTAGATTCAGGGGCAGAAGTATGCTGAATTAAATGAAAACAATAAAAGATCTGACACCGTTAAATACCGAAGAAATCCTTTATCCATCCGGAATTTCCCCAGAAACTAACCTCACCATAGGGAAATTTGACATGAAATTCATTGGACACGTAACGACCTTTCACGTAGTACCTGATGATTTTCCCATCGAGAATGACGGTGTAATTGGAATGACCTTCCTATCAAAACAAAACACAAAAATTAATTGGGAGGAAAATTGTTAAGAATTGAACGAATCCAAAATACCTTTCATTCAAGCAACTGAAATATATACAATTCCTCCTTGAACCCAACAAATTAATCAAATTCAGTTAAAAAATACAAATCTAAACGAAGGACACGTATCCTGAATAGACAAGACCAATGGTGTATACTTGGGAAACGCCGTAGTTGAAAATTACCAAGGGGTATACCTATATGCCAATCGTTAAGGCTGCTCTCCCATGCATCGGAATGGACTGCCGGAACGGAACAAAACTTTCAGTGACATTTTAGTCCCCGTTCCGTTCCTTCGAAATCGTATACCTTGTCGCCATTTAACTCTATACATACTGGAATGAGCGCTCCCTAGATTGGCGCGGTCAGAGTGATATAATTTATGGCATGAGCAAGAGGGAGTACGACTCTCCCAACATATTTCCTACCTCTCTCTAAAACGCATTTGTTAGAAGCACATATCATGCGCCCAACATTCATCTCTCCCTCTGACCGGTCTATATTATAGGGAATCGAGGGAGTGCGCATTCCAGTATGTTATATAGTTCAATGCTTGTCGCACATGATCCGGAATGATTACGACCGGAATGAAAATTGACCAATTATTACTCGGATTTCTTTTAGCCGGTTCTACCAGAAAGCTATAAAACCAAGTTTCATTAGTTATGATAATATTCCGTTCCAGCACATTCCGGTCCATGGGAGAGCAGAGTAACGCTACCGATGAAGAACTTGACGTAAAATTACCAGAACTCAAGTGGATGAATCCGAACCCTATTAAATCCACCAAATCGCGAATCATGAATCGGAGAAAGAGAAATCTGTATAAAATTTCGGATAAATCAGTTGAACTGAACGGAAGCGAAACAGAGAGATTCGAAAAAACTAAACAATTGTGAGATTAGACCACCTTAATCAGGAAGAAAGGGAAGAAGTCGAAACTCTAATAAAAAATAGTTTAGATAGTTCCTGGAGACGATTTGACGCATACAAATGTACTCGACCACGAAATACCTACGACAGACGCCAAGCCCATTCATACCAAACAATATAGATTCCCTCCTAATTTGAAAGAAGAAATAGTTAGACAAGTCGATGGATTACTCGATAATAATATCATACAAGCGTCCCAATCTCCATACAACACTCCGGTACGAATTGTCCCGAAAAAGGCAGACAGTCACGCAAATGAACGTTGGAAGCTAGTGTTGGATCTTCGTGCCCTGAACGAAAAAACAGTCAACAATGCTTATCCACTACCCAATATCACTGAAATCTTGGACCAACTCGGAGATGCTAAATATTTCAGCACCTTCGATCTCGCTTCCGGATTTCACCAGATCAAAATGAGCGACAAAGATCGACATAAGAAGCATTTTCAACTTCACATGGGCATTATGAGTTTTTGAGAATGCTTTTTGGATTGAAAAATGTTCCTGCTACCTTTAAGCATCTCATGGACATTGTCCTAACGGGTCTACAAGGCGTAGAACTCTTTGTTTTTCTAGACAATATTGCAATATACGCTAAACCCTTAAGCGAATATCGTAAAAAATACCTAAATTTGATTGCAAGACTCAGAGAAGCAAATCTCAAATTGCAGCCAGGGATGGGTTCTGTGAGCGTGCGATGAGTAATATGCGTTAACTATGCGCAGATTATGCATAAAACATGTAGAATACGCAGAAAATGCAGAAAATGCATGAAACATTATAAAATTAATTCCGACTTAAAATTCAAAATTCAGAATATATGAAATAGATATTTATGAGTGTTGAAATGGTAAACAATTCATAGTTTTGAAATTATACCCCAACTTGACCATAAAAAAAGATGATGCAGAAAACCCCCTTTAGTTATCTGCATTATTTGCATGAGTTTTATGCGCACATTATTCTTTGCATAAAACCTACCGTATTATGCGTACCCAACCCTGATTGCAACCCGATAAATGTGAATTTCCATGTCGAGAAGTAGGTTATCTCGGACGTATGATTTCAGATGAAGAACTCAAACCCGATCCAAAGAAAATCGTTCGAAATCGAAAGCTGTTCGAAAATTCCCTATCCCAAAGAACCCCAAAAACATCAAACAGTTTCTCGGATTGGCTGGATATTATCGCCGATTCAGTCACAATTTTTCTAGGATTCCAGAACCGCTAATAAAATTGTTAAGTTGTAATTCCACACGAGCGTTGAGCGACGAGCGATTTCCCCAGGTTCTAGATTTCAGCGTCAAAGCTTCATGATGTTTCTCGACGCTCGATCTGAGAGTTAAAAGTTGTCTTTTAACTATTCTCTGTGCGGAAGAAAGGATATTGAACAAATATGAATATACAGGGTGGGGCATTTAAAGTGTCGCGGGCGTTTTTTCCAAAAATAAAGTGAGATACGAGAAAATTTTTCGGACAAAAGTTGTAGGGTACCGAGGGGGACATCCGATGGGGGCCTTGGCTTTGACCTCAAATCTCATCTTCAAGGGCATTCTGAGATCAACTCTTGTTTTTTAAATAGCATCTCATATTTTTTACTGCAGATTTGGATTCTAGGTCAAAAACCAAGAAACTTTTGTCTGAACCATTTTCCTGAAATCCGCAAAAATGGCGCTCTAATCGATATTGTTCCATTTTGAATCTGACATTCGAATAACTCGAAAACGAAGGGTCTTGCAAAAGAATGTTTCGTACAAAAGTTGTCAATACACAACATATTTCAATCGTCTACATTACCACCATTCAGAGCTCACGCGATGTAAACAAACGACGGGGTTCAGTGAAAATTCACGATTTTGAAAGTCAGTTTGTCAGTTACATTTGATTATTACTTGGTTTATGACAAATTGAAAATCATGGATATCCGATACACGGTTTCTGAAAAGATCGATATGATCTACATTTACGGTGAAGTGCATAAGAACCCCAGACAAGCATATGACTTGTATGCAGAACGATTTCCAGAAAGAACAACGCCATCCATTAGGTATTTTCAACGCATTACAAAATTATTCTCAGAAACGGGAAGTGTTACAAGGGAAAAACGACATCGAATGAGAACTGTTAGCGGAGAAAATGCGGAAGTTGATGTACTAGCTGCAGTAGCCAATAATCCACACGTGAGCTCTCGTGAAATTGAACTCCATTCGGGAATTCCTCGAAGAAGTGTTCTTCGAATACTGAAACGTCACAAATTCCATCCGTATCACATTTGTTTGCATCAAGACCTTCACGGTGATGATTTCGAAAATCGTGTACAGTTTTGTCGATGGGGTCTAGCGCAAATGCACAATAACAACTTCATCAACATATTATTTTCTGATGAGTCGACGTTCACCAATCATGGTCAAGTAAATCGACATAATATGCATTACTGGGCGACAGAAAATCCAAGATGGTTACGTCAAGTAGAGCATCAAAGACAATGGGCTGTGAATGTTTGGTGTGGTATTTTTCGATCTCGAGTAATTGGACCGTACTTCATTGCAGATACGCTAAATGGAGAGAAGTACAGACATTTCTTAGATCAAGTACTTCCAACATTACTTGAAGACATACCTATTCAGGAACGATTGAATATGTGGTATCAACACGATGGTTGTCCATCCCATTATGCAGTCACAGCTCGAGAAATATTGGACAGAGATTATCCTGGACGATGGATAGGACGTCGTGGACCAGTTCATTGGCCTGCCCGTTCTCCGGATCTTACTTCTCCAGATTTTTTTTTATGGGGATACATAAAAGATACAGTTTATCAACAAGCACTGACTACACCTGAGGATATGCGTCAACGAATCATCAATGCATGCGCGAGCATCAATGAAGATATTTTAGCACGAGTTCAGCAATCTTTTGTAAAACGTTTTGAAATGTGTATTGAAGTCGAAGGCCATCATTTTGAGCATCTACTGCATTAAAATTATCCAAGTGATGTAGACGATTGAAATGTGTTGTGTTTTGTCTGTTATTCCCCATCACCTCCGTTTCAGTTCAAGGGGTCCCCCTTGGAATCAGACAACTTTTGTCCGAAACATTCTCCTCCAAGACCCTTCGTTTTCGAGTTATTCTAATGTCAGATTCAGTATGGAACAATATCGATTAGAGCGCCATCTTTGCGGATTCCAGGAAAATGGTTCAGACAAAAGTTTCTTGGTTTTTGACCTAGAATCCAAATCTGCAGTAAAAAATATGAGATGCTATTTAAAAAACAAGAGTTGACCTCAGAATGCCCTTGAAGATGAGATTTGAGGTCAAAGCCAAGGCCACCATCGGATGTCCCCCTCGATACCCTACAATTTTTGTCCGAAAAATTTTCTCGTATCTCATTTTATTTTTGGGAAAAACGCCCGCGACACTTTAAATGCCCCACCCTGTATATTGTTTGAGCTGAAGTGCCTTCTTTATCCTGCACTATTGAGAATGATTGAATAATGATGGATTGTGCTGAAACTCAATTATGGGTCAGAACGGCATCAAAGCTAAACACTGTTTAGCTTTCACGTTGACTCCCAGAAATGGTGAAAATCGCTCGACGCTGGACGTTTGATGCTCGTATGAAATTACACCTTTACAGAAAGATATCCCTTTTGAGTGGAATCAACTTCAACAAGAAGCCTTTGAAACCTCAAAAAATTGTCTATGTCAAGAACCAGTATTACAATATCCCGATTTCAATAAACCCTTTCTATTAACCACTGACGCAAGTGGTTACGCGATAGTCAGAATCTCAGAATATTGAGTCAAGGACCAGTAGAAAAAGACCAACCCTGCAGGCACGGCGGTACGTTCTTTTCTGTCTTCCTCTTCGTCCGTTCACCTATCCTTTATTGCTCCTAACTGCCTGAAAGTCGGATCTCTCTCTTTCTCAATTTAACCACACTTATTTCTATTGAAATCATAGGCAATGCTCGCTCCAGTAGTATATGCTCTAAGCTCTATACAGTTGACATTCAACCTAGGAGATCCACAAGGATCTCGAAATTAACACAAAAAGGACAACAATACTGTGACGAAATACGAAAACAAAATAGGAAAATTGAGAAAGAAGCCAATGATGAGATAGAAAGGTTTATCGAAAAATTCAATGATGAACAAAATTCGTTGAACGAAGTCGACAATCTTATTGACAATCAAATCTCACTAGAATCAACGATAGATCATCATGAACACCGTAAAGACGATGTAAATAATGAAGATCAATATGATTTCGAAGATAAAAATCACGAATCAGACAACGAAGAACAATACTACACACGTCCGAACGAGGACATCGTGGAAAATCATGGTGAAATATTACACGATAATCTTCTCGAACATAGGAATATTAATGACTATTCTGGAATCGAAGATTCCGATGACGGAGAGACCTATGAAAATCTATAAAAAAATTTTAATTAAACTAATTCTTGGTGCAAATATTGGCGAATCGAGAGATCCTTTAGAATTGAAAAAGGATAACTACGTATTCTTTCTGAATGACCAAGGGAAACCCTTCGAAAAAAGAATGAAAAATTTTTCCGAAAAAATCGATATTGATTGTTTTGGACCCATGGATCTGGGAAGAAGCCTAGCAATAAAAAAGGGAATCATATGGTGGTTTTGACTGTATATCGAACCGTCTGATAAAATTCCTACACCTTGAGAAACCATGATGCATCTTCAAAATGCAATCAGAGAATTGAAACAATTCATGAGATTAAACGAGATAAGTAGTTGTAGTATTCCAAAAATCGAATTTTACAATGAACTTGAATGGGATAGAGTTATAATTGAATTTAATAAAGAATTTTGTCACATTCCTATAAAACTCACGTTTTGTCTCGGAATAGTAAAAATTCCTGATATAACAGAAAGAAGATTCTTGATTGAAGAGGCTCACAATTCTTCAATAGGAGGACACAAAGGAGTTGCAAATACTTTCAATAAATTCCGACTCAATTATTACTTGGAGTACATCAAAGAAGATGTGCAAAATTACATATCCGGATGCTCCAATGTAAATCAAAGAAAATAATTAGAACCAGAAATAAACAACCAATGATGATAACCGATACGCCCGGTTATGCGTTCAAGAAAATTGCAACGAATTGTTTTAGGAATGCATTTGCAATAGATGGTGCAATTGCATTTTTCAATATTGCTCCAGTGCAATGTTTAATTAATAAACATTGCATCGTGAGAATATAACGATTTCCTTCTTGAGTAGAGGGAAATGGTCCCACAATATCAAACATTGCACTGGAGCAATATTGAAGAATGCAATTGCACCATCTATTGCAAATGCATTCCTAAAACAATTCGTTTGCATTTATGGAGCACTGAAAATGATTCTCACTTATCTGGGGACTTATGTATTCATATCTAAATCTATGCAGACTATAACGAAACGATTGAATATACGACAATTGAAAACCACCGCGTTTCACCCTCAAACTAATAGATCTCTAGAAAGATCCCATGCCGTATCAACTGAATACCTCAGACAATACGTATCACAGGATTCAAAATGGGACCAATGGGTCGAAGTATGCTATCCTATAACACTAGTGTACATGAAAGTACGAAACGAACTCCCTATGAGTTAGTGCTTGGTAAAACTCCAATTATGCCCTCTAACCACCCTATTCCTCCTTACGAACAACTCAAAACCCATGATGAATACCTAATCAAATTAATGGCTCGTATAGATAACTTCCAACGTGAAGTTAGAAAAAACTTACGAATAGCTAAGGAGCGATCAAAACACTACTATGACCAAACCAGTAGATTAATTAGATTCAAAGCAGGAGACCCGGTATTTTTGAAAAAGGGTATTAAACAGGGAAAGCTAGACGACCTGAATGAAGGTCTTTATGAAATCATCGAAATAGTTGATGATAAAAGTATCAAGCTACAAATAGGGAAACGATAAAAGGTAGTTTCTGTGGACAGATCAATCCTTTCAAAAGATATAAACGTTGTCTACACAACGTATTGAAATCGAGGATAATATTCCTGAAAAGAAAAAAGGTGTATACTATAAATCCCTCGGAGTTCTTGTACACACATACATTCACTTCGTTGAAATCCTGAAAAGTATCCTGAAAAATTAATCGTAAATTTAGAGTTAATTCTCAAATATTCTAAGGAGTTCATGGATGGAACCAAAAACCACACACACAGTTTATGCTGCAAAATTAGAAGAATTTATTAACGATTCGTTAACAAATTGGTGAAAAACATCCATGTTTTCATACAAAAATTCTTAACAACCGGATATATAGAATCTGCAACACAAAAATGAATAATTAGTTGACCAATTATACGTTAGTTGGTTTTAATCTTCCTAAACAAAATATATGAATCAACTTACCTCAACAGTTGCATTATGATGAGTAGAAAAATCTTCATCGTCAGATCTCCATTGATGAAAGAAATCTTAGTTGAGTAAAGATTTCATCAACTGTAGAACTCTATGGATAGAAACTTTCCTTTTTTTCCTTTCATCGCAGTTATATAACCTGAAACTGCAAATAATAAATTAATATTTCTCTATTCTAACATGCAAGATACTTAAATTCTAACAGATGAGGTTAACTAAAGTGACTATTAAAAACCTAATAAACCAATATTCACCCTGTACGAAAATACAGAGCATAATGCTTACCGTGGTAGTTATCGAAGTCAATAAAGAAAAAATCCTCCTGGATGTCAAATGTCCATCGATGAAGGAATTTGAATCCGGGTTTGAGAATCCATCCATTGTGGAGCTCTACAATGCCGAATCTTCTTCATCGCAAGCATAAAATCTGAAATTTGAAAAAAAAAATTTAATACCTTTCATTATCAACATATACAATACCAAGTTTTGACGAGTGGGGTTACCTCAATAGACTCTGAACTTGTGATTAAAATATAGTGTAACTCTTACCTTGAAGATTTGTCTTTCCGTCAAACCAACAATTCTGCTCTCCGACATTGTTTTCTAAAGACCCATACCCAGGCCCGGCGGTACGTTCTTCTCTGTCTTCGTCTTCGTCCATTCGCATGTGCGGGGTAATAAAGGATAGTGAGTGGGGAGTTACTACCCACTCACTATCCTTTATGAACTCGCATAGGTGAACAGACGATGAAGACAAAAAAGAACGTACCGCCAGCCCTGCCCATACCATCGAGTCTACTTAGCGATAACAAGTTTCATCTGAAAGGTTATACACATGCAAGATTGATATCAGATTTTCATTATAAATACTAAATAATAGAAATTTACCTGCTTCGTAACATGTTTTTTCCACTTCTCAATTAGGATAGGGTGAATCCCAGAGATAGATCCCATACAAGGAATGGAAACACCTTGCGTAGGTGTTCGCCAGCCGTTGTATCCAATACATCTTCTCCCTATGTACTAATAATTCTCAGATTTTCTCACCTGAAATTCACAATACAAACAATCCTTTGATGGCTTGTACTTGACTGAACTTACCAATATATTATTACCTTACTAGATGTAGACGAGTCTTATGGATAAATTCACTTTGACTAGGCTATAGATTGGAAATTTTCACTCTCATCCCAGTGCGATTCCCAGTAGATGAGCTTGAGGTAGTTGTTGTTGTGGATGACTAACTCATAGCAAGGATAGTGAATGTTCATTTCCATTCACTCACCAAGGAATATTGACCTAGAATCATAATGAATGGATTAGTATTTGCTATCTGACAAATTTTCGTTCAACAATTTTAAATATCCTGAACATATATTAAAAAAAAAATCAAAATTTTCTTTATATATTTATAGAAAACGAACTTATATTTAAACACTTATACCTAGATATTTTTGATCAACAATTTATTTTAATGAGAAACTCACTTATTATTTACGAATATTTCATAGATTCCTATATATATATATATATATATAAGGGTTGTATCCTTCTGTTGATGATGCCACGCCAACTCCAGAATCATAGCACCTGTCACTTTTTCATACTTTTCACATTGGAATTAACATTCATTGATCACTTTCCACTTCACAATTCACTACACTTTACTTAACACTGTACGAAAGTAACATTACGCGATAATTGAATCATAAATTAATTAAAAGTATACATAATGTATGTGTTCACGCGAGTTTGTTTACAGGTCTTACATACGTAAATATTTGGATCAGGTATAATAGATGGGATCAAAATCAATGCCTCTGAATGCCACTTCAAAAAACATTCGCTATGATCCTTCCTGGAAAAATAACTTCTGTTCAGTGATTCAGTGTTGCCAACACTCTGAATTCATTAGTCGCGAACTCTGTTTCGAAAAGGAGCTAGAAGTCTCCAACACTCGAAAACTAAATCACTAAAAAGTTGCTAAAAATTTTTTAAGGGAAATTACTAAAAATTACTAGTTTTGGACCAATCGAGAAATTCCGGGTGAATATAGGCTTTCGGACTAACGCGAGTGTTTATCCTAGCAAGGTTGGGTATATATGGCTACTCTCCCATGGATCGGAATTCTCTCGGCGGAATGACTTTAAACCAATCGCTTTCACAATTTCTTTTAGAGCGTTCTATCAGAAATCTATAAAAAATTGTGCATTGGTTCAATTTTCATTCCGCCGGAACGAATTCCGGTCCATGGGAGGCCAGCCTATGGATTGATGAAAAATAATTTCAACTCACATGCTAATTAGCATACATTCACATTACATTACATTATAGTCGGTGTAAAAAATCCGTCGACAGTTTCAACGGAAAAATTCTTTCATAATATGTTATTGCTGTTATTCGAGAATTTGTAATCGGTAAACCTCAATAAACCCGAAGTGTAATAGACCCGAAGAGCAGTAGACCCGAAGGCAGTAATCCCGAAAAATAGTAGTTTGTTGCTAGCCGCATGCGAATGAAATGAAATGTAACTAAAACTTTTTCGGGATTACTCCCGTTCGGGTTTACTGCCTTCGGGTCTCCTGCATTTCGGGTCTATTGCACTTCGGGTTTACTATGGTTTACCTTGTAATCTATGAGAATGATGGAAAAAACATTTTTAATGGTGACGGTCGAAGAAAAATATTTGAAATTCAGCAATAAGAACCCATATAGCACAAGAGTTCTAAAAAGACTCATAATGAATACAATGTATTCATACAGAACTCTTTTAGAACTCGTGTTCTGTCTGGGAACGTATTCAGAGATATTTCCGTTAGAACTGTTAACAGATTTTCTTCATCAACTATATACTATTACATTCAGATTAAATTATTGTATTGATATATTCAGAGCAGAGCTGCCAGATGGGCATAATTAGTGAGGGGAATAGTACCCCCACTATCGTTCATATACACACTCTAACCTCTATACGAAACCTATACACATATGAAACTTATATACATGGGACGATAGTGGGGGTACACTTCCCCTTAATAATTATCCCCATCTGGCAGCTCTGATTCAGAGTTGCTAGATAAAAACGGTACAGTTCATTGATTGGATAATTCTTACCCAGTAAACAATTTTTCGGCCAACATTAGAAACTGTCATAATGTTATCTAAAAGAGTCGAAATGACCTCTAAAGCTGTAATTTCATACAAGCGGCGAGCGACGAGCGATACCTTAGATAAAGGGAGAAGTCTCACATTACCTCTCTTTTCAGCTAATATATCGCTAAATGCTAAAACCTTGTTTAGCTTTGCATGAAATTACAACTTAATGCGTCGATTTCTGCCATCTTTCTACTGTTTTCTCAAGAGTTCTGAATGCTATCTAAAAGTTATCCATGACATCTTTTGGATAGCATTAAGACTCTTGAGAAAGACATCAAAAAGTTGGCAGAAATCGACGCATTAGAGAACGGTAGCCCTGTTATATACCGAAAGAAAAATATTCCGGATGATGATTGATCCGAAAATTTGTTTCCCGAAAGAAAATATTCCGAATGTTCATTACTCCGAAAACTGAAGAATGGTCCGTCTTCTGGGAACTATGAGAAATGCGTGATACGATTGGATGAAACATTTTCGGAACAATCAACATTCGGAATATTTTCTTTCGGGATTCGAATTTTCGGATCAACCATCTTCCGGTATATTTACCTTTCGGGATATAACAGGGTTACCTTAGAGAACATTTCGACATCTTTGAGACCACGTTATGAGAGTTTAAAATGAAAGTCTCAGAATGTTTACTGGGTATATATCCACCCTGCTTAAAGTGTCATATAGAATCATAATCTATGATATTCTATACGATTCTATATGACACTTTAAGCAGGGCACCCACTTAGATTCCAGTTTCTGAAAGAAGGAGCAATAATCGAAATGTGCACTCTCACATCTGGCAACCTTGTTGGGATTAGTATTAGCATACCCACATAGTACACAAGATTCTCAAATCAATCCTGAGAAAAGCTCCTTGAAGAACTTTTTGTATTCTAAAAGAGTTCTCAAAGAGTTTTTTCTTAGGAATCATTTGAGATTCTTGTGTGTCATCTGGATATCTATTTAAATGAAAATTATGATACATCATAACGAGAAAAAAATATGTTCTGAATTTTTTAATTTTAATGAAATTCATTTGAAAATGTCAACACAGTAAAAAAACGTTATCCAAAAAATTCCTCTTCCCTGTCCACTTCAATTCCATGTGATGGTACATATGTCATTTGGACCTGTTCTTTTGATTTATTCTTAAAAGAATACATGGCTGACTTCCCAATAAGTTTAGTAATTTCTTTCGGAAACTGATATGTCCCACAAGTATGATTGAAGCTCTTGAGATATGTTTTAATCCTTACTATTGCATTCGATGTTTCAACGCCAAGTCTGTTCCTAAGTTTATTTTTTACAATATTCATTATACTAAAAACGCGTTCGACCTCAGCATTTGAGTGAGGAAGAGATAACATCGACACCGCTAGATCACATAAATTTGCAAATGGGTTGTTAGAAGCCGCGTCTCTGTAATTGCAGACTTCAATCCAAAAATCAATACTGTTGTTCTTGTTTTCCCATTGTATTTTGGAAATTATTTTCCATTGATTCAAAATTTTATCTAGTTTTTCCGGACTGGAAGTGAATTCTTTCGCTAATTCCAATAAATCCTTCACCTTTTCTTAGAGTTTAAGAGTTTCCTCAACGCTGAGAAAAGACATTTTTTGTAAAATTGATATATTTGTAGGCAAACGAGGTTGTAATTGTTTGCATAGCTTGACCGTGAATTGAATACATCTTTGCCTGATGGGAAATTCATTTTCTTTGCTCAATTTGGCAGCTCCTAGATTAGTTTCGGAAATATATCCTAAGTAAGGTTTAGAATCTAAATAATTCTCAATATCTCCCCCTTTTACCAAAATATCAATATCTGATGTGGAAGATTTAATAATTCTGTTGGATATAGCATTCCATAAATGCATTGGAGTTTCAAGAAGCTTCGTCGGTTCAACATTTTCAGATTCGAATGTTTTGAGTGCGTATTGCATGTCATCAAGAACTGTTTTCAGGTACAGTAAATATAAGTAATTCGTTCTATCACAATACATTGAATAGAGTATTTCAGCAGTGTAGCAATTACGGCTGAGTTCAGTGATTTCAAAATGTAGTTTTAATTCTTCCCATTGATTCAAGATCCTATTCACGGCTGGCTCGATCGACAGCCAACGAGTTGCACACATTTCAAGTATTTTCAAAGGCTTTTTTCCACAGTTGATTGTCTTAAAAATTTCCGCATATTGTTCTTGCCTAATAGATGATAATGAGAACCAATTGTAAGTTTCTCGAATTAGAAATTCTACGTTTCGAGGGAGAGTTTCTTCAGAAGCGTGTGTCACAGAGAGCTGAAGTGAATGACACGTACATCGGATTAAAACCAAACTTGGGAGATTCAAATCTCTTTTCAAAATTGCGTGTAAACCATTATTGACTCCGGTCATATTTGAAGCATTGTCTGTACCTATTCCTAAAAGATTATTCGTTTTCATACCGAATGTGGTTAAAGATTCGATTAAAGCTTCTGCTATATTTGCAGCAGTAGCAGATTTGAGAGGGATCATTGTTAAGAATGTTGATATGATTTTTTTCTGAGAAATACTAAGGTACCGCACAACCACGCCTAGAAGTTTCGTTACACTAATATCTGTTGATTCGTCCAAGATTAGACTATACTTTTGATTCCCGATATCGTCAATAATTTCCTTAGAAAAGTGAGGACCAATCACTTCACGAATGATTTCTGCACATTTTGTACGATGTAAATTGAGCTCCTCTGTTGATATTGAATCTGGAAATAACCGAACAATAACAATTCTTCAAGATGCTTCCTGACGAAATGAATGTTAGGCTTATGACACTTCTGATAGGATTAAATTTGGGAGTGATACCTAACCTGAGAATACAGATTTCAAAATATTACTCAAATGATCAATAGTTGGAAAAGAACAATGTTCGGCAATGAACAAAGCTAGCGTCCCCTCTGCAATCCTAGATGGATTTTCTTGAGAAATTGGTTTAAAAGTCAACTTGCTTTGTGAAGGACCACATTTGCGTTCGGAACTTTCTTCGTGCTTTTTTGTCTCTGAATGTTTCTTTATATCATTTAATTCAGCACTCAACACAGCAATGCAGTATTTACAAAACGCTTTTGTACACGGAGAGAAAAAATGAGCTCTACCCAGACAGCACAGAAAGTTATTTGAACGTTTTGAAAACGTGCTCTTGGTTTTGCGTGTTTTGGTCCCGCTGAAGCAAGTTTTACAAACATTTAGAGTACCTTCCCATTTGATATCCTTGAATACGTTCTAAGTACGTTCCTTTGATCTACTACCAGACGTTTTCATCATGTCTTCTAAACGTACTTTCATGAAAACTAACCTTGAAAAACCACAAAGTCACAGGGGGACATAGATAGAACTAACCGAGACATTTGCATGTCCCTGGGACATACATGCGACGTTTTTAGAACATCCTGAGACGTTATTTGCACGTTCTCTGTGAAATCAAGCACGTCTTCTGAACGTTTAGGAAACCTCTCGGTGCTGTATGGGTAGAAGCATGACGTACTTCACGCCTTTCCGCATTTGTCCTAATGTGCTTTCAACGCACGAGGCTCATGCTTGCGAAGCATGGACTCGTACGTTAAAAGCACGTTTTGACGAATGCGTAAAGGCGTGAAGTACGTCATGCTTCTAGAGCTTGTTTTTCCTTTTCATGTGAGCGTGAATTCCAGCCTTCCGAACATGGCAAAAGCAACCTAAACACAACGTTCAAAACGTGAAATTTCATGCTCTCAAAGCTCATTTTTTCTCTCCGTGTAGATTAACCACTCATACTGCAAAGCCAACCTTTAAATTTCGGATCAACTTCTCATTCTTGTATTTCTGAGAATATAACTTTGTTTTGAACGGCAATTCCATACTCTGAACTTGGATGTATTATGAAATTTAGACACAGTTCAATCGAACACTTATAGGTTAGAAAGATGTAGCAATACGGTAGGGGGTTTTTTTGCCGAAAACGTTTTTCACCGAATACACTGTAATTTGACAATCGATAGTCACCTCTAGAAATCACTAGGAGATTTCGTAGTGATCTCTAGAAATGACTAGCGATTGTCGAATTAGGTTCATTCGGCGAAAAACTTTTCCGACAAAAAGACCCTCTACCTAGCAATACAACAATCGGTATTTAAGGTCATTTCTGCCATTATGAAAAATGAGAATGAATCAGTGAAAAGACGATCACGATATAGACATTGAACTCTGAATATATATATATATATAGGATAAACAATGAATGCAGACGCAAATCTATAAAATAGTACGCCGGGAATCCCAGTCACGAAATAATCAATAGCTAAGTTCGTTTAGTGGTGTCCTAAGTTACCCCAACTTGCTCCAAGTATTTTGGATTCGTCATTTCCAATTATAGGAACGAAATGATTGGTTTGTTACAAGTTAGAGCAACCCAGAACATGTAGAACGAACGAACCGAATATCATGAGACAGAAGAGTGTAGAGAAACTTAACAATTTGTCCCTACTAACTTCTTTTCCCCTCGATCAGCTGATTACACTATGATTAGGTAGAAATACCATAGAGATATGATATATAGAGAAGGCAAGCACTAGAATTTAAGTAAGTGAACATTAACATAAATAATGAACAAATGATGAAGGTGAACCATAATTAACCCGAAGTACAATAGCCCCGAAGTGCAGTAGACCCGAAGTCAGTAAGCCCGAACGGCAGTAATTCCGAAAAAAGTTTAGTCATATTTTATTTCATTCGCATGCGGCTAGTAACAAACTATTATTTTTCGGGATTACTGACTTTATTTGCCGTTCGGGTTTACTGACTTCGGGTCTACTGTACTTCGGGACTATTGCACTTCGGGTTGATTATGGTTTACCATAATGAAAGTTCTTGAATTAGTATTAGTATATCCATGTAAAGTTAATTCAAATGTTTTTACGTACGGCGGTGCTAAAATCAATCTAAAAAGTTTTCAATTGAGTTCACGTCCCCTGGTCACAGTTCGGAAACAATTTTATGAGAACTTTCATTTCTAAATTTATCTATAATGAATTCACACATTTATTGATTCCATAAAAAGTTGCTAGATTTGTCGCTAGTTGCTGAATGGGAAATTTGATCGCTGTAACTGTGAAAAAGTCGCTAGATCTAGCGACAAAATCGCTAAGTTGGCAACACTGCTTCTGACGGGGACTTCGGAGGAACTCAATACTCTGACCCATACCAGGGGGCATAATCTCAAATGCAACATTCTCAAACGGATTTCAGCGCTGCCGTACAGTAGGACAGTGAATTATTCACCATAGATACAACTAACACAAACAATGAACAAATCACACCGATTTTCGAATTAGTGTTGGTGTATACATGTAAAATAGTTCACTGTACTACCGTATAGCAGCGCTGAAATCCGTTTGAAAATTTTCTATTCGAGATTATGCCCCCTGACCCATACGGGACATTGAGTGACATTATTTTACCAGGGTTGCCAGAATTTTTCGATGAAAGTAGCTTCATCTACTATTAGGAATCGCAAATTTTTGCGCGAAGTCGCCCAATTTTCTTATGTGTACAAGTCCGTTTACAGTTCTAAGAGCAGTATCTCTGAATATGTTGTGATGAATGAATTTTAATATTTTGCTTCGATTGTATACCTTCATACATGTTCCTTCTATCATTCAGATGGATTGGAAATTCTCAGATAAAACAAAAACGCATATTATATAAAGATATTTCCGTTAGAATTCAACGGACTTGTTACACCGGCAGTCAGCGTTGCCAGCCTCCTGCTTTTTTCTGATGGATCAGCGTATCACGTACAGCTGTTGAATGGAACGGCCAATGACGGAAGTAGAAAAAAGCAGGAGCTGGCATCCCTGCACCGACTGTACATATATGCGTATATGTACATGGTAAACACCCATTGGCCTGAAAGCTCGTTAGCTCGAAACCTCCTGATTTGTTAGAAACCAGGAATTTTTAGGGAAAACACTAAAAAGATTAAAGCAACAAAAGCAGCCCAAAATGCGGGAAAACGCCAAATTGCTTATTCGTCGTACAGGGAAGCCAAAAGTAGCCCAATTCACGACAAATCGCCACATCTGGCAACTCTGTATTGTACGAGGATCGCAGAGTTGCCAGCAAAAACCGCCAATTTCTCGTTGATCGGTAATTTCTTTGAGAATCGGGAATATGATTGGTCAGTTATATAAGAAACAACCAATCACTGGAGTTGACGGCTTTTTGCTGACAAATCTGAAGGATCGATGAAAGTCACTCTGATAGACTACAGAGCACACACCGGCATACAGGAAAGTGTCTTATACGAGGGTGGATTGGATAAGTTTCCGGCCTGACCAAGAGATGGCGCCACTAGGCCTACCTTGAGGTGGCGTTCTATAGTACCATCCTTAGATAGCTTGTAGCTATAGTTTCAGTCCGATCGCCATGTTAGTTTAGTTTTGAGAGCACGCTGACCAAGACGCCTCTGTGTTTTTCGTAAAAATGGAAAAGCTGGAAATCAAATCGTGCTGTCATCAAATACTTTTATTTGAAGGGGTTAACGCCGAAGGAAATTAAAGAAGAGATGGACTCAACACTGGGGACATCCTCCCCATCATATTCAACCGTTAAGCAGTGGGTTTCCGAGTTTAAAAAGGGTCGTGTGAGCACCTCTGATGAGCCTCGCTCAGGACACCCCATTGAGGTCACAACTCCAGATATGATCGAAAAAATCCATCAAATAGTGCTGAAAGATCGCAGATTAAAAGTTCGTGAGATAGCTGAGACCTGTAAGATGTCATATGAACGTGTACAAAATATTTTGCACCAACATTTGTATATGGAAAAGCTCTGTGCAAGATGGGTGCCGCGTTTGCTAACAGTCGACCAAAAATTGATTCGAAAGAACATTTCTACCGCCAATTTGGCGTTGTATAAGCGTAATCAAAGCGAATTTTTGCGTCGATTCGTAACCGTTGACGAAACTTGGGTCCACCACTACACTCCTGAAACCAAAGAACAGTCTAAACAGTGGATTGGACCAGGGGAACCAACTCCAAAGAAGGCAAAAACAATTTTTTCGGCGAACAAGGTTATGGCTACTGTTTTTTGGGATGCAAGAGGTATTATATACATTGATTACCTTGAAAAGGGTAAAACTATCACTGGTCAATACTACGCAGACTTATTGCAACGTTTGAGCCACGAAGTGAAAATTAAACGACCTCATCTGGCGAAGAAAAAAATCTTGTTTCATCACGATAACGCACCAGCGCAGACGTCAATCGTTGCGATGGCTAAAATCAACGATCTGAAGTTTGAATTAATGCCGCACCCTCCCTACTCTCCAGACCTAGCCCCGAGTGACTATTATCTGTTTCCTAACCTCAAAAAATGGCTTGGCGGTAAGAGATTTGCGGACAATGAAGGAGTAATCGAAGCTGTAAATGGGTATTTTGAGGAGCTTGACGAATCAGTCTATAGAGATGGCATTACTAGACTAGAACACCGCTATGAGAAATGTATCAGCCTTGGAGGAGATTATGTTGAGAAATAAAAAAAAAAAATTCTTAAAAACGTTGTTTTTCTTGGTCAGGCCGGAAACTTATCAATCCACCCTCGTACTTACAATCAGGACCCCAATGCGTATTGAACACAGGACATTGTATGGACGTTCTGGGTGCATACCTTAGAGCATATACTACTGGAGCGAGCATCTAACCGAAAAAGTGGTGCCAGATATGTCGAGTGAAACAGATATAGAAGTCAGGACGATCTCTCTTTCTAGTTGATCTTCATTGGCTGCCTCAACGGAAAGTGTTAATTAATTCTGTTGTTACAATCAATCCAGAATAAGTGAAAAGAGAGATCCTCCTGACTTTTATTGCCCTCTCTGTCCGCACAGACGAGACCGTCTTGCAACACTGTTTTGATATGGGATGCTCGCTCCAGTAGTATATTCTCTAAGGTGCATACGCATATTAGGATATCATACCTCAAGAAACCTGTAATTTCAACCGTTACGGAGTGCTGTGAGAGAGATATTCAACCAGGCTCCAGGATTTATCTCAACATTACTCTGAAACAATATGCACCGTGAAAACTGATAATATCATCTTTGCATTGACATCCAAACGATCACAACTTCTGTACCGAATCACTTGATGAAAACTCAACATCCCAAACTCCACATCCTTGAGGGCAGGAAAGAAACCTCCTTTTCTCGTCCGAAACCAGTGGAAACTCAAAACTTGGATCTATTCACTTATATGAATAGTGAATTAGTGTACGTTGAGCAATACTTACGCACACAAATCAATGGACTTTATAAGAATGCTATGCTACAAAGATGCAAACTCGAAAGAGAAATTCTACGAAACGCTCAAACTCTTGCTCTCATCAAACCGGAAGGATTTCCTTTCAACTCCCAGAAGGGACCTGGTTCCACCACTATTATAGGAAGTGATAAGGTTCATCAAATGCATCCTTGTCGAAGCGAAAATGATATCGTCTAAACGCTGCTATTAGGAACTACCAGTGGAGAAAGAAAACGCCAATTATTTCTTGATGCCAAGAACTCATATTCTCAAATCCGAAGGGACGGGAATCCCCTGCAATAATCTGATTCCACCTAGAGAGCCTCAAGGGAGAGAGTGGACATCGGAGGTTTGCTGTGATTAGCCAAAACCTTAAGAAGCCATATTGATGGAGTATTCCTATTATGATTATGATCATATTTGGCTTATAATCATAATCGTAATTGGAATACTTCATCAATATGGCTCCTCAAGGCTTTGGCCAATCACAGCAAACCTTCGATATCCACTCTCTCCCTTGAGGCTCTCTAATTCCACCCATGTATGAGAGATGGAATTTGGTATAAGTTACTGCTATTCATCTCTGAAACAACGGAACTATACGTGATGAAACCTCTCACCATCCCCACCTGGACCTATCAAAACCCTGAAAACCTCGCTAAACAGGGAATCTATACAGAGGACCCAAATAGCGAAAGTTCTGGAAACTAGATCTCATTGAATCCTTTCGGAATTACAAAATGAACTACTGAAATGTCAGCAGAACAGAGTCCTTGGAGAATTCGATCTGCCTTTTGTCATACTATATACAGTCCAATATACCAACGGAGTGATAGTCTTGCTATATTTAAACGTGAGTTGAAAGAATTTATTAGATCGTCAGTTCCTGAAATGTAAATGTAAAAGACTCGATGTATACAAAATAGCCGAGAAGGCTAATAAAGATCAATCAATCAATCCCTTCAACACTATCGTGAACAAATAACTGCGTTTTCATCAATATACTCCAAGGCATTGAACTCTATACATACTGGAATGCGTGCTCCCTAGATTTAAGCGGTCAGACTGGTATAGTTTGTTGCATGAGCAAGAAAGAATAAGACGCCCCCAACATATTTCCTTTCTCTCTCTAAAATACATATATTAAAAGTGGATACCATCTCCCAACATACTGATCTCTCCCTCTGACCAGCCGATACTATAGAAAAAGCGGAAAGTGCTCATTTCAGTATAATATTGAATTCAATGTTCCAGGGTCCTGCGGACTGATAAAGATCTGCGACAGCTGAGTCGCAGAGGCGCGCTACAGGATGGAGGCCAAATTAACGAAAAACCAAATGAACGGAAAGTTGGTTGAAAAGAGGGACACGTCACACTCTCTCTTTTCAAACACTGTCAAACACTGATTTCGTTGATTTGGCCCCCATCCGCTCCACATACCTCGCGCCTTTGTGTATAGGCACTGGATTGTCCCATCACACAACATACATATGTATACATAAACCTATATAGGTCCTACTACTCTCTTTCATTCGCACTCGTATGTGTACACGTAAGCGTGAGCATACTAAACGTAAGGCCCGATACGTGCACACATGCGAATTTCCATGTAGGTAATCGATCGAATGGAAAAATCTCAATCACGAACGCTTTTACCCTACAGGAAAATATCGATATCGACATTACAGTTTCCTTCTCCTCTTCTTGACTGACCACGGTAGACAAGAAAGTTGTCCTCCACCCTACCGAAATTCATGCTACCGCACCAGTGATGCCAGATTCGAGACCGAGACCGTTCGTACCCTCTCCATCGACCACTTCTCCGTCTCTCACCATCCCTACCAGGCATCCGCACACAATGGAACCTGTATCCATGTGATTCGGAAGCATTCGTTTCATTTCGAATGAGGTCGGACAATGAAGGAAGAATATTTATCCCTCGGTCTTTGTCATCTTTACTTTTTCTACAATCGGCCAACTTCGTGCAAGATCGGAGAAATTTGAAGCCCACGTGGTCGACTCACAGAGAAGTCTCACTGCTTTTTCTTCGCCACGCGATAATTTTATTAAATTCAGTATCAAACTTGCCTGCCTGGTGCCCCGACCAGAAATTGTGAGGCGCTCTTCAATATTTTTTTTTTGCTTTCTTCAATTAAAAGGCCGGTCTAATACTGATTATTGAATGATCATGGTCGTATGGATTGAACCATCAATGATAATGAAAATTTCAAAAAAAATAAAAATATTGATACTTGCGATTAATCATGAATCATGAATTCAATGTATTTTATTATTCAATCGAATTAAATCCAATATCAGTCAATAAATTCTTGATTATTATTGATTTTTCATAAATCACAAGTTTTATGCATAATATTGGAACAATTTTTATTTCCTGCGGATGAAAAAGCTATTACAATTGCTTACATCGTATTTTCGAGGAACGATGTTCGGATAACTTTGGAATCATTTATTACATATGACGATGTAATGACATAAAGAGCAACTTCCAAATTTTATGAGGTATTCAAATTGATATTTTATTATGTCATAGATGATGTTTTTTCCCATAACTACAACAGTCCATGAAGCTACTCGAGCTTTTCGAAGTGTGTGACCCGGAGGCGTCAGGGGCGTGGAATGAACCAATAGAAACCCGTAGTTCACGCCCCGGACGCCCTGGGTTACACACTTCGGAGAGCTCCACTATGTGGCCAGTATATTCAACGCAGCTTATAGCCTAGCGGCAAAGGTGATGGTTCTTCTGGAGGAACGGGGTCAATCGATTCCGCCCGAACGATGTCAGCTTTTTTCTTCTAAATCAATTATGAGGGAATTATTTTACTTCTTCGATAATAGCGAGCGCTTCAAACTTTCAACTGATTTTTGCTATCACTGAGTGTTGGTCTGGAATTTTCTGATGTTCCCTCACAAAAATGTTTTTATCACCTAATGAATGATGAATGGATCAATATTTGTATCAACTTGCATGCGGATTTGAAAACAGTGGGATGAATATTCCCATCATGTGATTTTTGAAATTCATTTACATTAGCATTCACATCCACACGGAAGAAAAAATATGAGACTTTTTTTCTTATTTTACTTGCTAAACCAGAAAAAGGAAGGTTTGTGAAATTCGTGTATGTATGTGATTTATTTCTTTCCCTTCGGCGCCCACTTACATTGCTTGTGAGCGCCGCCCCTATAAAAATAAGCCCCTCCCACATACTTATGCCTAACGCAACTCCTAAACTCATAAATAATTTATGCCACCTTATATTCTATTCCACTCATTTATTCCCACATGGGAGAGAGAGAGAGAGAAAGATCACCCACACTTTCATCCTCCCACTCTTTCCCATTTACAACCCTTCCCCTTCTCAGCCCCAAATCCCATATTCATCTCTCCCCACTCCCATCATCCCTCAAAATTTCCCTGACCCTATCCCCTTCCCTCTCTACAGCCCCACACATCTCTCTGAAACTTGATCCCATTCCTCCATCCCCTACCCACAAACCCAACATAATCTTTGTTCCTCCTCCTCCCAATATCTTCCCCCTCTCATCTCATTCCCCGACCTGAATCTGGGAATTCTTCTCCCCTATTTGACCCCTCTGCTTTCCAACATATATCCCGGAAGTCCTTTCACCATTATTTCCTTATACCACTTATCTATAGGGGAGACTGGGGAGTTGTGAGACGAGTTTTGTTTTTGTGGCAAAAATACTATAAAAATAATGTTTTTTTACATTTGAGTGGTTTCAATCTTTAATACAACTCCTAATACAACTTCTGGCTGAAGGAGTTGAAAGAATTCTGAATGGTTGGGAAATCATGACGGTTTTTCAGAAAGACGCGATACCAGCATTTTCCAAAGCATCGGGGGATCATGAGACACACCTTTAAATGAAACAAAGTGGCGTATTTCAATAAAACCTCTTCATTCAAACGATAAATCATGGCAAAATGAGTGGATGTCTCTTTTTTTCAGTTGAAAGAATAAAAGGAGGAATTATTTGTATAAGAAAAATGTAAAAAGTTTGAGAAGAAAAATTCGGACAAAAGCTCAATCATTCCGACTCGTAATGAATGCAAGTATAATAGTCCGCTCCTAAATTGATGTCCCGTATAAAGCGGTTGCGGGATCTATGTTGGCCATTTTAAGCTTCAAAATGTAATGTGATAATTTCGATTTATCGATATTGTATGCGGTACTAACGGTTCTTAGCGGCTTGTTTTGGATGATAATTTTTTTAATAGCAGGCACAAGGGCAGGAACATTAATTGATCATTTCTCATCCGGATTATACTTATGACGCGGCATGATTAAAGAAATTACAAGAAATCATAGAAAAATCTTGAGAAACACTCAGCTCACAAAACACGAACATTGAAATTGCATGAAACATTCGAAATATTCACAAAAAATGCGACATTCATATGTAAAGCACGATTTCAAATCGACAGCTGTATAATATGCCTTGTCTCACAACTTGTAACATAAGCGTTACGAGAAGAGGAAGAGAGAAGAAGGGGGCACCGACGAGGAGGTAGAGGTGGTAGCAGCGGCGAGACTCGTAATGAGTCAAGGCGGCGAAGGGCCAGTTCCTCTCGTGTCCTCATTACACAACGATTCTCTGAGTCTCCCATGATAACGTGCCTCACGAGGCCATTACGAACTCACATATAAAGAGTTTAGTCAGTGGAAGTTGAGATTTGGTCAGTCTGCACCACTCACGACCAGTTCACCAAGCCACGAGCCCCTCGGCGAAGACCATCCCTCAAAGGCGACCCCGAGGACCCAATACCAGGCAAGGCCGGCCGACCCAATACGACGAGACGACATACACGCACACACGACACCCTCACTCGTTCACACTCACACTAGTTGGTAAGCGACAACCATTGTATTGTATTCCTCCTTTAAGAATAGAATATATTCGTAGCTATAATTGTTTCAGCACATAATTGTCTCTTTCCTATTTCTCCCTACACCCCATCCTCTGAGAAACTCGCCTCCTAATCAATCCATTATAAACTCACCAAAAATGTTGTCTCGCAACACCCCAATTCCTATACTTTCAAAATGGTTACTGCATCATGGCTACATCAAATATTTATGCAAACATTCTTTTACTTGTTGAAGGCCTGTTTTCCAAGGCATACTCTGTGTACATTCACCTTTGTGAAGAGCTTGGAAAACTAATTGAAGATGCCAAAAAAAAGAACGCTAAAAACAACTTTTTCCAACGGCAATCAAATCTCTACTTGGAGAGACTATGCATGCGTGTCGATATTACCATATATCAATTGAGAAGTGACATCTGAACGAGAAGAACAATTGACAGTGGTCCCTAGATGTCGAATTTTAGGAATATAGGTGCCGTGAGTGTGTCTCATAACTCCCCGGTCTCCCCTACTATATCTTGAATCCCTCATCTTATTCCTCCTTTCTTCCACTTGACACCTTTTATCTCTCTGCTCTATCTCACTCCCTAACCATCCTCCTCTTCTACCTTCTTCCGCTTCTTCCTCCCTCATCCCGAACTCTTCTAACCCACTCCTCCTTCCCTCTTCCCTTTCATCTCCAGCCAACACCTCTCCGCTATCTCACCCGCTTCCCTCTTTCTAATTTCTCCTTATATCCCACTGTCCTTCTCCCGAAACCCACCCTCACTTTCTCTCTTCTATATTCTTTCCTTACCATGTACCTCAGCGTCCTCCAATCTAACCCTAATATTCATCCCAAATACCTTTCATGTATTCCCTCCATTCCTATCCTTACTTTCCAACCCCATACCTCCGCCCTATATCCTAACACCGTTCCCACGAGCCTGGCCTACAGTTACATCTCCCTCTCCCAACCATCCATTGACTTCCTCTTCCCAATCCTCCACACTACTCTCATCACCTACAATCCTTTCTTCATCCTTTTCTTTACCATCCCTTCCTGCCTTCCATTACTCTGCATCTCGTAACCCATATATACATATTCCTTCACCTCTCCCACACTCTCCTTCTCCCACTTCCAAATCACCTCTCTTTTCCTGCCCCCCCCCCACCTTTCCTAAATCTCATCAGTTTTGTTTTCCCTATATTCACCTCCAGTTTCTTCCCTCCAAAATATTTCCTCAGCACTCCTATCATTTCCTGCATATTCCTCCCCTGTGACGGCACCACTATGTCGTCAGCGTATGCCATCGACCAAATTTTTTCCTCACCCCCTCTTACCCCTCCTCCTCTCCAACTCTTCGCGAACTCTTCCTCCAGGTCTGCCGTTAGCAGGTTGAACAATATGGGGCTCAACGAGCATCCTGGCTTTATCCCCTTCGCCGTACAAAACGCTTCCGTAACCCTCCCCATCACCCGCACTCAACTCCTCGTTTCCCCATAAAGCCTCTTCACTCTCCCTATTAGCCTCTCTGGAATTCCCCTTTTCCTCATTGACTCACATGAAATATCCCTATCCACTGAGTCAAACGCCACTCTTGAATTCACGGAAATTGCTGCTAATTTCCCTTTTCCTCCTGCTATCTCCATTCCAGCTATATAGTTAGGGGCGTATATGTTATCCACTGTTCCCCCCACAACGCACTTCCTCTTCTTCCTGTCCTCGCATTGAAATGCCCTCCGATAATGATCATCTCCTTCAACCCTTCCGCCCCGATCTCTTCTTTCACCCACTCCATCTTCTTCCTTATATTCTCATCTGCGTACAACAGTATGATATTCCATACCTCGTATTGTCATCCATTTTTTTCCACGCTTATTCCCTCCCTTTCTTCCCCCTCTACTCCCATCTTTTCCTTTCAATCCCAACACATTCCAAAATGCTATTCTCAGTTCCCTTCCCCCCTCTTCTTCCTCCTTCCCAATTTCATTCCTCTTTTTCCCCCTCACGACTTTTCTCCTTTCCCCCTTCTCCCTCTCTGCTGCTATTGACAGCCATCCTCTGTACCTTGTTCCATTATTTTTTCCCTTTCCATATATATTTCACCCCTACTCCTCCGTTGGTTCATTTTCTTGCCCCACTTCCACCACCTCCCTTCAATCCATATCCCCCCGAGCTCTTTTGCCCTCTTTTCTTGATCTGAACTCCTCCTGTCTCAACCTGTCTCTCTAATCTCCCTTCTCTACCCCCTCAGCTTTCCTTATCCCTTCATTACCTTCTCCTCTTCCTCTATACTTTTGAATTTTATGAACACCATCTTTTGCTTGTTCTTCCCTCCTTTCCCCATATCCCTGATCTCCGCTATTCCCTCACCAGTTCCCAATCTTTCCATCAACTCCTTTACCTCTTCCTTCACACTTCTTCTCCCTTCCAATCCCTCCACCACAATGTTCTTCCTCCTCTCCTCTTCATCCCCATTCTCCCTTCTCTCCCCCATGTCTTTAGTTCTCCTATCCCCCCCTCCCACCAACTTCCAAGTGACTGTGCTCTCCTTCCACCACTCTAGCCTCTGTTCCAACATTCCTCTGTTCTAGTCTCTCGAACCTTTTTCCCAGTTCCTCTATCCTTCTCTCTCCAATCTCCACTTTACTAACTTGGACATCTCCTTCAGTACCCTTCTTCCTCTCTTTCTCCCTCTCCATCTCCTTCGTCTCTAACTCCTCTACCCGTTCTCTGAGTTCCCTTATCTCCTCATGTTCCTTCTCACATTCACCCTTCTCCTTCTTTATCCTATTCAACCTTTCCCATCACTCTTTTTTTCTCCACCCTCCACTTCTCCTCCGCTCTGTTTCATCTTTCGCCCATCTTTTCCATCTCCTCTCTCCTCTACTCAGATCTCCTATCGATTTTTTCATTCTTCTTTTCCACCATTTGCGTTACCTCTCCTAGCGTCTCCACCATTTCTCTTCCTTTCTTTCCTCTTTCGGAGATCTTTCCAACTCATCCTATCTCCCAAATACCTGCATTCTCTCCTCTGCCTCTTCCCTTCTTCTTTTCCAAAGTTCCCTCAGCTCCCCATGCTCCCATAGCTACTACTCCTTTCCCTACCCAAGCTCATGGCCTTGCTAGGGCTCCCCCTCTTCATCTCTTCCTTCCTGTCTGCTCCTCTTACTGGAGTTGCCCATATTCCACTTTCCTCCTTATTCTCATTCCCCATCCCCTCCCATTGCTCCTTTTCACCATCCTCTCCTCTATCTAATTTTTCTCTACTACTATCCTCCATCTCTCCTTTCTCTACTTTCCTTTGTCTGACCACGCCCGTCACTCTTCTCCTCTTACACCTATCCTGACTATATTGCCCAAAGTTGTCTGACCCTCGCCTCCTCTTATCTACTCCGCCCGTCCTCCCTACTACTTCCCGCGTCCGAGACCGCCACTATCCGCTTTTCTGTTCCCTTACCTGCCTTACCCTCTCGGCAAGTCTCTACTTTCTTTAACCACTTTCTAAAACGATCGGCGTCGCCACCAGCTTCCTACTTCCCTTCTCCTCTCTACCTCCTTATTACCCGCTTCCACCTATAACTTCCCACTTTTCTCGCTCATTACACTCTATACCCCAAAAAACTCACTATAATATCCTACTTCTTCACTGTGCCTTTCACTGCACTGCCACTAGAAAATTATTACCCTCTCCTTTCCCTCCTTAATTCGCTTTTTGTTCCACACCTGTCACACACCTGACTATCTACCTGCACATGTCAGGAAGGTTTGTGAGATGAGTTTTCACATAAAAATACAAAAGATCCAAATGAATAAATTCAATTTTACGCTTTATAGATTTCAACGATAAGCGTTTAAGATTTCAATTCTTCCAATTACTCTTCCTATAAAATTCATTATTTCCCGTATTTCCATGTGAGGATTCATTTTACAAACCTTCCTTTTTCCAGTTCACTGAGGGAAAAGAGAAAAAGTCTTATATTTTCGGATGGCAATTCTCCCAGTCTAACATGGACTGAATAAATTTTTATGATTTGTCAACCAATTTCATTTCTGATTAGACTGATGATTTCAGATACTCCTGAAACAAAGAATCAATGGGCCGTGAGAGGAAGGTTTTTGTTCAAGGTCAACTTATATATTTTGCTAAGTACTGTTTCGAGGCGATGGAAAATTTTCAGAAATTCGTTGCAGTTATATAGACCAATCGATTCAAAACCTCCTGAAATGAAGAATAAACAGCACTTGTGACGAACATTTTTTGAGAAGTGCACCTCTGAAATTTACCAAGTGCTGCAGCAAATTGATGAGAAAATTTCAGAAATTTGTTTTCGTGAGATGTAAACTAATCGATTCAGAATCTTCTGAAACGGAAAATGGACATCACTTGAGAGACACTTTTTTCTAAAAGTTGCACTTGCAAATTTTACCAAGTGCTGGGGGAAATTGATGAAAAAATACCAGCAATTTGTCTCCGAGGGATATAGACCGATCGATTCAGAATCTTCTGAAACGAAAAATGAATATCACTTGAGAAACACCATTTTTGGAAAGTTCACTCGCGAATTTTACCAATTGCCAGAATAAATTGATGTAAGGAGTTTTGGATGCCTCGTTTGTTGAATATAAACCGAGGTAGAGTTTGAATTTGGCTAATTTTTTCTCTCTTGATGCCAGACAAGAATTCTAAAAAATCTTGAAATATGAATTAACGTTGAAATTTATGGAAAAATATGAATGAATCATTTTCAGCGATATACTTTCAGGACTTGATCCGTTGGACCCTTCCTGGTGAAAAATGTTGAGAAAATACAATGTGGGGTCCAAATCGTTTGTTGAAACGAAAAATAATCATTATTCCGCTAGGTTATTTGATTCATTACACTGGAAAAAACATGAGTGATGAAGAAAATATCTACACAGCCCAACTATTCGAGGAGACCTTTTTAATGAATCCTCAAAATCCTTAATTGATGTTTCGAGATCTTCTAGAATTCTTCTATTGCACTAATAGAAGAAAAATTCAGCTATTAGGAATTGGAATTAATTCGTAGCGTTTTTTTAATGAAAACAAATTATTTATTTCGAATGGAAATCAAAGAATACATCAATCGAAGTATTGTCCATCGCTTTCGACTACTTTCGACCCTCTTTCGGGCAAGGAATGAATCCGTATCGGAAGAACGCATCATCTTTGAATGCAATCCATGAATCGACCCATTTTTGGCAATCTTCGTAAGAAGTGAATTTTTGCTCAGACAAGCCATGAGCCATCGAACGGAAAAAATGGTAATCAGATGGCGCAATATCTGGAGAATACGGCGGACGGGGTAGAACTTCCCATTTGAGTGTTTCGAGGTATGTTTTCACCGGTTTTGCGACGTGCGGACGAGCATTGTCGTGCATCAAAATGACTTTGTCGTGTCTTTCGGAGTATTCCGGTCCTTTTTCTTTCAATGTATGGCTTAAGCGGATCAATTGTAGTTGGTCACGATCCCCAGTTATGGTTTCATTCGGTTTCAACAGTTCATACTAAATCACACTCATCTGATCCCACCAAATACAGAGCAGGAGCTTAAACCCATGGGTATCTGGCTTTGCCACAGATTGTGATGGTCGACCGGGCTTAACCCATGACTTTTTGCGCTTCGGATTGTCGTAATGGATCCATTTCTCATCGCCAGTGACAATTCTATGCAAGAAACCTTTCCTTTTCTGCTATTGAAGCAGCAGTTCACACGTCAAAAAACGCCTCTCAATGTCCCTTGGTTTCAATTCATATGGGATCCAACGTCCTTCCTTCTGGATCATGCACAAACTTCTCAGACGTTTTCCTACCGTTGATAAGTCAACTCCCAATGATATCGACAATTCTTGAAGGGTTTGACATGAGTCTTCATTGAGCAACGTCACCAAATCAGTATCTTCAAATTTTTTGGCTGGCCAGGTCGCCCCTTATCATCCAAGTCGAAATCACCAGTTTTGAAACGTGCAAACCATTTTCGACACGTTTGCTCAGCTACACCATACACTCCAACTAAAATACGATGGGCTTCAGCAGCACTTTTGTTCATATTGAAGTAATGGAGTAAGACTCCCCACAATAACACTTCGTCGGTATAAATTTTGACATGTTCAATAAGTTATGAAGTGTTGTTATTTACGGTTCAAAAAAAGGTTATGTGAAACAAATGACGTCCAACAATAGCTGTTTCATGGTGAATAGATCATTGTCGGTAACAACAGAATACTGTACCACCTGCGTCAGCTTTTGTATAACGCTACGAATTAATTCTAACACCTAATAAATATGAACCGCACTCCAGTTTATACCCAACAAACGAGACGTCTTAAACTCCTTATATCACTGTATTCTGGCAATTGATAAACTTTGCGAGTGCACTTTTCAAAAAAAGTGCCTTTCAAGTGGTGCCCATTTTCCATCTCAGAAGATTCTGAATCGATCGGTCTGTATCTTAGAGCATACACTACTGGAGCGAGCACCCAGACAGCACAGAAAGTTCTCTGGATGTTCTATAAACATAATCTTGGTTCCGCGTGTGTTGGTGCCCAAGGCACATATTTTCCAAATGTTTAGAGTACCTTCGCTTTTCATGCACATGAATACGTACCGAGCACGTTCTTTTCATATACTACGGGACGTTCTTTCCGCGTTTCCTAAACGTGCTTCCATGAAAACTAACCTTTCAAAAACAGATGTGCAACGCCGCGGAACGTTGTGAAAACCTTTCCTTGAATATGTCCCAAGAACATTGCAAGAAGACATGAATAGAACTAAACGGGACATTTGCATGGTCCTGCGACATACATACGACGTGTTTAGAACATCATAAGAAGTTATTTGCACTTTCTCTGTGTAACCAAGCACGTTTTCGGAACGTCCAGAAAACCTCCCGGTGCTGTATGGGCATTGCCTATGATTTCAATAGAAAGAAGTGTGGTTAAATTGAGAGAGAGAGAGAGAGAGAGAGATCCAACTTATAGGGAGTTGTCGCTCTTTTTATTCAATGGGATTCAAACAAAGATAGCACTGCCTGAAGGTCGGAACTCTCATTCTCTCTTCAATTCAAACCAACCACACTTCTCCGTAGCCTTTGCTCGCTCCAGTATTATATGCTCTAAGGTCTGTATCACTCGGAGACAAGTTTCTAGTATTTTTTCATCAATATCCTCCGACACTTCTTGTTTGGCATCAAGAGAGAAAAAATTAGTCAAATTCAAACTCTACCTCGGTTTATACTCAACAAACGAGGCATCCAAAATTCCTTACATTAATTTATTCTGACAATTGGAAAAATTCGCGAGTGAACTTTCCAAAAAGGGTGTTTCTCGAGTGATATTCATTTTTCGTTTCAGAAGATTCTGAATCGATCGGTCTATATCCCTCGGAGACAAATTGCTGGTATTTTCCCATCAATTTCCCCCAGCACTTGGTAAAATTTGCAAGTGCAACTTTCAGAAAAAAGTGTCTCTTAAGTGATGTCCATTTTCCGTTTCAGAAGATTCTGAATCGATTGGTCTATATGACGGAGACGAATTTCCGAAAATTTCCCACCGCCTTGAACCAGTACTTCGCAAAATATATAAGTCGACCTAAAAAAAAAACCTTCCTTTCACGGCGCATTGATTCTTCGTTTCAGGAGAATCTGAAACTATCATCCTAATCAGAAATAAGATAGGTTGACGAACCATCAAAATTTATATCAGTCCATGTTAGACTGGGAAAATTGCCATCCGAAAATATAAGATTCCTTTTTTTCGTAAGTGAACTAGAAAGGAAGGTTTGTAAAATGAATCCTCACATGAAAATACGGAAAATAATGAATTTTATAGGAACAGTAATTAGGTAGAATTGTAATCTCAAACGCTGATCGTTGAATTCTATAAAGCGTACCCTTGTGGAATTATTCGGAATAATTCTCTGAACAACTCCTTAAAAGTCTTCAGAACTCTGAATGAGACTTTTAAAGAGTTTTTCAGAGAATTATTCCGCAAGGGTATAGCTGAATTTATCCATTCATTTGTGATCTCCTGTATTTTCATGTGAAAATTCATTTCATAAACCTTCCTTTTCCTGGTTTAGCAAGTAAAATAAAAGTCTCATATTTTTTTCTCCATGTGGATATGAATGCTAATGTAAATGAATTTCAGTAATCACATGATGGAAATATTCATCCCGCTGTTTTCAGATAAACATGCAAGTTAGTACAAATATTGATTCATTCATCATTCATCAGGTGATAAAAACATTGTTGTGAGAGGACATCAGAAAATTCCAGACCAACACTCAGTGATAGCAAAAATCAGATGAAGGTTTGAAGCGATCGCTCTCATCGAGGAAGTAAAATAATTCCCTCATAATTGATTTAGAAAAAAAAAGCTAACATTGTTTGAGCGGAATCGGTTGACCCCGTTCCTCCAGAAGAACCATCACCTTTGCCGCTAGGCTATAAGCTGCGTTGAATATACCGACCACATAGTAGCCTGATAGACTGTTGTAGCTATGGGAAAAAACATCATGTATGATATAATAGAATATCAATTTGAATACCCAAGTCTAATAATCTCATAAAATTCGAAAGTTGCTCTGTATGTCAGTACATCGTCATATGTAATTAATGATTCTAAAGTTATCTGAACATCGTCCCTCGAAAATACGATGTAAGCAATTGTAATAGCTTTTTCATCTGCAGGAAATGGAAATTGTTCCGATATTATGCTTAAAACTTGTGATTTATGCAAAATCAATAATAATCAAGAATTCATTGACTGGTATTGGGTTCAATTCGATTGAATAGTAAAATACATTGAATTCATGATTCATAATTATCCGCAAGTATCAATATTTTTATTCTATTTGAAATTTTCATTATCATCAATGTTTAAATTCATACGACCATGATCATTCAATGAATAATCAGTATTAGACTGGCCTTTTAATTGAAGAAAGCAAAAAAAAAATATTGAAAGACGCCACACGATTTCCGGCTGGTGCACCAGGCAGGACAGTTCGATACTGAATCCCTAGTAAAAATGATTCATATATGCTCCATATATAAACCGTATTTGATTCATATATGGACTTTGTAGAGATCATATATGACCCCTACATAATTCATATATGGGCCATATATGACCTTATAAAACTCATATATCACCATATAAAATTCATGTAAGGCCGTTCGATTCATATAAGGACCGAAAATGATCCATATACAGGGTGTCCCATTCTAATTTTTATATCGGAATAACTCAAAAACGAGGAGATTTGGAGGAAAATGTTTCGAAACAATAGTTGTGAGATTCCGAGGGGGACATCTGATGGTGGCCTTGACTTTGGCCTCGGATTTCAACTTCCAGGTCATTCAGAGGTCAACTTTTGTTTCTTACATTAAATCCCCTATTTTTGACTGCAGATTCAGATTTGACGTTGAAAAACAAGAAACTTTTGTCTGAATCATTTTTCCGAATTCCGCACAAATGGCGCTCTAATCGATGAAAAATGAGTTTTATGAAACACTCGTATTGCTTTCTGTGTAAAACGACATTCAACTCTCCAGTGTTTTCTTTCAGCTCCTGAGGATTACCGTCGCCATTACAGTTACCCAATGTGCACCACGAGGAGGTTGAGCGATCGGATCTTGCACATCTTTGTGGCCCTGAAAAGGGCCGATTGTCTGGACTGTAGAGGTGTGTAATTTTTCACGACAAACGCTCTGCAATATGTATGAAAATTCACCGTATCAAATGTTCGATATTTGCACCGTTGACCTGTTGGCATCACCTAATTCGTCTCTGAAAATGTGATTCTAACGACAAAAGCACATGACGTGGAATTGTTCGGCAGACATTTCGTATTCGGCGTTTCATGTCATCTCTGGTCGTTGGGCGTCTTTCATAAACTACATCTTTGATGAAATCCCATAAGTAAAAATCCAAAGGGGTAAGATCCGGAGACCTAGCCGGCCAGGCAATGTATCCACCGCGACCAATCCATCTGTGTAGGTAAGATGTGTTTAAGGAATTTCTGACAATTGCAGCGTTATGAGGTGGTGCCCCATCATGTTGAAGCCACATCCTGTTACGTGTGTAGAGATCAACATCTTCCAAAATCCTTGGTAATTTGTCCCGAATCAATTGCAGATAATTTTCCTTCCTAACAGTATGTTGGAAAAAATAAGGACCAATGATCTGACCATTCAAAATCCCACACCACACATTCAGAGTCCAGCGATGTTGATTGTCAACTTGTCGATGCCATCTGGGATTTTCAATTGACCAATAATGACAATTATGTCTGTTCATAACACCGTTACTGCGAAATGTTGCCTCATCACTAAACATCACGTAATCGAAAAAACCAGGCGGTTGCTCCGAGGCCCATTGACCGAATTCAACCCTACGTCTAAGATCATCTTCACTTAATGCTTGCACCAATGTAATGCGGTAAGGATGATATTTACCAGATCTTAGTATGCGGTGTGCCGTTGATCTTGGGATACCTAATTGGTGCTGGATTTCTCTGGTAATAACGTGAGGATTCAGGTGCACCATTCCTAAAACGGCTACTGAGCGTGCATCCATACGATTTCCATCATAACGCCTTCTGACTCTTGGGATATTCATTCTTCTAACCCGTCTTTCTATTGAGCGTATCGCCTGAAGTGGAGGCTGGCGTCTATTTGGATACCTCTCTCCATACAATCTTGATGCTGCAGCATAATGACGTCGACATTCTCCTAGTATCAGGAGAATATCAAGTATTTCACCCTAAGGATAATCCAAGGTATTGAGACCTTCAAAACACTGATCAAAGATCTTCTTCAAGTTTGAATCGTATATCGAAAAGAATTTGTCAATGAATGAAGGATATTAAACATTCCGTTTCACTTATGTTTGTAAACAATGCTCTAGTATGAACTTTCTTGTTCATGATAAACACAAGTATTGTTGTGTACTTGTGTTTGGCAAGAAATTCACAGTAACGGTTCTACGAACAGACATGATTGTCAATATTGGTCAATGGAAAATCCCAGCTAGGTCTCCGGATCTTACCACTTTGGATTTTCACTTATGGAGTTTCATCAAATTTTCAGGGCCACAAAGATGTGCAAGATCCGATCGCTCAACCTCCTCGTGGTGCACATTGGGTAACTCTCATGGCGACGGTAATCCTCAGGAGCTGAAAAAAAACACTGGAGAGTTGAATGGCGTTTTACACAGAAAGCAATACGAGCGTTTCATAAAACTCAATTTTTATTGATTAGAGCGCCATCTGTGTGGAATTCGGAAAAATGATTCAGACAAAAGCTCTTGTTTTTCAACGTCAAATCTGAATCTGCAGTCAAAAATAGGGGATTTCATTCAAGAAACAAAAGTTGACCTCTGAATGACCTTGAAGTTGAGATCCGAGGCCAAAGTCAAGGTCACCATCAGATGTCCCCTTCAGAATCTCACAACTTTTGTTCGAAACATTTTCCCCCAAAACTCCTCGTTTTTGAGTTATTCCGATATAAAAATTAAAATGGGACACCCTGTATAGTCTAAACAATGCCAAATATGGGATGTATATGGCCATATATGGCCCATATATGGATTTTATATGGGTCATATATGAATCTGTGAAACCATATATGTGGCCTGTTTAGTCATATATGCCGCATATATGATTCATTTTTACTAGGGATATAGTAAAATTGTCACGTCGTGAAGAATTATTCCCATAAAAAAATAATTTCGAAAAATAATAAAAAAAAGTAATTAACAAAAATAATTCGAGAAAAACTACTCTTTCAAAACCAACTAAAAAGTATGAAATAATTTATCCAAACTCCTGACCATATTTTTGATCTCATCCAATTTCCTAATCCCATAAAATATCCGGCAAATTTGGGATTGTGAATTCGAATAGCTATAAAAATACTCGGAAGATCCAAGACGAAAAACGTGGGACGCATAGGATATTATCCAAATATTACTTTTTTTCGCTGACTGTGTCGTCATCTTTCCCCTCCTTAATTCCCTTTTTCTAACTACACTGATATTCTATATCACAATTTTCAAATGTACCTGGTCATCGAACGCAGCGATGCCATTATTCCCTAGAAAAATCCGTAGATTTTTCGTGATTGGTCATTTCTTTCCAAATTGGAAACATGATTGGCTGGTTGTACAAGAAATCACCAATCATCAGATGCTACGGATTTTTCTAGGGAATAATGGCATCACTGATCGAACACGGGCAATCATTTTCATGTATTGCAGGTACCTTGGAACTGTCTTTCTACAACATGGTTCACGTAGTTATACGCCTCCTTTTCTATACCACTACATCTATGCATGAGTACCTCTCTCTCTAAAGACTTTTGTTTCTCTTTCACTCTCTCTATATGACAAGGTATATGTACATAAGTTTCTCTATCTGTCGACCTTGTTATATGATTTCGCACTTGTTTTGAAAAGCTCGTTCCCTTTCAATGAAATAAAAATTATTTAGAACCGAAATAATTATAATTTCGGAGCAACCTTCAGAGTCAGAAACAATTGATTATTTTGATCTCATAATTCGGGAACTGTCTCCCACTATCAAGTAACCCTCAGAGTTCAGAGATATTTCCCAACTTAAGAATTATATTTTAATATGGATGTTCACCGAGTAACCCTCAAAAATATTTATAAATAATTTAATTACCCTCTTTACATGTTCAATTTAAGTTCTAAATTGTTATTTAGAATTTATTTCTTGATAATCTAATTATATATTATATATACTTTTATAAGAGACAACCCATGTTGCTCAATAAAAAGAAACCCAGACTTTTATAATAAATAAAAAATCAACACATTATAATTTATATGAGACGTTTTCATTTCAACATCCTAAGTCCGGTCCTTGAATAGGTACATCCATTTCTAAAGCGGGGTGAACAAAGGGGTTATCAAACTTCGATTTGGCAATTCCCTAAAATATTCATGCATTGCGGAAATTCCATGAGTTCTGACGTAACAAAGGTGGCTGGGATGCGGTAGTAGGGCAAGGAAATGGGGGCAAAATGATAGGAGATTTCAAGTTAGGAAAAAGAAGTGAAAGAGGACATCGTTCAATCGGATTCTGTGAAAATCATAAAATGGTTATTACCAACACATTATTCAAAAATCATCCAAGAAGAATCTATACACCGAAAGAAAAAGCATGCTTTAGAAGCATGACACACTTCAATGCTTCTAACGCATTTGTTACAACTACGGGTGTGCGGGTACCCGAGTCATCGGGTTTTTATCGGGTCGGGTCGGGTCGGGTACCCGTCGGGTCGGGTCTTCCAATTACCCGAGTTTTTCGGGTACCCGATTACATTCGGGTAATTCAAATATAGCAAACGTTTTCCTCAGCAGGAAATATTGTGACAGCAACTCGATCAAGATTGCTGACAAAACATGTGGAAGAGTTGTGCTTCCTCCATTCAAATTTAAAAATATGAAAATAGAATGATATTTATAAGAAGGATATTTATTTTCATTGATTTTCAAGATTCTATATTGTGGTTACTGAATACGAAGATAGATAATATATTATTTATGAGATATAAATGTGATTATATTTTTTAATTGAATTAAAAAATAAATATAAACATTAGAAGTTGAAAATCTTAAATTCAAGCAATTTTATTATATTCGGGTACCCGACTTGGAAAACCCGATTTAATCGGGTACCCGACCCGACCCGACCTGAAAAGAAATACAAATACCCGAACTCAACCCGACCCGATAAAAAGTGCTACCCGCACACCCCTAGTTACAACATACTTTTAACGCTCGGGACCCATGCAGTTAACGCACGAGACCATGCTTTTTGGGTATGTGTCACATGCTTTCTAAGCATGGGTACCGAGCGTTGGAAGCACGTTATGACAAATGCATTAGAAACTTTAGTGCGTCATACTTCTGCAGTATGCTTTTTCTCTCGGTGTACTTGAAAAATGCCAGGAGATACAGCAAGATACCAGATTGATTACATATTAGTGAAACAAAGATTTGGAAATCAAGTGAAGATGTAAAACTTATCTTATGTAGATAGTGATCATAATATGTTAATCATGGAATGATCTCTGAAATTCAAGGCTCTGAAGAAGAAAAGGAACATGCAAAAAGATGGGATTTAAAGAATCTCAGACGAAAACAAACACATGAGGCATTCAAAGTGATGTTGGATGAAAAATTGAAGGATCAACAAGAGAAAGACTTGAAAACAGAGAGTGAATGAACTGATATACACGGGAACATAGAACGATGTGCAAATAAAATTTTGAAGGATGATAGAGTAGAACCTAAGAAACCATGGATAACGGAAGAAATTCCTCAATTTAATTAATGGAAGGAGGAAATACAAGAATAAGAGTAGCGAACAAGGCCAGCAGATATACAAGTCACTGAGGAATAAAATAATAAGAGAATCGAGGAAAGCAAAAGAACAATGGTTAGAAAGAAAATTTCAGGATATAGAAGTAAGATTACATTGAGGGAAAATAGATGAAGCATATAGGATTGTGGAGAGATTTTTCAGACGAATAAAATCTAGAAGCAGTAAGATTCGAAATTCTCTGGGGAGACAATTGATAAGAACGCAGGAAAAAATCGAACATCGGATCAATCACTTAGAAGGTCTGTATGAAGGAAGCGATAATATAGGATTCTTAGAGAGGAAGGAAGATGTCGATGAAGAAGAATTGGGAGATTCGATTTTGATATCAGAGTTCGACAGTGCTTTAAAAGAATTGAAAAATAATGAGGTGCCTGGGGTAGATAGCATAAGTGCGGACTTAATCAAGACCTTCAGTCGAAGAACCCGTGAGGCACTGTTTGAATTGGTCAGAGATATGTACGGAAATGGGGAAGTATCAAAAGATTTTCAAAAGAATAAAATTGTTGCCATTCCGAAATAACAAGGAGCAGACAAATGTGGGAACTACAGAACGATTAGCTTGACTTCACATGCCTCGATAATACTGACAAGAATTATATACAAGAGGATTGAAAATGAAATAGAGAGTAGATTAACAGAAGATCAGTTCGGTTTTAGAAAAAATAGGGGAATGCGAGCAGGGTGACTAGATCGTTTTTGAATGGTGTCGCCACCTACTGTCCATGAAGTCGCCAAAAGTCGCCATACTGTTTGAAGAAAATCGACGAGAAACCCGCTAACTTCAAAATCTTGAATCATCATTATTTTTCATTAAAGTTCTCAGCATGGATTGAATTTCGATTGAATATTGAATGATGAGGCATAGAATAATGGTAAAATCAGTCATTTCATTTATCATGAAAGGTATTAATTTTTTAGAAATCATATTTATTTGAAACAGCTTTCAGTTTTCACATTGAATATCATCATTCAGACATCGTTGCTCGAATAAAATATGTAATTGTAATGAATAAAATAGACATTTTTTTTACAAATATTCAAAAGATTACAAGATTTTTTTGGCAGCTTGTCACAAAATAAAATTTTTTCCATCACAAAAACCATGAAATTTTTTTTAAAAAATCATAAATTTTCTAATAAACTTATACACGGCGCTTCAAAATGACAATCATCTATGAGGTTTAGAACTTCAATATCTTCTTCATCTAATTCATGGTTCTGCACTACGTTACCAACTTCTTCTACTTCATGAGTATACATAGTTTTAGAATGGAAATTCTTCAGCATTTTATTATTAGGTTGGAACTTGTGGCAACACATAGAATTAGCATGAAAATGTAACTTTATTCTCAATATAGAATTCAGAAGTTCAAGCAGCATCCTATTTCAAAATTTGGTTCTTACAAGGCGTTCTACAACCGCGTTGCTTGACAGTAGCGATAGTAATGTACGCGCAAACGATGCAAGTTCGCGAAACACGAACTTTCCTCCTGCATTTCGAAATACATATACTGCAGCCCAAAATTCGCAGATGTTGAACACAAGGCGGGACTATGAGTCTCTACCAAAGATCCCTACTCAATATTGATGAGGTACAGGCAGCGATGCCAACTACCAACTTTTTCAAGGTCTATCATTGGATGTTCCGTTCAACGAGTTGGCTTCGCTGGGTACAGGCTTTGTTGCCAACTAGAGAATTTAATCTTTCTCCGATTGGTAATCCCCATCAATGAGGATATATGATTGCAGAGCTGCCAGATGGGCATTACCGTTGAGGGGGAGTGTACCCCCACTATCGTTCCATGTATACAAGTTGGATGTGTGTGAAGGTTTCGTGTGTTGGTGAAAGTATGTGCATGAACTATGGTGGAGGTACTATTCCCCTCAACGGGGTGGAGTATCGTGAACCCGAAAATTCACAGACCCAAAACATCATGCGCCCGAATTTCAGAAACCCGAAAGGCCATGTCCGTAAGCCCGAAGTTACATAACCCCAAATTGAAAAAAATTAATTTTCATATGAATCAGCTATTTGCTACTCTTGTATGATTTGAAGCGTTGATAAACCATCAATAAAAGCAAAATTGACATTTGAATGGTATAAAAGTATCTAATAGTTGATTTATAGTAAAATTTATTTTTTCGATCCGGGGTTATACAACTTCGGCTTTACGGACATTTGGCCGTATAGCCTTTCGGGTTTCCAAAATTCGGGCGCATAATTTTTCGGGCTGGTGTATTTTCGGGGTTACGATACTCTACCTCCTCAACGGTAATGCCCATCTGGCAGCTCTGTATGACAATGATACCAGAAATTTTTAGATCCAACGGCCTACATCCAATCAAATACTTCTGTTGATCGGAATGACCAATGTATTCCGATCTCGGCGCTTTTGTTCCTTCGTTTCTGGCAACACAGCTGTATGATTGATCAATTCTGTTGGATCTAGAGGTTTCCTGGCAACAGTGGGTGCAGGTATGAAACACTGTTTTACTTACATCGATGAAAAAAATTGTTATCACCAATAACCGCCAAATAAATGATCAAATGTCGCCACAAAAATCGCCAATCGCCAAATTCTAAAATTTAGTCACCAAGGTACTTGGAAAATCGCCATTTTGGCGAGAAATCGCCAAATCTGGTCACCCTCCCTAGTAAAAATGAATCATATAAGAACATACATAAAGCATATAGAAACCATACATGGTCATATATGACCATATATAATTCATACGCAATCCATATTGAATCCGTGTATGATCATATATGGCCCATATAGAATCCATACATGACCTTTCGATGCAAGACTTTCCCATACATGTGAAAAAATTCTGTCACATATGAAATATTTTTCGTATATGGATTTTATATGGATTATATATGATCATATATGGATCACATATGGATTGTATATGATTCTATGCATTTTCATATCATCATCATCATCATGAAGTAATCAGTCTTACGACTGGTTTGATGAAACCCTCCACCCCTGTCTATTATCCGCTAAACGCTTAATTTCTACATATCTTACCCTTATCTTGTATAATTTGTTTCATGTAATTCAATCTAGGTCTACCTTTGCAAGTTTGACAATTCATTTTTCCTTGTAATATTGTTTTCAATAAACTCTCATGCCGTAATGTGTGTCCTATAAGATTGCTTCTCCTTTTCACGATGTGTTTCAAAAGAATCCTTTCTTCATTTATCTGCTCGAGTACTTCTTCATTTTTGACTTTGTCTATCCATTTTATTCTGAGCATCCTCCTATAACACCACATTTCAAAAGCTTCAAGTCTTCGTTGATCAGTTTTCCCCATTGTCCAAGTTTCGCAACCATATAATGCTGTGCTCCAAACGTAACTTTTCAAGAATTTCTTCCTCACTTCCAAGCTTATATTTTTTGAGCATAATAACTGTCTCTTTTGGTAAAAAGCCTGTTTCCCTTGTGCTATTCTTGCTCTTATATCTCTTTCGCTTTTGCCGTTCTCTGTAATTATGCTTCCTAGATATTTGAATTCTTTCACCTGTTCAATTGTCTCGGTATCTATTTTGATTTTCGTTCTTCTAGCTGTTTTCGCTGCTGTACACATCATGAATTTTGTTTTGTCTTTATTTATATTCATACAATAGTTTTCCAATAATATTGTTCTCATAGTGTTGAGAATATTTTCTAACCCTACGCGTGGCCAATATAGCTATGTCATCCGCGAATCTCAACATACTTATATTTTCTCCCTGAATCTGTAATTTCGATTAAATTTCCTCCTTCACTTCGTTCATTGCTTCTTATATATATAAATTGAAAATCAGTGGTGATAATGAGCATCCTTGTCTCACCCCTCTTCTTATTTGTGCTTCCCCTTCCTGACCCTCTATGTCTATTATTGCACTTTGATTCTTATATAATTCGTATATTATTCTCCTATCTTTATAATTTATTCCCACCTCCTTCAGGATCGCAAACATCGAAAGCCTTTTGTATATCTACAAAACCTATGTACACAGATTTCTTCAGCGCTATCCTTTTCTCTATCACTGCCCTGAGTGCTAAGATTGCTTCTCGCGTTCCCCTATTTTTTCTAAAACCAAACTGATCTTCTGCCAATCTACTCTCTATTTCATTTTTCATCCTCCTGTATATAATTTTGGTCAGTATTTTCGAAACATTTGAAGTTAAACTGATCGTTCTGTAGTTCTCGCATTTGTCTGCCCCTTGTTTTTTCGGGATAGCGACAATTTTATTCTTTTGGAAATCTTCCGGTACTTCTCCTTTTTCGTACATATCTCTAATCAATTCAAACAGTGCGTCGCGAGTTCCTCCACTGGAGGCTTTTATAAGGTCCGCACTTATGTCATCTATGCATGGCGCTTTATTATTTTTCAATTCTTTCAAAGCCTTGTCGAATTCTGATCTCAATATCGAATCTCCCAATTCTTCCTCATCTACATCCTCCTCCTTCTCTAAAAGTGCTATATCATCGTTTCCTCTATACAAGTCTTCCAAATGATTGATCCACTGTTCTATTTTCTCTTCCGTTTTTATCAATTGTCGTTCTAGAGAGTTTCTAATCTTATTGCTTCTAGATTTCATTTGTCCGAAAAGTCTTTTAATAATCCTGTATGCTTCATCTATTTTTCCTAAATGCAATCTTATTTCTATTAGGTGTACAAATAAGTTTCCGCGGTTTGTCAAAAGATGGCCCCACCAGAAGGTTATGGAGAAATTGTCAGATGTAAAACGTAATATCCCAAGTTTAGTCATCTGGCAACACTATAACCTTAAAGTACTAGTGATTCCGTATCAGCATCACGTAATTTTTTTCGTGCAAAAATGTCAAGTTTTATTCCGAATAAGCATCATTTGCGGGAACTTTTGATTTACTTCTTTAATGTGAAAAAATCTGCAGCTGAGGCGCATCGATTGCTTCTAGAAGCGTATGGTGAAGCTGCTTTAAGTGAGAGAAGTGGTCAGGAATGGTTTCAAAAGTTTAAGAACGGTGAGTTTGACGTTAAAGACAAAGAACGCAGTGGAAGGCCGAAAGTGTACGAAGACATGGAATTAGAAGTACTATTGGAGGAAGATATGTCCCAAACGCAAAAAGAACTTGCACTTACTCTACAAGTGACTCAACAAGCAATTTCACATCGTTTAAAATCGTTAGGAATGATTCAAAAACAAGGAAATTGGGTTCCATATGAACTAAAGCCGAGAGACGTTGAACGCCGATTATGCATGAGTGAAATGCTGCTTGCCAGGAATAAAAAAAAGAGTTTTTTGCATCGTATAGTCACTGGTGACGAAAAATGGATTCACTACGATAATCCAAAGAAGAGAAAGTCATGGGTTAAGCCCGGCGAACCATCAACATCGACAGCTAAGCCGAATATTCATGGAAAAAAACTCATGCTGTGTATTTGGTGGGATCAGCTTGGTGTCGTGTATTATGAATTGCTGAAACCAAGCGAAACCATTACTGGAGCTCTCTACCGAACACAATTGATGAGATTGAGTCGGGCACTTAAGGAAAAACGCGCCCATTACTACTCCAGACACGACAAAATTATTCTTTTACACGATAATGCTCGTCCACATGTTGCGGCGCCGGTAAAAACATACTTGGAAACACTCAACTGGGAAGTTTTACCCCACCCGCCGTATTCACCAGACTTAGCCCCTTCTGATTATCACCTGTGCCGGTCGATGGCACATGGTCTGTCTGAGCAGCGCTTCACATCATATGAAGACACCAAAAATTGGGTAGATTTGTGGATAGCGTCAAAAGATGAAGAGTTTTTTCGACGGGGTATCCGAATGTTGCCAGAAAGATGGGGAAAAGTAGTGGCAAATGATGGAAAATACTTTGAATAAAACGTAATGTACTTTTCCTTTACAATAAATTCCTAATTTTTCATAAAAAACCGCGAAAACTTATTTGTACACCTAATATTTCCTGACATTTCTCTTCTAACCACTGTTCTTTTACTTTCCTGCATTTTCATATATGAATTATATATGAATTTTATATGGATTATGTATGGGTCATATATGTTCGTTTTTTACTAGGGCTGAATGCGAGAAGCAATTTTAGCACTCGGAACAGTAGTAGAGAAAAGACTAGAGAGTTGACAAAGTCTGTGTATATAGGTTTTGTAGATATACAAAAAGCAGTCGATAATGTTGATTGGGAGAAAATGTTCGCGATTTCAAAATGGTAGGAATTGATTCCAAGGATAGAAAAATAATATATGAATTATACAAGAATCAAACCGCAATAATAGAAATAGACGGTCAAAGAGGAGAAGCGCAAATTAAAAGAGAGGTGAGACAAGGATTCTCATTACCACCATTGATTTTCAATTTGTATATAGAAGAAGTGATGAAGGAAGTGAAGGAGCAAGTGCAATTGAAATTACAGATTCAGGGAGAAAATTTAAGCATATTGAGATTCGCAGATGACATAGCTATATTAGCTACGAGTGGTGCTGAATTGGAAAATATTCTCAACAATATTTCTAGAAAACCATTGTATGAATATAAATAAGTACAAAACAAAATTCATGATTTGTACAACAGCGAAAACATCGAGAAGAACGAAAATCAAAATAGATGCGGAGACAATTCAGCAAGGAAAAGAATTCAAATATTTAGGAAGCATAATTACAGAAAACGGTAGAAGCGAAAGAGATATAAGAGCTAGAATAGCACAAGGAAAATAGGCTTTCCACCAAAAGAAACAGTTACTATGCTCAAAGAATATTAGCTTAGCAGTCAGGAAGAAATTCTTGAAGAGTTACGTTTGGAGCACAGCATTATATGGTTGCGAAACTTGGACAATGGGGAAAACTGATCAACGAAGACTTGAAGCTTTTGAAATGTGGTGTTATAGGAGGATGCTCAGAATAAAATAGATAGACAAAGTCAAAAATGAAGAAGTACTCGAGCAGATAAATGAAGAAAGGATTCTTTTGAAACACATCGTGAAAAGGAGAAGCAATCTTATAGGACACACATTACGGCATGAGAGTTTATTGAAAACAATATTACAAGGAAAAATGAATTGTCAAACTTGCAAAGGTAGACCTAGATTGAATTATATGAAACAAATTATACAAGATAAGGGTAAGATATGTAGAAATTAAGCGTTTAGCGGATAATAGACAGGGTTGGAGGATTTCGTCAAATCAGTCATAAGACTGATTACTTGATGATGATGACATTTCAAAGAATTCTTTCAGGTATCTCAGACTTATGAAATTACACTCAGAAAAATTTATAGCCATAGCAACTTTAATGAATAATTGTCCTCAAAACGCACTCTGTGTATACTTCATGCAAGTACATGAATATTTGGCATTACTATAAACAAGTTACCCTAACTGTTTATATATTTGTGAATACTGAATTTGAACAGTTGTCCCCAAAGAGTTGATGTGACTATTTAAATTTCTCTCAGTGTAGCACATCTCCCGCAAGATACCGGAAAGATGCCGCGATTTCATATCTCCACAATTATATCTCAAGATAAATCGTGAAGATATCTTCGAAATAATTCTAAGGATTAGAATTAGGGTGCCAAATTCGAGATGGATACAAGATGTCTTAAGAACATCTTGATCAATATATCTCTGGGATACATCTCAAATAAGTTATGGAGTCGAGATATTTTCTAAAATGAAATTTTGGAGGAAATTCTTTTCAAATTCGGGTTCTGTACAATATTGGATGAAATATTGGATTGATTTCCATGAAATGCATTCTCAGGAGTTTTACACGAACGAAAATTTCATGTTATGACCATAAGTGACAATTGAGCGTTCCGAAGTAGCTGACCTGATCATCTGGTCATGACCAGATCACTTCTGAACCGATCAAAGTCGATCTAGTCATGACCAGATGATTAGATCAGCTACTCCTCCAATATGATAACGAATCACTACATAACCATATGGCGCGTTAGCCCAAGCTGTTGAGACCGGTTTCTTTAGGTAGGTGATGGGTTGAGTAGGTAGGTTCAAATCCGTTCGAAGGGATAAATATTTCTTGGCAGGACAAGCATACTTCAAATACTGACCGACAGGAAGTACAGTAAAATTCTGGGAAAAATCTTCTTCTTTATGTTGATTTAAAATTGTTATTTTTGCATTGTTATTGTTTATGGCATCTTGAATATATCGTAAAGAGACCTCGAACGTATCTTTGAGATAACTTCGGAATATCTTGAAGATATCAATGAGATCACTGAGATGTTTCGAAGATATCACAAACGAGTCTAAAATGAGTCTGTACGACGATCCAATCGAAGATATCTCAGAAGACATTTTCAAGTTATCCGATTGTGTTGCATGAGACATCTCTTATGTATTTTGAAGATAACTTTCCGAAAAAATCTCAAGATCCATTCAGATATCTTTTTGTTAATTAGGAACACCCCTAACAGCACCAAGGTCCCTGGACGTTTTGAAAACGTTCTGAGAATGTTTTAAAAACGTCCCAACGTTCTTGGAACGTTTTAAAAACCTCCCAGTGCTGTTAGGGACTGGTTCCAATTCGGACCATGCACTGTTTAGAATCGAACCGCCCGCTTGTGTGTGTGTGTGTGCGGATGTATGATGTTAATTAGTGTTTCTTCTTTTTGATCGTCTATTGTTGCAGTTTGATTTTTATATGATTCATACATTGTTCTCCTATCCTTGAAATTAATTCCTACCACTTTCAAAATAGCGAACATTTTCTCGCAATCAACATCATCCAATGCGTTTTGTATATCTACAAAACCTATATACACAGACTTTTTCAACTCTAGTCTTGTCTCTACTACTGTTCTGAGTGCTAAAATTGCATCTCGCATTCCCCTATTTTTCCTAAAACCGAACTGATCTTCTGCTAATCTACTCTCTATTTCATTTTCTATCCTCCTGTATATAATTTTTATCAGTATCTTCGAGGCATGTGAAGTTAAACTAATCGTTCTGTAGTTCTCACATTTGTCTCCTCCTTGTTTTTTCGGAACCGCGACGATTTTATTCCTTTGGAAATCTCCGGGACTCCTCCATTCTTGTACATATCTTTGACCAATTCAAACAGTGCGTCACGGGTTCTTCGACTGGGGGCTTTGATAAGGTCCGCACTTACTAGTATGCGATCTATTCCTGGTGCTTTATTATTCCTCAATTCTTTCGAAGTCCTGTCAAATTCTGATCTCAAAATCGAATCTCCCGATTCTTTTTCATCGACATCTTCCTCCATCTCTAAAAATCCTATATTACCGCTTCCTTCATACAGATCTTCTAACTGATTGATCCATTGTTCGATTTTTTCCTGCGTTCTTATCAATTGTCTCCCTAGAGAATTTCGAATCTTACTGCTTCTAGATTTCATTCGTCCAAAAAATCCCTTCATATGAATTGTGCAATCTTATATGCCTCATCCATTTTCCCTCAATGTAATCTTACTTCTGTATCCTGACATTTTCTTTCTAACCATTATTCTTTTGCTTTCCTCGATTCTCTTATTATTTTAATCCTCAGTGACTTGTATGTCTGCTGGCCTTGTTCGCTACTCTTATTCTTGTATTTCCCCCTTCCGTTAATTAAATCGAGGAATTTCTTCCGTTATCCATGGTTCCTGAGGTTCTACTCCATCGTTCTTCAAAATTTTGTTTGCATATTGCTCTATATTTCCCTTCATATTTGTCAATCTACTCTGTATTTCCAAGACTTTCTCTTGTCGATCCGCCAACTTTTCATCCAACATCACTTTGAATGCCTCTTGTAAGCACTGAGGATCAAAAGAAAGTTTCGTAATTGCCGCTATTAGTGTAGGTATGTTCCGTTCTTGGCATTCGATCATCAAGGTACTAGTATCTATCAGAAGGCCAACAAAAGCATGTTTTGAAATAAGATTATCTCAGCTTTTTTATTAGTTGTCATCATGTTTTTTCCCTAAACGCTAGGCATTTTATGGAGAATAAACAAAAACCTGAGTCCTTGACTAGTCATTTTGTCCGTGATTGATAGAGGGCGCAAAAGCAAGATTCTCGGGAGAAAGAGTCCCATGGCGGACAGCCCTGGTTGAACAATCCGATTGAATCCGATAAAAGAAAATTTTATCGGAATGAATTCAGTTTCTGCATCGGAAATTTCCTATTGATACCAATAAGATCATTTTCAATTGGATTTAATCGGTCTTTCCCCTGGTTTAAAAATCCGATTGAATCCGATAAAAAAACATTTCATCGGATTGAGTTTCTGCATCGGAAATTTCCCATTGATACCAATAAAATAATTTTTAACTGGATTTAATCGGCATTTTCCCTGGTGAAAAAATCCGATTAAATCCGATAAAAAAACTCATCGGAATGAATTGATTCCTGCTTCGCGATTATCTTATTGAATTGTATTGGTTGTTAACCCAACCAACGAACGGTTTATATAAATTATATACGCGCATTTTATATCAATCAAACAAACACATATATCATTTATTCAATCATTACGTATGACAAATTATTGCTGAAATAAATTCAAACAATCATTTATGTGTTATCAACATGGTGATCACCCATCCACCTTGTACCGCAGTTGTCGTTGCTTAACCTAGAAGATCGATCTGGAACGCCCGCTCGCTCGATGCCGTGGTTCGCTTCCTATCAATGTGAACTAAATGACTGTCTTATGTCAGGGATGGGTGTCCTATAGTGATAAGATCCAATTGGCAGTAGTCCATTGGACCTATGAGGAATTGTATTGGTCTTAATGAGAGCATGGGAGTTCATTAATAATAAAAATCCCAATGAAGACCAAGAAAATATTTTCCAATTGGATTCAATCGGTATTTTATGATGGATGAAAAATTCCGATTGATATCAATACAATATTTTTCAATTGGATTCAATCGGTATTTTATCAATAATAAGAATTCCTATTGATACCAAGAAAATATTTTTCATTTGATTAAATCGAGATTTTATTGATTATTGAAATTTTAATTGATATCAGTGAAATATTGTGTAATTGGATTCACTTGGTATTTTATGATCAATGAAAATTCCGATTGACGCCAATACAATATTTTTCAATTGGATTGAATCAGTATGTTATTGATTATGAAGATTCTAATTGATACTAGTCAAATATTTTTCAATGGCATCCAATAGGTATGTTATCAATAATAAGAATTCCTATTGATACCAAGAAAATATTTTTCATTTGATTAAATCGAGATTTTATTGATTATTGAAATTTTAATTGATATCAGTGAAATATTTTTCAATGGAATTCAATGGGTATTTCATTAATCGCAAAAATTCCAAATGATACCGAGAAAATATTTTCTAATTGGATTCAATGGGTATTTTATAGTTGATAGAAAATTCCGATCAATACCAATAAAATATTTTTTAATTTGATTGAATCGGTATTTCATTAATCATGAAAATTTCAATTGATACCAGTCAAATATTTTTCAATGGGATCCAATTGATATTTTATCAATAATAATTATTCCGATTGATATCAATGAAATATTGTGTAATTGCATTCACTTGGTATTTTATGACCAATGAAAATTCCGATTGATGCCAATACAATATTTTCCATTGGATTCAATCGGTATGTTGATGATCATGAAGATTCTAATTGATACCAGTCAAATATTTTTCAATAGCATCCAATAGGTATTTTATCAATAATAAAAATTCCAATTCGTACGGACACAATATTTTTTAATTTGTTTAATCGGCATTTCATTAATCATTACAATTATAATTGGTACCAGTAACATATCTTTCAATGGGATCCAATGGATATTCCATCACTGATAAAAATTCCGATTGATACCAATGAAATATTTTCTAATTGGATTCTCTTGGTATTCTATGATTATAGTTTCCTATTCCAGCAACTTCCCCATTAGTTCCAATACATCGAGGTCACCAGGGATTCCGATGAAAACCAATGATCTGATGCAATGAAAGAAATTTCAAAACTGAATCGGTTATTGCCGATACATACCTATAGGACTTAGAATCTGTAAACTTGCCTATTATTTCCAATAAATTTTAATGTTGGAATAATCCAATTAAAACCCATTGATCAATGAAATCGATACATCCTTAAATGCAGTCAGAAATCTTCCATAAGAAACTCATTCATCATTCAATTTCACAAATTTTCCCATTAGTTCCAATAGATTGAAATTGTAGAAACTTTCGATAAAAACCGTTTGCCTGATGGAATGGAGGAAATTCCAATCATTCAATCAGATATCTCTTATACAGACCAATAGATTATGTGAAGTCTGATTAATTCCCATAAAATGCAGATTTTTTGATTGGTGAATCCCCGATTGAAACCTATAGAAAAGAGATTCCGATAAACTCTTATTGATTTTGAATTGGGGCTTGAACTGTTCCGATTGATCCTATGCAGTCCGATTAATTCTGAATCGGTTTCTATCGGATCTTATCGGATTTTTTAACCAGGGCTAATGCGGTGGAATGAAGTCTAAAATTGAATTGGACATTTCTCATTCAATGCTATTGAATATTCAATCCCGTAAATATTCCTTTCATTTCCCATAAATTGCACTGAAAAAAAAATTTCATCGAAAATCAATTATATTTTGTTGTTAGGGTAACTGAATATCATAGTCAAGTCAACGAATATACGGTCAGATTGACAGTATAATCGTTGACTTGACACCATGATGGCTGATTCAACTGCATGTAGTTGAGTCAACAGTGCATGTAGTTGAGGCAACAGTCACATTCAGTTGGATATATCCAATCGTATTCTACTATTGAATCAACTATATCACCATTGTCTGTACCCACTTTTTTTCAGTGTGAGATGATCGAATAATCCAATTGAAACCTATTGACCAATAAAATAAACGAACTCAAATCGAATTGGATACTCTGGATAGAAACCCAGTAAGTCTTGACTTTTGTACAATTTTCCCATTGGTTCCGATAGACCGAAATCACCGAAAATTCTAATAAAAACCGATGATTTAATCCGCTGAAAGGAATTCTGAATTCGAATTGGATATTTCTCATTCAATCCTATTCAATTTTCAGATCCGTAGATGGTCCTATTATTCCCCATGAATTCGGATAGTGGAATAATCCGATTAAAACCTACAGACCGATCAAATCTGTACGAACTCTAATCGAATTGGACATTCTTCATAAAAACCGATTGAGTTTCCCATTACGTGACATTACGATCGGTTCCAATAGCTTTAGGTCATGGAAATTCCCGATAAAAACCATTTGCCTCATGAAATGGAGAAATTTTCAAACTCTCAATCAGATATCTCTAATACAAACCGATTGATCACTAAAAGTCATATTAATTCCAGTCAAAAAAAAAATTTTTCTATCGGTAAATCCTCGATTCAATCCTATATATACCACGTTCCAATTAATTCCTATCCATCTTGAATCGGTAGTTGAGCCTCTCCGATCGACCCTATTCATTCCGATTAATTTTGAATCGGTTTTTATCGGTTTCTATTGGACCTTTTAAGCAGGGAGATCATCTTCGGATCAGGAAGCCTGAAACAAAATCGGAAAAAGCACGTTGGAAAAGGGAGTTTTTTTACATAGGAATTCACCACCGATATGTAAAAATTTATAAAAATAAAAGAAATAGCGTATGCTTGAGAAAAAAATGCAAAAACCCACCTCTTTGTCATCTTTCCTGTGTTGCCAACTTTTTTGTTGATAATTTGTTTGCAAAAAAGTGGTGAATTCCTGCGCAGAACACCTGGATTAACAAGTGGAAAAAGCCCGGTGATGATCGGTCCAGTAAATCCGGAGAGTAACTGTCCGCCATGCGAAGAAAATTCGTTTTGAGAAAAACGCGTTCGAAGTTCTTCACGTATACTTCTGTATATTTCTGATAATATAAGAAGTTTCATTACCTTCAAATTTTGATGAGTGATTTTTTATGCTCTGAGAAGTCAAAAAATGAAATTTGAAAAATTTCAATTTCTTGAACCCGTTGATAGGTACCTTGAGAAATTTTTATCATAGTTGTAAGTACTATCCTATACAAGTTTCAACCTGATCTTCACAGAAAAAATGTTAACGCTGTTATTTAATTTTATGGTTATCCGATTGCAATGAAATCTATACCACGTTTGAAGTAACGACTCCATACGCGAGTTCAATTCCAATTGGTAGAGGAGAGTAGGCAGAAGTTTGTTCTCGAATTTCGCAAAAAGAGTGGGGTTTTCGTTTGTTCTATGTGATTGTTAACGCAAGGTGCTGTGATGCGGAATTCAATTTTTGTAGATGCACAGATGATTGACGAAATGAGTTTCCTCAAATTTCGGAAGACAATATGATTTCTGATGGATTTTTGCTGAGTGGGAAAATATGAGAAAAATGGAACTGATGTATGATTCTCCATGCCGATTCTCAGCTTTGCATTACAAATTTCAAGGTTTTGATAGTGTATCCGAGTGTGTTTTTTTCATTGGTTTCCTAAACAATAGTGACTCATAATGGACGAAATCGAGTTTTATTGCACATTTTGGTCAAATCCTTTAGTATAGAAAGTTAAATTGAGGGGTGTCGCGGCAAAGCCAACAATCTCCACTTTTTATGGATTTTCATTTTATGAGTGATATTACATCTCCAAGGTCAGTTCCATTCGATTTTGAACTCAGTTTTGACCTAAAAAAATAAAATCTCATCGAAAAAACCATTTGAAAATCAGTGTTCGCTGCAAACCCAACAATTTCTATATTCAAATTCACAGCAAAACCAACAATATCCATTTCAACCAATAGCATCATTTGGTTTGGTCACGTGGCCTCGCCAAGCTCTTCCAGTGTTATTAGAGGGAACAAAGTGAGTTCCATTGTCTTGAATACCATAGGAAGTGAATTATTAAAATAATATCACCCAGTTGAAATGGATGAAAATCCAGTCGTCGTGTCTCCTACAACAGCAAGAAAGGAAATCGGATGCCCTAATGAATGGAAAAGATTTAAGAATAAAGTAGACAGGTAATTCATCAGAATGAATTTCGTGTAAATTTGACAGGTTATGTTACTGTAAATTTGACAGGTTATGTTACTGTGAAGGTAAACATTACAGGAATTTATTTTCTCTTGATTCCTGAAGGTACAAGGTCTCCAGTCTTCCTACCTATCCAACCTGCTCCCATTTATCCGGCTCCTTTAAATGTCAACAACTCACCATGGAAGATATCCCATTATTTCCCCGTCAATTTTATGAAACATCAGATAAAATTAAACAAGATATGATCATTCTCAAATATTGTACTGCAGTTCCTGTGAAGCGACGTAGGTCCAAAACGAATACCAATCAAGAAAAGCAATTTCAAAAAAAATATTTTGTCCGAACTGTTGATAGAAAATTTATTCCAGTCTGCGCCAGTACTTTTCAAGCTGCTTTATGTATCAAACGAGACAGAGTGGATAACGTTGTTAGAAACTTTCGGAAAACTGGATCTTCTCCAAAAGAAAACCGTGGTGGTGATTACAAATCTAAAAAATATGAGGAAAAAAAACGTGCTATTATGAATTTCATTCAACGATTTAAATGTAGTGGTTCCCATTATTGCAGAGGCTCTTCTTCTGCTAGACAGTACTTGAGTTCAGATCTCAACATAAATAAACTACATAAAATGTATAATAATCAATGTCCAGCAGAACTAAAAGTTCAACGTACATATTTCTTTCAAATCTTCAGCAGAAACTTCAATTTGGGATTCGGACATCCTATTACAGACGATTGTTCCCTGTGTATTCAACTGAATTCAAAAATAGCAGCTGAGAAAAATGAAGAAGAGAAAACAAATTTGCAAGCTAGTAAACAAATTCACAAACTTAGAGCAAAAGCTTTTCATAACTTGGTGCAAGAAAAGGTTGATCGCATGGTAACATTCTGCTTTGATTGCCAAAAAAATCTCCCAATGCCAAAAATCCCTGATCAGTCATACTACTATAGTCGTCAGTTGTATCTTTATAATTTGACAATCACAATGGGTTGTTCAAAAGATCCTCTAACCGGTAATACTTTTTGTTACACTTGGACCGAGGATGAATTTAGTAAGGGTTCCAACATGATCGCTTCAGCCATTTTTCATAGACTCAACAATACCAACCTTGAAGGAAAATCAGTAATCAGGTTGGTGGCTGATGGATGTGCTGGCCAAAATAAAAACACGACTGTTCTCACAGCATGTCCGTTATGGTTGACAAAATGTGCTCCTGACAACATTGAGGAAATAGAACTGGTATTCCCAGTTACAGGTCACTCCTTTCTTTTACCTGACCGTGTATTTGGCAACATAGAAAAGCAAATAAAGAAAACTGAGAACATTTTGAATCCTGATCAATATATTGATATAATATCGCAGCACGGCACTGTTTGCAAAATGGGAACAGACGTAGAGATTTTAGATTGGAAAGAAACAGCTAAAAAAATTCTAAAAAGCACATCGAATCTTCACTTCAAAATAAGTCAATGTAAGAGATTTTTTTTAAAAAGAAGCGGTACAAAAAATGTCTCAATAAGAGGTGAACTAGTATATAAACATAGTACGGGCAGTTACAAGCTGATCACCAAGAAGAATCGTAACTTCCAAGATATATATCCACGTACCCTGCAAAAATATTCAAACGAGGTCAAAAGAGAAAAAGCACGCGATGTCGAGATTCTATTAAAAAAACATTTTGGTGATCAGTGGGAACTCAATGAAGATCTGGCATATTATAAATCATTTTTTAATCGAGACAGAACACAAGAAGCTGGGATAGATAACGAGACAGATGAGCTTTGTGAACCGTGTGATGAAGCACTAGACTTAATTGTTTAATATAGGATAATAATGATGTGTTTTGAATTCTTCAATTATGTTTGAGTAATTTTTCTGAATTGTTCTTCAATTATGCTCAAGAGCATTAACATTGATTGTCATAACAAAGAATGATTTATGTTGATTTGAATAAATTTGCTTTTTAATTTATTTCATCCTGGATGATACCGTTCTTTTTTCTGTGTTGATTATCTACTTCACAGTTCGAGGATTGGTTTATCCAACAATCCCACTCATTGGGGACAAATTTTCCATCTGTATAGTTCACAGGAAAATTTTCAATATTCACTCGTTCACTGTAAACCCAACAATCTCCACGCGTTCAGTGCAAAACCAACAATCTCCATTTCAATAATAGCTATAACTTTATTATTATTCAACATGCGATTATACGAGGGTGGATTGATAAGTTTCCGGCCTGACCAAGAAAAACAACGTTTTTAAGAATTTTTTTTTTTTTATTTCTCAACATAATCTCCTCCAAGGCTGATACATTTCTCATAGCGGTGTTCTAGTCTAGTAATGCCATCTCTATAGACTGATTCGTCAAGCTCCTCAAAATACCCATTTACAGCTTCGATTACTTCTTCATTGTCCGCAAATCTCTTACCGCCAAGCCATTTTTTGAGGTTAGGAAACAGATAATAGTCACTCGGGGCTAGGTCTGGAGAGTAGGGAGGGTGCGACATTAATTCAAACTTCAGATCGTTGATTTTAGCCATCGCAACGATTGACGTGTGCGCCGGTGCGTTATCGTGATGAAACAAGATTTTTTTCTCCGTCAGATGAGGTCGTTTAATTTTCACTTCGTGGCTCAAACGTTGCAATAAGTCTGCGTAGTATTGACCAGTGATAGTTTTACCCTTTTCAAGGTAATCAATGTATATAATACCTCTTGCATCCCAAAAAACAGTAGCCATAACCTTGTTCGCCGAAGAAATTGTTTTTGCCTTCTTTGGAGTTGGTTCCCCTGGTCCAATCCACTGTTTAGACTGTTCTTTGGTTTCAGGGGTGTAGTGGTGGACCCAAGTTTCGTCAACGGTTACGAATCGACGCAAAAATTCGCTTGGATTACGCTTATACAACGCCAAATTGGCGGTAGAAATGTTCTTTCGAATCAATTTTTGGTCGACTGTTAGCAAACGCGGCACCCATCTTGCACAGAGCTTTTCCATATACAAATGTTGTTGCAAAATATTTTGTACACGTTTATATGACATCTTACAGGTCTCAGCTATCTCACGAACTTTTAATCTGCGATCTTTCAGCACTATTTGATGGATTTTTTCGATCATATCTGGAGTTGTGACCTCAATGGGGCGTCCTGAGCGAGGCTCATCAGAGGTGCTCACACGACCCTTTTTAAACTCGGAAACCCACTGCTTAACGGTTGAATATGATGGGGAGGATGTCCCCAGTGTTGAGTCCATCTCTTCTTCAATTTCCTTCGGCGTTAACCCCTTCAAATAAAAGTATTTGATGACAGCACGATTTGATTTCCAGCTTTTCCATTTTTACGAAAAACACAGAGGCGTCTTGGTCAGCGTGCTCTCAAAACTAAACTAACATGGCGATCGGACTGAAACTATAGCTACAAGCTATCTAAGGATGGTACTATAGAACGCCACCTCAAGGTAGGCCTAGTGGCGCCATCTCTTGGTCAGGCCGGAAACTTATCAATCCACCCTCGTAAAACTATGTGAAACACTTCATAGGGTTATACTCTCAATTATCATGCACTTACTAGATGGGTTAAGAATCGTTAACAATATGCAATAGTTTTTTGTTAATACTGAAAAATTTGTAAAAGTGGAGATTGTTGGTTTTGCCGCGACACCCCTCAAATAAGCTATCTTTGAAGTAGGGAGGAAACTCCCTGGTGGGACGAGAAGTACAAGAAGAGTTGTGGAGAAGTAGTTCTAATTGTGCAAAAAAAAGGGTTGGATGAGTAGTGGGAAAGTAGTGGAGGGATATGCGATTTTCTTGGGGATGAAAGTACGTAGGAGGTGAAAGAAAAAGAGAAACAGAAACTAGAGACTCTATACATTGAGCACAGAATCAGAATGATATTCAGTGATTAACATGTGAATTGAGCGATTTTAAGAAAAGATGATTTTCTACGAAAATCAATGCTGCGCACGTAACGGCGTGTAGTGAAGAGGCGTGGTCACATCGACGAACAACGAAGGGGAGAAGACGAAGAGGAACGTTGGCCACGCCTCCATCATCTGCACGCAGGAAGGTAATACAAGTAGTGGAAAAGTCGTGAGAAAGTAGCGGATGAGTTGATGGTGGGTTCTCACGTTTTTTTCTTATTCTAATTTTTCTATGGGTATTCTATGGGGTCCCTGGTGAAAGGCAAGCGTGTCATAAAGAGTAACGGAAGCGTGAGCATGTTTCAGATTACTTTCCTAATACTTCTCATATGCTTCCTATCCACTCTTGGATTACGCTTCCGTGCGTAAAGCCCGGTTTCTATGAAATTGGGGTTTTTTCGGATACGCTTCACACACTTCAAATATACGTTCGAACCACTCTTAATGTTCCACTTGACGCTCGGTATACGCTTAAATCCACGTTCCAAATACTTTCCAACTACGTTCCTGACACTTTCTATTACACGCTTCCCTTTCACCAGGGGTATGTGTTGAAAAAGGTTTTGCGTGCTTTCAATCCATTTAATATTATATAGATGTCTTTTACTATATTATTTGTTCTCTTAATGCTTCAGTAGAATAAGAACATATTGTAACGATTTCAACAACAACAAGTGTTCTTTAGAGTTACTATCACGCCCTCTATGTCAAGTGGTGAATAAGTAAGCCCTTAGCGACAACGCAAGTGCTTCTCGAGCTGTTGAATGTGGCGGTCAAAACTTTTTGTATGTTTCGGTAATAAATTCCACTAATTACGCATAACCAATTTCTCATATTCATTTCGTAAAGATTTAAACACAACAGGTTATAGGCCCAGTTATTGCTGAGAATTGGTTAAGAGAATGGGTAGGAACGATTGTGTTTTAATTCTTGTTTCTTTTATCGAAGCGTCTCTACTCTGAAGCCAAAATGGCGAGTGAATAGACATCTGTGAGACATATCACAAAGTTGGATGGGCAGAATTATCAAGCCTGGAAGTTTCAAGTGACCGTGATTCTAACAGCGAATGCGATTTTGGATGTCGTGGATGGATCCAGACCAACCCTGGCGAAAGGGAAGCGTGTCATAAAGAGTAACGGAAGCGTAAGCATGTTTCAGATTGCTTCCCTAATACTTCTCATATGCTTCCTATCCACTCTCTAACTACGCTTCCGGACGTAAAGCCCGGTTTCTATGAAATTGGGGTTTCTTCGGATACGCTTCACACACTTCAAATATACGTTCGAACCACTCTTAATGTTCCACTTGACGCTCGGTATACGCTTAAATCCACGTTTCAAATACTTCCCAACTACGTTCATGACACTTTCTATTACACGCTTCCCTTTCATCAGGGAAAACCTGAAGATCCAGAGAGTGCACTCGCAAAGGCGTAGGTAAAGGAGAATGCAAGAGCCATGTTTCTTATATCGTCGTCTGTGGATCCCCAGCAAATGCAGAATCTCCTTGTGTGCACGACAGCTAGAGATATGTGGAAAAAAATTGATTTCTATCCATGAACAACGATCCGAATCAAGCAAATTAATGCTAATGCAACGTTTTCATGAGTATCGGATGAATCTGAACGATTCGGTGGTGACACATATCGCTAAAGTTCAGAACCTCGCAGTGCAGTTGATCGATATAGGCGAGAACATCTCAGATGTTGCTGTAATGGCTAAAATTATTGTGGTGCTGCCATCGAAATATAATGCGTTCAAGACTGCGTGGGATAGCATACCCGTTGATCAACAAACAATCGAAAATTTGACAGAACGTCTGATTAAAGAAGAATCAAGAATGACTGTTGACGACGAAGTTGGTGCTTGTGCTGCGATGACAATAAATGGAAGATCAAAATATGATGTGTCCGGTAAACAGAATCAAACTCATGAGCAAAAATTCAGAACGAATGCTGAATGTTTTTATTGTAAGAAAAAAAAATCGTGAAAAATACAACGTAAAAGGAAAATCCAACAGTGGTGAAAAACAATCAGAGTGTGCTTTTGTTGTATCATCGGAAAATAAAATTGATTCGGCGAAAATAACCTATAAAAAGAAATCTATGATCTCTGAGCTTACTCGACAAAAATGGTTAGCTCGAAATCCAGCAGACGTTTGGATAACGGACAGTGGTGCTTCATGCCATGTAACGTATCGACGAGAGTGGTTTACAAATCTGGAGTTAGCGAATGGAGATCACGTGTCTCTTGGTGACAATGAAGAATGTGAGGTTATTGGTCGAGGAACAAGGTTATATTTAAAGATGATGCAACTGGATTTAGGGTAGTCTACTTCTTAAAACATAAATTTGACGTCATTGATCGTTTCCGTGAATACGAAGCCTTAGTTGCAAATAAGTTTCAACGAAGAATTAGAACTCTTAGAACAGATAATGGTGGAGAATATTACAATCGCAAAATGTTATCATTTCTAAAGGATAGAGGAATTGTATTGGAAACTACGGCACCGTACACACCCCAACAAAACGGCCGAGCAGAGAGAGACAACAGAACAATTGTAGAAAGCGCACGCACAATGCTGCAAGCAAAGTCACTGCCAACTTACCTGTGGGCTGAGGTGATCAACACTGCTGTCTAGCTTTTAAATAGAACTCCTACACGAGGCGAGTCAAATAAAACTCCATTCGAGTTGTGGAATGGGCACAAGCCAAATGTGAAACATCTTCGTATCTTCGGATCTGAGTCCTATGCACACATTCCTAAACGATTCCGGAAGAAAATGGATGCAAAGGCTACACCGTCCATACTGGTTGGATATCAGGGAGATTCTCATAATTACCGACTGTTTGACTCGAAGGAAAAAAAATATTTGTGTCACGTGATGTTTCTTTTAATGAAAACGTTTTGACTTCGAAATCAGTGACAAATGATGGTGACAACAAGATTGAGGTAAAAGTCCATGTCGATGCAACCATAGAACCTGTTCTGGAAAATGAAGACGATGATAATGGTGACAATGAAGCTGAGATGTTTGTTGAAGATCAACCTGCAATTGGTATTGAAGAAAGAATACAGCCATTAACTCGAGAGGTAAAAAGAGATCTTCGAGATCGTTCAAAAATCCGGAAACCAGCCAGGTTTGAAGCTGATATAGTTGAGTATGATATTCCAAACAGCTATGAAAAAGCGATTTCTTGTCCTGATGCAAAATATTGGAAAGAGGCCATCAGAGAGGAGCTTGAAGCTCTTGAAACTAATCAGACCTGGACAATTGTACCAAAGCAAAAGAACCAGAAATACATAGACTCTAAATGGGTTTTTAAAGTTTTATGGAACACAAATGGAGGAGTACGCCGATTTAAAGCACGATTCTGTGCAAGAGGTTTTCAGCAAGAAAATGGTATCGATTACTCAGAGACATTCTCTCCAGTAATCAGGTACGATTCGCTTAGAGTGTTCCTAGCAACGGTAGCCAAAGAAGATTTAGAAATGATGCAGTTTGATGTTCGTACAGCCTTCCTGCATGGAGAACTCAAAGAAGAAGTTTACATGGAGCCACCAAAAGGATTAGATGTCGACCCAAGGAGCTTAATGTTGTGTAAACTTAATAAATCTTTATATGGCCTTAAACAGGTGCCACGCAGCTGGAACAAAACCTCCAGTAGTTTTCTCGAAAGATTTAATCTAAAGCCAAGTGAAGCGGATCCGTGTGTATTTAGTGGTGTAATTAAGAATGAGGTAGTTCTTCTCGCGTTATTTGTGGACGATGGTTTAGTGGCATCTAAATGTAAGAAAATTATTCTAGAAATCATTAACTCTTTACAAGACCAATTTGAAATCACAATCGATGACGGAAGTTATTTTGTAGGAGTATAAATTGTTCGCGATCGAATTGAAAAAACAATTTTCATACATCAATACAATTATACTAATCGTATAATAGAAAGATTTAATATGAATACTGCAAAAAAAATTAGTATTCCAGCAGATCCGCATACTGTATTGTCGCCCATCACTGATGTATCAAACATAAGTAACGTGCCTTATAGGGAGGCAGTAGGATCATCAATGTTTCTATCAGTGGTGTATCGACCAGACATATCTTACGCTGTGAGTAGCGTCAGTAGATTTCTCAATGCTCAAAGTGAACTACATTGGCAAGCGCTTAAAAGAATATTTAGATATTTGATAGAAACAAAAAATTATGGTATACAGTATGGAAATAGCGGGAGCGAATCAGGTCTAACAGGGTATTCTGACGCAGATTATGCGAATGATATAGAGACACGGAAATCGACATCCGCCTACGTATTTTTCTTTGCAAACGGACCAGTAACTTGGGCTTTCCAAAAACAAAAAATTGTTACGTTGAGCACTACTGAGTCTGAATACGTAGCTGCTGCTACCGCAACGAGAGAGGCCATGTGGCTTAGAAAATTAATTTTTGAGTTAGGATTTGAGAAAAAATGTCCTACTATAATGAAGATTGTTAATCAGAGTGCCATACGATTGGCAAAGAACCCGGAATATCACAAGCGCACAAAACGTATTGATATTCATTATCATTCCCTGCGTGAAAAAGTTTTCGAGAATCAGATAGAAATACAATATGTTTGTAGCGCAGAACAAATCGCTGATGTATTCACAAAGGCGTTAGCAAAAGGAAGATTTCAGTATTTACGTACACAACTTAGAGTAGTTCCGATTGATTGAGAGCACTGAAACAGCGGGAGTGTTGAAAAAGGTTTTGCGTGCTTTCAATTCATTTAATATTATATAGATGTCTTTGACTATATTATTTGTTCTCTTAATGCTTTAGTAGAATAAGAACATATTGTAACGATTTCAACAACAACAAGTGTTCTTTAGAGTTACTATCACGCCCTCTATGTCAAGTGGTGAATAAATAAGCTCTTAGCGACAACGCCAGTGCTTCTCGAGCTGTTGAATCTGGCGGTCGAAACTTTTTGAATGTTTCGGTAATAAATTCCAATAATTACGCATAACCAATTTCTCATATTCATTTCGTGGAGATTTAAACACAACAGTATGTCTAGAATGTGAGAGGTATTTGGGATATGTTAAATCATGTGACAATATTCATACGAGGATTTCGGATCGATCAGAATGGAGAAAAGTAGTGGAAAAGTATAGAATTAGTTGTTGGGATTTCAACGTTTTTTTCACATTCTAACTGTTCTATGAGTATTCTATGGGGTATATTCATACTGTGAGAGGTATCTTGAATATGTAAGATTATATGACAATATTGATACAAAGATTTCGAATCAATCAGAACAATGTAGATGAGAAAAGTAGTGGAAAGTCGTGAAAAAGGAGCGGACGAGTTGTGGTTGGCACTCTAACGTTGTTTTCTCATCCCAACTTTTGCGTGGGTATTCTATGGGCTGTGTCTATACTATAACAGGTACCTGGGATGTGTGAGGTCATATAACAATATTTATAAGAGGATTTCGGATGAATCAGAACAATTTAGATGACAAATTTAGTGGAAAAGTATAGGATGAGTTGTTGGTGGCGGTCTAACGTTTTTTTGCCTTTCTCACAGTTCTATGAGTATTCTATGGAGTATGTCTATGCTGTGAGAGGTATCTGGGATATGTAAGATCATATGACAACATTTATACAAGGATTTCGGATCAATTACAACGATATAAGTGAGAAAAGTAGTGCAAAGTCGTGAAAAAGTAGCGGACGAGTTGTGGGTGGAATATTGACGTTTTTTCACATTCTCACTTTTCCATGGGTATTCTATGAGCAAACTAGGACAATTATCTGGGGTATGTAAGATGATATGACAACTGTTATACAAGGATTTCGGATCAATAATATCGATATAAATGAGCAAAGTAGTGAAAAGTATAAGATGAGTTGTTGCTGGCATTCTCACTTTTTTTCTCATTCCAACTTTTCTATGGGTTGTATAAATATTGGGATCTGATCTAACATATCCTAGATACCGCTCACAGTATAGACTCACCCCATAGGATACCCATAGAAATGTTAGAATCGTGAAAAAACGTGAGAATGCCACCAACAACTCATCCACTAGTTTTCTACTACTTTCCTCATTTCAATCGTTCTGATCAATCCGAAATCCTTGTGTAAACATTGTCACATGATCTGACATATCTCAAATACCTCTCACAGTATAGATACACCCCATAGGATACCCATAGAAAAGTCAGAATCGAGTAAAAACGGGAGAATCCCACCAGCAACTCATCCACTCGATCCAATCGATTAATTACAACAATTTTTTGTAATAAACAACACATAATAAATGATTTTATTTATTGATTTGCCCAATGCAAAATTCCGTATCACCGATAGGAAATAAGTGATGTTTTACATTTCCAGAGTTTCGATTACACAGCCACACAAGAAAAACTTTTGTTTCTGACCTTGGGATCAGACTATGTGTATTATATGATTTTGGGGTAGCTGCAACTGAATCCGAAGTCTATTTTGCCCCATCACGTCAGGTTTCCAACATGACCTTAAAAAACTGAATCGTCACGGAAAAAATAAATAGTCTGACCCTGGGATTAGACTATGTATTTTATACGTCTTAGGGGTCGCTGAAACTGAATCCGATGAGTGGTCGATTCCATCATATCAAGGTTTTGACATAACCTCAAAAAAACCGCAAAATCACGAAAAGAATAAAATTAACTGTTTGGGCCGGGGGTCAGACTATGTATTTTATATGTTTTCGGGGTTGCTGGAACTGACTTTGATGTCAATGTAACCCCATCATGACAGGTTTCCGATATGACCTTAATGATTTCAACTGTGAAAAACAAACAAACAACCAAGTGCTCCTGCCTGGACATCAGACCACAAATTCTATATGTTGTCGGGGTCGCTGAAACGGAATCTGATATTCCCGAAACTCGATCACGTTAGGTTTTCAACATAACAATCTTCTACACAACAAGCATCCTTTCACATTTTGTCATTTTATCACATAGATCGATCCACATATCCAGAGCAATACCTCAAGATCTAGCTACAAAAACACGGAAACGTTGACGGAAGAAACGGGAGACTGCGCAGAAATCGTATACGAGATCTGCACAGTCTCCCGTTTCTTCCATCAACGTTCCCGTGCTTGTGTAGTAGGGTGGAGTGAAAAACAAAAAAGTCTCCGAATCGAATCGTAATAGTGCGGAAAAGTTGCTACTCTTCAAGACGAACTCAGGGAAAAAAAAATTTTGAAATCGGATAAGATCTTCAACTCGCGCATTTCGTTTCAAGTTTTTGAATTTCATCGAAAATTCAAGGATATTTCAAAATATTCGAGTTCGCTCGATTATTGTCCGATCAAGCTGATTTTTGGTTTGTGGTATTATATTGAGGTTTTTATTGGAGAAAAATATACCCCCTCCCCTCCTTGATGAAGCTTGAAGCGAATCAGAAAGTCCATTTTTCCCTCAAATCGCCCTAAATAACTCTGTCGACACCGTCCCGTTATATCGCAATAATTCCCACTGTATAGAATAATATCATTACTTCAATTGAATCCCCCTTCCGAATAACGGCAAAGGGGGTAGAAAGGAGGGGAGGGCAGAGGCGGCCCAGAGATCTGTCTTGGGGGGGGGGGGGGCGAAAAGTACTCATTTGAACTTTAAAGAAAATAAAGATCGTAGGAATACAAAAACTCCCCATTGCCGGAACATATTTGGTTGGCTTGGGAGGGGTAATTGCCCCTACCGCCCCCCCTTTGAATTCGCCCCTGGGGGAGGGGTTATATCCATGTTTTATTACAGTATGCAATATATGCAGCTCTTCGCCCGTCACACTTGTCACGACTCAGAACTCACCACGAGAAGGTGGCTGCACCGCGAGTTCCACCCACGCCCTACCCAACCAACCAACCAAATGTGGGCATGGACTCTATTTGAAGTCAGATTTTGTTTCGAATTGTGGCATTTCTGCTTGAGAGTTAAGAGTTGCTCGAATGTAGCCATCTCTCCTGTCGTGTCCATATACTTCTTTACTGGCTCTTGTTACCAGTTTTACACACCGTTCTACTGCCTGAGTGTGACAAGGGACTTTTCTCCAGGTCTATTTCTAGTGTTGGTTTCTGTTTCTCCTTGATTAGCATCGAAATTTGCTGTGCGGAAAAAGAAGACAAGAGTGGGGGACAGGTCAGTGTAACCTTAGACCAATTGATGATGTCAAAGTACTCTTGCGCTTCAAAATTAAATTCAGGTACTTTAAAAGTCCTTACAAAAGCTTTTTTTGTCACAGGTTTTTCTTCTGTTTCGAGGACTCGCCATCGTTATCCATTACCATAGACAGCAGAACATTTTCTGGATGGGCGAAGAAGCCGTTTGTCTGAATGACTTTATGTACAATATTCCTTACTTTAGGAGGTAACTTTCGACATCTTTTGATACAATCAAAAATGTGTTTTGGTCCTTCAAGAATAGAAGATTTTGTCTTAATTTGGAACCACAGTGGTGCGTATATGTGTAATATGTATGTCACTATAAGCTGCAGGGTTTCTGACGGGTTTGCAGTGGAATGTATAGCCTAAGAATTCTGTTAGCTGTGGTCAACCAACGAGCATGTGCTATTGGTCCCGGGTCACGGTTGGCTAGATCTGTTGAACAGGATCCTGAATCAATGCTGAGAGCAATCTCGTGTAAATATCTTTGATCTTTATTGAGGATTTTGAAATCAATCTCTGGCAGAACGCAGCTGATCGGCTGAAAATCAACCACAGGCAACGACTCAAATTCTGCAAGTTGTTTGCAGATAGCACCTGTGAATGAATGAGGACCACTTGTTCCCCCATCAAGATCTTCGATGAGATGCCGCAAAGGCAATTCGTTAAAGTGTATGAGGCAGATAACCCATTGTAAGGGTTTTTGTAATTTCATCTCAATATGTTTAATGGCTCCATTTTTCCAGCCAGTATTTGTTGCTGTACCATCGCAACCGATAACTGCAATACCAGATGTATCTATAGCATTGTCTTCGAAGTACCTCACAATGCTGAGGGCTGTATCCTTTCCGGTCTTTGAATCTGGTACTATATGGCAAACATATTTTGAGCCAGGTTCCTCAATAACAGAAATATGTTCTTCTTTTTTCTCTGTTTGATAGCGTTCACCGTTTCTTTCTTCTAAGTACAGTCTAAGTGTGTTATCTGATCTGCCGTCAAAGTACAAACACTTAGGACCCTCTGCTTGTCGCTCAATAAGCTGCGCTTCAACTAAACTAGCTCTGCATTTTTCTTTCTCACGTCTAATCTTGCTTCGATCAATAATCATAGATGAATTTTCATTAGTGACTAATCCCACATCTTTCAGCACGCTTGAAGCTATAGCTGCTGCTGCTCTGTCAGAAACCCCATACCGATCACATATCCCCCCAGTTGCTGGCAATGACAAACGCATTTGTTTTTTTTCAGAAACAAAAGACGTTGAGCGTGGGAACTGAAAGGTTGCATCGTGCTGTTCATTGTCACTTTCTTCAAAATGTTTATTTTCTGTTTCAGGAATAGTGCTAAAAGAAGACGGACCTGCAGCAATTTCTATAGGGGAGTGCTGCAGAAGATTACTACGTTCTTTCCTCTGCATTTGTTTCGTCAATCTTTTGGTTTATGTCAAATCGTTGACTTAAATTTTCCCCTTCCTCAAATACCTTTGTGCATACAGAAACTTGAGTTCTATTACAGGTATTTTTCTGTCTTTAGGGCACCTGCATTGAATGACAACAGGATTGGAGCAAATGCATGCACTAAAAGATTTGTTGCAAATGCACTCAAATGTCATAGGGCATTTACATGTAGAAATATCGAATAAAGTTTCACATGACTCTTGGATAAAGTTCTTGTACTTTTCATGTGTTTTTTCCCTGTTGTAAGATTTTCTGAGAACATAATATTTGTCATGCAGGACTTTTATTTTTTGTATTATTCTGGCATGAGAAACGGCAGGAATGGAAGCTTTGCAATACAATGCTTCCAATTGTGAGGCTACACTGCTAGTCACTAAAGAAAAGTTGACCTTCTTCCCGGAGCACAGTCTATATCTTCCCTGGTGAAAAGCTCTCACGACATCCGCAGATGTTGGGAGGAAGGAAAGCGGCAATGGTCTTGGGGTCCCGAAGAAAGAACACGCCGTGTCTTTACGTGTCAGGGACATTGATAACCGATAATCAAGAATGTGTATGTGGAAATATATGCGATGCACACCAGTGCGTGTGGATTTTTTATAAGACACTCAGTCTGTAATAACGCTGTGACGATACAACAGATAATCAAGAATGTGTAGGTGGAAATATATGCGATGCACACAAGTGCGTGTGAATTTTCTATAAGACACTCAGTCTGCAATAACGCTGCGACGATACAACCGATAATCAAGAATGTGTATGTAGAAATACATGCAATGCACACAAGTGCGTGTGGATGTTCTATAAGACACTCAGTCTGCAATAACGCTGCGACGATACAACTCTACTGTGCTACTGGATAATTAGCAAAGACAAGCAAGGACTGCCAGCCATTGAGTTTATGCCCCATAAGCAATTTCAGTTCATATAATAATTGAAGCGATAAGGATATTCTATAATACATCGGAAATTGTTTCGATGTAACTGTAAGGCGTCGACACCTATTTAGGGTGATTTGAGAGGAAAACGTGCTTTATGACCCCGTGCAGGCTTTCTGTGTTACCCCCTCCCCGTGAAGGGAGGAGGGGGATATGTTTTTTTTCCATTAAAAATCTCAACATAATGCGACAAACCAAAAAATAGCTCGATCGGACAATAATTAAGCAACCTGGAATATTTTGAAATATCCTTGAATTTTCGATGAAATTCAAAAACTTTAAACGAAATGCGCGAGTTGAAGATCTCATCCGATTTCAAAATTTTTTTTTTTCCTGAGTTTGTCTCGAAGAGTAGCAACTTTTCCGCACTATTACGATTCGATTCAGAGACTTTTTTGTCTTCCACTCCACCCTATTGTGTAGCTAGATCTATACCTGTGCCTGCCACCAAGGCACTTCCACATGGTGACGCTGGGCAAAGCAGTAATTCCGTTATCCGGCGAAGTTCCTGGTGAACGGCGTACATGCCGTCATGGCAAGCACAGGTAAGAAGCCTGTTACGATGCAGGGATTCGGAAACCCAGTATCGGCGGCTGGTCGGGGTGGGGAAGCGGGCCCGCAGGCATCGTTATCATGCGACCGTAGCTCTGCATTGGTTGGTGACTTGGTCAATGTAGAGTGTAACGTTACAAGAAAAAAGAAAAAAGCCGTCTTGTTATCTCATAACTGTGATTGTAATCGCAATATATTTTGTCACATTCGTACTAAGTCTGAAATAAGTTCATCGCGGAACATCATTAGTGCTAATGTTCGTGAGACCTATAAGGAAATCTTCGGTTTAGAAATTGATAATGTGGGAGTACAAAACTGGTCCACAAACATCATCTGCAATTCTTGCACGCAAATGTTAAAACGTTGGAAGCGGGATAGATATAAAGAGAATATGAAGTACTCGGCTCCAGCTATATGGACACAGCCTAAAAATGAAGAAGATTGTTTTTTCTGCCGTAATAAGATTGATGATTTCAACAGTAAAAATAAGAACAAAATCAAATACATCACGGTTTCGTCAGTAACTGCCCCAGTAATAGCTGTACGAAACGATGATAAAAGTGGCATGGATAATGTCACAGCAGCTCTTGATGAAGCGATGGGTCTCGATGAAAAATTTATATCTGAGGCTGATAACGAAAGCGGTGACACAGATTTTCCTTTAAATACAAAAAAATCGTCAAGTTCAATATTGATATCCCAGTCTAAGTTGAACGATCTTGTGCGAGATTTGGGATTACCAAAAGATGGTTCTGACAAGTAACACTTCGGAAGTGTGACTCACCGATTGGGATGAAACTTTGCACATCAATAGAACTCAAAAAAATATTGAACACGTGTTTTTTCTTTTTTCCTAAATGTCCCTTCTAGGGGTGTAAACTACCCAATAAGGGGGTAAAAGGCCGCAAAATCAGAGTTGTCACCATTGGGAAAACTGTATGGCAAATTGCTAGAAATTCTTTTCAGTTACATATTTTTATTGCTTCTCGACAAAGTATTGAAAGAGTTTCAACCCCCCAACAGGTGTGGAACACCCCTAAGTGAGGGGGTTGATAGGGTAAAATCCCCAAAATAATCTATAAAATACAAAAACGCGAAATCTATAAAATTTATTCTGCTGAATACATAGATTTTGGTGCGAGAAATAATGAAAAAGATAACCAACCCTTCACAAGGCACAGAACATCCCTAAATTAGGGGTTGAAAGACGAAAAAAAATTAAATAAATCGTAAACATGCAATTTCAGAAAACTTTTTCTTGCTGATTACATAGCTATCGTGGCGGCTAGTGATTGGAAAAAGATTCGACCCCTAGGAGACTTAAAACACCCCTAAATAAGAGATCGATAGAGTAAAATCCGAAAATAATCTATAAAACACAAACATGCGAAACCTATGAAATTTATTCTGCTGGATGCATAGATTTTGATGCGAGAAACAATGAAAAAGATAACCAACCCCTTGCAAGGCACAGAAAATTCCTAAATTAGGGGTTGAAAATGTAGAAAGACGAAAAAAAATTGAATAACTCGTAATTATGCGATTAAAAAAAATTTTTTTTGCTCAATACATAGCTTTCGTTGCGCCATTGATCACAACATTAATTAACACCCTGCGAAGCGCAAATCCCCCTAAATCAAGGGTCTATGCACCGAGAAAAATATTTTGTTGAAATGTGAACCGAAAACTTTAATTATGGCAACCAAATTTTCTATGTTGCAACAAAACGTTTTATATTGGATACAAACTCTTTTTGTTAACACATTTGAAAACAAAATAATTTTGTTGGGAATACAAAACTTTGGTCAAAGGAACAAAAGTCTTTGGTTGTTCACATAACAACAAAAATGTTTAGTTGTTTTAATCAGTTTCCTCGGTGTAGTGCAAAAACACGGAGGAACTCTATAAGATGGAATTATGCAACCAGCAACTTTTTCGTTTAACATTTAACTTTCTGTAAAGTTCACTATGAAAACAAATTGATCAACTCCCCACAAGACACAAGGACTCCTTGATTCAGGGGTTGAAGGTGTAAAAAGCTGGAAAAGAATTTTGTAAGATGCAATTATGTGATTGACAGAAATATTTTTGTTCAAAATATAGCTTTTGATGAGAATAATAATTAGGCGATTATTCATCCTTCTACGAGACGGGAGACGCCTAAATCAAGCATCGACACTGTGAAAAGTGTGTAAATAATAAGTTAAACACTAAGCAACTAAACATTTATCAGTTACATTTTGAACTTGTTATTACATCGTGATTGTATAGCTGCATTCACGTGAAACACAATGGCTACATTCACGTACATGGAGAGAAAAATGACGGACTAATCCCTTGCGAAGTGCCCATGAAATAAAAGCATGCGATGTTGAGAGTTATTTTCTAACGCCGCAATGCGTGACAACGCCACCTTCACGCAATCATTCTAACCAATGCATGGAGGAATTCTATGCGTTGCTTCCAATCCCCCCATGGTTACTGGTTCGAGTGATTCCGTGAAGATGGCGACAGGGATTAGTCCACCATTTTTCTCTCCGTGTAATGACATGTTTCACATGAATAGTGCATTATAGCTGTGAAGTGAGTAATTGTGTTTCCAGTGTGTTTTTCTTTGTTATTTTGATTTTGAGCAAATAATCATTGGATGGTACATTTATAATCGGTTTTTGATTCAACTACAATTTCACAAATTCATTATGCCGATGAATCCTAAAAATATTTTGAATTTACTGCATTACGCTTTCAAAGATCCTGAATACGATATTGAATCTAAAATAACCAATGAAGAACGATGCTTTGCTTCTGATCTGGCAGATTTAATAAAGACTTCTTCCGATTGCCAACTATCAATTGAAAGCCATGATACTCTATGTTACAATGAAGAAAGCGTGATTCCTAAAGCAGTAGTAGTTGATGAAATAGAAGAAGACTTTGATGATTCCATTGAAGGTGATGGAGATAGGTATTTGTTATCAGGAGATACTGTACATTTTGATTACAAACAAAAGACAGTTGATTATTGGCGTTCAGGAAAGTTGAAAAGAAGAAGTCTTAGGTCCGTTCAAAATCGGTTTCCAAAAGTAAAACATCAAAGCATGCTGTATAGATGGGAACAACAAATTGAACAAGGAGGAACGAGATCAGAAAAATTGCGTGAAATTTCAGAATTCGTTTTGAATCAGTTTAATAGTGCTACTGATAAGAGTTTACCAATTCACGACGTAGATATAAAAAGGTGGGCATTAAAAGCCAGGGAAGAAGTGCAGTTATCTTCTCAATTATTTAAGGCTTCGTCAACGTGGGTGCATAATTTTAAAGTGAAGCATGGAATAGTTTCCAGAAAAATTAACAAATTCATCACTACTTCACAGTTGTCAAATGCAGCTGAATTAAATCAGACAGCTTCTAAATTCGTGGAAAAGGTGCGCAAAGAAATAGAAGCGAAAGGAACAGCAAACGTTTATAACTCCGATCAATCTGGGTTCAATTTGGAAGCTCACGCTGGGCGCACATTGGCAGTGAGGGGAACTCTGAAAGTGGAATGTCTTGCTCAATCTTTGAATTCACTGACTCATAGTTACACAATTCAACCAATCATTTCGGCGAATGGTAAACTCCACTCTCCTTTACTGATTATCTTACAAGAAACCAACGGCAAATTTGGACCGATCGTAGAAAGGACCATGTATAGAGCAGAAAATATTTCTGTTCATGCTTCTAAATCTGGAAAAGCAACATCTCAGATTGTTGCTGAATGGTATGAGAATGACTTCTTAGCAGTAGCTGCGAACAATTCTTCACTACTGTTGAATTCTTGGTCTGGGCAGACTGAAAAAGTGTTTGAAAATATAAAAAAGGGAAATAAAGTTGTAAAAGTCAACACTATACCTGCTGGAACGACTGGATTGATTCAGCCGTTAGATGTCTATGGTTTCAGACCGTGGAAGAATTTTATTAAGTGCTTTTCAGATATGGTTCTTTTACACAATTTTGACATAAACTTGCATTTACGAAATAATATTTTGAAGTTACAGTCCTTGACACATAATCAGTTTTCGTCGCCAAGATTTATGAATATGTTTAAATATGCATGGTGGAAAAGTGGTTACCTTGTAGATAAACCAGAAAAATGCCAAACGCCTGTACAGTACTGCTTTCAATGGGCTGATACGATTTGTGAACTATGTGTTGAGTTGGGAGTTGTCAAGTGCGCATGGTGTACCAAAAATCTTTGTATAAAGCATTTTTTTGGAACAAATGAAACAAATTCGCCACATTATTGTAATAATTACGTTGAATAGTAAATTGTATGTTCACGATTTATCTAATTTTTTTCGTTCTCCTACATTTTCACCCCCTAATTTAGGGATTCTGTGCCTTGAACGGGGTTGGTTATCTTCTTCATCATTTGTCGCATCAAAATCTATGCATTCAGCAGAATAAATTTTATAGGTTTCGCATTTTTGTGTTTTATAGATTATGTTTGGCATTTCACCCTATCGATCCCTTATTAAGGGATGTTTTAAGTCTCGTAGGGATCGAATTTCTTTCCCAATAACTAGCCACACCGATAGCTATGTGATCAGCAAGACAAAGTTTCCTGAAATTGCATGTTCACGATTTATTCAATTTTTTTTCGTCTTTCTACATTTTCAACCCCTAATTTAGGAATGTCCTGTGCCTTGCGAGGGGTCGATTATCTTTCTCATTGTTTCTCGCATCAAAATCTGTGTATTCAGCAAAATAAATTTCATAGGTTTCGCATTTTTGTGTTTTATAGATTATTTTTGGCATTTTACCCTATCAATCCCTTATTAAGGGATGTTTTAAGTCTCGTAGGGATCGAATTTCTTTCCCAATAACTAGCCACACCGATAGCTATGTGATCAGCAAGACAAAGTTTCCTGAAATTGCATGTTCACGATTTATTCAATTTTTTTTCGTCTTTCTACATTTTCAACCCCTAATTTAGGAATGTCCTGTGCCTTGCGAGGGGTCGATTATCTTTCTCATTGTTTCTCGCATCAAAATCTGTGTATTCAGCAAAATAAATTTCATAGGTTTCGCATTTTTGTGTTTTATAGATTATTTTTGGCATTTTACCCTATCAATCCCTTATTAAGGGATGTTTTAAGTCTCGTAGGGATCGAATTTCTTTCCCAATAACTAGCCACACCGATAGCTATGTGATCAGCAAGACAAAGTTTCCTGAAATTGCATGTTTACGATTTATTCAATTTTTTTCGTCTTTCTACATTTTCAACCCCTAATTTAGGGATGTTCTGTGCCTTGTGAGGGGTTGGTTATCTTTTTCATCATTTCTCGCACCAAAATATATGTATTCAGCAGAATAAATTTTTGTAGGTTTCGCATTTTTGTATTTTATAGATTATTTTGGGGATTTTACTCTATCAACCCCCTCACTTAGGGGTGTTCCACACCTGTTAGGGGGTTGAAACTCTTTCAATACTTTGTCGAGGAGCAATAAAAATATATAACTGAAAAGAATTTCTAGCAATTTGCCATACAGTTTTCTCAATGGTGAGAACTCCGATTTTGCGGATTTTCACCCCCTTATTGGGTGGTTTACACCCCTAGAAGGGACATTTAGGAAAAAAGAAAAAACACGTGTTCAATATTTTCTTGAGTTCTATTTATGTGCAAAGTTTCATCCCAATCGGTGAGTTACACTTCCGAAGTGTTACTTGTGAGTTCTTAGCCTCATTTTTCAAGGACAACAATCTTTTGGAACCAAAAAGTAAAGTCACTTTTTATAGGAACAGGGAATCCGAATTCCATAAAGACTTTGTGAAAGATAAGGATTCATTGTAGTATTGTGTATGTACTGATGTAGAAGGTCTAATGAATGAGTGAAAAGAGAATTGTTATGATGCAAAAGACTGGAGGCTTTTTATTGATTCTTCCAAGCGAAGTATTGAGGCCGTATTGCTTCATAACACAAATGTGTATGCGCCAATACCTCTAGCTCATTCTACAGTTATGCAAGAAAAATATGAAAATATGGAAATTCTTTTACAGAAAGTGCAATATAATAGTCACAAGTGGCGAATTTGCAGTGATTTAAAAATAATAACCATGTTGCTGGGTCAACGTTCGGGGTTAACAAAATATCCATGCTATTTGTGTTTGTGGGAAAGCAGAGATCGCACATATCATTATATTAAAAAAATGGCCAACTGGAACATCACTTGTTCCAGGCACAAGGAATGTCATCAATAAATCGTTAGTAGATCCATCAAAAATACTGATTCCTCCTCTCCACATCAAACTAGGTCTCATAAAACAATATGTGAAAGCTCTCGATAAAACTGGGGACTGCTTTCAGTACCTTATTAAGGAGTTCCCTAAGCTGTCAGAGGCTAAATTGAAAGGTGTTTTTGATGGACGACAAATCAGGACTCTGTTGAAAGATAGTAATTCCATTGGTACGATGAACGAATTAGAAAATGAGGCTTGGCAAAGCTTTAAGGCAGTTGTTGGAAACTTTCTGGGTCATACAAAAAGTACGGATTACAAAAGAATGGTTCAAAAAATGGTTTCAGACTTCGAAAAACTCGGATGCCTTATGAATTTAAAATTACATTTCTTAGACTCCCACCTTGATAAATTTCCAACAAATCTTGGACATTTCAGCCAAGCACAGGGCGAAAGGTTTCACCAAGATATAAAGGTAATGGAAGATCGTTACCAAGGAAGATGGGACGAAAATATGATGGCGGATTTTTGTTGGGACCTACAAAAAGAGACAAAAAAGAGTGATGGAAAGCGGGAGTGAACTTCATTACATAGATCCTTCGAGCAAAAAAGAACACGGTATGGTTCAAAAGAAGAAGGTGACTAACTTCATACTGCTATGTTGTTTTATCATATTGTTTATTTATGTTCAATTTTATGTTCATATATATCATATATATAATGTGTTATTATATTTTATTTGGTTAAGTATATAGAGTATGACTATAAAACAGCCCTTGTAAGGGCTATACGATGTACAAAATCCGTTCATACAACCTCCTCGTGGTGTACATCGGGTAGCGCTGACGCTGACGGTGACATAAACTAGGTTGACTGTCGATTCTCAAAGTTATGGCAAAACCTTCGTGATATAAATGGATCGCGGTTTTAGATTCATTGATATCGAGGCCATACAGAATACGTCGTCTGATCTCTGGGCAAGAGAACTATGATGTTCTGCAACGGTAACGGTTTTTTGGAGGTTATGTCAACAACTTGATATGATGTAATTGACTTCTCATCAAATTCAGTTTCAGCGTCCCCGAAAACATAAAATACATAGTCTGATCCCTGGCTCAGACAATTATTTTATTTTTTCGTGATTTTGCAGTTTTTTTGAGGTTATGTCAAAATCTCGATATGATGGAATCGACCACTCATCGGATTCAGTTTCAGCGACCCCAAAAACATATAAAAAACAGATGAAAATCCCAAAAACAAAGCATAAAAAAATCTAAAAACACATTCTGAAGGAAAATTTCACTGCATTCAGAATTTCGAGGAGATATTGAAGGATATGCTCCATTTGAAAAAAAAAGATATGAAATCAATATGAGCGACCAAGTACATTGGTTACCCAAAGGATATGTGAAAGATTTTTGGTATATTGTAACTTCAGTTTGTTTAAACTGTATTGAAGGTAATTTATGATTTTCAAAAAAGCATTATTGTATCAGAAAAATGAATAAAACAAGCGTATCGTTCTGCTCGTATATATAGATACCAAAAAGTGAAAAAAAGTAGAATTCCACAAAACAAACAAATGTCTCACAAAAACCCCTAAAAACTCCAACACAGTAAAAAATAACGTCAAATCCCAAAAACCATACAAACGTTTTACAATAACACTTGAAAAAAATCCTTGAGAAAAATACTTCACTCTTTCCGGAAGATTACTTGATATAACAGATATACCATTAGAAAAAAAGATGTGAAAGGCAACCCTGTTTCGGAATTCGCATCAACCAGCAACACTTGGCGTGGCCGATGGTAGAAGTTTTTAGCCTTTATTATATACAAATGAATTTCTATAGTACATTAAACAAGAAATTTAAATGATATAATTTCATAAAATCTTCTTCGGCCACGCCCAGTGTTACTGGTTGATGCGAATTCCGAAACAGGGTTGGCTTTCACATCTTTTTTTCTAATGGTATATTTGTTATATCAAGTAATCTTCCGGAAAGAGTGAAGTATTTTTTTCAAGGATTTTTTTTCAAGCGTTATTGTAAAACGTTCGTATGGTTTTTGGGATTTGACGTTATTTTTTACTGTGTTGGAGTTTTTAGGGGTTTTTGTGAGACATTTGTATGTTTTGTGGAATTCTACTTTTTTTCACTTTTTGGTATCTATATATACGAGCAGAACGATACGCTTGTTTCATTCATTTTTTTGATACAATAATGCTTTTCTGAGAATCATAAATTACCTTCAATACAGTTTGAACAAACTGAAGTTACAATATACCAAAAATCTTTCACATATCCTTTGGGTAACCAATGTACTTGGTCGCTCATATTGATTTCATATCTTTTTTTTTCAGATGGAGCATATCCTTTCATATCCCCTCGAAATTCTGAATGCAGTGAAATTTTCCTTTAGAATGTGTTTTTAGATTTTTTTATTCTTTGTTTTTGGGATTTTTATTTGTTTATTTTTTGGCCTTAGGAGTATTGATGAAAGTTTCATGTACTTGGCGTTTTTTCTTACTTCTTTGGAGTTTTTTTATTGGGATTTCACTTCTTTTTCTGAATGTGTCTTTAAGTGGAATTGAATACTTATATCGAGTTTGATAGCAATCGTGGGAATGGAGGAAATGTCCTCAGATAATTGATTTGATATTAAAACCCACTTAGGTTTCCATCAGTCATTTCATCATTGGACAGCAATAGATTATCGAAATGAAAAATAAAGAATACAGGGAAAAAAAGCGAATTCCTTTAGCATGTGTTTTCAGATTATTGTTTGTTTTTGGTTTTGGAAGTATTGATGAAGTTTCATGTACTTGGCGTCTTTTTTTACTTTTTAGATCTTACAGACAGAGGAAACTTGCGTACAATACATTCAAGGTATCCAACAGAAATGTTTTTGGCAAAATAGAATTTGTACTGTTTAGCATGAAGCTAAAAATAGCTCTGCAGCAAACATTTTTCGGTCACTCTTTTGAATCATTGTGAAAAGTAGCAGATAGCAAAAGTTCCAAAAATTAGATCTCATTGAATTCTTTCGTGACCACAAAACGAACTACTGAAATGTCAGCAGAATAGAGTCCTTGGAGAATTCAAATCGCCTTTTGTCATACTATATACAGTACAATATACAGTCTCCATCCTACTGACATTTCAGTGATTCATTTTGTGGTTCCAGAAGGATTCAATGGGATCTAGTTTTTGGAGCTTTTGCTATCTGGGTAAAGAGATGTCAAATATTTATCATGCAACAAGAAGATATACCTTCAAGATATCAGATTGAAGACACTTTCTAGTACTGTACCAGACATTTTTCAGAATTTTGTGGAATATCCATCAAAATCATTTGAAAAAATTTTTCAAGAATATTTGGTTCGTTATGGTATTATAAAGGTATTCTATATTCTTCAAAACTGTATTCTGATATTCTCAAATATCATGAATTTTATTAAATTGTCATAGAGTATTTTGGGTTGAGAGATTTAGTAACTCTAGGATCCATGAAATGTTCAAAATGTATTCAAAGTCATTCATGATCATTAAAAAGCAATATTGTATCAAATATCCAAACCATTTGATATTCATGATATTTGAGAATTGAATCATTCCAACACCAAGATAAGTAAAGATAAGAATGATGGTTTGTAAGAACGCAAATATAATCCAGCTTAAATGGAACAACTGAAAAGATGGAACTTTGGAAGAAAACATCAGAATGAATACTCACATCCAGTCACATCAGTCAAGTTGACCTGTAGTTGATCTGCAACAATTTCTATAATCAGAATATTGTATCTGCTCAATTTTCATTGAGTTGATCCTAAACAGTCTCTCTAATCATTCGTCAGTTGGTCAGTGGAATGCACCCGATGCAAAGATTTGTGATATATCCACTGCGCTCCTATCTTTTCTGCATTTTCCTTCAACGCTACCTAATGATCATGGTAGGATTTAACGTACAGATGTATGGTACATCTACATCCTTTTTGCTTCTTCTTCATCCACCTGTGATTCTGTTGGAAGAATCTGATAGTGGTATTATTCAATGCAAGGACTTGTATATCCACTGCACTTCTGCCTTTTCTTCATTTTTCTATGACGCTATCCGATGACATTGATTATTGTGGTACATAACATAAAGATGTATGATACATTTACATCCTTTTTGCTTTTTCTTCATCCACCTATGATTCTGTTGGAAGAATCTGATAGTGGTATTATTCAACGCAAGGACTTGTATATCCACTGCACTTCTGCCTTTTCTTCATTTTCCTTCTACGCTACCTGACGATAGTGATCGTGATGGTAAGTAACATACAAATGTATAGTATACCTGCATCCTTTCTACTTTTTCTTGATCCACCTGTAATTTCACTCAAAGAATCTAGGAAAACCATTTTGTACATAGTTCATAATTTTGATTCAGGATGTCATTTTTAAGTATACCTGAAGTGCTCGGTGACTAACCTTATTTTCAAACTTGCTATAACTGAATTTACATTCATTATCTATTCACTATTCTGTTTCATTATTTGTTCACGATTCTGATTGCAGAATAGTGGATTCCATCAGAGATTATGGTATATCCATTATACTTTTGCCTGTAAAGGAAAAAACCAAATAAACTTCAATAATCACCCTTGAGCAGGCTCGGTATGATCTTTTTCATCGATTGCCTATGATCCCAATTAGAGAAATCGACAGTGGAGCCTTCCGAAGTAGCTGGTCATCTGGTTTTGATCAGCTACTTCAGAAGGCTCCAGTAGTTGACTGTCCGTCAGAACTTATGATATATCTCTGACTTTCTGGTATGTGGAGGAATTGCAAATAAACTTGAATCTTTTCCCTTGAGCATGCTCGATATGATCCATTTGATCATTTTCCAACGACTCTAGCAGGAGAACCCGATAGTAGATTGTTTGTAAGGGGGTTATGGTATATCCGATAAGATTTCACCTAAAAAGTAATGCATAAATTTGAATCATGATTCCCGACTAGACCTTGTATGATTTATTTGATCATCAGCCTGTGGTTCTGGTGGTAAGAACCAACAGTAGCAGACTGTTCATTACGGTATTTCTGCTGAGCTGTTGTTCGTAAAGGAATATTGTATTTTATGAATAATACATCATACAGAGCTTACCTGTGTATATAGCAATTTCCTGAATGTAGCAAATAGATTTATTTATACTTTTCTCAAACTTTTTGTGTTTTTTTATACAAATCATCTCTTCATCATTTATTCATTAATCCATTCATGAATTTTTTCAAGTCATATATCAAAGTATATATAATTCCAGGTTATTTGTGTGCGTTCGATTTTTGTTATAATGACCTGTAATACCTGTAATGTAGTATAACCTGCAATTCACAATTCATCCATTTTTCAATTATTCTTTTAATATTATAATAACCAATCAACACATCGCCTCATTGAGAGGTTATTTGTTTATGTTTTGACAATGTATAGACCACACCACACTGAAATGCACGCTATTGGATGTTTGGATTATAATGTCTCTAGCATTGGAAGAACTGCCTCAAGGATTAACAAATCTCCGTGATTGAAGAAACCGATTCTGATGATGATAGAGAAATCTTGATGTTTTGATAGCATGAAAATTTGAAACGTTTGTATCTCGGGATCGCGTGAACGGATCAACTTCGTAGTGTGCTTAATCGAAAGTGTGTATCCGAATCATATAATAGAAATGTAATTATTCTTTCGTGAAATTCAATGTGTGATGAGTTATTGTGGGTTAAAGAGTTTTTGACTATAGAAAATCTTGGTTTTCGAGTAAAGATACACGGTAGCGCACGACTTATGCTTTTTCATTTTTTTTTCTTTCAGGGGTTTCCTGTACTTGGCGTCGAGACGCTACCGCGTCTCTTGATATATAGTCTGATCCCAGGGTCAGACAATTTATTTATTCTTTTCGTGATAATTCAGTTCTTTGAGTTTGTGTCGAAAACTTGACGTGATGGGGCAAAATGGACATCGGATTCAGTTCCAGCGACCCCAAAAACATATGATACACATAGTCTGATCCCAAGGTCAGAAACAAAATGTTTTGTGTGTGGCTGTGTTATCGATGACAGTGAAGCTAGCAGCGGCGAGCTAGCAGCCGAATGGATTAGGTTTCGACTCAGACTGTACACAAATGTATTCCTTCGGCAGAGAAGGAAGGAGATGGATATAGATCGGGGATAGGTGGTGATTCTTATGTTATTTGAGACGAGGAATCGATTGAGATGGATTTCGGACGTGAAAATCGAGGTTTTCACGGGGTTTTCGGGAAATTACATATAAAAATCGTTACGGAGCGAGACATTGAGTGATAATTACGATGTTGGGACGGAGCCTTGATTTTTCTGGATTTTTTAGAATCATCAAACCTGATGGTTTAGAAGGTCCCGAATCCGATGGTATGCATGAAATTTTGGTACGCGGCTCCCCTAATACAGTTTTCGCCCGAAAAGATGACAAGTTTTTGGATTTTTCGATAAATCCACGTGAAAATGATGACACGACCAGACCCTGATTTTCTTAGAATTTTTTTAATCATGCAATCTGATAGTTTGAGATGTCCTGAATCTCATGATACGCATGAAATTTTGGTACGCGGCTTCCTTAACGGAGTTTTAGAACGAAGAAGTTAGCAGGGCTTGAGTTTGATGAATTTATATTCAATCAAATGGCAAGACGGAGCCTTGATTTTTCTGGGTTTTTTTGAATCAACAAACCTGATTGTTTCGGATGTCCCTCACCCGATGGGAGGCATGAAATTCCGGTACGCGGCTTCCTTAATGGAGTTTTAGACCGGAGGAGTTAGCAGGACTTGGGCTTGTCGAATCCATATTGAATTAACAGGCACGACTGAGCCTTGATTTTTTCGGATTTTTTTTAATAATCAAACCTGATAGCTTAGAATGTCCCAAATCCGATGGTATGCATGAAATTTTGGTACGCGGCTCCCTTGATACAGTTTTCGCCCGAAAAGATGACATGATTTTGGATTTTTCGATAAATCCACGTGAAAATGATAACTCGACCGGACCCTGATTTTCTTAGAATTTTTTGAATCATGCACTCTGATAGTTTGAGATGTCCTGAATCTCATGATACGCATGAAATTTCGGTACGCGGCTTCCGTAATAGAGTTCTCGCACGAAGAGATGCACAGATTCTAAGTTCTTGGATAAATCCATGTTGAATATAATGACACGCTCTGGCTTTGATATACCTGGATTTTCCTAAATCATGCAATCCGACAGTCCGAGATTCTACATTTACCGTGTTACGAATGAAATGTCAGTTTTCAAGCGTTTGTGTATCCTTACCACTTCCAAAAATCAGGGATTGTAGTCTTCCAGATCCTATGTTATTCAAATCACAGAATACAGATCCAGTCTGAGGAGATATATAATGTTCGATTGTGAGCTTAGTGTACAATTTCACTTCCTAATGTTTGAAATGATGGCAACACCATTATGCCAGCGAAATTTATGTAGACAACCAATTACTTGTAACTGGCAGTACAATCAGCATATCCTGATGTCCAGAACTTTCTCAAGAGCCCATTTGATCAACCGCGTTCCCTTCATCCATTTCTTTCCGATCCACATGTCACTAAGAGCATCGTTCAAATTACATTCCCGGAATTGCTTTAGTTCAAATCTACAATTCCAAGTGACTGCTCATGAGTTTTATTGGGCAAAGCGGGACCTTTGAGGTCTTCCGCCATATCATTGCCTTTCTGATCAGTATTTCCACCAAGGGAATACTCTTTTCATTTGAATGAGCTGTCTGGTTAATGCCAGTCCGTGATTGGTCAATTCTCTTAGAAAGAGGAATCATGTGGGAACATTGTTCGTGGGATATAATTAATCTACACGGAACGTACAGGTTATTGCAGTTACCGCAACCGGTTCGTTGGTTATGTATGGTTCTATCTAATTACTCAGTTATATGGTTATATTATTATACCAATTCTTATAACCAAACTGTGCTAAACTTGTAGAAGTAAGATTAGATTGAGTCACATGAAACAAATTATACGAGACAAGGGCGGTCGTAGATATATGTATAGGAATTGAACGTTTGGCGGATAATACACCGGGTTGGAGGATTTCATCAAACCAGTCATAAGGCTTTATGATACTTTCAACTTTTACTTTTTACTTTTACTTTCACTTTTACTTTTGTTAATTACTCCATGATGATGATGAACAAACAATTATGTGCACGGAAAACAATGTTTAGCTGTATCAGCTAGATTTTAGCTACTGTAGCAAAATATTCAGCTATAATAGCTAGAATTCAGCTGATACAGCTGAACATTATTTTCCGTGTGGGAGCAGCGACGAGCTAGCAGCTGATTGATGTCATTTGATAGAATCACTTCATCCAATATTCTAATAGCCAAACTGTATAGTTGGTAAGCACTGAGAAAATTTCTGATATCAAAAACGTTAAAATAAATTTCAATCAAAAAGTTAGATCAATCGGCTGCTAGCTCGTCGCTGCTAGCTTCACTCTCATAGATGGCGCTGCCTAAAAGTTGGAACTCTCATTCTATCTTTAATTTGAACTAACCACACTTCTCCGTAGCCTCTGCTCGCTCCAGTAGTATATGCTCTAAGGCGCGTCCTCTCAAATTGATTGAAGCGATTGAAGCGCCACAGTGCTAGTTGACTTATCACTAATCAAAATTTGGTTCGTGGTCATCCTATAGAGTTGAAGCCCCCTGGTATTTCCGTACTTTATGGTCAATGTTTGATTCACTTATTGTTTTCAATCAGTTTCGACGATGAGGTGATTCTGATACGAGAATAATCTTGAAATAATGTAAACACAATATGTGAGCGGTGTCTCTTCCTAAAAGTGTAATATAATCAACACCCTTAACCTTATTTTTGTTATAGTGTATTAGTATAAGGTTTAACCTCGATAGAGTTAATGGTAGCGTATATTCGAAAACCATCGTATGTACACTTCAAGAAGTTCATTATGTTCCGTTGCACATTTGTTATGCCCCATTATTGGCATTCAACATCTTTTTTGTAGACAATGATAATTACTTGTGAAGAAATAGCAGCAAGCTTGATCGCAATGTATCCCAGCCAGCATCCGGAAGCTGCCCTACAATTTATTAAAGAACCTTATCACAAAACTCATGGTGTTTGGAAAACGTTATGTGAACATATTTTGAAAGGTTACGCTGAACCAACCATTTTGAATCACATACCTAGGTGTTACGCTACTCTCTCCTGAAATATTGTTAATATTCAGAGCATTCTTGTCAAATCCGTTCATGTAACAAAAGAAAAACCTACAGAATTGCACAATGATCTACCTCCAGATGTAGCAAATCTTTCACTATCATCTATTCAGAATGAGAGTTCCGAATTAACACTACCTATTGAAAATAATAACAATTCTGATTTGAGTGTGGAATCAATGGTCCTTCTTGATAATGATGATGGTGCTGATGATGGCAATGATGATAATGATGAGGATGCTGATTATGGCAATGATGATAATGATGATGATGCTGATGATGGCGATGATGTAACAAATGAAAAACCTACAAAATTGCACAATGATCCACCTCAAGATGTAGCAAATCTTTTACTATCATCCATTCAGAATGAAAGTTTCGAATTAACACTACCCACTGAAAATAATAACAATTCTGATTTGAGTGTGCAATCAATGGTCCTTCTTGATAATGATGATGGTGCTGATGATGACGATGATGATGATGATGGTGATAATGAAATTGTTGGTGGGGAGTACACTGGGAATTCACTTCCAAATTTGAGTAAAGTGCATTGTGCTGATATACCAATGTCTATTCCCCAATCAGATGTTCCAAAAATGATGAAAAAGTCTAAGGTTCCTGAAGACTTGACTATTTATAATGTTTAGACATCAAAAATTATTTCAGAAAAACACACAAGTGAGATTGACCGCTATCAGTCCATTCTTAGCATAGAACCAGAATTGGACGATCACTGTTCAACGTCCTCTCACAATTCATTAGAAAATTCATCATCATCGTCATCTTCCTCGACATCCTCCTCTTCATTGCCAAACGATCTGCATGTAGGGGAAAAGAAAATTGCCTCGATTCAAAATATTAGAAGAAAAAATGCTACTGGAGTACAGAAAGCAGATTACACTGATTTCATAAGAGGGAATAAAACTGTTCACAGGAATGATTTCAAATTAGATGGAAAATTGTTTATTCCTTCAAGTTTTTGGGAGAAATATTGGATGCATAGTGACGCAGATGCTCACTTACGTAAAGGATGGTAGGACGAGTTTAATGAATATTTCAGTGCGAAATATCCGATTTGCGTTCTATCATTCTCTTGGTATAAATTTTACACGACAAAATACAAAGGAAACGATACATTGATATCCACGCAAAATGTAAGAACTCTCAATGTGCGGTATTCAAATTCATTTCCATCAGCCCAGTAACAAAAACCTCTCCGATCATATCCATTTTGGTATTTATGAATCAAGATTTGAAACACGATCCGCAGGAATCCCACCGTAGATTTATTAAAGGCCAAAGACGCATTAGGATGAGACAAGAGGCCAGAGGTATTGCTCCAAGCATTTATGCTAGTGATAAGCTCTCTGAGGTTGCACATTCGAAACCCGAACAATTGGCTTGGGGGAATTTTAATGATACTCCTAGTGACATATTGGTTGGAAAAATAATGAGTGAAGGGAACACAGTTGGTGAAAATTTAGATAAAAAAAACATTATTAAAGCTCTCCTTCAATTATCTAACCAATACGAAAGGAGTGGCCAGGGAAGATATGTCCAGGATTCATACAGAAAATCTGTATAAAACCTCTGGGAATTATTTTGTATACCGAGCGCACAATAAAGTACTTGACACCTCTTGAGCCTGGATCTGTATTCTGTAATTTGGATAGCACAGGAGCTGTAATATCACAATCAACTTCTTTAACAACTGACGAAAATTTAACACACAGTGCTGACAATCATAGAAGCAAACCAATTTATTATTATGCTTTAATTCTTCCAGGGAGCACTCAGTACGGACCCCTTCCAGTGGCAGAATTTATATCTGACGCCCATCATATACCAGCAATTTCATCATTCTTGATGCAATTTAATTACGTTCTTGGGAATATTACACGCAGACAAGTCATCAACAAAATAGAAGTAGATTTTAGTTTGGCTTTGATCCAATCCGCTTTAATAGCCTTTAATTCAATGAATGTATCAGGGTATTTGAGAATTTGTCATGAAGCTATAATGTGTAACGACATTACAACTCTAACGAATAAATTAACTGTTGTTCACGTATGCTCCACTCATTTACTTCGTACAGTTTTACGGAAATTGAAAACCATTACAAATGATAAAGACATCCGAAGTATTGCGGGAGGAGCCATAGGAAAACTGATCCATTGCCAGGATATGGAAGAAGCTTCGATGGTCATGTATGATATTTTAATTGTTCTCGCGATCCATGATAAAACGGAAGAATTCGAACGGTCTGTTAACAGATTGGAATGCACAGTATCAACTGTTGGTGGAAATAACGAAGATGGAGAGGAACTAGAAGCAACACATGTGAGTAATGACGATGGCGCTCATGATGATGACGGTGATGATGAGATAAATGAATCAGCCAATCTTGAAAATGACATTAGGAATATTGATAAGCAGGCTTCAAATTCAACACGACACAATTCACCATTTTTCCAATTTTTTGCGAGCATTTATATGACGTTATTGTCTAAGATTATATGGTTTTATAATGAAGATGAAGAGGTTCAATCACAACATACTCTTGTCGCAGGAAGAACAAATTCCATTCTAAATCGACAAGAAACACAAACTCCAATGGATGGGATCAATGGAAAACAGTTATATGAGGAAAAACTGCAGTCTATTGGAAAAACTTTTGTGTCCACCCACAACCCCAAGAGGGAAAAATTAGCCATTTTAAATATTCAGAATCCGTATCATTGCCAGGAATTTATTGATTATCTGCTCGAATACATTTTACCATATTTTCCATTGTGGTCGGCTGTAGTAATAAAACATTTCAACTTGCTCAGAGACAGCAATGCTAGTGTGGAAAATTATTTCAAAATTCTGAAAACAGACATTTTACGTGGGAGGAAACACCTTCCATTATTGCAGTTCATCAACGCCACGGAACCTGTTATGGATGGCCGTTTACAAAAACGCTTGTTCAATTTGAGAACAATTAGGCAAAGAGTGGAGGCCCAGAGGAGACCTCATTCGCCAGAACTCGCTCGAGAAGTTTGGGTTGATTCAAAAAAACAAAACCAGACATCCACCAATAGATTTTTCAAATCGGCGAAGCGTGTGGGAATCAATAATATAGCACAAGAATTCAGTAACAATAATATGATTCCAGTAAGCGAAGAAACAAAACACCTCTCAAAGCGTGATGAACAAATTGATACTTCAGATTGTTCCGATTCTTCAGTCATTTGTAATGAAGTTAGCAAGCCTTGGTATAACATTGTAGAATATCCAGAAAATTGGGAAAATCAGTCTTTCAGTATTTGCGACATTCTAATTGATCGAACAACCCTACATACACTTCTTCCAAACCGAGAAATAGAAGGTAACGTTGTGGATGCATATGCATGTATCGCAGGATTCACAAACCGTGAACATAACATCCTGGCTTTTGATACCAAATTTTCTGTTTGGCTTCTAAGTTCAAAGAGAGTGTCCGTCGGTTCTTTCAAGTGGGCATGTGGAATGAGAGCATGGAATTATAAAGTATGGCTTTTTGATTGGAATTTGATTGGTATCGGAGGAGATTTCAAATTTTCATCCGCCATATTGGATCCGCCATTTTGAATTTTGACAAATGGACCTCGGATTCGTGATCAGCGACCTCAAAAACCCCTATGTACCAAGTTTGAAATGAATGGCATGATATCTTATATTTTGGCCAGCTTTTGAGGCCGAATACTCCACTGTGAAGCGTATCGTTCTGCGCGTATATATAGATACCAAAAAGTGAAAAAAAGTAGAATTCCACAAAACATACAAATGTCTCACAAAAACCCCTAAAAACTCCAACACAGTAAAAAATAACGTCAAATCCCAAAAACCATACAAACGTTTTACAATAACGCTTGAAAAAAAATCCTTGAAAAAAATACTTCACTCTTTCCGTAAGATAACTTGATATAACAAATATACCAATAAAAAAAAAGATGTGAAAGGCAACCCTGTTTCGGAATTCGCACCAACCAGTCACACTTGGCGTGGCCGAAGAAGATTTTATGAAATTATATCATTTAAATTTCTTGTTTAATGTTCTATAGAAATTCATTTGTATATAATAAAGGCTAAAAACTTCTACCATTGGCCACGCCAAGTGTTACTGGTTGATGCGAATTCCGAAACAGGGTTGCCTTTCACATCTTTTTTTCTAATGATATATTTGTTATATCAAGTGATCTTACGGAAAGAGTGAAGTATTTTTTTCAAGGATTTTTTTTCAAGCGTTATTGTAAAACGTTCGTATGGTTTTTGGGATTTGACGTTATTTTTTACTGTGTTGGAGTTTTTAGGGGTTTTTGTGAGACATTTGTATGTTTTGTGGAATTCTACTTTTTTTCACTTCTTGGTATTTATATATACGAGCAGAACGATACGCTTGTTCTATTTATTTTTTTGATACAATAATACTTCTTTGAAAATCATAAATTACCTTCAATACAGTTTGAACAAACTGAAGTTACAATATACCAAAAATCTTTCACATATCCTTTGGGTAACCAATGTACTTGGTCGCTCATATTGATTTCATATCTTTTTCTTTCAAATGGAGCATATCCTTTTATATCCCCTCGAAATTCTGAATGCAGTGAAATTTTCCTTTGCAATGTGTTTTTAGATTTTTTTATTCTTTGTTTTTGGGATTTTCATGTACTTGGCGTTATTTTTTTACTTTTTTGGAGTTTTTTTTTAGGGGATTTCACTTCTTTTTCTGAATATGCTTCCAACTGAACCCAAATAAAAATGAAATACCCCTGTCGAGTTTATGGCAATCGTAGGAATGAAGGAAATGTCCTCAGATAACTTATGTGATATAAAAATCCACTTGGATTCCCATCAGTCATCTCATCATTGGACGGCAATAGATTATCGAAATGAAGAATGAAGAAAAGAAGGGCAGAAAAGCGGATTCCCATGAACAAATATACGTGTGAAGAATTCCGAAAACTGAATTTTCCTTGACTGATAAGTTGGCGCTCAAAGGAGCTCACGCCGCTCAAAACAGCCCACGATATTGTGCTGAACATGTCTTGTGCGGAAATTTCCAGTGTTTTCAAGAAATCATTGTAAGAAAATCGAAACAACATAGATCTTACAGACAGAGGAAACTTGCGTACAATATATTCAAGGTATCCGACAGAAATTTTTTTTGCAAGATAAAATTTGTACTGCTTAGCATGAAGCTGAAAATAGCTTTCCAGCAAACATTTTTCGGTCACTCTTTTGAATCATTGTGAAAAGTAGCAGATAGCAAAAGTTCCAAAAATTAGATCTCATTGAATTCTTTCGTGACCACAAAACGAACTACTGAAATGTCAGCAGAATAGAGTCCTTGGAGAATTCAAATCGCCTTTTGTCATACTGTATATTGTACTGTATATAGTATGACAAAAGGCGATTTGAATTCTCCAAGAACTCCATCCTACTGACATTTCAGTGATTCGTTTTGTGGTTCCAGAAGGATTCAATGGGATCTAGTTTTTAGAACTTTTGCTATCTGGGTAAAGAGATGTCAAATATTTATCATGCAACAAGAAGATATACCTTCAAGATATCAGATTGAAGACACTTTCTAGTACTGTACCAGACATTTTTCAGAATTTTGTGGGATATCCATCGAAATCATTCGAAAAAATTTTTCAAGAATATTTGGTTCGTTATGGTATTATAAAGGTATTCTATATTCTTCAAAACTGTACAATATCACAGTAATTGAATTCTAATTTTATGATGAAGCGAAAGTATTGCTTTTCAAAGAAATATATATACGAGTCTTTAGCATTGCGTGGCCAATGTCGCTCTTCAACTTGCAGATCATGAATAAATATCCACTTTGTACCTTCACTTCGTAACATGCATGTGAAATTATCTTCAGAAATATTTTTACCCTGATGAAAAACAACAGCTCTAACTTTATGAAAGTGTTGTGCAATTATAATTTTTGAAGTTGGTACTGCTTCAATGTTTATATTTTCTACCTTTGTTGCTTCAACATTATTGTGATTAAACATCATCAATTGCACAATTACATATTGTTCTGACGCTGTTATAAATGATTTTTTAGTTTTATGCAAGTTATTACAATTGTCACAAGAATCTTCGAAAATTTTCGATGTTGAAAAATTGAACTTGAATATTTCTTGAAACTCAAATGATTTTTGTGAAATTGGAGGTAGCCCAAGACGTGTAACACAATTTGTACCAACAATATTTTCGGTATATACACATTTCGTACATTCCGTTAAGGTAGTTATTTGGTGCTTCACTAAATTTTTAATAGCCATTGAATTCTCGCAAATAGAAACGATGAATTCTTCTGCATCTTGTGAGTGATTATGCAAGTATTGTGGACCTGCAAGCTGTTTTAAAGCTATGATATCCAGGTTTCTTTGCGAATTGTAGTTCTGAATTGAAATATTTATGTCATTGGGGTCAGATGAAAGTAATTGTTTTGTCTTAGAAGCACAGTACAATATACACTGCATTACTGCATTCAAATAAGAAGAAACACCGTCAACAATAGGAAGACCCATTACGTTTAACGCGTGAATTTCTGTTGATTTTTCATCAATATTTTGGCCCCTGGATTATATATTATCCAATATCCTTATTCCTGAGTACCCAGGTGAAAAAGTTTTTTCAGTGAGTAAATTCTTTGAGTAAAATTACAGGTGGATCAAGAAAAAGTAGAAAGGATGCAGGTATACTATACATCTGTATGTTACTTACCACCACGATCAATATCATCAGGTAGCGTAGAAGGAAAATGAAGAAAAGGCAAGAGTGCAGTGGATATACCACAGGTCCTTGCGTTAGGTACACTATTATCAGATTCTTCCGAAAGAATCACAGGTAGATGAAGAAAAAACAAGAAGGATGCATGTCACCATACATCTTTATGTTACGTACCACAATGATCAATGTCATTAGGCAGCGTCATAAGAAAATGAAGAAGAGGCAGAAGTGCAGTAGATATACAAGTCCTTGCATTGAATAATACCGCTATCAGATTCTTCCAACAGAATCATAGGTGGATGAAGAAAAAGCAAAAAGGATGTAGATGTACCATACATCTGTACGTTAAATCCTACCATGATCATTAGGTAGCGTTGAAGGAAAATGCAGAAAAGATAGGAGCGCAGTGGATATATCACAAATCTTTGCATCGGGTGCATTACTGACCAACTGACGAATGATTAGAGAGACTGTTTAGGATCAACTCAATGAAAATTGAGCAGATACAATATTCTGATTATAGAAATTGTTGCAGAACAACTACAGGTCAACTTGACTGATGTGACTGGATGTGACAATTCATTCTGAATGTTTTCTTCCAAAGTTCCATCTTTTCAGTTGTTCCATTCAAGCTGGATTATATTTGTGTTCTTACAAACCATCATTTTTATCTTTACTTATCTTGGTTTTGGAATGATTCAATTCTCAAATATCATGAATAATAAATGGTTTGGATATTTGATACAATATTGCTTTTTGATGATCATGAATCACTTTGAATACATTTTGAACATTTCATGGATCCTAGAGTTACTAAATCTCTCAACCCAAAATACTCTATGACAATTTAATAAAATTCATGATATTTGAGAATTGAATCATTCCAAAACCAAGATAAGTAAAGATAAAAATGATGGTTTGTAAGAACACAAATATGATCCAGCTTGAATGGAACAACTGAAAAGATGGAACTTTGGAAGAAAACATTCAGAATGAATTGTCACATCCAGTCACATCAGTCAAGTTGACCTGTAGTTGTTCTGCAACAATTTCTATAATCAGAATATTGTATCTGCTCAATTTTCATTGAGTTGATCCTAAACAGTCTCTCTAATCATTCGTCAGTTGGTCAGTGGAATGCACCCGATGCAAAGATTTGTGATATATCCACTGCGCTCCTATCTTCTCTGCATTTTCCTTCAACGCTACCTAATGATCATGGTAGGATTTAACGTACAGATGTATGGTACATCTACATCCTTTTTGCTTTTTCTTCATCCACCTGTAATTTCACTCAAAGAATCTAGGAAAACCATTTTGTACATAGTTCATAATTTTGATTCAGGATGTCATATTTTAGTATACCTGAAGTGCTCGGTGACTAACCTTATTTTCGAATGTTTTTCAAACTTGCTATAACTGAATTTACATTCATTATCTATTCACTATTCTGTTCCATTATTTGTTCACGATTCTGATTGCAGAATAGTGGATTCCATCAGAGATTATGGTATATCCATTATACTTTTGCCTGTAAAAAAAATAGCAGATAAACTTCAATAATCACCCTTGAGCAGGCTCGGTATGATCTTTTTCATCGATTGTCTATGATCCTAATTAGAGAAATCGACAGTGGAGCCTTCCGAAGTAGCTGGTCATCTGGTTTTGATCAGCTACTTCGGAAGGCTCCAGTAGTTGACTGTCCGTCAGAACTTATGATATATCTCTGACTTTCTGGTATGTGGAGGAATTGCAAATGAACTTGAATCTTTTCCCTTGAGCATGCTCGATATGATCCATTTGATCATTTTCCAACGACTCTAGCAGGAGAACCTGATAGTAGATTGTTTGTAAGGGGGTTATGGTATATCCGATAAGATTTCACCTAAAATGTAATGCATAAATTTGAATCATTATTTTCGACTAGACCTTGTATGATTTATTTGATCATCAGCCTGTGGTTCAGGTGGTAAGAACCAACAGTAGCAGACTGTTCATTACGGTATTTCTGCTGAGCTGTTGTCTGTAAAGGAATATTGTATTTTATGAATAATCCATCATACAGAGCTTACCTGTGTATATAGCAATTTCCTGAATGTAGCAAATAGATTTATTTATACTTTTCTCAAACTTTTTGTGTTTTTTTTTTTACAAATAATCTCTTCATCATTTATTCATTAATCCATTCATGAATTTTTTCAAGTCATATATAAAAGCATATATAATTCCAGGTTATTTGTGTGCGTTCGATTGTTGTTATAATGACCTGTAATACCTGTAATGTAGTATGACCTGCAATTCACAATTCATCCATTTTTCAATTATTCTTTTAATATTATAATAACCTATCAACACATCGCCTCATTGACAGGTTATTTGTTTATGTTTTGACAATGTGTAGACCACACTACACTGAAATGCACGCTATTGGCTGTTTGGATTATAATGTCTCTAGCATTGGAAGAACTGCCTTAAGGATTAACAGATCTCCGTGATTGAAGAAACCGATTCTGATGATGATAGAGAAATCTTGATGTTTTGATCGCATGAAAATTTGAAACGTTTGTATCTTGGGATCGCGTGAACGGATCAACTTCGTAGTGTGCTTAATCGAAAGTGTGTATTCGAATTATATGATAGAAGTGTAATTATTTTTTCGTGAAATTCAATGTGTGATGAATTATTGTGGATTGAAGATTTTTTGACTATAGAAAATCTTGGTTTTCGAGTAAAGATACACGGTAGCGCACGACTCATGCTTTTTCATTTTTTTTTCTTTCAGGGTTTTCCTGTACTTGGCGTCGAGACGCTACCGCGTCTCTTGATGATCAATTTTTGGTCAATTCTATAAACCACGAGATAGATCAATGATTGTCTTGTTGTATGTCCGCGTTAGCGACCAACAATTGGTCCTTCCAGAATTATCAACTTTTTATCAATCGTTCCACCTCCCCGTGGGATGATTGCGGGTCTTCCAGGGGGATATTCTTGATACCTGTCCTTGATATCCTTTTTATCCATCCTTGGTAGTATCTGCTTCCAGTTAGAACAAAACCGGTAGACACTGTTATAGTTCGAGTATACATGCCCACATCTGCATACTCAGAGGAAGATATCGAAAAAATGTACGATGAAATAGAAGAAATGATAGAATATGTGAAGGGGGAAGAAAATTTAATGATCATAGGCGACTGGAATGCGGTAGTAGGGCGAGGAAAAGAGGGCAACATAATAGGAGATTTGGCGTTAGGAATAAGAAATGAAAGAGGACAACGTTTAATCAAACTCTGTGAAAGCCATAAAATGGTTATTACCAACACATTATTCAAAAATCATCCAAGAAGAATCTATACTTGGAAAATGCCAGGAGATACAGCAAGATACCAAATTGATTACATATTGGTGAAACAATGATTTAGAAATCAAGTGAAAAGCTGTAAAGCTTATCCAGGCGCGGATATAAATAGTGATCACAATATGTTGCTCATGAAATGTTCTCTGAAGTTCAAAGCTCTGAAGAAGAAAAGGAAAATGCAAAAAAGATGGAATTTGAAGAATCTCAAACAAGAACAAACACAGGAGGCATACAAAGTGATGTTGGACGAAAAATTGGAGGATCGACAAGAGAAGGACTTGGAAATAGAGAGTAGATGGACAAATATGAAGGGGAACATAGAGCAATGTGCAGATGAATCTTTGAAGAACGATGAGATAGATCCTAAGAAACCATGAATAACAGAAGAAGTTCTCGATTGATTTAATGAGAGGAGGAAATGCAAGAATAAGAAAAGTGAACAAGACCAGCAGACGTACAAGGCACTGAGGAATAAAATAATCAAAGAATCAAGGAAAGCAAAAGAACAATGGTTGGAGGGAAAATGTCAAGATATAGAAGTAAGATTACATTCAGGGAAAATTGATGAAGGATATAGGATGGTTGAGGGACTTTTTGGACAAATGAAATCTAGAAGCAGTAAGATTAAAAATTCTCTAGGGAGACAATTGATAGGAACGGAGGAAAAGATAGAACAATGGATTAATCATTTGGAAGATCTGTATAAAGGGAGCGATAATATAGGATTTTTAGAGAGGGAGGAAGATATCGATGAAGAAAAATGGGGAGATTCAATTTTGAGATCAGAATTCGACAGGGCTTTAGAAGAATCGAGAAATGATAAAGCGTCAGGAATAGATGGCATAAGTGCGGACCTTATCAAAGCCTCCAGTCAGAGAACTCGTGACGTACTGTTTGATTTGGTCAGAGATATGTACGAAATAGGCGAAGTACCGGAAGATTTCCAGAAGAATGAAATCGTCGCCATTCCAAAAAAAAAAACAAGGAGCAGACAAATGCGAGAACTACAGAACAATTAGTTTAACTTCACATGCCTCGAAAATACTGACAAAAATCATATACAGGAGAATAGCGAATAAAATAGAGAGTAGATTGGCAGAAGATCAGTTCGGTTTCAGGAAAAATAGGGGAACGCGGGAAGCAATATTAGCACTGGGAACAGTAGTACAGGAGAATCTAGAGTTGAAAAAGTCTGTGTACAGGTTGGTTGAAAAGTTCCTGCGCTCACCAAGAGATAGCACTGCTAGCTCAAAACTTTTTTTTTCTCAAATTGGTATACGAGGGTGGATTGATAAGTTTCCGGCCTGACCAAGAGATGGCGCCACTAGGCCTACCTTGAGGTGGCGTTCTATAGTACCATCCTTAGATAGCTTGTAGCTATAGTTTCAGTCCGATCGCCATGTTAGTTTAGTTTTGAGAGCACGCTGACCAAGACGCCTCTGTGTTTTTCGTAAAAATGGAAAAGCTGGGAATCAAATCGTGCTGTCATCAAATACTTTTATTTGAAGGGGTTAACGCCGAAGGAAATTAAAGAAGAGATGGACTCAACACTGGGGACATCCTCCCCATCATATTCAACCGTTAAGCAGTGGGTTTCCGAGTTTAAAAAGGGTCGTGTGAGCACCTCTGATGAGCCTCGCTCAGGACATCCCATTGAGGTCACAACTCCAGATATGATCGAAAAAATCCATCAAATAGTGCTGAAAGATCGCAGATTAAAAGTTCGTGAGATAGCTGAGACCTGTAAGATGTCATATGAACGTGTACAAAATATTTTGCACCAACATTTGTATACGGAAAAGCTCTGTGCAAGATGGGTGCCGCGTTTGCTAACAGTCGACCAAAAATTGATTCGAAAGAACATTTCTACCGTCAATTCGCAATTGCAAAAGCATTCGATAATGTTGTTTGGGAGAAGATGTTTACGATTTTGAAAAAGGTAGGAATCAATTTCAGGGATAGGAGAATAATATATGAATTATATAAGAATCAAACCGCAATAATAGAAATAGAAGGTCAGAAAGGAGAACCACAAATTAGAAGAGGGGTGAGACAAGGATGCTCACTATCGCCATTGATTTTCAATTCGTATATAAAAGAAGCAAGTGCCATTGAAATTACAGATTCAAGGTGAAAATGTAAGCATGTTGAGATTTGCGGATGACATAGTTATATTAGCTACGAGTGGTGCTGAGTTAGAAAATACTCTCAGAACTATGAAAAAAATATTACTAGACAAATATTGGATGAATATAAATAACGACAAAACAACATTCATGATTTGTACAACAGCGAAAACATCAAGAAGAACGAAAATCAAAATAGATGCAGAGACAATTCAGCAAGTCAAGGAATTCAAATATCTAGGAAGCATAATTACAGAAAACGGTAAGAGCGAGAGAGATATAAAAGCAAGAATAGCACAAGGGAAACAGGCTTTCCACCAAAAGTAACAGTTACTATGTTCGAAGAATATTAGCTTAGCAGTATGGAAGAAATTCTTGAAGAGTTACGTTTGGAGCACGGCATTGTATGGTTGCGAAACTTGGACAATTGGAAAAACGGACCAACGAAGACTTGAAGCTTTTGAAATGTGGTGTTATAGAAAGATGCTTGGAATGAAGTGGATAGAGAAAGTAAGAAATGAAGAAGTACTTGAGAAGGTAAATGAAAAAAGAAGTCTCTTGAGACAGGTCGTGAAAAGGAGAAGTAATCTGATAGGACACACATTAAGGCATGATAGCCTATTGAAAACAATATTGGAAGGAAAAATGAATGATAAAACTCGAAGAGGTAGACCTAGATTAAGTTATATGAAGCAAATTATACAAGATAAGGGCTGTCGTAGATATGCAGAAGTTAAGCGGTTAGCGGATAATAGACAGGGTTGGAGGATTTCATTAAACCAGTCATAAGACTGAATACTTCATAATGATGATGATGATGAAATCAATCGTTATCCAATGAATGGACATGCGCATAGAGATCCTACATAATTCCCAAATAATTGATCAATTATTAGCGAATGTCATTGGAATCAATCAAATTGACCAATGATTGGAACCAATCCATGGTTGGCTGGGTAGCTGTACATTTTTGTTCCTCCACTGCAGTGAACTGTATACATACTGGAATGAGCACTCCCCAGATATTCAATAGAAATTCTTCGTCAGAGAGAGAAAAAGCAGTGAATGTACAAAAGACATCCCCTGACCCTGCCACTTACTACCTTTGCTACAAAAATTGTGGAAATCATCCATGTTTTTAGCTAAGGTAGTAAGGGGCAGGGTAAGGCGATGACTGTCGTACATTCACTGCGTATATGACTTTTCTCTCTGGCGGCGCTAATCTGGGGAGTGCTCATTCCAGTATGTATAGAGTTCAATGCTCCGCTGCAAGCCTGTTTCTCAATTTTCAGAGGTTTTGCATGCTGCATTTTTTTTTCATTCCATTCCAACCCCACACATGGTATTATCATCAGTCAGAATGGAAGTTAGGTTTCAACGAGTGGAGATCTCACGTGGAGGAATCTTAGGGAATGCCCGAATCGATTTCAAGTGTCACGTTCAAAGGAAATCCCAAAGTTCGTGCATTCATAGAATCGATGGCTGGAACGTTGTCAACTACTGTGTTTAAGTTTACACCCTCGCATTTCAAAATCATGAAAAATGTGAATCAAGGAGGGAGGGCGTCGAGTTGGAACAGAGGATCTTTTTCAGTTCTGAAGTGAACATGTGAAAGTTTCAAAATGAATCATTACAATGAATACCAGGTGTACCGGTATGAAATGGGCGTTTTTTTGTGAAAATGAAACACTAATTGCGAATGGGAAAGTCAAAAAAATTTATTCAAAGTATTGACCATTGCTTTTTACACATTTCAACCATTTTCCTGGCAATTTGTGGATACCACGCCAATACAAATGTTCGTCTTTTGGAGCAAATCAATCAGACACCCAATTTTCGACTTCTCCGTAGGAATCGAAGTCCTGCTCAGCCAATGCGTGTCCCATCGATGAAAACAAATGATAGTCGGAAGGGGCCAAGTCTGGTGAATACGGCGGGTGGAGTAGCAGCTCCCAGCCAAGTGCTTTGATTGTATCCTGAACCGGTTTCGCTTTGTGTGCAGGTGCATTGTAGTGGTGAGCGATATTCACGAAAATATCAATATTGGGGTATTGATATTTACTGTCACTGAAATATTGATATGCGATAAATATCGGAACCGAAGTATCGATATTCTTTCGATATTATATCGATAATATTGATAATCACATATATACAGACATAAATATTGTTTAAAGAATTTGTTATGCATAAATACCATTTTTGAATTGTCATTCGAATACGGAAAGAGCAGTTTGATTGTATTTTGAAAATATTTTATAAAATACAACGAATTTAATATTTGTTTGGTATGAATAATGTTTCATTGAACTGAAGTTGTGTTTTATTAACAGTGAATATTTAATTAATATAAACGCAATCCTCATTCATTTACAGAAAATGAATGTGGATTGATCAAAATCGAATTAGGTTATATTGAAAACAGAAAATCAATTCGCGCGATTCAAAAAAACATTTAGTGAATATAATTGAATTATTTTCTCAGTGCCCCTACCAGCATGGGAGTGTGGATAGATAATAGATGCTTTTGACATCCGTACAAAATGTCCAAATTCAATAAGAAGAAAAAGAACGCGAATATTGAACTTGAGATTTTTATGAATGTCGAAAATCCAAATATCACCGTCGAAATTGAAAAAGTGAATACATAATCCATAATTTAATGTATTCCCTGATAACAAAATCCGAAAGGAAACTATAGGGAACGATTGATTTTGCAAAATATTGTATCGTTTTTTATCATGCCTATCGTAGTTGATTTTGGGTTGATTTAGTTGACTTTCTAAATGCACCTTTCTCTTTCCAAGCTACTGGATTTCTATGTGTAGTATATGAAATATAAATTTTTCTTGGATTTATTTATTGATGAATATTTTACATTGTTTCTCCAAAGATTTTCAGTTGTTTTTTTGAAGAAAGAGACTGTTTATAATTTCTTATTGATGTTCAAAAGTTTAACCAATTTTATAGTATAACAAGAAGTATATAAGTATATGATATAGAAATTCTTTGGGTTTTTTCTTAATATTAAACTTATTCTTATGTTTTATAACAATTATATTTAGTGTGAGTAATCTATTTCACCAAGAACATTTCTATGGGGGTGGAAAAAAAAGGGGGAATAGTTATTCATGATCGTGGGGACTTTGATTTCAATCTTCGCGTGGGTTAATATGATATTTATCATGCATCATGATTTACATATGGGTATAGGGAATGGTGAGGAGTATTCTATAAAAAGATTGTTGAGTTTTTATTAAATTTTTATAGGATTTCAATAGAATTTCTATGGAATCGAGTTAGAGTTTCGTGGTTTATGTAGGTATATCAATGTTACCAAACGATCTTCCTTTTCTGTTGTTTATGCAGGTTCTTTTTATTTATTTATCGTTTTTATGTTTGTTTGTTTACGGTTTGGTTATTTATTTATGGTTTTTATGGTGGTTTTCTGTTTCTAGTCATTTATTGATAGGTTCTTCGATTTGTTGAAAGGAGGGGGAAGTTGTGGGGTGAAATTTATAAATTATAAGAATTCGTAAGGGTTGGAATGGTGTTGTTTATGTCATTTTCATGGGAATTGTTTATGGGGTCTTGTGTGGACAGTGAATTAATTGTAAGGAGATATGGGGGGGATATGTTTTTTGGGATTTATAATGAATTTGTTTGTGAGTAGTTTTTTCATTTATTAAAAAATTTTTTTTTATGGGATTCTATATGGAATTTGATAGGGGATTCATATATTATCTATTATACGGGTTTTTCATGTTGTGAGTAGGGATCCTTCATCATTTTGAATATTCAAGAGAAGTTTATAACTATTGTTTATAAATTTTATAAATAAGGTTTTATGGGATTAGGTTTTTTGTTTTTCGGAGATGAGTCGAGTACAGTTCTCTGTATTGAAGGGTTAGTTGAAAGTTGATGATTTATTTATTTATAATTGTTGACTCTTTTATAAATTGTTATCAAAAGTGTTGTTTCGTTTGTTGTTTATGGATTATTATTCATATTCGTTAGGGTGGTCTTTCAGTGGAATCGATCATTCATTTATAAAAGTTATTGTTATTGACGATTTATATTCAATTTATTTAGTTGCTGGGGGTGGTATTGTTAAAAGTTATTTGAAGATGTACCTGAAATTCATTCATATTATATTCTTTTACTTGGTTTGACTCCTCTCCAAGTTTATGATTTCTTTTATAATTGTCAGGGTATCGAAAGGGATTTATTTTCTTACACTTTCGTGTTTATTACAATGAGTTTGAGTCTACGATTTAATACTCAAAATTCCGTTATTCGTATTACAGTTTTATTCTCAAGGGTCTTTCTTTAGTCGTTCGGGTGGATTATATTATCTTCGGAATTATTCGGTTAACTTCGGTTGTATGTGCATGCAGTGATCAGGTCTCGATCGGAGGAATGCGGCGTTGCAATTTTCTTCGTTCAATATGAGAATTGGAATAGGAGGGATGCAAGATAACTACGTTATCCTGTACGCATGGGAAATTCTACTATTGCAAGAAAACCATCTCACCGATATTTCCAGGGTATAACTCTACTTTTATGGTAACGCGTGGGTGGTTGAAACTAGGGTGCACGGCAATACATGGTGGTGTACAAGCGTGTACTTGTAGTAGTTGGATTTCAGGGGCAAGAGAAGAAAAACGAGAGGAAAAATTTGAAAATTTTCACGTCCTCGTTACATCCCTGTGCTTGTAATTTGACAGATGATTTTTTATTGCTAAAACCCTCAGGCTCCATTTATAACCACATATATGTTTTGTTTAATAAAGTGATGTAGAAATACTCTGTAGAAGCAAATCACAGTTGAGTATCCATCATGCCAGTATTTCATTCTGATCAGAGTAAGAAAACTCACTGCGCTTCTGAAATATGTGTAAGATAATATCTTTAACGATTCAAGTCATACTTATTCGTAGACAATTTATTCCAACAAACTTACAGTTCATTTTATATTATGCACATTGTTCAAGTGAGGAAGTCATTTCACGTCACTTATCAAAAAAACCTCCACTTCACTTCAAGTGACTAGGGTAACTTAATCAGAAGCTCGCATATATCCCTTACGGGGAAACCCGACACATTTTTTCCGGGATTCTATCGGGATTTGTTGGAAACTCCTCAGTAATATCAGAAGCACTTCCTGTACTTGTTGTGCTTATATCGTGATGTTGAAAACTGATTTTAGTGATCCGAAATCCGTTTCAGGGGAATCTACGAAAATGGTCGGACTCATGTCGGGGTTAAATACGTGTTCGAGAAACGTTGGATTATTGTCCGCTTAACGTCGCACAGTGCTGAATGTTAGATTGGAAAGATGGTGTACACATGTTGGGATTATTGGGTTTCAATGGATAAATATATGAGTTGAATACTGAGTCGGAAAGCGATGTGATTTTTGTTGGTTTCACTTCTGAATAAAATTTCAACTATGCAGATAAGCATTGTAACCTTATCAGCCATATCGGAATCAATATGGAGTTACAAATAGGTACATGTTGATTAATTCTCAGAGTGTTTGGAACTTGTCTCAATATTATACACATCCTGTAACTGTAAGGAAAGTATCGGGATATCATCCGGTGGGGATTCAGCACTATTTGCTGTTCCGGAAACATGTTGGATTCCCTTCATATTATTCGGGAAATAATCATGAATAAAGTGAGGTGGTCAAGTGTCGGGATTATTGGAATTATGTTGGGAGAAAGAAATTTGAATAATATAGAGTAACACTTAGATCGGATGAGTATTGGAGTTACTTAACGGAAACTTCAGTGAATCAAAAAAATGTTATGGAGTTTTGTTACTTCCAAACTAGCACATAGACCAGTTGGGAACATCGGATTCGATTTGGGGAACCATAGAGATTCCGAAGTCTTTCGAGAAGTTGAGTTTTGTCGGTTGCATCGTAAATGCGTCCAGAAGACTTCGGTATTCAAATTGAATGTCGGCCATCTTAGTTTATCTAGGTGGCGTCTTATTTCGTGCGTGTGTTATGTTGTGACGATCTCCCGCAGAATAAAAGTGCCGGGTCCAGCGAATTGAGTAATTCAACAATTTGAATGCATTGTGCTGTAGATTGTGCCTCTCATCCTATCGACATTGCAAAGTGTGAGTGAAATATTTGTGGAAGACGAAGTGAACTAGGAACGTATAATCTCACTTTTCGGTCGGATTAACCTCAAAATACTCGTGGTTTGCAGAGGCGAGAGAAGAGAACTGAGAGTCTGCGACGCTTGAGTAATGGTGACGGAAGTTATTCCATTGACCAAACCTAGTACTATTAGCTGATGAAAGTGTATACTTCTGCCCAAGCTCCTGCATCCTGACCTCTATCCAACATATCCGATTAATTCCCAACACATTCCGGGTAGCTCTCCGGCGGTTCTGATACTTCTCTAATGCATCTGCGATTGAGCCAACAAGGATACAATGTTCTCCCGACATGTAACCGATAAATAGACCTGGGGATCCACCCCCAGGTATTTCTCCAACATATCCGTTAAGAATCCAACTTTGCCTGGATATTCTCCCAACAATCCTAACACTATTCCGATGCGATCTAGAGATCATTGACAAGTCATCTGTCCCGATAGTACAGATAAAAAACCGATGTGTTGCCGATACCAAATTACCCGATCTGTCCTGATAGTACAGATGAAAAACCGATGTGTTCCCGATATCAAATTACCCGATCTGTCCCGATAGTATAGATGAAAAACCGATCTGTTCCCGATATCAAATTACCTGATTTGTCCCGATAGTACAGATGAATAACCAATGTGTTCCCGATACCAAATTTTCTGGTCTGTCCCGATAACACAGATGGAAACCCGATGTGTTCCTGATACCAAATCCTGACAAGTTCTGCATTTCACACCGATGCCATACCAATGATATTCTTCGTTGGGTTCCTGTGCGATAATGAAACAAATGGATAATTTCACGATGAGCACTCATTTTCAGGATTTTGTTGGGTTTTCATCGGACTTTCCCATTAGGGATAAGTGAGCAAAATGATAATGAATGCCAATGATACACGAATTTCACTTTGAAGCATTACAAAAAACCGTGACTGTTCTTTTCTTTGATTCATCTAAATGAAATAGATCTATGTGACTCTTAGATACCATAAACATGATTTCACAACAGTTTCCTTCGGGATTTGATTTTGATGAAAAACAGGGACACTTGAAGAATCATGATGATACATTCATAACTTGTAATATTCTCTAGTTCACTTCTCACACATAACATAATGTGAATAATTCTTCAGTGGAAAGCGCAAAATAATCAATTCGAACCAAAATATAATCTTATCACAAAAATCTCATTAATTTATCACTGTTATGAAGAATTTTATGTTTTGTTAGATACAAAACAAAAACAAATTCCAAAAGTAGGGTTATGTCTTTATGTTATGTTTATTGAAATCACTTTTCTAAGCACTGTCAATTTTATCACTTATATTTTACGGGAATGAATTTTGACAATTTTTCAGCGCGATGATTCCGATATGTAAAAGTACGAAGAATGTGTAGTTTAAATGTAGCGGGTCAACTTTCATGGTACAACCGCCAGGGGACTGGTGGAACTGTTTACTAGCAAATGTCTTTATCAAATAAGCTCTGAATTTCAAAGTGCGGAATAGCTACGTTGGCAAGGTGTTAGGTTTCGGTAGGTTAGGTAGGTAGGTAGAGCAGGTTCGGTTCCCTGTTAGGTGAAAAACTTTTCACCATCGCCAACAAAGTTATTCCAGACGATAATGATTAATGTGTGTCATATTGCCTTCCTACCAACACATAGTGAAGCGAAGTTTGGTGTTATTTTTTTCTTATCGTCTTTGAATAAATCAATAAAAGTAAATTTGGTGAAATTCCACGAAAAGATATGATAAGAATTTCATCCGAAATTTTACATAGGAAACGATAGCGATACATTAGGAAATCCTCCGGAAAAATACGACCGAAAATTTATCCAAAATCTTACATACGAAACGATAGTAAATCACGATGAAAACCACGAAAAGATATGATTGAAATGGTATCCGAAATATTACATAAGAAACGATGGCCATACATCTCGGAGATGAAGAAAGGAATTGATAGAGTCCGTATATGAAATTGAAGATAAAAAACGATAGTACCAAGATGAAAAAATCACGAAAGGATGACATAGAATCTCTATCGGGAATACAGGATAAAATCTCATACAACTACGATTCAAAGTCCATATTCAAAACGATAGAAAACTTTTCTATCGTTTTCTATCGGGTTTTGTCATCAGGGTTAAATGTATGAGTGACGCTACGATCGAGGCATAGCGTCGCGACTCGTAAGTAAAATTTTGTGCGGCATTATGCCTAGATTTGAACACTACGAAAGATTGCGGAGATTGCACCAGATAACATAGTCTTCAATAGAGACTTCCCTTACCATTGAAGTTTTCAGACTTGTATATCCATGCTTCCGATAGGTGTTTGGGTAAACAAGAGTCGCTATGACCAATTCTAAAATTGTTCAATTGTTTTCATTGGCCATTCTATTTAATTGAATATTCTGATGAATTGATCTAAGGGAGAAAGTGCATAAATTATGCACAGCTGGTGACTCTGACAAGAGAAAATTTTCCAAGCTAATAGAAAATTAAAAAATATTTTATTCTTCTGATCAGTTGAAAATTTTCATGAATCCATCACCAAAAAGTATATATCGATAACGATAAATATCGAACAAAAAAATATCGATATATCATCTAAAAAATATCGATAAATATCGCCCATCACTAGTGCATTGTCGTGTAATAAAATTACTTTGCCGTGTCTTCTGGCCCATTCTGGTCGTTTTTCGATTAATAAATGGTTGAAATTGATCATTCGTTGTCTGAGGCGATTAGTATTAATAGTTTCACCACGTTTCAGAAACTCATGATACACCACACCTCCTTGGTCCCACCAAACACAGAGCATTGCCTTCTTGCCAAATCGATCTGGTTTTGCAGTCGATGTTGATGGTTGTCCCGGATTAACCCATGATTTTTTCCGTTCAGGATTTTTAAAATAAATCCATTGTTCATCGCCAATAACAATTGGATGCAAAACTGATTTTCTTCCGTGTCTTCGAAGCAAAATGTCACAAGTGTTTTTTCGGTTTTCCATCTGTCTTTCATTCAATTCATATTCATTCTTTCCCATAGCTTTCAAACGGTCAGAAATTATTTGTTGTGCAACATTCAACATTGGTGCCATTTGCTTTTGACTCAAAGTGTCATCTTCATCCAATATTGCTTGCAGTTCGGCGTCTTCAAACTTTTTTGGTGGTCTTCCACGTTCTTCATTTCTCACATCAAAATCATTATCTCTGAACCGTTGAAACCATCTTTTGCATGTTGCTTCTGATGAAGCATGATCACCATATGCCTCGACAAGCATTCGATGCGACTCTGCAGCACTTTTCTTCAAATAGAAACAGAAAATTAATGCTCTCCGCAAATTATCACTTTCTGGTACAAAATTCGATATTTTCAACACGATGGAAAAATATGACGTTGTTTGTTCAATTACTTGATATTCATTAAGGGACTAGTACCGGTTAGAATTTTGGAACAATTCATTTTTTTCTTAACATTCCATGTAACCTTATACCTTCAAAAATCACCTCCTAAAATTTTATGATGAAATTCGAAAAAATAAGAGAGTCGAGGGATAGGCAGCCGGGAGTATTTTCGTACTCCTCGAATACTTTCAGTGGGGTACTTTCTTGTCTTGTGTAAAATATGTTGTCAAATGGGGTCAACAAGAAGTATTTCTTACTGGAAATACTCCGGGAGTACAAAAATGCCCATCCTTGGAGACTTTTAGTAATTCAAATGTTCTTAAAATTTATCGTAAAAAAACTTCAAACGCGTTTTATTCAAAATAGCATTTTTTCAAACGCGTTTCACTCAAAATAGCATTTTTTCAAACTGCTGACTTATTCTCCCCAACCACTAGATAGATTTGTTTTATTCTTGGTGCATTTGCTTATTTTGATCTCATCTACCGTAATTCACCAGAAAATTGCAGAAAAATTGGTGAAAAAAAATTTGGCAAAGGGAAAAAAGGTGGAAAAATACGTGCTTTTTACATTGCTTTTTTCACAAAGCCGTCATTTTGTTTTTTTTTTTTAATTTCTCATAAATAGGTGGTGAATCACGATGTAAACTACCTTCCTCTTTGAAATGCTTCTTGAAATTTCTGTTTGAGACATGCCAGTTTTGAGATCATCTCAGCGCAGTGTGAGGGTCTCATTTTCGAAGACTCGACTTTGGCGCCTTGTAGTAAATAATGATCGATAAAAAAAAAATGGAAAAAAATTTGTATACACTCCCAAAAAATGTACAAATTGAAGGCAAAAGGTTGTATAAAGTTTTGTAATAAAAGAAACAAGGAACAAAAAGTTCAAATATGGGTCATTTTTTAGTCTTGAAACCGGTACTAGTCCCTTAAATATGTTTGACAGATGTCATACCAACCAAACAGAACAAAAATTAAGGCTCATTCACAACAAATGTTCCCTATCGACACATTTGTATCTTAACGTTCACTTCATACCGGTACACTTGGTATATCCCCAAGAAGAGTGATGAGCACTGATCTGAAAATATTCACCGCCTCATCAAAATGAAAGATAAAATGAAAATTTTTCGGGGTTTTTTGGAGATACAAAATTTATTGCAGCATTATATCAAAAACACAGTGCTTTCTATGAGAAAGCTCAAGGGGATAATAGCGTACCGACTGAGTAAACATTTTCTCGGTAAGAATTCTCCGCACTGAATTTATAAAAAGGCCTGAAATTCTCAGGAAATAATATTCAGTACTTCATCTATTGCGATAGAGCCCAAATTTAGGGTTTCGAAGAAAAATTTTTGGTTGCCGACTGAGAAAGAAATTTATTTTTCGAAATTTGAAATTTGGGCTTGGTACCGCGATAGATGAAGAACTAAATATGCCCAGTGAACACTTATGAGAGGAAGAGCTCTTTAAGAGGTCTTTTGAAAGAGCTATGTCAATATTATCATATTGATATCTGAATGGTATCATTTTTCTGAGATCTCAGCAAAAAATCCTCTGAAAGAGTTCATTTGGATAACATTCTGGAAATCTCTTATTTTCCTCAGAAATCGACGAATCTGATAACATTCTGATATCTTTATGTTAACCTTCTGAAAGGTCTATCTGACCTCTTACACATATTTGGAGATCTTTAAGAGCTCCGGATGATAACATATTGTTCACTGGGTGATTTCCTCAAAATTTCAGACCTTTTGTAAATTCAGTGCGGAGAATTTTTACCGAAGAAATATTTACTCAGTCGGTATGCTGGTATCCGCTTAATACAAACTGATATGTGCCAAACTATTAATACATGATCAGTACCAAATGTCTGGGGATATATCAGACCAGCTGATCAAACTAGAAGTCTTCAAGAAACATAAGAGTTTAGAAACATAAGGTTCTACTTTGAGTAGGACACTGTCCGAGGTTGAACCACTGTCTCCTACTAGGGTTCATACTTTTTTTATGAGGGATATTTCGATATTTTTTATATTATTGTGGTTAAAACAATTATATTCAGTGTAAACAGTTGAAGTGAACTATGGAATTGTGATTTCGACTCACATGAAGTAGGAGGTAGGGGATGAATTCGCCGAACGAATTTTTGACCGAATAGCCATGATTTCAGAATCCCTAGTCATTTCCAGTGATTACTGGAAGGTACCAATGATTGTCAAATTATGTTTATTCGACGGGAAGTTCATTTGGTGAATTCAGCCTGTACCCAATTAATCGATTTACCGACTGATCAGTGGCTTCTGCTAATTATTCTGTTTTTTATTTATCCATAAATCAAATAACGATTAATCGAGAGCAAACACTTATCCGATTATTCGAAACAACCATTAATCGGAATCGGACAATTAATCGATCAATCGATGATTGGAAAAAACGATTATTCGGAATCAAACAGTCAATCGATTAATCGGGAATAATTATTCGTTTTACCGATCAATTGATTAAACCCTTGAGAGCATTCACTAGAGGCCAAGTTACTAGTTCTCTCCCCCCAGTTTTTTCAATAATTTATCAATAAAATCGATTTTAATGAGCAGGGTCATCTTCTTGGGGTGTCAAAGAGAATGCAGTTACTCATTACTTTTCATTTTATTCGTTCGTTTCTGAGAAAACTGGGAGGAGGAATTTGGAGTCTAACAACTTTTTGGGGAGATGGTGAATGTCCTCAACAGCAAAATGTGTTACCGGGACATTTCCTAAACGTTCAGAAAACTTCTTTTATGGTCTATAAACCTTTCATAAACGTTCCAGTGGCACGTTGTACTGTCTGGGTCGCACAGCTCTAACATGGAGTACAATGAAATACATTAAAACCCAGCGATAAGGAGCCCCGCAATAAGAAACTTCCCCATTTTTTCGCTCGCGAGTCTTCCCCCATTCCAACTACCGATTCCGAGCTCGAATTTCTTCTGCGCACAACCCTGCAATGAGAAAATTGAGTTTTAGAAAGTTTTGGAAATCATTTTGAAACAAAACCTTTGTGATATTTAATGATCATTTCATTTTTTTCATTCGTGATGAAATAAATATTATATAAATATTAAACAAAATTAGTAGGATCAAACTGGTATTGGTAAGGACTGTATAAGTCTGGAGAAATAGTATATTCATTGGGAGTAACGCAGTTGACTCTTGGGAATAAATGAGAACTTTCAGACTCCTCGACCCCTTTTGCAATGAGCATATTTGAGATTAATTTTTTCTTCCACTTTTATTTTGTAAATAAACGTAAATAAATAGGCATGAGCGCATGTAAAGAAGCGTTAAAATAAATGACTGGCGATTACAGCTCGAATGGCTGAAGCAAAGTTTCTTAATGCGGGGTCGTCGCCGAAAATACGAGAGAAAGACAGGAAGAGCGAGGAGTATTGGCAATGTAGAAGTAGTGAGGGAACCCTGATTCGCGGAAAAACTCTTTCCCTTGGGGGCTTTTAGTTTCTCATTGCGGGGTCTTATTGTACTTGTGAAGTGCAAAAATTCATTCAAGTCTTGTGCGTGTACACACATATACATATCCATACTTGAGTAATATATTCCAAAGAATTTTTCTGTTTATACACCTCCCGTCTTACATAAACCCCCACAAATTCCGACTAAGGGCTCCACTATGGTCAAATTCGGCACTGGTCATCTCGGAAATTCGTTGATGTGATAGAGGCTTGGGCTCTCACTCGCAGCACCCAGGTTGAATCCCCGCTGGCCAAACTTTCAATAATTCAATTGTAAATTGGTTCTCGTCGTCAATTAGAACAGAAAAACCCATCCGCAATATACGTAAAATCGGATTGAAAAAAAATTTTTTCCGGCGCAATAATATTGACCGAAACTTTTGGAATGGATCCCAAATGAGACGCGGGTAGAACCTAATTGGAACCCGGACAGAAAATCTGAATTGATTCCCGTATGGGCCCGGGAATGTGACTGAAACCTATCTAGGTTCTTTTCGGGTTTCAAATCTAATTCGTGAAATGAATCCCGAGCTAAACCCGGATAAAGTGTCGATGTCTATCCGGGTCGTATCCTGTTTTTGAGTGGGAACTGCTCAGCGATATTGAAAACGTGGTAATCCTATCTCGAATGTAAAATTACTCATGAAAAGCAGATTCAGGAGTCTCTGGTCAAGATTTTCAAGAAAAATTTTTTTTCAAACATTTTTTCCTCATAGAAAGAATTGAGATATCGTTTTGAAGATTTGCAGGTATGTCTATTGAACCTTGAATATTGAAAAAACTTTTTTCAGATTTAAACAACAAAAAATATTTAAAAAATGACGGTGGTGATTTGGGACGACTAGATGATCTGAAAAAAGAAGACAAATTATTCCTTGTTGAAGTGGCTATCGCATAAACTAGGATCTTTTTGATTGGTCAAAAATTGTCCGATTTGCATCCGATTTTCCACCCTCAAAAATCGACTTTCGAAAAATGGCCGCCATTTTGTTATTTTCTGATGAAACAAAATATCCTAGTTCATGCGATAGGCATTTCAACAAGGAATGGTTTGCCATTTTTTTCTCAGATCATCCGGTCGGCCAGAATCACTCCCATCGTCATTTTTTGATGTGTTTTTGTTTAAATTAGCATAACGAAAAAAAAGTAAATGGAATAAATGAGTAAATAGTAAAGACAATATTACTATGTGCCGTACAAACGTCTATGTGCTGCGTATGAAAATGACCATAATCATCAAGGATATACTTACACATTTCCAGGAAAAAATATTATTCAATTGAAATATGAATTATGAATGTATAAAGTAGAAATACTTAATATATAAACGACCAAGGTACTGATTTCGTTATCAAAAATACATCAATCACAAATGATATTTCTCAACTCTAAATTCAAATCACTAATTAAATTAAAAAATAAATTATTCATGTACAATATATTTTCTTTTACATTATCAATCTTGTATCATTAAATTGAAATTCAGTATTATAGTGACTCTATACTGCATTTGAATTCATCATAATTGGTTTTCTTGATGCACATTAAAACCTTCAATGACACTCTACAACATATTGTTTTATAAAATTTATGAATAATTTTCAATAACTAGAAATATTTATACCCATACGCCATGTGGGTTTTTACTAGTAGGTACTGCTGTTTCCAATTGTCTTGGCGAACCTATCATCTTCCTTGTACTGCCGGGTTTATGAGCACCTGTATAAAAAAAAAAACAAAAGTTATAGTGAAATTATGCGCGCTGGATTTTTAACTCTTCAAGTACACACATGCTTCAACACCTTCGGAGTACACACAGGTGCAAATTCGCACCCCACAACTTTACCGATTAATAACTCGGTTCCTGTTCGACCAATTTGACCTTACTTTTTTTCAATTTGAAGGGAAAACTGTGCAGATTAACGTGGTATGGAAGGAAATTCATAAATATTTCATTTGATCAATGAGAAAAACACGAGAATAAAATCAATTTTTGACGAAAAACGGAAAGTCTCAAAATGATTGGTGCGAATTTGCACCTGTGTGTACTTGAAGGGTTAAAACCTAATAGAAGCAATACAATGGAAATATGGTTGTGTTTAAACCGTGATGATTGATTGGAGGAGATATTTGCACAGCGATCTTTAAATTAGGTGTATCCCTGTTGTAATCTATTGACGACTGAAAGGTTAAATATTAAACAACACGGATAGAATACAAACAGTTTTATTATTACATGATATCCTTATGATTACTTTATCACCCTAACAGCACACTCATCGATGTCCACGTCACATTTCCATGGACGCGAGGTGGATAAGAGGGAGACGTGAACACAAGGTGGAGTAACGAAAGTTACGTAGAGGCAGCAGAGAAATGTCCGGCGATCGGTGGTTGTGCTATATGGGCAGTAAGCCTGGAGCGCAGTGTTTCCGCTCTAACCCTTTTGTCTTTTCCTGATTCGTCATTTCAATCAATGAGATGGCGTCATTGAGAGATTTCGTGAGAAAGAGGAGGAAAGAGAAATGCTGCTGAAGCGACCGCGTGCAATGATGCCAGATAACTAGCACGAGATCGGAATTATCCCCATATATATATAAAATATAATTTGACAATCCACAGTCACTTTTCAATAATCCCTAGAAATGACGAGTGATTGTCAAATTATGTCTTTTCAGCAAAAATTGCGTTCGGTGAATTGAGGCGTCACATGCAATAACCACACTCGCGCTCAAACACGTATCACAATTTGATTCAGGAGACCAGTAGAACGAGAAAAAAAAGTTCGTAAAAATGAAAAATAAAAAATACAGCCTGTTAGAACTCATCAAAACACATTTTTTTCATGAAAAATGTTTTTCTCTCATCAATAGTTTCGAAGACAAAAATTAAAAGGTGAAAATTTTCATTTCTTAAAAATCAATAGGATTGAAATTATATTTTGCGATTACTCAGCGAGAAGTCATTGGAATGATTTGAAATTTGGTATATAGCTTCAGTAATGATCCCTACAGACAAGTAGTGACTTAATATTGTCAAAAGATTTCATCATCCAGTGCATATTCAATAATGAACACATGCTGTTGAGAACACGCGCTTACGAGTTCCCACGGAAAAAAGTGTCGGGGGAATTCTTGAGTTCGAAAAACTCGAAGTGAGGAAGTTGTTCATGAAGTTGCTTACCACTACAGCAATGGTATTGAACTACGATACACGACGCTATAGGCTCGACGGTTCATAAGCCAGGCGCGCCATTGTAAACGAAGTTGAATATCTCCCTTATTTTCCACTCGATTGATCTGGAAATTCCAGGAAAATTTCTTCGAACATTGACGAACAACTTTATCGCTTTGAGTTTTTCGAACTCAAAAATTTCCTCAACACTTTTTTCCGGGGAAACTCACAAGCGCGTATTCTCAACAGCATTATCAAGAGACGCGGTAGCATCTCGACGCCAAGTACATGGAAAAAGCCCTGAAAAAAAATGAGAAAATGAAAAAGCAGAAGTCGTGCGCTACCGTGTATCTTGACACCTAAACCGAAATTTGATGGAGTCAAAAAATCTTCAACTTACAATAACTCGTCACACATTGAATGTCATGGAAAAACAACTACACTTTTACCATAAAATTCGACTACACACTTTTTTTTAACCCATTAGCGCCTGAACAGACACTTTTGGACACCAAAGTTCAGAGACTCATTGTACAATGAACATGATCGAAAAAAAATTCTTGAGCCACTGTATTCTATGTTTTGAAGGTCGCTCTTTCGAATGGTGATGTTCAGAAGTCCGTAAAATGAGTTTTTTCGTGTGAAAATTGCAAATAAAAAAAAAGCACTGTTTTTTTAAAAAAAAATTTTTCAAGATCATATTTTTGTTTGCTTTTGCATTTTTCTACATACTTAATACCGATAAATATCGCGTCCATGGAACCTCAACTAAAAGTTATTGGCTTAAGATTAATAAAAGAAAATGTTCATTCATACAAAAAGGCGTCCGAAACAATAAATTTTACCCTTAATCTTCAACAATTTTCTTCTCGATTTCTAAGGACTTCAGAAAATATTTCCTGATAACAAAAACGTCTCAAAATTGGTCAAAGAATACCCTCAAATTTTTTTAAAACCGTAAAAAAACATTTTTGATTTTCCGGAAAATGGAAAAATTGGCATTTTTGAAAAATTGTTTAAAAAATCTGAAAAAATTTGAGGGTATTGTTTGACTGATTTCAAGACTGTTTTGTTCCTACAAAATTTCTCCACGAGTCCATAGGTATTGAGAAAAAAATCGCTGAAGTGTTTCTGAGGTCTCCAATCATAAAGCTCTTAGGAGTATCGAAAAATATTCTCATTTAGTAAACTACGTACGTTGCTTAGCCGACAAATGTTGCCGTTCTCCGACTCTCACCACGGGGAGGTGAACGTAATTCTGAGAGCCTTATTTTTTTTGTATTTTATGATTTTTTTCAATTTTTTTTTCAAATTTTTTTGTATTTTATGATTTGAAAAATTTTTTTTTCTGATTGTTTTCTAATTTTATTATTCAATTTTTGTTATGAATTGAGAAGCATGGCGAGCATACATAAATGTTGCAGGTTTTGCACATTTTCTGTGTTATTGTGTGACATTTACTGGCGTATTCGCAGTACCTTTTTTGAACAACAACAATACTTTCGTGTGCTTTTCCATTTTTACGCTTGTCAAGATAGTATTTTGCAATTTCCAAAGATATTTGTTTGGTTCCAACATTGTTTTCGTGAACTAAATTTCGAATGACAGTTGCATTAGTAATTGACGATTGTATCAATCTACAAAAAATCGACCAAGTCCATTTTTTGCTCGTATTTGAGGAAGTAAATTGCTACAATGAGCATCATGTTGATCGACGCCCCCCATGAACATGTTATACAGTCTAAACGCCACAGGGAATGGCATTTCTTCTTTAGAGTGACTGTCTTTCGAGTATCTTCTAACGCTACTTATAGGGGTGACTCCAGCTGCTGTTGACAAAACTGAAACGGGTTTTGAATCCATAACAGTTATGAAATTGAGTCCACTGTTTCTTTCATGTTTAACTATGTAAGTACCTCTTTTCGCTTTTTTATCCAGTAAATTTTTTTCTTTCATTCTGTCGGATCGAACAGTCCCTGTAGCGATAAGACCAACTTCCTTCAAGTGAACCAATAAGTCCGGATTGCAAAAGTAATTGTCAAAATACAAGTGATATGAACATAGTTTCTTTGGAGATACCGTCAAAAGTAATTGTTGGACCATTAGCATTACAACGCGACTACCCACAGCACATTTAACTGATTTCGTTTTATTATCTGATGAATAAATGTTAGATCCTCGACCGCAAAATACACCTAAATCAAATAAATATCCTTCTGGACTGCATATTGCCCACATTTTTATGCCAAACCTCTCAGGGTTATTTGGCATAAACTGTGAGACTGGAGCTCGCCCGTGGAATTTGACCATCATCTCATCAATAGATAACGCCGTAGAGAGAAAACCGAATTGTGAAATATTTTTTTCTAAATATGTTTAGTATATTTTTCACTCTCCAAACTTTGTCATGTTCATTTTTATCTTGCGGCCTACTAAATTTTATATTTCGTTTGATTTTTAAAAACTTATCGCGGCTCATGGCAGATGCAATCGGATTGCAGCGTAACAGCTCATCTGAAGACCAGTAATCTCTTTGAGATTTACGATTATTGAATATTGTCGTAATTATTATTCCCAAAAAAATATCCAATTCATTATTAGTTAGCTGATACCCGTTAAAATTTGTACTTTTTATAATACATTCTTTTAGATCGCTACAAAAAAATAACTCAAACAACTGAACTGAAGATGAAGTTTTTAAAAATTTTTTTGTTTCATCAGGGAGTAAAGTATTATTTTTGAGTACTTCATGATATTGCCTTTCTCCCATTATCCATTCGTATTCGTGGGGATAATTTTGTCTGATTTTCCTGATAATTATTTCGTACCTGCCTATAGGACACTTTTGGAATATTTGTTATGTCACTTGAGAAATCATCTGATTCTGTGTCAGATTCAGAACTTGAATCAAAAGATCCAGAATCATTCGAACAAGGGATGAAGATAGCATTCGCAATGCCATTTTCATTTTCCTCTACTTCAATGAGTTCTTCTCGAACGCGTTTTTGTCTTTTCTGTTGACTGGATGTGACATTTAAATGAGCAAATGACAGTAGTTCATTTACTTTTGCTTACTTGAAAGCGTAGAATAGAAATACCCACCCAAGAATGACTATGATAGGAAGCTCCTAAAATAATACGGTGCAATATCGAAGTAACGTGGTATATTGATGTAAACAATGTGAAATATTGATATATGGTAAATATTTCTATGTGATAAATGTTTGATTCGATTGCATCTCAATTTGAACAGAATTTGAAATAAATAAATCAAATCACAGATTTATTGAGAGAATATATTTTGATATTTATTACATACTAATAATTACACAATGAAAATGTTGAATTTGTAATTGATGATCTCAGACACCATTCAGCAATTTTTTTCTCAATACCTATGGACTCGCGGAGAAATTTTGTAGGAACAAAACAGTCTTGAAATCAGTCAAACAATACCCTCAAATTTTTTCAGATTTTTTAAACAATTTTTCAAAAATGCCAATTATTCCATTTTCCGGAAAATCAAAAATGTTTTTTCACGGGTCTGAAAAAATTTGACGATATTCTTCGACTAATTTTAAGACGTTTTTGTTCGCAGGAAATTTGTCCTAAAGTCCTTAGAAATCGAGAAAAAAATTGCTGAAGATTAAAAGTAAAATTTATTGTTTCGGACGCCTTTTTGTATGGATAAACATTTTTTTTTATCAACCTTAAGCCGATGACTTTTAGTTGACGGTCCATGAGCGCGATATTCATCGGTATTCAGTATGTAGGAAAATGCAAAAGCAAACAAAAACATGATCTTGAAAAATTTTTTTTAAAAAAAAAAACAGTGCTTTTCTTTTAATTTGCAATTTTCACACAAAAAAAAACTCATTTTAGGGACTTCTGAACATCACCATTCGAAAGAGCGACCTTCAAAACATAGGATACAGTGGCTCAAAAATTTTTCTTCGACCAAATTCATTGTACAATGAATCTCTGAAATTTGGTGTCCAAAAGTGTCCGTTCAGGCGCTAATGGGTTAAGCACACTACGAACTATCTCAATTCATCCGATACCGAGATATAGACGTTCCAAATTTTGATGCGATCAAAATATCACAACGTTTTTTTCATCACGATATTAATAAATTTTAAATAAATAAGATATAAATTTTCACTATCTAAAGGTCGGTTTTCAAAACGGATGCGCAGAAACTATATACGAGATTTGCGCAGGCTTCCGCTCCTTACGTTCACGTTTACTTAGCTTGTGTATTTAGGCCTTGAAGGGGACACCAGCGGCGTGGCACCAGCCAAATCTTTTCTGAAACATTATGCAAAAATGAAGCAATGCAATTGAAATATATCGCTCTGTACAGACCATCTTTATTGATTGAAGAAGCATTGGATGATAAAATCTTTTGACAATATTAACTCATTACTTGTCTTCGGGGATCATTACTAAAGCTATGTCCCAAATTTCGAGTCTTTCCAATGACTTCTCGCTGAGTAATCGCAAAATATAATTTGAATTATATCGATTCTGAAGAAATGAAAATTTTCACTCTGGCATTTATGTCTCAGAAACTATGGATGATGAACAAAAAATTTTCATGAAAAAAATGTGTGTTTTGATGAGTTCTAATAGGTTGTACTTTTTATTTCTCATTTTGACGAACCTTTTTTTCTCGTTTCTAGTAGCCTCCTGGATCAGATTCTGAAACGTGTTCGAGCGCAAGAGTGGTGACTGCACGCAACGGCTAAACACAACCCCTAACATTTTTTACAATGGAAAAAATCGAATTTTTGAAAACCGATTAATCGGAAGACCGATTTCCTGAAGAACGATTCTCCGACCGGAATTTCTACAGAACGGAATGGAACTGAAGGAAACTGGGTGGACTCGGTGATAGTTACTAGAATTCACTACAAATCCTCTAGAAAATCCGGTTAATGGGAGGGCATCTTCAGACTGACGTTTCATGGACCAGAATACGTTCCGACGGAATGTAAATTAAACCTTTGCACAATCTTTTAGGAGTTTCTTATGCGTCGCTCTAAGAAGAATTGTAAATACTATTAGTTTACACTCATTCCGACGAAATAAATTCCGGTCCATGGGAGGCCACCCTCAGTGAACCATTAGTGATGATGCATAGAGAATTTTAGTAATTTCTTTTTAAATTAGTGGATCAATATATTTCTCTCATTGGAATTTATTTTTAATGCATCAATCAATCGCCAAACTTGATTAATTACAATGACCAATAAGGAGTTCAATATCTGGTGAGTCCTCATCCATGGCAGTTCTCTGATAACAATTTTGAGGAATTCTTTCAAAACTTTCTGAAAGATATCTTAAAAAATCCTTCAAGATATCTTATGAAACGCTAGAAGCGATTTGCAACATGTCTTTGAGCGAGAGTTTTCTGGAATTGGATTTCGTTATTCGTAAAAATATATTTTTGTGTTTTATGAAAGATCTTTCAAAATGATCCAAAAAGTGATAAAAAATTTTTATTTGAGTGATGTACACTCCGTGATTAGATTCTGAGTTGGTCAAAAATTTCGAAATTCAAAATCACTTATATTTCATTGTACCCTCAAGGTTGACGGAGATCCTAATACGTGTTTAAATGGAATCAAATTTTGACAAAACCGTACGTGGAACAATATGATGAAAACGATGTTCCGATTTTTCTGAATTCCTTGGTGTGAACCATTCACTCTTGGAGAGTGAAAATACTGTAAGTCCAGGAAGAGTGAGATTCCACTCCTGAAGAGTGACTTTTCATTCCATAAGAGTGAACACTCACTCCAATAGAATGAAGGTTCAACTCGGTCCAAGAAATTAAATTTTTATAAGAGTGAGATCTTTACTCCACGAGAGTGAAAATTCACTCCTATGGAGTGAAAAATCACTCTATGGGAGTGGAATCTCACTCCTGTTGAACTTGCAGTATTTTTACTCAATGAGAGTGGATCTTCACTCCAAGAAATTTAGAGAGGTAATCGACTATTGCCCGTGAGATTCGTTCATCATAATCAAAGTTCTCTCTTTCTCTGAATAAATGGTCCTTTTTCTAATGAATTAATCAAAATTCTGCCAAAAAATTTTATATGGGATGATAACCAACCCATATATCAGTATCAGTGATGCCAGAAATTTTGAGATCCAACTGCTTACATCCAAACTAATACTCCTATTAATTGGAATGACCAATATATTCCGGTCTCGACTCTCTTGTTCCTTTGTTTATGGCAACACAGGTCTGAATTCAATCACTTGGTTCATGGGAGGTATAGCGTTTTTCTAATTCGGAATAGTTTCGATCGTATGTATAAGTTTTATTACAACATGTCATCGCGTACAGTATTGAAGAATGTCATCAATCATTCTGAAAACCTTTCAATTTTGAATATAAAAATCATCAAGTTTTCACTTTGAGCCGCAACCTTTAGCTGCATCTCACGATATTATTAAAGTCAACATGACTTTGACGGAATTTCAAATCTTCTCGCGTATTTACAGATTCTTCACAGGAAAAGAAGAGCGACTTTGTCGCCAAATTTATATTCAAGGCGCAATCCCAGGTAAGCACTACGGTGTAATAATTTGTAAATTCCATAGTAATTGCCATTTTGCTCAAAAGTTTGGCGTAAAGTTTGGCTCGCATAGACTACATCTATATGCTATATGTGTATTCAAATACATTCACAGTTTCCTTGCGCTCCAGGGCCCTCAATTGATTTTTATCCGATCAATCGATTAATCGAATCAATGATTGAAAAAATTGATTATTGCGAATGGATTTTTTTACCGAAATCACCCATCCGTACCTCTACATGAACATATGATATATGTATACACTGAGAAAAGTGAACTGTAACCATTACCATGCGAAAATGGTAGTTTAATGACAGAATCAGGTTATTTGGTATCCATCTTCATGTAAATGGTAACCATTCCCATGTGTATGAACATTGCTACGATTCTCAATAGTATCCGAAACCAAATTCGCGAAGTTGTCCCCCAAATACTATTTGCACATGGTAATTATTACATTCCACTTCTCTCAGTGTAGATATAACGAAATCACACGGAGAAAAATGTGTATGATAGACCTAGCAATATAAGAATTGTCAACATTTTATTGCTGGTTATGCTATAATTTGTTGTTCGTACAGCCACAGCACATTGGTTCGTTAACAAGAATTGTACTGCTGAAAATTACTTGTTAAAATGACAATATGAGTTGCTATTCCAACTCACAATAAACATTGTTGATCTGACAAAACAATATCAAGCATCGACAACAATAAGTATCACAGAATTAACCAGGAAAATTGTCGTAACGAAATCCATTTATTTTCAAAACAGCTATATATTTCAAACGTATAAAGCGGTATAATAATTCCCGTGAGAAATTGATTTTGACCCACTTCAGGAGACAGTTGAAAATTATATCCAAGTGATATACATTTTTCTACAAACCCTTCTTCGATGCAGTTTTTCTTGAATTCACAAACATAAAAATCAATCCCAATTGCTGATTGATTGACAAACTTTACATGAGTTTAACAAACAAATTTGACGAGTTTCATTCGTTTCTGAAAAAATTCCTGTGATCCAAATCCTAGGTCATTTATTCAATGGGCACAATTTTATGTTTGTCTTGAATATATTTTCATCGTCAACTGTCAACAAAGTCGAGGATTACCATGAATGCCAATTTAAGTCCTCAGTTGTCACCTTGGAAATCTGATGATCTAATGAAAGCTCTGATTCCCACTCGGAGGACCCGGGTTCGAATCTCGCTAAAGCAACTTTCTAACATTTGAACTTACAATCAGTTTTCCTTCACATACGAATCAAACCACATCGTAATAGAATGTTTGTAGGGATAAATTCCGATGAGAAATTTTTTTCCTCACTCAAAAGTAATATTTTTCAAATAGGTAAATATAAATTATTGATATAACCACATGATATTGCAAAATTGAATATTTGAATTGCCAATAATGTTGACAATATAATATTGTTGCCAGTTTAGCAATAGTGACGGTCATATTTTTACGATATTTATTGTGGGTTGATATATAACAATATTGTATTGTCAATTCAGAAATATTATCGTCAGTTTTTTTCTCCGTGCATTAAGTTGAACATACTCTCTCTTCTCAAACAATGGTGTCGTTGATTTGGCACTCATTTGATATAGCGTACATATTATAGGTTAGTTCATCCGCAAGCAACACAGGAGGTTCAAAATGCTAAGAACGTGTTTGGAAAATCCTATGAACACGCTTCCCAGATAGCAATGTAACCTTGCTGCAATGTTGTCAGGTAAGCTTGCGGCAAGGTTGACATAAGCTTCCTAGTTGACACACGCCAATGGTACAAGCTTACAAAACCCTTGTAGGAGAGTTGTAGCACTGACAAGGTTGTTAATAACAAGTTAAAAACAATGGAATGACAAATCTGGCAAGCTTATGACAAGCATACATGTTATCTGGGTTAGAACTTCCAAATGGGACTGTTTTGAATAATTATGCGCTATAAACTTCCTTAGAACATCTTTTTATATCCATTGTATCATCATAGCATATTTGAGGAATTCTTGTGTTACTTGGGTTAGGATGTTTCCATTTTTGGACGATATTTTTCTCTCTTCGTCCTATCTGGAGATTGGATGTTTTATAGAGAGAAAAAAAAACATTCCCGTTAGAAAAAAAAATTCCGAGTGAATTCGAGACTTAGCTCATCCAAAAATTTGATTTCGCATTTGAATAACACAGGACACTGGGTAACTTTGGTTGGAATTAGATTTTGACATGTTCGGAAAATTAAAAAAAATTAATATAATGCTTTTGTGAGGCATAAAATTTGCTACAAAGAAGTTCCTGAGATAAAGCTGTACAACCCAGTGAACTGTATATGTTACGGATGAATCCGCTATATTCGAAATCTCCAAGAATGAAGGCGCCTAGAGAGATGGCAGAGCGTGTTGCTCGCTCGCATATCCGGGTTCAATGCTCTCTCTGGTCACCTGATTCCAAGCAATAAGTTTGAAGGTGTGAAATTGAGAGTGAGGGGGATGTAAGTCAGTTGCTTCGGTACGTTCGTTACGACACCAAGAATTCCTACGCTCTAACGATCCTCTGATCAAATTGAAGTATCTGCTCGCGATTTTCCATAAGTCGATCCAACTGATCATTTTGCTCGGTTTTCTCACCCTTTGGTGCATACCGTGCTTTCGCTATCACGAAAACGTTGGAATAAAATAGTGACACTGTTCTAACTAAGATTTCTTGTGTGATCGTAGCGAACGATCGATGTGCAATACTCGCGAGTGTATGTATGAGTGTATGAATGTGCGTAATTCGCAAACATTGTAATTACAAGCCGGGTTACACGAAGCTTCTACCGTTATTCTTTTGCCGAGGCCTCCAGGCCGTCTATGTGAGCTTTCCTTCCTTTTGTTAGGCGTCTGCAGTACAGCCTGATTCGAGGTTTTATTATTTAGTATCTTTTGTTATTCCTGCTATCATTGAATGTTGTTAGAGTTATAATTCTTGTTTGAATGCCTAATCGCTACCTTTCTTGCCCCTTCCTTTCGATCGTTGCGATCGAGAAATTCTAGTTCATTCAACATTCTATTATCTCAAATTATTTCTAGTTGGTTCGCGTCTACTATACATACTGGAATGCGGACTCTTTAGGAATCTGTGATCAGAGAGAGATAGTTGACGATTACGTACCAGAAAAGTGAGAAAATCCCCACTGAGAGAATGATAGGAGAAGAGGAAGATCCCTACCTCTATAGCGAGTGGCTGATCAGACTAAACTATAGACTATTCAGGGAGTCTGCATTCCAGTATGTGTGGGCCATTCAACCGACAGTGATTTTCCATGGTAATCTTTAGATGAGAGTCGATTTTAGGCTCTCAACTGTCTTCGTTGAGGCGATTTCAACTCAGTTAAACCTTACCATTGAATTTCATATAACATATTTTGTGAATATTGGTAATTTTATTCCTCCACAGCCACAACAAGATTCAGACTTACGATCCTCGCTTGTAACCACCCAGATAACATTTTGCTTGTCATTCACCCTCAAATTACGCGCGAAGGACATACTTAGTGAACTAGCAAAATCGTATCCATGTGCGTCGTCACCTAGGTTGATAATTGCTAGACACGATTGTGAGTGACGCTCTTGCTATTTGCTCGTATCTTGCGCGTAAAAGTAGAAAGCAGTATTAACTGGAAATCACCCGTCATTTGCTAGATACATCTGCGGGTGATTTGCGCGTCAACTGAAAGTGAACTGCTTATTTATGTTTATGAAAAATGATCGAGTTTACGTGCAAATTTTTTGCTTCTTATATAGACTGAATATATACACCGAAAACACAGTTTGTTCCAGCGAAACAAAATTTTGATTGAAATGAACGCGGAGAAATTTTCTGGTTGGCTGAAATAAAATTTGTTTAGGACAAACAAAATTCATTTGTCGGTAAGAAGCTATTGATTATTGTTGACCAAATTTTGTTAATCCCAAACAAATATTATTTCAGCCAACCAAAAAGTTTCTATGCGTTTATTTCAATCAAAATTTTGTTTGGCTGGAACAAATGTTTTCTCAGTGCACTACTCTGGTGAAATAATTTAAACATTTAATTCTTTATGGGAAATAATGCTGACGGTATAAAGTTCACTTAATTATTGACGTTTGCATTTTTTGCCAGTTATTCAGAAATCAAGTAATTTATAGTCAATTATAACATATCACGTGAAAATATTGCGCACAAGTCGCAGGATATCCAGTGTCATGATTTATCATTAATATGACGTGATCATGATGAATATAGGAGCGTAAGTTCATCATCACATTGCATGATACATATGCTTGTTATTTGCACGCAAAGAACAGTTCAAAAATTTTTTACGTGCAAGATACTAGCAAATATCGCGCACAAGCTAGCTCGCAAATATGTGATGAAATTTGCGCGCATGAAATGTTATCTGGGTATTTGCATGATAAGTGTGGAAGCTCTTGCTGAAAGGTTGTTTTCTACACAAGAAATTAAATTTTTGACGACATATAGATTGTCTCAAGATCATCTTGAAACTTTTTTAGTGCAATCAGGAATTGTGATGGGTGGAATAATAACCCATCCTGTCGTCAACTCAAACCTGCCTATGGAAGAATCATTAGTCCATGCTGATGTTCCTCTTTGTCCAAATGCAAATATACCCTACATCGATGATACTAAAATCCTGAGTACCATAAGAACATCCTCACAAAAAACTGATCATCCAAACGTAAATAGCAGAATATGTAATATAATAGTTCCAAGCTGTGAGAATAGTTTTGATGACCTTTGATATGATATAGTTGTACCTAATATAAATAATAATGAATATGAGAACTTGGACAATAATAATTCATATTGTAATATATGGTTCTGTAGTGGATGTGCAAAATATGTCATAACATACATAAGTAGGGGAGACCGGGGCTGAAAGTAACAGAGGTAAGTTGTAACACAGACTACAAGTCTCATACTTTCTAACGAATAAGGTTCACTCTTCGTAAAATGATTATTTGGTCTGAAAGAGTATTTTATAAAGCGCGGAAATAATCTCTGATAAGAAATACTACAGTAATAGACCATGTCAGAAACTCACTCCTGTTACAACTAGCTCCTGTCTCCCCTAGTTTCATTGTAAGAAGCTTGCTAAAATCTTTGAAGTGTAGAACCTGCTATGAGGCATTAATTTCTGAGAAGACCAAATCTTCATTACAAACTCGCAAATCTGAAGGGAAACTTTCCATTGCATCTGATGATGTAATTCATGTTTGCCTTAAAGCAGAATATATTTTGCGATCATTTCCTGAGAATGTATTATATCAGAAAGGTTTATTGCAACGTCTTATCATCAAAACATTGAGTGAAATACCTAAAACTATATTTGATAATGGAACACATATGGCAGAGCGAGCACTCTTATCAGATCATTAATATCAATCATTGAAGTTGATTTTGAAAAAGTATTTCACAGTCAGATCGCATCATGAAGGATCTTCTCGCAGAGATATAGTTGTAATAATTGGAAATATGTATAACAGACTCGTGTTATTCAAACACCAGTGAGATTGTGTATTTTCTGGTAGAATTGGTGTGAAATAAAATTGACCACCTCTTCTCATGGGTCATCCATGCGATATTTTCTCATGAGTCACTCATGCGACATTTCCACATGGGTCACCCATGCGACATTTTCCCGTGGGTACACACATGCGACATCCTCTCATGGGTACACACATGTGACAGCAACCCATGGGTCATACATGTGACATTTTCCTATGGGTGATCCATGGGGCATTGTCGCAAGTGTCACTCTTGGGGCACTGTAGCATGTGTGACCCAAGGGGAAATTTCGCATGGGTGATACCCATAAGAATCAGACCCAGTCCCAAATCCGCATGGGTTTTTTCCCATGCCACATACGCACATGGTAAACCCATGTGAAGAGTTCCCATGGGACCTCATCACATGCAAAATGAACACAGTCCCAAATTTGCATGGGTTTTTTCTCATGCGACACATTCGCATGGGGAACTCATGTGAAAAGTTTCTATCGGACATGATCACGTGTGAAATAAACCCAGTCCCGAATTCACATGGGGAATTTTGCATGCAAGAATTTACAGTAGGGAATGCAATGCATCAATTAACAAATCGTCGAAACTATTTAGATGACACTTGCTTACACAGCTAGCAGTGAGGGTTACGTTCCGCTCGTTCAGCGCAGGATTGCTCGTGTGCATTTGTGATTGTTCTCAAGGATCGAAAAATTTGTTGTCTCCAAAATTCAAATCTGTTGCACCAAAATGTCCCTCCCAGCTTAGGAGAGAATTTTAGTGTCGTATCTGACTGTCCATCGCACGGACGATTCGTCAACAAATTGCAGACACGCATATGTTTTGTTCCACTTCTTCAATTCCGATAAAATCTAAATCACAGTCATAGATTGTGGCGGTAATGATCCCATATGGGTTTCATCTCAAGTTATTCAAAGCATTCGGGTGAGAAAGGACAAATGTGTTGAAAAATTGCGATTTTTGCGATTGGCTATAAAAGAAGTCACCAAACGATGTAAAGGCCGGTCGCGAAGTTGGCAACCTTAAGAGCCATGGAGTTCTTGAAGAAATGGGCGAAATTTTGCTAGGTCCTTTCTGAACAACTACGCGATAAAAACGAATTTTTAATCTGCAGTGATGAAGTACATTGCTTGAATTGAGCTTTGAATATGAAATTGGAACTACAAATGATTCTTCAAAATCATGCAAGCTATTATAAACATATTAATCTACAAACCCTGATGGGGATATACCGGTTGGAAGGCGGGTGAATATATATTCAAGTATTTTGAATTTTCCGCATTTTTTGTTAAGATACAGAGAGCGACGAGCGCACTCCACAAACAACGCTGAGCAGCAATGTCACTCGCTCGCAAACTTTGAAGCAGGCAATTGCTATGGGTCGAACTGTACATTCGTAAAGATATGAATAAAGATATATCTGCTTCATTAGATTAAAGGGGGAGTCTGGTTTTTTCGACCTCTTTTTTGAGATTGTTTTTTTTTGTGCTGAAAATCATTTTCATTTCTTGATATTTTGATGGATGAGAATACACATCTTAAAACTTATAAAAAAAATTTGTTTCATCCATTTTTCATCAAATTTGGCGGAGCTACGGCAGCCCGAACAGCGCCCGATAAAATAGCGGCAACAACGATTTCTCCAGAGAGGAATGTCGGAAAAATAAAAGTCAAGTAGATTCTTAAAGAGTAGGAGTGTCGCTATAGCCGGAACCACAAGTTTCAATTTTCAATGAAAAGTCACAAAATGGCGGACTTGAGAAATTTTTTACCATCTTTTTACAACTTAAATTGTTCAAAAATATGGTTCAATATTGAGGAATATTAATAATTCTGGTTCGGGCGAAAATTATGCAACTTGGCAACATCCTTTGAAAATTTGAGCCTGATCGGTCCAGTAGTTGTTTTTAATCGTTGTCGCGAGGTCGAAAAACGTGGTTTCAAGAAAAATGCATTCAAAGTTTTTTTTCCAAAGATTACACAATAGATCATTGAAAAAAGTATATCACCCTCAATCAGCAATACCAGATCCATATAGGATTCCGTCTGTTTCTTCATACAACTCATTCTCTTGTGATTTTATGTTCCTCATTGCTATTCTACGTTTTTTTGAGGCTGCATCGCTGCGACGACTGGCTGTGCTGATACGTACTTCATCTTGTCGATTTGCGAAGTCTGCTGCTGCTTTGCCAATTGTAATGCCCATCACTTCCATTATTTTTAATAATGGTTTGAAGCCTTCATTGAAAGTGCACGCAGCGCAATATGCAGCGATTTCGACAATTTTTTTCCCTGCAGACACATGTTTTGGAACTATGAGCCAAACGCAGGAGTCGAAAGACTCATTATTATTTTGAGTACTCTCCTAAACATCTTTGCAGTAAATCATCAGTGGTAAGATCTTCATATATGTTCTTTAATAAAGGTTGAATCTCTCCATCTAAAGCTGGAGGGTGTTCAAAATTTTTTAAATTTCCCGTTGCTTCAGTGACACGATATTTGCACCAAGAGTTTTCTCCTGGTGGACAGTGCGAATGCTGAGGATTATCGTCGGAGGACACTTTGTGATAGAAAGTTGCCCATATACTGTTCTTCATATCATTTACAGAATTGGGATTTCGGAGTATAGCTAGTTCATAATACTTAGAAAGTTCTTGCATAAGTTTATTTGTGAATGTCGCAGTTTTTACCTTAGACTTTTGAATTTTTTTCTGAATTTTGCCCTTGCATTTCGCATTGGAATCTTTATCTTGTTCTTCTGAAATTCGTTTAGTTTTTCGAAATTGAGTCAACTGTTTCTTAGCGTCTTTAGCACGTTTATACATACGTTTTTTGACGTGCAAGACACATTCAATTTCTTTGACGTTCACGATTTCACAGTAGGGTTTAACGTCTTCCAGCAGTTTGAATGTTTTTGTATCCCCATCACCGATATAATATTCCTAATAAACTTGCAATGATTTCACGGATCGTTTGAACATTTCTATAACACCGTCAACTTCCATCTTCCCTGCACTGCCTTCATGATTAGCATTACAATTTTCTTTATGAGTATCGTACCAAACGTCATACTCCACTTCGCCTTTCTTCCCTTCCCATTGCTCACACATCTTACATACACTGGATTTCACAATAACATCCATCACTTTCCCTGTATATTTTCTGATCAAAGATACAATACCAATGAGAGGAGAAGACCCTCGTTTTGCCCAAGAGCCATCCCCAGAAACAATTAGACGATTCTGCACATTTCCAGCGGCTTCATTTTGTTCTTGCTCTTGTTTGGCAGCTTTTTGGAAAACTAACTGTACAACCGCATTAGTTGCTATTGAAATATGTTCAATTATTTCGTAATATGTACTTCTACATAGACCCTTGCCAATGTCTATGAATCCAAAAAAATCATTAATACCTTGGAAGCCAACACCAACTAAATTAAAAAATTTTGTAAAGTCAAAAACATGGCAAAATTCACGAAACAGTATTGTATACTTGTATCAAAGTTCACTTCAAAATTGTGATCTTTCTTGGAAATTGTCTTTGCAACTGTGCATGTTGTACTTGTATCTGCTTCTGATTTATGTTGATTACCATGGAATTTTCTTTTTTTCGCACAATGTGGCCTTGTAGTGTGACTTCTATCACTCTTTTTATCCATCGTATGAGATTTTTACTTCAAAATTTCACAAGCGAATAAACGTTTACGCAGCGGGAACTTCAATCAACTCAATCTTCATGAACAATAACACACGTACTAATGCTCCAAAACAAAGACTAATATGTATAAAACAAAGGATATACGAATATCAGAAATGAGCAAATACGTAAGGATGAGCGTACCACTTGAACCGCGAAATGCAAAAAATGCGCGTTTGGGATCCTTCCATTGTATTTCATTTTTCAACCTCTTCTTGACCGCTTCCACAATAATAACTAGTTTTACCTTATTTCTACGTCTATACAGGGTGTCCCATTTTGATCTTTAAATGCAAATATCTCAAAAACATGAATCTTAAACCAAAAGTACTTCATACCAAAGTTGTTATACAAAGAGGAGGCCACAAAACTACGATATCAGTTTCATCATAGATGGCGTTGTGATTGATTAGAATGTGGTCAACATGATTTTTTTGAACGGGAACCCCCACTTTTTATTTCATATCTTGATTCTACACAAAAACTGAGTAATTTTTGCTTGGAACGTTTTTCTAAATTTTTGAAGATGGCACTACAATCGATGAAAAATAAAGTCTATGAAACAATATGCGGATTAGGGTGGGTCGAAAAGAGTCAAAATTTTTTTCCGGAACGCTGGAGTGCGGAAAAGTTGCCTTCTGTCATGAGAAAAAAAATGACATCAGGAAAATCGAAATCAGTCAACAACTTCCGTTCGCGCATCGTACTCAAAGTTTATGAAAAAATGATGAAATCACGATATTTTCGTAAATTTTCAAATTGAACTAGGACTTTTAAAATGGATACGCTCTAGTTTTTTATGCTTGATTTATGTTGTAATTAACCGAAATAAATTAAATTTAGATCAATATTCTGATTTTTTCCGTTCGCGCAACGTATGAGAAAAAACGGGAATTCCTCAATATTTTGCAATTCCCGCGGTGTAACTGTTCGGCCGTTTTGCAAAAAAAACAACCCTGAACTCGCCACGAGGAAGCGGTTGCAGTCTGAGTTTCACCCACACTCTACCCAACCAACATCCAATTCTCAGGTATGGTATTTACATTAAGTTTGAATCGGTTATCCAAACGAATTTCTAACCGAATACAAGACAAACTCTGAGATTTTCATATTTCACTGTTCTATTACCATAAGCATATTTTGTTTGCAAAGTGTGAGACGAAAGTATTATATCCAGTTGTGTTCAGAATCATCGTATATTCTTTCGGGAATTTAAACTCCAAATAAATTATAAGGTAACATAATTCAGTAATCATAGCTGGTCTTTCACTCCTGCTAAAGGCTTTGACATTGTGTGTGCCATGTGTGTCGGTGCTGTGCATTGTTTTGTTCATCCCCACAACATTATCTAACGATGAATGTGTCACAAACTATACTCACTAGGAGTGTGATTGCCGACTCTAAAAAAGAGTTTGACTGTTCTATATTTGGTCACCCAAGAAGTTTCCTCCCTAACAAACTACCAACATATGAATGTGTTCTCCGATGCTGTTTGGAAGAGAGATACAAGTTGTCTCTGTAGACTCTACAGATCCCATTTTTCCCAAACCGTAATTTCTTCGAAGAAACATGAACCTTAACTCAAGAGCAGGAATTTTCTTCATTCTTTCACATGAGCAATCAATTAGAATTGCACATTGACATGCATCTGGTGTTCTTTCGCATGTACAGTTCACCGTAATAGGGCATTTACAAGCAGCGATGTCAAGAAGTGAAGTAGCTTCAAGTTTAAAGTTCTTTAATCTTGCTTGAAATGAAGTCTTATCTTTATCACGTCTGTATGATTTAGTTTGTGACACATTCATCGTTTGATAATGTTGTGGAGAAGCAAGAAACAATGCACAGCACCGATGAAGTGGAAGCTGTCGGCCGCGAGCTGTCGGCCGCAGGGGTTATGTTTTGGCTGGAACTGTACCTGAACAACAGGACCGAACTCTTTGGATATTTTCTCCGTAAAAATATGCTAAAAAGAGATAATGATGATATCTGAAGATATGAATTTGTAGTATTTGAGACGAGGAATCCGAAAATGAAAGACTTTTCACGATAGGAGGTCGTTTTCATAGGATTTTTTGCAGAGAAACGAGGAGTTATATATTGGTTCTAACGAATTTCATCACCTACTGATGACCGACGTCTGATTCGGAGGATAAAATGCATCGATTCTGATAGGATTTTGTCTGAGGAATCCAATGGTATATGATTCATGTTGGTACGCGGCCGTTTTCATGGAGTTTTCGTCGAGAGAAGGGGAGATTTTTGTGAATTTCGTTATTTAAGGACAAGTCGACGTCCGATTCTTGGGGTGAAATCTATGGATCCTCATGAGGAATTGTCTGCAGAATCCAGTGATATACGGCTCATTCCGGTACGCGGCCGTGTTCTTGATTTTTCACGCCAAAAGTCGTTGACTGGTATTTGACGGAATTATCAATACATATGCAAATTCTTCCATCGGCTGCAGGGTTCTCGTTCGATTGGAAGAATCTGATACATCGATTCTTATAGGAAATCGTCCAAGGAATTCAATGGTGTATAGCACACTCCGGTACGCGGCCGTTTTCATGGAGTTTTCGTCGAGAGAAGGGGAGATTTTTGTGAATTTCCACAGAATTTGCATGAATTTCGTTATTTAAAGACAAGTCGACGTCCGATTCTTGGGGTAAAATCTATGGATTCTCATGAGGAATTGTCTGCAGAATCCAGTGATATACGGCTCATTCCGGTACGCGTCCGTGCTCTTGATTTTTCACGCTAAAAGTCGTTGGCTGGTATTTGACGGAATTATCAATACATGTGCAAATTCTTCCATCGGCTGCAGGGTTCTCGTTCGATTGAAAGAATGGGATGCATCAATTCTTATAGGACATCGTCCAAGGAATCCAGTAATATACGGTTCATTCCGGTACGCTGCGGTGTTCTTGACTTTTTACGCCAAAAGTCTTATCAAAATCCATAGATTGTACTCCAAGAATCGGACGTCGACTTGTCTTTAAATAACGAAATTCATGCAAATTCTGTGGAAATTCACAAAAATCTCCCCTTCTCTCGACGAAAACTCCATGAAAACGGCTGCGTACCGGAATGAGCCATACACCTTTGGATTCCTTGGACAATTTCCTATAAGAATTGATGCATCTCATTCTTTCAATCGAACGAGAACCCTGCAGCCGATGGAAGAAATTGCATATGTAATGATAATTCCGTCAAATACCAGTCAACGACTTTTGGCGTGAAAATCAAGAACACGGCCGCGTACCGGAATGAGCCGTATATCACTGGATTCTGCAGACAATTCCTCATGAGAATCCATAGATTTTACCCCAAGAATCGGACGTTGACTTGTCTTTCAATAACGAAATTCATGCAAATTCTATGGAAATTGACAAAAATTTCCCGTTCCCTCGACGAAAACTCCATGAAAACGGCTGCGTACCAGAATGAGTCATACACTATTGGATTCCTTGGACAATTTCCTATAAGAATTGATGCATCTCATTCTTTCGATGGAAGAATTTGCATAATCTCGATTATTCCGTCAAATACCAGCCAACGCGTTACGTGAAAAATCAAGAACCTGGCAGCGTACCGGAATGAGCCGTATATCATTGGATTCTGTAGACAATCCCTCATCAAAATTCATTGAATTTACTTCAAGAATCGGACGTCGACTTGTCTTCAAATAACGAAATTCATGCAAAATGTGTGCAAATTGACAAAATTCTCGCCTTCTTTCGAAGAAAACTCCATGAAAACGGCCGCGTACCAAAATGAATCATATACCATTGGATTCCTCAGACAAAATCCTATCAGAATCGATGCATTTTATCCTCCGAATCAGACGTCGGTCATCAGTAGGTGATGAAATTCGTTAGAACCAATATATAACTCCTCGTTTCTCTGCAAAAAATCCTTTGAAAACGACCTCCTATCGTGAAAAGTCTTTCATTTTCGAATTCCTCGTCTCAAATACTACAAATTCATATCTTCAGATATCATCATTATCTCATTTTCGCATGTTTTTAAGGAGAAAATATCCAAATAGCTCGGTCGTCTCGTTCAGGTACAGTCCTAGCCAAAACATAACCCCTGCGGCCGACAGCTCGCGGCCGACAGCTTCCACTTCATACAACACCGACACACACGGCACACACAATGTCAAAGGCTTCAGCAGGGGTGAAAGACCAGCTATGATTATTGAATTATGTTACCTTATAATCTATTTGGAGTTTGAATTCACGAAAGAATATACGATGATTCTGACCACAACTGGATATAATACTTTCGTCTCACACTTTGCAAACAAAATATGCTCATGGTAATAGAACAGTGGAATATGAAAATCTCAGAGTTTGTCTAGTATTCGGTTAGAAATTCGTTTGGATGACCGATTCAAACTTAATGTAAATACCACACCTGAGAATTGGATGTTGGTTGGGTAGAGTGTGGGTGAAACTCAGACTGCAACCGCTTCCTCGTGGGGAGTTCAGGGTCGTTCTTTTTGCAAAACGGCCGAACAGTTACACCGCGGAAATTGCAAAATATTGAGGGATTCCCGTTTTTTCTCATACGTTGCGCGAACCGAAAAAATCAGAATATTGATCTGAATTCAATTTATTTCGGTTAATTACAACATAAAACAAGCATAAAAAACTAGAGCGTGTCCATTTTAAAAGTCCTAGTTCAATCTGAAAATTTACGAAAATATCGTTATTTCATCATTTTTTCATAAACTTTGAGTACGATGCACGAACGGAAGATGTTGACTGATTTCGATTTTCCTGATGTCATTTTTTTTCTCATGACAGAAGGCAACTTTTCCGCACTCAAGCGTTCCGGAAAAAAAATTTTGACTTTTTTCGACCCACCCCAATGCGGATATCATGTGGAATGGATCCAAGAGCCGAAATATCTCATTCGAATGTTGTTAAGAGAGGGGACGACACAATGGCGATATCAGTTTCATAGTAGATGGCGCTGTGGTCGGTAAAAATGAGGTCAACTTCAATTTTTCAAATGGAAACTCTTACTTCTTATCGCATATCATGATTCTACGCGAAAAGATGAGGAAGTTTTGTTTGAAACATTTTTCCTAAATTCTTGAAGATGGAAACGGTGGGAAATAAGGTTAATGAGAAAGTGCTACTGCATTATGTGTAAAGTAACGCTCAACGTTTCCAAAACATTGAATTAAAGTCATTTACAATGTTTTGGACATGACATTTGTTGTGTTTTGTGTTCGATTTCTTCTCTGAAATTATTATTATTTTGATTTGTTTGTTGAGCGTTGCTTCACACATAATGCAGTGGAACTTTTCCATCAACCTCATTTCCCACCGTTTCCATCTTCAAGAATTTAGGAAAAATGTTTCAAACAAAACTTCCTCATCTTTTCGCGTAGAATCATGATATGCGATAAAAAGTAAGAGTTTCCATGTGAAAAATTGAAGTTGACCTCATTTTTACCGACCACAGCGCCATCTACTTTGAAACTGATATCGCCATTGTGTCGTCCCCTCTCTTAATAACAACATTCGAATAAGATATTCCGGCTCTTGGATGCATTCCACAAGATATCCGCATATTGTTTCATAGACTTTATTTTTCATCGATTGTGGTGCCATCTTCAAAAATTTAGAAAAACGTTTCACGCAAAAGTTACTCAGTTTTTTGCGTAGAATCAAGATATGCAATAAAAAGTGGGGGTTCCCGTTCAAAAAAATTATGTTGACCCCATTTTAATCGATCATAACGCCATCTATGATGAAACTGATATCGTAGTTTTGTGGCCTCCTCTTTGTATAATAACTTTGGTATGAAGTACTTTCGGTTTAAGATGCATATCTTTGAGATATTTGCATGTAAAGATTAAAATGGGACACCCTGTATAGCATGCAAAACTGCTGAAAACCAAAAATCGATTTTCTGAAAAAAAGCAGACTCCCCCCTTAATTTTCTTTTTTGGTAATTTGCGGTCCTCAAATTATAACGAAAAATTCGTACTTATATTAGTTAGTTTCAACAATACCCGATACTTGCATTTTGTCGGGATTTGATCATGAAAGCATCAATTATATTGGTTTTTTATTGGACTTATCCATAAGAATCCAATATAATTGACGCTTCCACGATGAAATCCCGACAAGATGCAAGTACCGGGTTTTTCCATCAGGGAATAGCAATAATTTTTATAACTTGATTTCTTATGTTTAGTAATATGTTTTGGGCTTTGAATTTATATTCAGAGCATAATCCTACCAGTGCACTTCATCGCTGCATATTCAACATTTGTGACCATTGCTTAATATTTAAAAACTGGATAGCAAAATTTCATCCGTTTTCGGATGTTCCATGGTCCGTGATTTTCCTTTTTGGACATCACTTACTTCCGTCTGGACGCTGCACAATAATGTTTCTGTTCTTCAGTGTATAATAGCATTTCACTTTGCGTGAATGTGATTGTTATTGTTTCAGTCTTAATCCCTATATCTCGATGTAGAATTGAAGTGGAATAGATGAACAAATTTTTTATGACTTGAAATGAGAAACTAAAACCTGTAATATATTATATTAATTCAATCCGCAGAATAAAATTCTCTATTTGAATACCTCAAATCCCATCCCTGCTGGAACGTATTCTATGGAAGATATCGAGATGAATCGGGGTTTTTTAGTTCATTTGTAATTAAGTATAATTTACTGAAATTGCATGCGGAATGTACACATATATGAATGCATATGCAAAAACATATAAATTTAGCCACTTGTATCACTTTTTTTTCACCATGACTCAAAGATAATGGAATAAAATGGAAAAAATCAACCAGCCAGACCTTGTTCCATACGAATAGGAGGACTGGTTGGTTGTTTTATTCCATTTTATTGAGTCATCTCTGAGTATTTTGCTTACAGAGGTCTTTCAATTCTAAGGATGCTCTCAAGAGCATTCTGTAAACCCCAGAGAAGTTCCTAGTTCTCAAATTTCTGCTTCAGTTTTTCTCGAAAATTAATGAATCAAATGGAAAGTAATGAATACTTATATGTTCCTCGACCTGTAAAAAAGATGTGGGTATCCATTATTTCCTGTTTGATTCATCTAGTGTTGACAAAAATGGGGGCGCATATTTTATAACTTCGAAATTTCGAAATGTCTTGAAGGGCATTCATTACTCTCTGCAAAAATTGCCAGATCCCAAGTTTATCTCTCCAGTTTCCTGAAGTAAGGATGAACGAAATTGAAACAATGGGTACCTGCATTTTGTGTAAGTGGTAAAGAAGATACAACCCAGATAACATTTTGAAGCTCCTCCTTAGGTTTGCGTGCAGGAGCTTATCCATGTGCGTCGCTTTGTGAGCGTACAAGCATATCGCACGCAAATCCTTATCCATGCGCGTCGCTTCGTGAGGGCATGTTATCTGGGAAGGAGTCATTATTTTCCATTTTTGGTGCATCTATTACTTCCATGCTCCTTATAAGGAAGTGGAAGTATTGTGATAGGGTGAAAAGTTCATCATATAGAAGGAGGTTTGCCTTTGTCAAACGCTTCAAAATTTAGAGAAAATGCAATTCCCAAAAGTGTGATTGTGTGCGTGTGTATGTGTCTGTATGTCCCGTGTTCCCGAATTTTTTGGTTCAGGATAACTTTTGTTAGGATGCACGAATTTGGATCATCTTTTTTTAATGTGAAGTTTGGTGAAGAGACGAAAACGTCCTATTTTAGTGTCGATCAGATGAAGCGTTTCAAAAATATTGCAGAATATTGTTTCGTTCCAAAAATCGTGATTTTGCGATCGCACATTTCCTTGATTCCTGTTATCCGATCACGATGCAATCCATATCACGTTTTAGTGATGATCCAATAGTGTTCCCACATAAGTTCTATTCTAATCGGTTAAAAAGCGTGAGAAATTTTTTTTTGCGATCCACATTTTTATAATGTTTTGAGAGCATGCCTCCCCTGTGTTCGTAACATCCGAATTCCATAAGACTCTGAGCATAGTCAATTCACGAGATGTCACTTGTGTGATATAAGTTCGAGGCAAATCGAAATTGAGGGAAGAAAAAGGTGAGCACTGAGAATTTTGAAATTTCGTAAATGCCGGTATTATGCGGATATCTCCCGTTTGTATCATTCGATCGTTACAAAATTTTGGCCACAGTTATAAGTAGTATCCTATATAAGTTCCAACCTAATACTTAGAGAAGAACAAGAGGAAAAAGCAAACACGGTATCAAAAGTTGTGATTTTGCGTGCGCTTGTATTTCCGTTCCTCGTTATCCAATTGTAATGAAACTTATACTACGTCTTAGTGACGACTCTATAGTGGTTCCATACGAGTTTTATCCGAATCGGTGTAGAAATGTCAGAAAATTTTTTGTTTCCAATTTAGCGAAAAGAGCGGGGTTTTCATTCGTTTTCATGTTAGTGTTTGATTGCCACTAAAAAACATGATTTGAACGTTACAAGTTACCCATTCCAAGTTATATATAACCCTCCTCCGTACAGTTCGAAATTATCACAGATCCATACAGTTCGGGCTTTAGAGACCCGGATAGTAAAATATGAAGAGTATAACAAGGCAAAATTGGAAATTCGTTAACTTTTCATACTTGAACGGGCATAGAAACTTGAGTTTCTCGAGCAGGCGAAGAGTTCTTTATTATATAACTGTTGCAGTGTGTTTTTAAATTTGTTTAGAGCTGTAAACAACAAAATAGCGGCTCTTCAGTGTTTTTCCCTGCACCCAGAAAACGTTATGCTTGTTTTCAGCGTAGTAAGCTTCATTCAAGCGTAATTTATTCTTTCTATTTCCCCAAACATATTGCACTCACTTCAAATATATTTTATGCTAGAATCAAACAAATTTGTTCACACTGTAAAAAAGGATATATTAATCTTCGCTCAAACACGATATTCTTGTTTTGAATGTTCCTTTTCAGTTCAACTGTAGCTTCAAATTGTTTTCATATCAAGTTTAATAGTATTTCTGAATCAGTCTTAGATATCATTGAAATAAAACTCAGGGATATTCTTATGTTCAGAAAAAAATACCACAAATACTATTGTTTTTATCATCAAAGTTTGAATATACTTGACATTTGCGTGTTATTACAATTAGAAGTAGTCATTTTTCGGAACAATATAGTGGAATTAAATGATACATGAAAAAACGCACCTTTCAATTGTAATCATCACATTTACATGAAGTATATTTCGAGATGAATGATAAAAGCAACTTTTAATGGTATATTTTTATCCATTTGTGAAAAAATAGTTGAGAAAGAATTTAGTTGAATTCCGTGAATTTGACATTATGTCACTCCAAACTCTTTCTGAAGCCATATGCTGCCTGAAGTGTAGACTTAATATACACCCCAAATAAGGAAAATTGGTTGTAAGAAGTGCGTCGTGAATACTCTGATCCCAAACAACAAAAGATCACTCAAGAATTTTCCAAGAATTCTTTGAGAACTGAAGAGTTCTCACAGACTTCTTGAAGAAGTCTTTCGCGAATTCTTTGCTGTCAACACCGCACGGATTACATCCATTTTGCCTTTCTTTTTCTTAAGTAGCGATCCCTATGCAACAATTTTCCCACGTCCCCCCTCGCGCGTCATCTGTTATGTTTATTTCATAGGTCAAGCATAACGTACGTTTGAACAAATCCCAAATAACACAATAATTCGTGAGCCGTTCCGAAAGAGTTCTTGAACTAAATTCTGGAAGAATTATTTTTCCGAACTCTTGACGAGTTCTCAAAGAGTTCTTTGAATTCTAAAAGAATTATTTGACAGCTCTATAATAAATTCCTTTGGGTGTTCTATAAGAGTATGGGAAGAACATTCTGAGATGACTTGAAGGACTCTTTAATGTCCGCTTGTTAGAACTCTTATGAAGCTCTGTCCCTGCTAAAGAAGAACTTCCTACGAATTCAATGTACATGTTGAATTCCCGCAAATTTCTATGATTTTGAAAAAGCTTTTAGTAAAAATGATCAAGTGATGATAGTTGGTTCGAGTCCATAAAATAAAGAAATATGTAATCAGTAATATTGAATGAGAACAAAAAAACTAATCATATGTATTTTGTTGTTCACTCGTGTAAATTACAAACATTTTGGCATTCATCGATACTAAAAATTTCAATGATTGATTTGGTATGATCAATTTTGTAGGTTATATTCTTAAAAAGTGCCTGAACTTCAATATTTTCTGTGAATTGAATGATCGTTCGATAAATGCAAGTGTTAGGCGTGAATCAGAAGGACACAAAACTATCTTTTAAGATATTAATTTATTATAATAAACATTACGTGTTAAAACATTAGAATGAAAAAACGCACAAAAGCGATTAACGCGAATGAAAGAATATGACAGACTACCTTGCTCTCACACCCGGAAGCATCTGCTCTCGACGACGTTACAAAAAGAAAACTATGCTATACAATAGCGCCACCGTAACGATACGATAAGAGAACAAACTAAGGCGTATAGCTTCGCATACATGAGCGGGCAAATTCAAAATAACAGCACATAAGAAATTAACATTAGGTTACATTCAAATAAACTTTTCAAATATATTTCCAACAGAAAGCTTGATGAACGTAGAAGATCAGATGAATCAATCATTGAATAATTATCCATATACATATAATATGTTAGACTGATTTTTATATTTGATAAACACATGAGTTCCGTGGGAGTTCTTTAATCATTCACGTCAAGAGTTCGCAACGACTTCTGTCAATTAATCGACCGAGCTTGTCAAGAGTTCTATCAACAGGACATTAACGACTTCTTAGGGTAATTGAGAAGAACACTTGTCGATTACTTTAGAATTCTTGATGAATGCCTTTCACAAGTGCTGAGTTCTTCAGGAACTCTTCAAGAATTTCTGGTGTTATCTGGGATGTCACATTCTTGAGAAGAACGTAATGAATGCTGAAACGTGGAAATAAGAATAACTTCAACTTGCTGTCAACGCTGAATAGTTTTAAATCAAATATCGTTTCTCATAGAATATTTTATGCTGAATTTGAGAATATATATATCTCTTAATTTTGTTCTGAAGATATTTTATATTTCTTTTGCAACTAACATCGTTTTAAAATGAGCATAGTAGAGTAAAAATAAGCATTTTTGGGATTTTTAACTGTTAAGCATAATCTTATGCTGTTTTCAAGCTTATCGTTTTCTGGGTGAGGACATCTTTTCTCCGTGGCCGGACAAATAATTATCCCACACAGCACCGGATGTCACAGCAATATTGTCAGAATGTTACATTTGGAATGTGTAATATTCTGGAAAATATTTCAAGAAGATTGTCAGAATGTGTGCAGGATGTCTCATGTCACCATCTTTGTAACATTCTGAAAATATCCTGAAACATTGCTGAAATCATTGAGGTAACATTCTGGAGACATTCTGAAATATTGATGTGATCATTTCAGCGATATTCTGTACGGAAAAAAAATGTAACAATCGCATATATTAAAAATCTTACAAAATATTACTTTGAGTTGAAACAAAATTTCTTCAGAGTTTACTTCCACAAATGTTGAATGAGCTTGGCCAGAAATATTTTGAGTGGAAGGAAACCTGCTTCGAAGTCGATTATTAGAAGGTTCCCCCAGTGGGGATTGAACCCGGGTTCTGCGAGTGAAAGTCAAGGCTTTTATCGCATCAGCCAATCTCCGAGATGACGACACCATCCTCAAAGTGCTATTTATTGTAATCATCGTGATGGGAATTTGAAGAATTCGTTTCCGTGAAATATAAACCAATCGATTCAGAATTTTCTGACACAAAAAATGAGTAGGTCGTGGAAGAGAGGTGTTTTTTGACCTCAAATTTGAAATTTTACAAAGTGCTGAGTAAGATCGATGGAAAAACTTTGAAAACTTGTTGCCGTGGGATATAGAATAATCGATTCGGAATCTTTTGAAATGAAGAATGAATAGTACTTGAGAGGAACATTTTTTAAAAGCTGCACCTCCAAAATTTACCAAGTGCTGGAGCAAATTGATGAAAAGATTTCAAAACTTTTTCTCTGTGGGATATAGACCAATCGATTCAGAATCTTCTGTAACGAAAAGTGGATAGGTCGTACACTGAGAGAAAAAAAGAACAAAAATTACAATCTTTATTCACATAACGAGAATATCGCTGTAAAAAGTAGATAATCACCAACAAAAATCTACGAAATTAAAATACGATGTTTGAAGATAGTGAACATCGTTTATATAAATTACAATCTATGATTAGAATATTCATATTTATTGAAAAATATATAAATGAATCCAATAAATCACTAGTTCCAATCAAAATATTGTATTGATCCCAACCATTCTTTAAATAAAGGATATTTGAAATTTGAACTTTTCAACTGTAATTTTTCATCAAATTTCTGAGCTGTCATTATTAACGGTATTTTCAACACAATTCATTATCATAGATTGTGATTTTCAGTAACTCGTGTGTGATTGGTCGAATCACAGATTCCATTCAAAATGAGCGCAACAAAATGTTTAATGCGTCACGTGGTGCTCAATCGTAGTTTGTTTTCGACTTGTTACTGGCGAGATCTACATATGACAAGAATGGAAGAGGTAGAAGACATTGGACACGTAATAAATCAATCCTCTTTCAAAACTCATTATCATATCTTCATTGGACAATTTTTAAACTTAGACACAGCCACGAAATAGGGGAGAGGCATGCAGGTTGGACCGTGTTTTGTTCTTGACTTATAAGATCAGAACAGGAAATTATTTGATCAATATCTATATACCACTGAAAAGTGACAACCTTCAGCTATATTTCGTGATAGAAAGCTTCTTGATTGCTTTGAAATACTGCGGAATACAAGCGATTTTCTGAAGTTGGAAAAAATTGGTTAAAAAAAAGTAAGCATGCAAGTTGGGTCACTTCTGGGAATTCGCTGAAAAGGTAGAGAAATGCATTCTATACATCAGGTATGAAATTTGTAGCCGATATTTATTTATTTCAAATAGTTTTAACATTGGAATAATGAAATATCACTAACAATGAAATCATAATCACTGATTCCATGGTCTGTCTTTTTCTCCCTTCGACATGCCATTCTAAAATAGAAAAATCACCGAATACTTGAGATTACATCCAATGTAAACACTATTCTGATCATCAAAGATGATCGAAATGATGTTTGAATACTTATATGACAAGAAAAACTAGTGGCCCAACCTGCATGTTTTGGGTGGCCCAATCTACATATTTAATGCAACTTCGCAATTGCGAGAGCATTATTTTAATTTCACAATATGATCGAAGTATGTTTTGTGCGATTCGAAGAAATTAGGAAAAGAACATAATAGATTGATTTACCTTCATCAATCGATGAACACTATCCTCTTTGTACGAAATGAAATAAATTGGAATAAAACTTTTTCGCACGTTTTTCCACTTGCCTTCTGGAATACTCATAAGAGGTGTCTGTTCCCGAAGAGAACATGAAGCTTCAGCGAATGTTCAGATCAGATCTGTATAGATCGGGCCGAAGGTTCATTAGAGCTCACTTTTAGATTCACAAACGTTTGACAAAGGTTCCACGAACGTTGAAATGTCCGCCTCGAAATACGTTCAGGAAACATAGATGGAACGCTCACTGAAGGTTCATCGAAGGTTTCACGAAGCTTTACAAAAATATCTATACTTGTATTAATTTTGATCAATTCATATGAAAAATAAATTAATTAATAAAGATAAATTATTATAAATTAATCTAAGTATAGATATTTTTGTGAAGCTTCCTCAAACCTTCGATGAACCTTCAATGAACGTTCCATCTATGTTTCCTGAACGTATTTCGAGGCGGACATTTCAACGTTCGTAGAACCTTTGTCAAACGTTTCTGAATCTAAAAGTTAGCTTTCATGAACCTTCGGCCCGATCTATACAGATCTGATCTGAACATTCGCTGAAGCTTCATGTTCTCTTCGGGTTTTTGCATTCTATGCGCATGAAAAGGTAACATATGATAAGACTCGACTTCAATCGTCATGAAATCAGAGTTGCCAACGGTTAAAAATACAGAAAACTCCCTGGCTAACCTGCATGGCGATTCAACCTGCATGCTTTTCCCCTACTTTTTAGGATTGATTAAATTAAAGATTTTTCATGTGATAATAACATATTCTGATCGCTAAATGTATTGGAAAATGTTACATCTCAGGTTATTATGAATATTCTGTTCTGAAAAATAGTTAAGAGCAATTTATCAGAAGAAGCGGGTGAAATTTGCGTTGATTTGTTTCACCAGTTACTTGATAAATCCGAATTTGAAATAGGTGGTTATTTCAGGAACTTGCACACCTAACATTGAACTTCAAATATAAGATTAGGTTTCCCCTTGGTTTGCAGGTATTAGAAAACAAATTTATAAACATTTTGATATTTGTAGGTTATTACTTTTGAACCCCTCTTATACTCGCCAGGAATCAGTGAAAGACTAAAACTTATATTTAGAAACTGATCTTCATCGTGGATTTCATTGTTATGCAGTTGAAATTTCCCGTAAATGCATAACTTATAGAAAAAAATGGCGCAACATTTGACTCACTTCTTCTGATGCTTGAATGCCTTCAAGTGTCGTCCAACACTCCCCATACTCACAGCGGTGAATTGGCTCAGCGGTTTGGGTGTTATCTTTCAATCACTTGCGTGAAATCAGAGTTCGTGTGTCCCTGGGAAGCAAAATTTTCTACGAAATGTTGGTGTCCAAATTCCGTCAATAATACAGATTAATTCAATAGCATAATTGAAAAACGTATAGTTTGTAAGACTTTGAATCCGTGAATATGGTACACTAAGTAGGTGTTAAGGCGTTGGCTGTAAGCTGATGTGAATTTCCGATTAATTATAGTCCAGTAGAATAACTACAACAAGTTCACTTTTTTATATTATTTTTTGAATCCATATGATGAAATAAAAATTACAATCTTCGATTTCAAAATCTCAACCCTCTGAAGTTGACTCAATTGAATAAAAATTACTATTTACGATTGCAAAATGTTAATCTTTTTCTAATGGAAATCCTGTATTATAAATTCTGCGGTCAGAAATTCAGATTGCTACCATTATGACTGTAATTTTCAGACTTGGTCTGCGATGTCTCTGTTTTGGAAACAAAAATAATAATTTTTCATCCACATTTCGAATGAAAACTGTTTTTTGCTCTCAGTGTAGGGGAGGCGTTTTTTTCGATCTTGAATTGTAAATTTTACCAAGTCCTAGGTCAAGTGTATGAAAATTAATTTTGCTTCATAAAATATTGCTACTGTCAAATGCTCAGAATATTTCATTTTCGACAAATTCAGCATATTCCCCATCGTAGATTTCCAGAACATTGAAGATCATTGTATGTGCAATGTTCCAATTGGAAGATTCTCAGAACATTCTCAACGGAATATTGTATCTGCAATATTTATAGGATCTTGTATCCCTAGTAAAAAAACGAACATATATGACCCATACATAATCCATACATAATACATATAAAATTCATATATAATTCATATATGAAAATGCATAGAATCATATACCATCCATATTTAATCCATATGTGATCCATATATGATCATATATGACTCATATATAATCCATATAAAATCCATATACGAAAAATATTTCATATGTGACAGAATTTTTTCACATGTATGGGAAAGTCTTGCATCGAAAGGTCATATATGGATTCTATATGGGCCATATATGATCATATACGGATTCAATATGGATTGCGTATGAATTATATATGGTCATATATGACCATGTATGGTTTCTATATGATTCATTTTTACTAGGGATGAATATTTCACACAGAATGTTCTGAGCGAAACATTGTAATATTCTAACAATATTACTGAGACATTGGGTGCTGTGTGGGAACTCCTGTAAATTTGGAGATACAATCATAAACCAAGAAAATTTCGATTGAATATGATATTAGATACAGCTGTACTTAGGTTTTTTTCAAGGGATTCTTGTCAAAATCACATGTTTTTTAAAAAAATTTGAAAACGATAAACGAGATACGCTCGAAAATCGTAATAAAAATTGAACTATGCATTATAAAAAAAATCCTACGTACTGCTGTAGCTGGTATCATATTGAATATAAATTTTCTCGGCTTATGTTTGTATCTTCAAATTTGCAGGAGTTATTTGTCCGGACACGGAAAGACACTGAAAAGCCGCCATTTTGTTGGTTACAGCTTCGAAAAAATTTGAAAACACACTTCAATATTTATATGATACTTTTTATCAAATTTCGATACGTTCAGTTTGTTTTTTGGAAAAAAATTCCCGAAATTTCCTTTTTTCTCTAGCTTTCAGACTGGTTTACCCCCTTAACTCACAGTTATGTTGAAAACATGAAAAATTCTTGGATGGAATCGACTATTTTCATCTAATTCAATGAAAATATTTGAGACTTGAAAGGCACCAAGCGTGGTATAATATTTCTCTGGTTTTAATTATTTATGTAACTTGTTAACTACTTGGACCTCGGAGACCCGAACTATACGTTTACTTCGCTTTCTTTGTTATTCCAACTTCGGCTACACCTGCACGTTGGAACAACAGCTGTAAACATTTTCTCCCAACGCCTTGTGAGCAAAGATGAATGTCACAAACAATCGGCAGGGTTCCCCCAAAATTTGAAGAGTCATTTTCCCTGACTTTTCCTGACTTTCACTGACCATGTTCAAAATTTTCCCTGACTCTCAAATAAGTATACCCAGATAGCACACAAGTTGCTACAAATTGTACCAAACCAATCAATTTGTTTCTATAACTGGAAATAGCAAATCCGAAATACTTGGAGCAAGTTGGGATAACTTAGGACGCCACTAAGCAAACTCAGCTTATAAATGAAATTGTGGAATTGTCATGATTTATGATGGAATATTGTTACAATTTACCAGTATATCGCATCTTCACCAAATTCCCTTGAATATGAGTGTGATAAGTACATACATTCTGTCAAAAAAGTACCGGGAATTCTTGAATAAAACACAAAATATTTTTTATTCTTCCGAATCTATTGTATCGCCTTCAAAGTAGTCCCCTCCCGAAATGATACATTTATGCCAACGAACAATCCAATCATCAAAACATTTTTTATACGCTTTTTCCGGAATCGATTTCAGTTCTCGTCGCGAATTCTCTTTAATATCTTCTATCGATTCAAAACGGGTGCCTCGAAGTGGTAATTCAAGATTTGGAAACAGAAAAAAGTCGGCTGGAGCCAGATCAGGTGAATGCGGTGGCGGTTCGATGATATTTGTTGAGTTTTTGGCGAAAAATTGGTTCACAATGAAAGCCTTGTGAGATGGTGCATTATCGTGACGCAAAATCCATGGATTTTCTTTCCACAAATCTGGCCTTTTTCGACCAATTTGCTCTCTTAAACGCCGCATAACGCTTGGATGATATTCTTTATTCACCGTCTGACCTTTCTGGCAAGAATTCCGAATGTACAACGCCGCGATAATCAAAAAACAGAGTCAACATTACCTTCACTTTTGATCGGCTTTGGCGTGGCTTTTTCGGTTTCGGCTCAGCTGGAAGCCGCCACTCCGAAGCTTGTTGACTGGTTTGCATGTCATATTCGTAAACCCATGTCTCATCACCTGTTATAATGCGTATTATGAATGTGGAGTCGAAATTGACTCGTTCTAGCATGTCTTCAGCGACCTGTACGCGATTCAGTTTTTGGAGAAAATCCAAGTCTTTCAGAACTAATCGAGCGGCAACGCGTTTCATGTTCAAACAATCATGTAAAATAGTACGAACTGATTCGTAAGACACAGAAAGTTCACCTGCTATGTCTCTCAAACTCAAGTGACGATTTTCAGTCACCATTTCCTTCACTTTATCGATATTAACTTCAGTTAAAGACGTCGATGGACGACCAGAGCGAGGCAAATCTTCCACCACATCTCGACCACTTTTGAATGCACTGTACCACTCATATGCACGTGTTTTTGATAGAGTCAATTCACCGTAAGCCTTCTCCAACATTTTCAGCGATTCGGCACACGAAATTCCATTTGCAACGCAAAATTTAAAACAAATTCTTTGTTCAATCTTTGTATCCATTGTGACAATCGCGGGACACACTTGAGAGAACTGAAAAGATCGAGCACTATAAACAAACTGAATGACAGATGACAGTCGAACTCCGCGTCAATATACAGGACGAATGTCCAGGACCAACTCAACAACAAAAAGAATGTTGACAAACCCGTTAGCCGCACTTTTTAAATGATCAATGCCCGGTACTTTTTTGACAGAATGTATATGTATACTTCCCTATCCATATAATGGTATCAAGGGCGTATTCAGAAACTCACTATCCTCCTTTGAGGGGACTCGAGCATAAGGAAGTGGAGGACGGAAAAATTCAAATTTGTTAATGTTTGGAGGTTAAAATTTTACAATTTTATTTTTGAGCCTTCAGAAATCACTTAGTCATTCAAGGTTTGCGGCGATGTGGAACTCTAGGCATGTAATTTATTATTATTCACTTCAAGTAAGGTAGTGAATTTTTGGATATTCCCTTGAATGGTATCACACTTCACTCTAAAAAATTTGGCAGTGTTAGGTGTTTTGACACCGTATGGTGTCATTCTAATACCATTTGGAATTATTTTAACACTGAATTCCGGAGTGGACTTTTATAGAATCCGCGCGGTGTTAATTCTGACACCGCTTTTCTTACAGTATTTTGAGACGTTTGGAGATGATCTACGGATTGAAATAAAATAAGCACAGTCAATAGATCAATTGTGAATACTCATTCTCCTGACATCGCGTTTTGAACCAAACCAAAGGAATGGTATTTGCAAACAAAATCGCAAGGCAATTCAATGAAATTTATACTTCACCCATACATCACAAGAGTTCCCGTTATGCTCATGAATATGTATTTATTATGAATATTTTGAATTCAAAACGAACTCTTAATGAATAACTGAATGTTCAGAAAGAATTCGTATCAAGACTCCATAATGAATTCTGCGTGCATTCAATGCATTTTGATTTTGACTTCATTGAATTCTCATTGAATTCATTATTGGTTGCATAACGGCGACTATTCAGAGAGTCTTTGGGAAGTCTTTATGAATTCAAATTGATCATTTGTGCTGGCTGGGTGAAAAATACACAAATGGACCTTGCAAATTTTCTGCTGGAATCAAATGTTCCAATTTTCCCTGACTTTTTATAAATTTCAATGGATTTCCCTGACTAATGGAGCATTTTGCGAACGTTCCCTGACTTTCTCTGATTGAATAAGAATTCCCTGACTTTCCCTGACTTTCCCTGACTTTCAATGTCTGGGGGGGGAGGGGGGGCTGATCGGTAGATCAATAATGAGTATCAATTTATATTGAGACTGCATATGTAATTCCCAGGGCCTCAAAGATCCGATCTGTACGGACAAGGGATAAACATCGATATATCGAACAGCAGTAATTTCAGCCGATATGATTTGAGAGCCACAGTTGGAAATTTTGTGGTCAATTCAACACATTTCACATGTCCCAAACGGTCCACACATATTTTTGTGTCGATATCACATAATGTGTCTGTGTTAACTAGTAACTCAAGCTTGATGTAAATAATATAACACAAAAGGATGTTGATGAAATTTTGATTGGAATTTCCGATCGTGTAAATTCAACACATAAGTATTGTGAAATGAAATCCAAAATAAGGAATGAATCAACAGTTCAAAAGTGTAATTTCATGGATTTTTTTACATCAATCAAATGTGAAAATCATACTTTTTTCGTGTTGAAACAATGCATAAGAATAAATTGAAAAAAACAATACTCCAATGAACCTTGAACATGGATCGTCGGGACCGAATGTTGAACCTGTATCACTCAAACCACTGCCGGTCCTTTGGTTGAGTGTACTTTCTTTGCGTACATCAACTCGCACTTTATCTTCAAATTTACATATCTAGAAAACGAATTCCCATTAGAATGAGAGCTAAAACCAAAATGAATGGTTCTTCCGACAACTACCAAAGTGAGACGTACATGGGAGTTTCATAAAAAAAATAGCTCCCACCACTGGCGATCTCCTCTTGGTAGTTGAGAATAACACAATTTTTATGTTCAATCTTGAGTTGAATAAAATTTGTGTCATTTTGACATTTTTTTTCACTGGTTTGAATGATATCACATTATAAATCAGTTGAGACCTGATTACACAAGGACTATCTGTAGAAGTTACACGTGTTTGTGTTGAATATTTAACAGAAAATTCATGACACACGGATTTTTTAACACATTTACACAAAATTTTCAACTGTGAGGATACGAATTTATCAACTGATCACAGGTTTTTTGACCGTATTACTCGAAACTGAATTCCTGAAATGATCTCAAGACTTTGCGGACGATTCTTTCAAATTTTATCTACGTCGCTAAAGAACCCGAATTTCGATTGTCTGAAAAAAAATTATTAAAAAAATTTTTACATTCAAAATTATGAAATTAATTAATAAAATTTCGAATACAAATATAATTGCGATAAATTTTTGCTAGGTAGGACAATATAAGGAACATGGAAGTAATGTATAGTTCTCCATACCGATTTTTCCAGGGTAACAGAGGGGGAAGAGGAAGGGGAGAGAAATCTAGTAATGCTGAGAGTAGCGAATGTCTCCAGAAACATACGATTGTGACTATCCGTGCATGTTGTTCAGAAAAAGACACGCCTGTACAATAGAAAGAAAAATTCGAATCAAACGCGCTGATGCCGGATTACCAGCAATGCAACGAGATTGTCCCATAGACATAGGAATATAGGGACAATATGGGAAATATAGGGAGGGTGTCACCGCAGGATTGCATCTTTGAGGGGAAAACAACGAGGTAAAGTGTGCAACCAGCCTATTGGGTGAAAGGTTGTGAAAGCGCAACATATTATAAACATGACAACGAGACATGAGAGAAAATGAGGTTATATCCACTATTTCAAGTCACAAGTGATATTTTTCATTTTATGAAATTGTTATACATAGTATAGATGACACCTAGCTAGCAATGCATACTTGGGATTGAAATATGATCATAAATATGGTTTTCCTTTTGATTCATAGATATTGGGAAATGAAATTATGGAGAATACTTGACATTTGGAGTTTATCATTTGTAAAGTCCTCTTATGGTTTTCAGGAATCAATCAAGGACTCATGTTTAGAATCAAATCCTGGTCCTGAATTTTATTATCAGGGATTGCACATTTTCGATTAATAATATAATTTATGCTTGCTTTGATGCTTGATATTGCATAATGCAATAATTTTGTTGTAAATCCCTAATCACGCACTTTTTGTTCGAAAATAATATCGATCCGCATAATCGTATAATTTAGTCCAGTTTGTGCCATCTCGTTATGCTACAAATTGAGTGGACACAAGTGCATAGGAGGCTCCATTTGATGGCATTTTTTTAAGACAAAAATACTCGAAATTGGACTTACAAAGAGTTCTGAAAATTTCAGAGATGACTCTTCGAGGATTAATCTAGGTCCGTACAGCACCAGAATTTTGAATTTCGGAAACAAAATTTTGTTAGCGACTGAGAACAAAATTGTTGTCCGAAATTAAAAATTCCAACTCTGTACAGACCTAGATTAACCTTCGAAAAGTTATCCCTGAAACTTTCAAACCTTTTGGAGTTTCTATTTCCAATATGTCTGAAAAAATGCCACCAGATGGAGCCACCTATGCGCTTGTATCCTCTTAAGAATTTGCGTATAACTGTTGAAATATTCTATTGGGTATATGGGAGATTCCACGAAAAGTGTCACATTTTGTAAAAAAAAATTCAACAAAAAAATTATCAGACACACCTCTCAAACTTTTTTCCCACATTATATACATCTATTGAAGTTGATTTTTCAATGTGGTGCTCAACCCCCAGATTGCGCGTGGTCTTAACAAATTATTCCAGTTATCGAATTGATAAATTTTGTTTGACATTGATTCATTAACCCATTAACGCCCAAGCGCCTCGATTTTGTGTCAACTCTTCGACGCGATTATTTGTAATGTTATCGTCTTTGAGAAAATTCAGTTTCCACATATTTTGGCGTGAAATTTTATGCTCTTTCAGGATCCGTGGTCAAAATTATGATGAGACTTCTAGGAAAAAATATATGGTCGATTTAAACTCAAAAAACGTGAAAATTGAAAAAAAAAATTTTTTTGATTTTTTTTCATAATGTTATCGCCAATAATTTGTGCTCTAATTATGGCCAAAGGTGGACAAAATGCTTCAGGTTCAAGAGGAGATTTTTGTTATCGAAGTGAAATCGCTTTTTTTTACAAAATGGCGGCAATAACGTCAAAATTTCATGAAAAACATTACTTATTTTTTTTCTCGAAAACTATAGACTTGATCAAAAAATTCATAAGAACAAAAATGTCTTATAATTAGTCAAGGAATACTCAAAAATCTTTTCAAATATTTTTGACACGTTTTTGAAAAATCTAAATTGTCTCAAAAAATTCTAAAAAAATTTGGGAGCGTTCCTTGACTGATTCTAAGACACTTTTGTTCTTATGAACTTTTCGATAAAATCTAGTTTTCGAGAACGAAAAAGGAATGTTTTTCATGAAATTTTTACGTTATTGCCGCCATTTTGTAAAAAAAAGCGATTTCACTTCGATAACAAAAATCTCCTCTTAAACCTGAAGCATTTTGTCCACCTTTGGCCATAATTAGAGCACAAATTATTGGCGATAACATTATGAAAAAAAATCAAAAAAATTTTTTTTTTCAATTTTCACGTTTTCTGAGTTTAATCCGACCATATCTTTTTTCCTAGAAGTCTCATCATAATTTTGACCACGGATCCTGAAAGAGCATAAAATTTCACGCCAAAACATGTGAAAACTGAATTTTTTCAAAGACGATGACATCACAAATAATCGCGTCGAAAAGTTGACACAAAATCGAGGCGCTTGGGCGTTAATGGGTTAAAGAACGGCAAATCATACAAACTTGTTTTCCATTCACACATGTTCAGGATAGTTTTTACTTATGTATGAATGATTTTGACCCATGAGAAAAATATTTAACGGGTATTTTTCGGGAAATAATGATGATTGATTCTGTAAAAATCTCAATTTGAATATTAAAATAATAGTCAACTCATTATCGATTATCTATCACATGATTCATCTATTATTTCCTCGATTCTAGAATATATAAATAACAGAAGAATGAAAAATTCTCATACAAGAAATGGAGAAAATTTTACCATAAACTATAGGAAAAAATTCCATGTCCTGATGTCTGTTCAGAATTTCTTCAAAATATATCAAGAATTATACTAAGTTTGGATTAATGTTGCATCAAGAATTAATCCAACATCAATCCAACATTAACCCGATAAAACACTCATTTTTTTCAAAAGTTAGAATTTTCACCTAGGTATAATCTGTCACATCTTAGCTTTCGATACTTGGAGGTCGAATGCTTCAACAATTCTTGGAGCACATCTTTGTCCTTCACAGAGCATTTTTCCGAAGCCTAAAACTAATAAAAAATCCACAGAAATCGACCCTAAGTAGATGCGTGCAATACCCACCTCTATGAGTGTCAGACCGGACATTTTTCAAGAAAAATCGAACCGGAAATTTTTTTGCCCCAACATAATGTTTGATTCCATAGGACTTTTAAAGATGTGCTTTGAAAACTCTTGCAGTAAAGTAAAATATTTGACTGGACATGTTTTTGGCAAAATCGTAATTTTCGATTTTTGGAGGTCGACTACTTCTACAATTTTTGAAGCACACCTCTGCCCTTTATATAGTGTCTGTTCGAAACCTAAAACTGATAGAAACTCTAAGGAAATCGACCTCCAGTGGATGCGCGCGATCCCTACTTCTACGAGTGTCGGACCGGACATTCGTAACTTCAAACTGGTAACACAAGTTTGTGATTTTTTTACTGACATTGGATTACCAGCACAGTGTCATATTCATGTAATTTGAGTAGCTTGAGGTCTAGAGTATTGAGCTGATTTTTGTCAGAATTTTTTAATCACGCGCAGGAATGTTGTGAGCAAGCAAAGTCGTCGATCTATAACGGGTTACAAGTCAAAATGTCCGTTTTTCGTATTTTTTTCAATCACTATGAGTTGTATCCGTTTATGAGGACTTCTGTAATCACTGTAAATTATTGTTCCTGTTTTGAGGAGTCCGATCACACATTTTCACGCGCAGGGAATTGAATTTCATCCATGGCATCGATTATGAATGACGAGTCACAGAAAAATGACACTTCCTGTGGAAACGCCCATATATCAACGTTCGTAATTACCGGTACAGAGCATGAGCACTAGATCAACCAATCAAAGAGTCGTACACTTTCCTAGGACCCTCCTTCTGTTTGCTTCACATCCCTCGTCTATAAGTGGAGTTTATACTCCGTCCCTATATTCCTATGTCTATGTTCCCCCCTCCCCACTCCTCAGGAGCTATTGTTTGACACGTATACTATAATTACATATGTGGTATATATAGTGTGTTGAAAAAGTCCGGCAAGGCGCTGACAGCCTATTACGGCACGGGCCGCTGCCGACTTTTTCAACACACTGTATATCCTCACAGCATCACAATCCTGAGAGAATTCCTCAAGGACTCATAAAGAACACAATTAGTTCAACAAGAATTCTTTATGAATTCTTCTGGGACTATGGTGCTGTGTGGGTACTTATAGCGTACGTTTCATACGATGGCTCCATGAAGAGGGTAATCTTTCTGCATTGCTAGTAATCTGGTATCACTGATGAAAAGTTTGTATTCGTTTGATAAAAGAAGTATACTCACAAAATCCATTCCTACTTTCATAAGAAGGACAAATACCATATTTCATCATATGAATTCATACCGTCTAATAAAGATTTCACTTGTTCATCTTGAGAAGCAGCCGCCAAACTTTGCAGATTCGCCTCCTTCATATCAGCTACCAATCTCTCGACTTGAAGCTTCTTCTCATCAATGGCAGTTTCAAGACTCGCTACCTCATGTTTGAGTGATTCAGCACACTGAGAAGCCAGTTCAGTAGAACGTTTGGCTTGTTCTACTTCGTTTTGTAAAAATTCAACCTCACTCATGATTTTCCTTTCCATCATCTGCCGCTCACTAGTTTCTCGGTTCATATTATGCTGTTCCATAGTAAGTTCTTCCATTATCAATCTGTATAATAATATAATGAAATTCCATAAATATCATAACGTATAGAACAATGGGATGTATGAAATTTTCAGCCGGATCAGGTAGTAAATATGTCCCCTGTGAATCCATTTGATTTTTCTCTATGCAAGTTCGTGTGGATGAGTGGGATTCATTTCAAAACTCTTAGGGCCAGGCCCTGAATAAAAACAATTTTGGAAAAATTTGTTTTTCTTCCAAATGACCAAAGCACGGTGGATAAATCTAGTGATTCTAGGAACTATGAAATACTCCTAAAAAGTACACATAAACACTAACGAGTTGAATTCTTTATGTTTTGTAATTAGAACACAATTGGGAGTGAAATCAGCTCATACCATGCTGGATTAGAAATCTGAGCATCCAGATGAAAAAGTTGATGAGAAAATATCGCAAAATGTTCAATCATACTATGTTAAAAGAGTAGTGGAAGGGGATCAACCTTCGAAAAGAACTTGTCAACAGAAAAACTTTGGACATTCGCTTATGCATTTTAAAAATTTACGAAACAAAATACATTCCAAGAAGAACACGAAAAAATTCTTATGCAGAGAACACATGTGCGTGAAGAATGTCCCAAAGCATTTTCTGTCGATTCAATGACAGAGCTGTCGTTTTCTATCTTACGATTCAACTAAACGGTGTCAAGAGTAACTTCACGAACAAAATCAAATGAACTCGGGTGGTTACTCACAATATCCGGCTACGTTTTGTATATAATAAATTTTACCTAATTTTATTTTTACATTGTAATAATTCAGTCTCACAATTTGCAAGTTTTGATCTCAAGAGAGTAATTTCTGATTTTAATGTTTTCTCTTGCTGTCTGACTATTTCACTTTCTTCTTCCACATTGGCAAGTTCCTTGAGCTACAAGAAGACGGTTAATTTCTCAGTTGCAAACCTTACATATTTGACGATATCTAAGAAAAAAGAATATTTTTACTTGTTCCTCAATGATGCGACCTGCGGATTCTATTCGGTTCACTTCTTGTGAAATAAAATCCATTTGATGCATTTGCTCTCGATTCTTAGTTTCCCAATACAATATTTCTGCATCGAACTAAAATTTAACGACATAAATTCATATTATTATATTAGATTCATTTATCATAAAAATGAATGATTTTTCAGTTCTTTCAAGCACCTTAGTAAGATCAGCTTGTTGAGTATTGATGGTGTCTCGTTGCTTGTTGACTAGCCTTATGAGTTCAACGTAACGTTGAGTGTAAGCCACTGTCACCATATTCTGTGATTGTCCAGAAATGGGATTGGCGGACTGTGGTTGACTCTTTCCATCATGAAATTCCTAAAATTGAGATCTTCATTAGTGGAGAAATCGAAAATGTTGAAAAAATGGTTAAATTGAGTAGGAAATCTCTTGTAAAATCTTATATTCCCATTTTGAATTTCATAAAGTTTTCAAAGTTAATATAAGTTATAAAGTTTGAGAATTTCTTATTGAAATATAAGAAATACACTCATGAATTCACAAATATTTCATTCAAATTAAGAAGACAATTTTTGAAATTAAGGGGAGGTCCTGCTTGGAAAGGCCTGAGAGAGCGTTTTGTTCTAGAACTTGTCTAATACGAGAAGAATAATTGAATAAAACAAACTTTTTAGGGGTATTTTCTTGTATGTTCCAAGTTGATAAAAAAATTTGTTCCCAATGAAAAATAATGAGGTAGAGTGTGATTTCTTCAGTTTTCGTTTTTACAATCACTATAAACCGATGGGCGGGATTGCAAGAAAACAAGAGGTCCAATTGGAACGAACCAAAGCTTCTTATTAGACACTCATCAGAATACATACACTGAGAAAAAATATAGTGAAGCCAACTGCATATGAGTTTGGATACGGCGAATCTCGCCGCGAGGTTGACTCAACTGAATATCGATTGAAGTAAATGCTCATTCGGTTATTTCAATCAATATTCAGTTAAGTCAACCTCGCGGCGAGATTCGCCGTATCCAAACTCATATGCAGTTGGCTCCACTATATTTTTTCTCAGTGTAGTATACTAAGAAACACTGAGTGCCTATTGCACCCGCTCTCGTGGGTATCTGTTGGAACATTTGAATAATTCCATCGGAAGTTGGATAGTTTTTCATCTCAACCAATGCTGATTCAGAATTCTTTGGGTTGTCTGTGTGTGTGTGTGGCTTTTTGTTTGTGTTCGGGATATCACCGGAACGAGGGGATTGAATTTGTTCGAATTCATAGGGGACCTTCTCTGAACCCTTTTCAAAGGACGATTGAATTTTCATTGAAATTTAGTTTTTTATAATTTTGTTCTTTGAAAACAGCCCACTCAGCACAAATATCGTAGTAATATTGTTGCGATATTAATGCAATATTTGAATATTGCTGAAATATTACTATAATATAATTGTAATATTATGTGCTGAGTAGGAGGTAATCTCGGAAGACATCTCTCCGCTGTATACAACATATACAGGGTGTTTCAGAACACCCACACCCCACTGCACAAGCATATTCTACGGGCAAAGTGGAACAACATGGAAGGTTGTCATCCGGGCTATAGTTTTTGAATTATAAAGTTCCAAGTTGACCAATCAGATCGCGGGGTTTTGGGCCACCAGGAAAGACGTCACCTCACACGAGACGCGGGCACCCCACACGGAGGGAGGATTGATCGAAGTTTGTCAAGTGTATTCGAATTATTCATTTGGATAAATCCATAATCCTTTCTCATGAAGAGTATGTCACGGATATACCGTAAGACCTTTTCCGTAATTCTGATTGGTTCTTGATGATTTCCGCTTGACGGAGGGCGGAAATTCAAAATTTTAAGATAAAACTCTCACGCATAGTGGGGCGCGTACTCGGGAGTATGAGAAGGATGCGTTCTATGGTACCCCTCGTATCTACGATGAAGATCATCTCATGGGGCCTGATCCCAGTGTATCACATTACAGTCCTAGAGTTGCCATCAGTACGTGCATAGATGACAATGATATACACTGTAAAGAGAAAGTCCTAATCCGTTTGCATCTTAATTTCAGACAATGCTTTTTCCACTGTGTCGGCGAATGTTTTTCCGGCTTAAGGCCTTATGCTACACAGTTGGAAATTTTGTGTAAATGTGTTAAAAAATCCGTGTGTCATGAATTTTCTGTTAAATATTCAACACAACCACGTGTAACTTCTACAGACAGTCCTTGTGTAATCAGATCTCAACTGATTTATAATGTGAAATCATTCAAACAAGTGAAAAAAAGTGTCAAAATGACACAAATGTTATTCAACTCAAGATTGAACATAAAAATTGTGTTGTTCTCAACTACCAAGGGGAGATCGCCAGTGGTGGGAACTATTTTTGTATGAAACTTCTATGTACGTGTAACTTTAGTAGTCGTCGGAAGAACTGTTCATGCATTTTGGTTTTAGCTTTCATTGTAATGGAAATTCGTTTTCTAGATATGTGAATTTGAAGATAGAGTGCGAGTCGATATACGCAAAGAAAGTACACTCAATCAAAGGACCGGCAGTGGCTTGAGTGATACAGCTTCAACATTCGGTCCCGACGATCCATGTTCAATGCTCATTGAAGTACTGTTTTTCTTCAATTTATTCTTATGCATTGTTTCAACACGAAAAAAGTGTGATTTTCACATTTGATTGATGTAAAAAAATCCATAAATTACACTTTTGAACTGTTGATCCATTCCTTATTTTGGATTTCATTTGACAGTACTTATCTGTTGAATTTACACGATCGGAAAATCCAATCAAAATTTTATCAACATCCTTTTGTGTTATATTATTTACATCGAGCTTGAGTTATTAGCTAACACAAATACATTATGTGATATCGACACAAAAATATGTGTGGACCGTTTGGGACATGTGAAATGTGTTGAATTTAACACAAAATTTCCAACTGTGTAGTGCAATTTTTTCAAAAATTCGATTTTGTTTTATTTGCCTCAACGATGATTCAACTATCTGAGAATGTCATAAAAATCGTTTTATACCACAAAAAAAATTCAATAGTACGTTTAAGTCATTTAATTCAACGTAGTCATGATGTATGAAAGTACGTATTTCGCGTGTTTCATTTTTTCCACTGTGACGATCGATTTATCTCTATATCCACGATGTATGTTGAAAATATAATTTCCAACCAAAATTCCACCATAGTGTAGATAAAAAACATTATAACCACACGGCTCACAATACGACAGCAGTTTTTACTAGCACGCGTTGTGACGAGGTATTCTCATAATATTTATTAACTACTAGTGGTTTAATTTTCATGAATCCGATCATGAGTGACAAGAAAGTGCTCCATCGTGGAAGAAAAGGGTCTAAAACTTGCACATGGTCCACGAATAGAAGCAAGACCAGAAAGCGACCGCAAAATAGATTTGAGGCGGAGACCGAGTCAGAGGGTGTAAGCGCTTCTGCAAAAAAAATTAAAATCAGCCGTTGAGTTAGAAGATGTGCCAATTGATCCAACGTTTGGCTATCGAATCGTAAATTTCTCAGCTCTTATGAGTGCAATTCCAGCATGTGTAGTATGCAGAAACTGTGGTACGGACGTAAAGTTTTCGGAGTCAAGCAAGGGAGGATAAGGTTTCAAAGTGATCATTTCTTGTGATAAATGTGACGCGGAATCTTATCCTCTCTCTCCATTTATAAGAAATGGCTATGAAATTAATCGACGATTTACTTTTGTGATGAAAATCCTGGGTATTGGCTTATAGGGAATGAAAAAGTTCTGTGCTTTCATGGATATGCCAGCTCCAACATTTCATGGGTTTTACGATTCGCTTATTGATACAATATCAATAGCCACGAAAGCAGTTTGTACTGTGAGCATGAGGAAAGCAGCGATAGAAGAAAAGAAGAGAAGCATTGAAGATAAAAAGTGTGACGGATCAACGGTCTCTGGTGACGGCTCATGGCGAAAACGGGGGTTTTCCTCTTAGTACGGAATTGTGTCGCTTATTGGCTGGTATACAGGTGAAGTCATAGATGTTGCTGTAAAATGAAAATATTGTGAATCGTGTGAATACTGGAAAAACCGTGCTGACACTGCTGAATACGAAGAATGGCAAAGAACATATGCAGAAAGTTGTCTAAGTAATCACGAATGTTCTTCAGGCCAAATAGAAGTAGACGGTGTAGTTGAGATGTTTCAACGATCGCTCGATCTACACAACGTTAAGTACGGAAATTATATCGGCGATGGCGATAGCAAGACTTTCAAAGGTATAACAGATGCGGAACCTTATGAAGATCTTAACGTAAAAAAAAGGAGTGCATTGCCCCCGTGCAAAAACGCATGGGCACACGTCTACGAAACTTGAAGAAGAACACAAGAGGTCTAGGTAGATAAGGGAAATTTACCAATAAGTTGATTGATGAACTTACTATGCACTATGGCCTCAGTATTCGTCGGAATACTGATTCGGTTGAAAATATGAAAAAAGATATTTGGGCAACTTTGTAGCATAAACTCTCAACGGATAAAAAGACACAGCATGATAACTGTCCTCCAGGTGTCAACTCGTGGTGCTCATGGCAAAAAGCGAAAGCTGAAAATCGTTAAAATTCTTATGCACATAAGCCTGTTCTAAATACCGGAGTTTTCAATGCTATTAAGCCAGTGTATGAAGATCCAAGTCGTGATGATTTGCTTGAACGTTGCTTGGGAGGATACACGCAAAAGAATAACGAATGTTTTAATCCAACCGTGTGGAATATTGCTCCCGAACACATTTCAAGCAATAAAAAGGTACTTGATATTGCTGTTTGTGTGTTCAATGACGGCTTATTCGGCATAATGAAGATTATGGATGCTCTACACTTGCCGGTAGGCTTGATTTGTTATCATTATTGCACAGAAACCAATGCAGCGAGAATCAATCAAGCGGAGTCGTCGTTGACGGATGCTGCGAAAGAGGCGCGCTCGGCTTCTAGATCGGCGAGAAAAATAGAAGATGAGATGAATATTGATTTGGAAGGCAATTTGTATAGTGCTGGTATTGCAGACTAATGGTAAAAAATTTGTTTGGTATAAATTTTCAGTTTTAAAACATAGAAATCAGAACTTGAAACTTTAAACGCGATTATCTCGAAACTATGTTTTTCAAATTGGCTTGCAAGATAACTCCCTCAGTTTTTATCCGATTGAGCTCAAATTTCAACTGTAGCTTCTCAATTAGATTTAGCAAAGAATGACGTACGGGTTTTCCCAAATATGAGAAATTATGGAAGTTATTAACAAAAACCTGTCATTTTTTTCGTGGAAAAATCGACTTTTTTTTCAAAAGCTTGCCATTTTGTAAAAAATCAATATTTTTCGAATTCCGTACGTCATGCTCTAGATAATTTCATCTAGTTTAAGGGAAAAATTTTCTTTTCGTTGCAGGATTAGAAGTCTTCGAGTTATTTTGCAAGCCCTCACAGTAAAAAGTAAAACTTCCTTTCATCCTGAATATCAGCTTACTTCAAGATGCAGCCGAAACTAGCCCTATTTTACTGAAAGTAAGCACCAAAAACAAATGCCGACACAATGGAAAAGACTGAATTTCAGTCAAATTTCAAAGTAAGATGCAGCCACTTTCAGTCGGACTTTTTACAGTGCTGGAAGTACTTTTTGAAAACACGTATTTTTGACAACAGCCGTGTGTCACCATTTTGAAAAATTCTCCTAATAAAAAAATAAATTCTCCTAGTTGAATACATTCATAGACGGATGGGGGCCAAATCAACGAAAAGACAAATCAACGAAATCAGTGTTTGAAAAGAGAGAGTGTGACGTATCTCTCTTTTCAACCAACTTTTCGTTGATTTGGTTTTTCGTTGATTTGGCCCCCATCCTCATAGACATGTGGTGAACTTCGTTGTAAGAATAATAAATTTTTTCCCGTCCAAAAAAAATACCAAAAAAATAGTCTATTTCGACGGATCTACACTAGCATAAGGCCTTAATTTGTTTGCATCATAGATTCAGCCATAAACTGAGCTCAATTTAAGACTTTCTTTTTACAGTGTAGGATGATTTACATTGTATATATTGGAGATGGATGATTGCCCACATCGACTCATGTTATCAGTGTATCATTCTTGTGTAAATTTCGTGCTCAAATATTATGAGTTGAAAATTCTTCAATGAGGAGTGAAAATGGTATTTGTGAACGATGATATTGACCAGTCTATTACCATCAGTGAATTTGTGACAATTCATCAGCTACACGGAGAGAAATTTGTAGTTGAATTTACTATGTTATTATTGTTCCCGAGGAACAGACTGAACTATGACGGGTTCCACCATAAAACATAGTAAATATGATCAGCATTCTATTGTTGTACCATAGTAAAAATATGCCCTTCATAGTAAAATCCGACAGAATTCAGTCTGTTCCTCGGGAACAATAATAACATAGTGAATTTAACTACAAATATCTCTCCGTGTAATGAATTTTGCTCAGTGGAGTTAGTTCGATAGACCATGTTGCACTGGAAAGTTTTGTGAACATGGATATGAAGTTCTTCGGTATGAATTGAATGTTTCAGGAATGTTTCGTGTCGTTTCTATAGGCTGCCATGTGTGGTTTTGAAACATGAAAATGTTTGTTTCGCATTCACATCTTCACACGATATTATTGGCACATGTTGAATCAGACTTTGTAATTCAATTAATTTAATAACATGCTGCAGATATTTTCATTCGAAACAATTATGTTCCATTGTAATAATATTATATTCATGTAACAAATCACATGCGTGAACTTTTGCCGGGCTAAATTTATAAATATACGTTTGCAGTTTTTTTTCACTATGATAAAAAATAGTTCTACTCTGCAGCGCATTCTAATATTTCCGCTTCATTCCTCATAGTTTGTGTGTCCTTGATTTGTTTGTTTTACCATTCTTTTCCAATGAAAATGAGAAAATTTTTGATTTAGCGACGGAATTGAGAATTGCCATGAATCGTGCAACGTAAGCTATTGGTAATCGAATGATGAAATTCATTTTGATAAACGATTCAATAAATTTCAACAATATGAAAAAAATCGATTGTTACTACAAAATGGTAGCGCATTAGTTTTTTTCATATCAAATCGAGGAAAGCATTCCATGAATAATTGTCTTCATGAAAATTATGTCCTTACATTGATTGTTATCTTCAAGCTTTTATACTTGTTGAACTTCCCTGAATTTGTCAATCAAAATCGATATTTTGGAAGCTATATGAATGACCATGAAAATCCGTTGAAAAATGTGTAATGGAACATAGGTGAATAAATACATGAAATGTTACACGTGTATTCAAATAAACGTGAAATAAGTCACGGGTACACGTGTTTTTTATGAGACCCGTACTGAAGTACGTGTATATGAAATACACGTGTACCCGATGTACATGACGTTTGAATCGTTTCTCGAACCGAATTTCGTAGCAAGATTTCGTGTGAGGAGAATAGAGTGCCCCCACTTTTCAGTATTCAGTGCGTTGGTGGAAGGCGCTCTATCCCCACTTCATAACGCCGCACGTGACGACGATTGAGGGTTCTGCTGTAACAGGGGTTCTCATACGAAGTGTAGAGAAACGAATATGAATTTGATACTACGTTGTATCGTAGAGACATAACGAATGGTAGGAATCTTGGATTCGCTGAATGGTGAAACATATCAAGAGAGAGCAAAGGAAATTACGCTGGAAAAAGGTTTTGTTCTGAAAAATCAACGCATTTGATTGAACATTTTCAAGAAATATCGTTTCACACAAATAAGACTTGGTTATTATAACCAAACATTGTATCGAGTCAAGAAATTCATATGTATTAACTATAACCAAATCATTTATTTGATTCAAACTGATCGATATCGATTTGAATGAATATAACTTCTTATCAAATTCAGATTTCTCGAATCATTATCGGTATGAAGTTGACTCAAAGAAATATGTGCTGTATTTATCGAGCATATGATGGAATAAAAATTAATGAATATTTCTGTGGCCGTATCCAACTATACAATGTATCTATTATCAACAAATCTGATTTGATTCAACTTATTCTTTTTCCCAGTGTATCCTTCGGAATGAATTTTTTATTCATTCGCGTATATGATGCTATGAATTATCAAGATTGCATACATTCGACGCATTCCAAAGGGTGTAACGCCAGATTGTCCGATGACGGAATGTCCGCGACAAAATGTCCGGACAAAGAGTACGACGACCAAATGTGCGGTGACAAGATGTCCGGGGAAAGAATGTTCCTCTCACAAAACGGGCAAAACCGGTCTGTTTCGGCATGCTTCATGATAGCATAATGAATCGATAATTCTCGGGCATTTTCTGATCAGCATCATCACGAGCAATGTGAAAAAATCGCAGCTCTCTCCAAGTCGGTGATGGTATCTCGCGGTGAGTTTGCTAGCGGTCACTTTCATTTTCCCCGGAGAAAACTATATCCGAGCTCGAAAAATGAACTTGACGCCCTCAAATTATTCCTTTTCGAATCTTCACGGGTATTTTTTCAATCTGGATTTAGTAGTCCTCCGAAAATAATAAGTCCCCGCTAGCATACTCACCGCCAAATACCATCACATCCTTCAAGTAATATTCCAAATCCATTCATCACTCGCATTGAGGGAAATCATAGATTACATCCTGCTCAACACCCAGCTGACCCTGACACAATTTATCCATTCTCGTGAAGAATTTCGAGAACATTCGAAAAACGCTCATTTTGAATCATTTCAATTTATCCGTAGAAATCTTTCACTTACATATGAAATTCGCGAGAATGTTTAGAAGCAGTCCTGGAAAATATTTCCCTCAATCCAGTATCTAAGGGTAATACGTTTACTCTTTGAACCAATTTTTCACTAAATAATTATGTTGAAAATCATCTCCATCTGGCATGCCGTTATCAATTTGTGCAATTCATCTCATTTGCATTGAAAAAAAACCCGTGGGTACATCAGGATTTTATCTACTTTTCTTTGGAATGGTCGCATGGCAGAATGTCCGCAGACAGAATGTTCCCGAAAAAATGTCTGTCTTGAATCAAATAAATGATTTGGTTATAGTTAATACATATGAATTTCTTGACTCGATACAATGTTTGGTTATAATAACCAAGTCTTATTTGTGTGAAACGATATTTCTTGAAAATGTTCAATCAAATGCGTTGATTTTTCAGAACAAAACCTTTTTTCAGCGTAATTTCCTTTGCTCTCTCTTGATATGTTTCACCATTCAGCGAATCCAAGATTCCTACCATTCGTTATTTCTCTACGATACAACGTAGTATCAAATTCATATTCGTTTCTCTACACTTCGTATGAGAACCCCTGTTACAGCAGAACCCTCAATCGTCGTCACGTGCGGCGTTATGAAGTGGGGATAGAGCGCCTTCCACCAACGCACTGAATGCTGAAAAGTGGGGGCACTCTATTCTCCTCACACGAAATCTTGTTACGAAATTCGGTTCGAGAAACGATTCAAACTTCATGTACATTGTACCCGTGTACACGGATGTTTTTAGTACACGTCCAAAACCATGATCTCTAATCCCAAATACTACCCAGGAACACGTGTCCATATGATCTGATATCATTCCGGCAAGAATTCAACACTTTTAATCATTTTTTTCTCGACTGCCCGCGCTATGAGCGGCCATATTGGATCCACGTCATCGAATTTCAAAATACGCCACTCGATATCGTATTCTACATACTTTGAGCTAAATTTTGATACCTTGCAATAATTTTCAAGGCTCCGTGAATTTGGCCCCATATATATATATATATATATATATATATACGAGGTGTGTTCAAAAAGTAAGGTGACTTTGTATTTTTAAGAAAAAATATTTATTTATTTATCAATATTTATGTTGTCCCCTTCAAAGTAATGCCCCTCAGATACAATACACTTATGCCAACGGTTTTTTCAATCCTCAAAGCACTTCTCATAAGCACTTTTCGGTATAGCCTTGAGCTCTTCCAGCGATGCAGTCTTTATCTCTTCAATCGTTGCAAATCTCCGTCCTTTCATAGGTCTCTTCAGTTTTGGGAACAAGAAAAAGTCACATGGGGCCAAATCCGGTGAATATGGTGGCTGAGGCATGATTGTGGTGTTGTTTTTGGCCAAAAAATCTCTCACAAGCAAAGATGAGTGAGCAAGGGCATTATCGTGATGCAAAAGCCATGAATTATTTTTCCACAATTCTGGACGTTTTCTTCGTATTGCTTCTCGCAAACGGCGCATAACTTCAAGATAATACTGTTTATTGACCGTACGACCATATGGTAGGAACTCCTGATGCACCACGCCATGGTAATCGAAGAAAACAGTGAGCAAAACTTTGACATTTGATCGAACTTGGCGTGCTTTTTTCGGTCTTGGCTCATCTGGGGTCTTCCATTGGGACGATTGGACTTTGGTTTCGACATCATAACCATATACCCATGATTCGTCACCAGTAATGACCCTTTTGAGTAAATCTGGGTCGTTGTTGACGTCATCCAACAGTCCTTGAGCGATGCTCATGCGACGGTTCTTTTGGTCAAAATTTAGCAATTTCGGAACAAACTTCGCTGACACACGTCTCATGCCCAAAACGTTAGAAAAAATTTCATGGCACGAGCCAAGCGATAAACCAACATCCTCAGCAACTTCTCTGATAGTGATTCGACGATTTTCCAGAACAATTTCCTTCACTGCTGGAACGTTTTCATCAGTTGTTGACGTGCTTGGGCGTCCAGAGCGAGGCTCGTCATTGGCATCTTCCCGGCCATCTTGGAAGAGTTTGTACCACTTGTAAACATTTTTTTTACTCAGAACAGTTTCACCGTATGCTACTGTCAACATTTTGAGTGTTTCGGAGCACTTTATTTTATTTTTTACACAAAATTTGATGCAAATCCTTTGATCCATATTTTTCGATAGCAAGAAATCGCCGAGCACGCAAAACACTTAGAACCTTTACGCCTCTCACAACCAAACAAAAAATGCTATACACTTGAAACTTGGTACAGATGTTCGGGAAGAGTGTGCCAACATGACAAGACAAAAAAATCAATAATCGAAAGTACGTTGCCCGCGAAATTTGAAAAGTCACCTCACTTTTTGAACACACCTCGTATATATATACGTAGAACGGATTCGTAAAAAATAACCTCATCTTGATGTCCTTTTTATTGTCATCAGCAATGACTATATTTTGACTTGAGATTTTTGGTCCAAAAAACACGTAAATTTCAACGATAAATAACATTCCAGACGATCAAGTGAGGGGGAATGTTCAATTTCCTTGCATATCCAGAAATAATTTAATGGTCCATCAAAATCATGTGCTTTTGAAATCATTCTCATATTTGTGAGTCATTCCATGTCAGTTCATCCAGCCAACACCCAACACCTCGGATTTCTATGAAATTTTTTTCATCGAATCTCATCACCATTCTATCCACCAATCCAGAACCGTTTTTTTTTTAATCCCATACTTTTCGAGTTATAAAATGATAAAGTTTCGCGAAATTGCGTATCAACGCTCCCCGACAGACCACGCGCCACGTGACAAAAATTCTAATAACTTTTAATCCAAATGGTATTTCATGCTCAGAATTATATGAGTCTCGTGGGGATATTGAGATTCGGAAAATACACGTTCCATCACTTTGGATTCATTGTGAGGGGGTTCTCAACGCAGACTTGATGAACTTTTGACCATCTGGACGGGGAATTTTCAAATTCATATTTCGAGGTGAGGCTCAGCAGCTACAGGACTGGTTTTTTCCCAAATGAGAGCTAAAGGTGCCCGCTTTGAGAATATCATGAGAAAAATCTGGTTTTTTGATCGCATCCATGGTTTTTTTAATTTTCCATCATTTTGCATCATGATTTACGTTTTGATATTGTGCGATCACCTATTTCTTATCCACGAACCTGGAAAACGATCGTATATTTCGAATATTGACGTATACAAGGGTTAACTTCGAATACGATTTCAAAATGGAGAATCCAAAAATGACGAAGCAAACATAACAAAAAACATTGATAAAGTGAGAGAAAAATCCGCACAGTGTGAGGGGTCAAAATTCGATAATCCGTGTACGAGTTCTAAAGATTTCAGTTTTGATAACACAACTGGATGAATTTGAAGGAGTGACACAAATAATTTTTTCTTTCAAATTCCATTTTATTGGTCTAAGAGGGAAAAAAACACACGGAGAAAAATTATAATGTAAATTTACCATCAGTGCATAGATAAAACTTTAAATCTAATTTCTACATTAATTTTGATGGAACTCACATGATACGTACATGATCATTGCTTTGGAAGATTGTAAAAATTACGCCAATCCAAAAATATATTTATTATGATATTATTGACCACGAACAATGTAAATTTTCCATTACACTCGACTCAATCTACTTTTCACGAACGTGATGCCATAAGGCATGCTCAACCACATTTCCACTTATTCAATTCTACAGCAATCCAATGTACATTCAACAAGTACAGTTGCTAATGTTACTCATGCTTTTTTGAATGATAATCTGATTTATTTCCCAGGAATTTTATTCTCATTCTCAAATATACAGTTACCGCAATCTGATGTGTATTCAACAATTGCTTCTGCAAAAACTACTCGCCTGTGTTGGTAATACTACTGAGAAGCTTTGTGACACTCCTTTTAGTTCAAAATGATTAAAATCGCGTCACAAAGATGGCGCAAACAGTTTCAACAGTTTTCCGCGAGTATCAGTTTGTTCCTACATTTGATATATATTAAAAACTTGAATCTCCACCCATAGCGTACGGTTAGTGATAATGATAGAATAAGGCGACATAACATTGTATTGTATCTTATTGTAATATGTAATATGTAAGATGTAAGATAATTCAAGCTATGTGATCAAAGTTCATTTCACTGCTCAAAACTGCATTTGTATATATTGTCTCATTGCAAATTCAACAAAAAACACAACAGCAAGAATTAATTGGGAAGATACAATTTTTTTTATTTCAATTGTCGGTGAAAATTCATAAAAATGCGGCGCAAATAATGTAAAATTTTAATCACTTAAATTTTATCCCCATCTTTGTGGCTTTTGGAAAATTAACAAAAATTGTTGTAGTTATTATCGTAGTTCTCGCGTATGCATAAAATATATGAATGAGCGATTGAAATTTCATTCAAAAATCCTAACATGTATTTTACATCAGACTGATGTACAAATTTCATAAGTTTGAAGTAAATATCGCTTGTCATACTGTTTATGTTTCATTCATCACGACAATAGAATTCACATTTGATGTATGTGATAGTTATGAGTGCGTATGTTAAAATTACATTAGATTGCGGTAGAATTGCGACGTTTCCAGTTTACAGCAAAAATGATGTAGAATTTCCACCGCAGAAATGCTATCCCTATATTTACATGTGGATTTTGTCAAATTTATCGCAATTGCTGTATCCGCTACCCCAAATTTTTCTCCGTGCACGTGTCTTGACTACAAATGTATAATGTAATATGGAAAATCAGATTTTGATTCACATTCGACGAAGCAACTCAGTGAATATTAATTAGATGAAAACCAATGACAAAAATTCCAGATAATACTACATTATTCATCAAAATATATGAACATCCGCAAATAGGCAAAAATACCTTCATCACACAATAAGAACAAAACCGACATTAGGCTGTAATGCATATTTAATCAAAATAATTCCATCAGTCTCGAAAACCTTCAGTGTTCTGGACTCACTTGTTATAAAAATATTAAGCCATCAGCATAACGATGGGTCAAGAAGTAGAATTTCCAGTGATGTGATGCAAGATTAGTGTCTCTAAGGAACTGTCGATAACTTATTGAAGATGTCGTGTTTTTTACCGCATTTTATTGCAGTTAATATTAGTCGAATTAACCGCCTCCTTAGAAAAATAATACATTCTCCCGGATCCCTTGGTGGCCGGTGGGTTAACACATTAGATAATGTTATGAAGTGGAAGCTGTCGGCCGCAGGGGTTATGTTGTGGCTGGGACTGTACCTGAACAAAACGACCGAACTATTTGGATATTTTCTCCATGACTACATGCTAGAATGGAATAATGATAATATCTAAAGGTATGAATTTGTAGTATTTGAGACGAGGAATTCGAGAATATAAGATTTTTCACGATACGAGGTCGTTTTCATAGGATTTTTTGCAGAGAAACGAGGAGTTATACAGGGTGGGGCATTTAAAGTGTCGCGGGCGTTTTTTCCAAAAATAAAGTGAGATACGAGAAAATTTTTCGGACAAAAGTTGTAGGGTACCGAGGGGGACATCCGATGGTGGCCTTGGCTTTGACCTCAAATCTCATCTTCAAGGGCATTCTGAGATCAACTCTTGTTTTTTAAATAGCATCGCATATTTTTTACTGCAGATTTGGATTCTAGGTCAAAAACCAAGAAACTTTTGTCTGAACCATTTTCCTGAAATCCGCAAAAATGGCGCTCTAATCGATATTGTTCCATTTTGAATCTGACATTCGAATAACTCGAAAACGAAGGGTCTTGCAAAAGAATGTTTCGTACAAAAGTTGTCAATACACAACACATTTCAATCGTCTACATTACCACCATTCAGAGCTCACGCAATGTAAACAAACGACGGGGTTCAGTGAAAATTCACGATTTTGAAAGTCAGTTTGTCAGTTACATTTGATTATTACTTGGTTTATGACAAATTGAAAATCATGGATATCCGATACACGGTTTCTGAAAAGATCGATATGATCTACATTTACGGTGAAGTGCATAAGAACCCCAGACAAGCATATGACTTGTATGCAGAACGATTTCCTGAAAGAACAACGCCATCCATTAGGTATTTTCAACGCATTACAAAATTATTCTCAGAAACGGGAAGTGTTACAAGGGAAAAACGACATCGAATGAGAACTGTTAGCGGAGGAAATGCGGAAGTTAATGTACTAGCTGCAGTAGCCAATAATCCACACGTGAGCTCTCGTGAAATTGAACTCCATTCGGGAATTTCTCGAAGAAGTGTTCTTCGAATACTGAAACGTCACAAATTCCATCCGTATCACATTTGTTTGCATCAAGACCTTCACGGTGATGATTTCGAAAATCGTGTACAGTTTTGTCGATGGGGTCTAGCGCAAATGCACAATAACAACTTCATCAACATATTATTTTCTGATGAGTCGAGGTTCACCAATCATGGTCAAGTAAATCGACATAATATGCATTACTGGGCGACAGAAAATCCAAGATGGTTACGTCAAGTGGAGCATCAAAGACAATGGGCTGTGAATGTTTGGTGTGGTATTTTTCGATCTCGAGTAATTGGACCGTACTTCATTGCAGATACGCTAAATGGAGAGAAGTACAGACATTTCTTAGATCAAGTACTTCCAACATTACTTGAAGACATACCTATTCAGGAACGATTGAATATGTGGTATCAACACGATGGTTGTCCATCCCATTATGCAGTCACAGCTCGAGAAATATTGGACAGAGATTATCCTGGACGATGGATAGGACGTCGTGGACCAGTTCATTGGCCTGCCCGTTCTCCGGATCTTACTTCTCCAGATTTTTTTTTATGGGGATACATAAATGATACAGTTTATCAACAAGCACCGACTACACCTGAGAATATGCGTCAACGAATCATCAATGCATGCGCGAGCATCAATGAAGATATTTTAGCACGAGTTCAGCAATCTTTTGTAAAACGTTTTGAAATGTGTATTGAAGTCGAAGGCCATCATTTTGAGCATCTACTGCATTAAAATTATCCAAGTGATGTAGACGATTGAAATGTGTTGTGTTTTGTCTGTTATACCCCATCACCGCCGTTTCAGTTCAAGGGGTCCCCCTTGGAATCAGACAACTTTTATCCGAAACATTCTCCTCCAAGACCCTTCGTTTTCGAGTTAGTCTAATGTCAGATTCAGTATGGAACAATATCGATTAGAGCGCCATCTTTGCGGATTTCAGGAAAATGGTTTAGACAAAAGTTTCTTGGTTTTTGACCTAGAATCCAAATCTGCAGTAAAAAATATGAGATGCTATTCAAAAAACAAGAGTTGACCTCAGAATGCCCTTGAAGATGAGATTTGAGGTCAAAGCCGAGGCCACCATCGGATGTCCCCCTCGATACACTACAATTTTTGTTCGAAAAATTTTCTCGTATCTCATTTTATTTTTGGAAAAAACGCCCGCGGCACTTTAAATGCCCCACCCTGTATATTCGTTCTAACGAATTTCATCACCTACTGATGAGACGACGTCCGATTCGGAGGATAGAATGCATCAATTCTTATAGGATTTTGTCTGAGGAATCCGATTGTACATGATTCATTTTGGTGCGCGGCCGTTTTCGTGGGTTTTTTGTCAATAAGAAGCGACATTTCTAACAACTTCTACATGATTTCGGTTAATTTTGTTATCTCATGATAGGACGTCGTCCGAGTCAGGGATTGAAATTCATCAATTCCTGAAGGAATTCAATAGTGTACGACTCCTTCCGGTACGCGGCCGTTTTCATGCAGTTTTCGTCGAAAGAAGGCGAGATTTTTGTCAATTTGCACAGAATTTGCATGAATTTCGTTATTTAAAGACAAGTGTACGTCCGATTCTTGGGGTGAAATCTAGAGATTCTTATGGGGAATTGTCTACAGAATCCAGTGATATACGGCTCTTTCCGGTACGCGGCCGTGTTCTTGATTTTTCACGCCAAAAGCCGTTGACTGGTATTTGACGGAATAATCGAGATTATGCAAATTCTTCCATCGGCTGCAGGGTTCTCGTTCGATTGAAAGAATGAGATGCATCAATTCTTGTAGGAAATTGTCCAAGGAATCCAATGGTGTATGGCTTATTCCATTACGCGGCCGTTTTCATGTAGTTTTCGTCGAGACAAGGGGAGATTTTTGTCAATTTCCACAGAATTTGGATGAATTTCTTTATTTAAAGACAAGTCGACGTCCGATTCTTGGGTTAAAATCTAGAGATCCTTATGAGGAATTGAACCCACGTGAAGAAGAACTCGACGAGCGCTCGAACCGCGGTAAAAGTATTGTCCAAGCGGTCACGTGGAGGATCGAAAAAAAAGTCGGGATTTTGGAAAACTAAAAAGACTGGGTGATAGGGCTTGAAAAATCAATACGAATGTTCGTTTACAATGTTTTTCTATGATCAATAGTTTTCGAGAAAAAAATTAAAAAGTACCTCTTTTTCTCGTACTAAAAATGAATGTTTTTTCATCTCAGACTCGTTATAACTCGAGCAGTTTTCAAGGTATCAAGATGGGTCTTGCAGATTCTGATTCGGAACACTCCCCCGAAGATGACGATTCCGACAAAATTTTCAAAAATTGATGCAAAATTAATGAAGTTTCAATTTGAAGTGAAAACTTGGTTTTCAACGAAGAGGAAAACTTTGCATCGAAAAAGTGTCGGGGGAAGTATGAGCTACGAAAAACTTCCAGCGACAAAGTTGTTCGCTAGTGTGCGGACAAACTTTATGGAAAATTTCAGATCAATTGACTATTGGTTCGAAAAATACAGCGATTTATCCATCAGCTCGCAACGGAAATTTCTTATGACTCTACGTCGTTTACCTGCTGAATATGAGGATCCGAATGAAAGGTTGCATTCACTCGATTTCTCAACGTAGATTCATGTTTTTTTGGTCGAAGCATCCAAATATCCAACTATTTTTGCAAAATTCGTTATACATTGTTTTTTTTTTATAAACAATTTTTATTCAACGCATCATTGTTCAATCCTTATTCTGCAAGGTGAAAATTAAAGATTGAACATTCGTGTGCTCTCTCGAACTCAATAGTTTCCGAAACTTATTTCACGATTACTTGGCCAAATCTTATCGGAATGATATAGGGTAAGGCGAGGTAATATGCCAGTGTGGGTGAAATGCCACTTGGGTGATATTTTCCAAAATTACCGCAGATGGCAATCATATATTCTTCTGAATCAGTAGACTAACTGATTCCGAAGAACATATGACTAAGCTATGACTGCTATCTGCGGTAATTTTGGGAAATATCACCCAAGTGGCATTTTACCCACACTGGCATATTACCCCGCCTTACCCTAAACATTGATATCCAGATTCCATGTGTATTGCCGAAGCTTGTAAAATGATTCGAATGATGAAAACGTTTCGTTTTTCAATAATATTTGATAACGAATTAGTGGCTCTCAGGCTCGTGTTTTCCGAGTTTCAACGACACAAAGTGTCGAGCGAAATGTGAAATTAAGAAAACTTCGAACAATAAAGTTATGCTCTTATGTTTGAGGAAGTTTTTCTGGAAATTTGAAATTAATCGAACAAAAAATATGGGGTTTATGATTCATGTAAAACAAGCGGAGCCGGCGAGCACGCAGGACTTCGGTGTTGAGGAATGAAGACACAAAACATCAAATAGAAACAAATGCCTATATAGTAATTGCAACCGTAAGAATAGAAAACATTGCTCCCTCCGATGTAAGAGAAAGTGCATAATTCCACATTTTGAACAATTTTATTATTGACTTTATTTTCCGGGTTGGTGTAATAATAATGTCTGATAAAAACAGTTCAAAAACTGGTCGAAAACGTACAAGAAATCCGAACAACTGGATAAAGAACAAAAATGAAAAGGCTAAAAATGAGGTTTGTATATTCCGTATATATATTTAGTATAATATAGTGTGCAATGGAATGGCGCTGTCAATAAATTTCTTAATTTTCCATGCATAACTGAGACATAATACATTGTATTTTCGCAGTCATCGATGTATAAATATTTCTGTATCTAACAGTCGTCCAACCCATAGAGCATCGAAGATTTCATTACGACCGCAGAAATCTAACGTTTGAAATATTGGAATATTCTTCTAATATTGCTGCATGTCGTACTGAGATTTCAAAGTCCTTTCACAAATATTGCAATGTCCGGTAATCTTACATGGCAATACAAGATTTCTGAATTATTTTTGAAATATTTCAAGAACATTTATGAAATATTTCATTGTAATGTTTCTTTTGTAATATATCTGAGACATTGCAAATAGGTAACATTTCAGTTGACAGATTTTTGATATATTCTTGTGGAACAATATTGAAATGTAATGAAGATGAAAGAATGAAATACAATTGATACATTACTGAAATAATTTTTAAATAGTGTGTTACAGTCCATACAAAATCATTACTTGAAAATAATTATTCAATGTTGAGAACTTGGATAGTGTTTGGAATATCGAATTGTATAACGCGATCATTTGGTATTACAGGGACGAGAATATGTTTCGACTTCTGGGAAATCTATTGCAGCTAAGCAATTCAAACCCGTAAATTCGTGCTGCGTAAAACAGTGTTTCCAAGATATTCCTGTTCAACAGCAACAAAAATTTAATGACACATTTTGGAACTATGGCAAATATGATTCTCAAAATATTTTCCTCGCTGGATTAATGAAAAAGAGAGCGCCAAATGTTACAGGAAATGCGCAGAATAAAGTTGTTTTGTGGAATTATGTTTTGCATGCTGAATTCGGTGACATAAAGACTTGTCAAAAATTTTTATGTAATTCATTGATCATAGGACAAGGGCGATTTACAACTATACAGAAAAAGATATCACATAATGAAACTATCGAAGATAGTCGGGGAAAACATGGAAATCACGTAGTGCGATTGACCGAAGATGTAAAACAAATGATCCATCAACACTGTTTGTTAATCCCACACTCTGAGTCGCATTATAAACGTCAAGCCGGTCAAACGTCTAGTTTACAATATTTTGATCATCCTAATTTAAGACTGGAAAAAATATACGCTTTGTTTTTGGAATATTATACAGCGAAAACAGGTTGTGAAGATCCTCCGATTGATTTATCAACCTACTTTCAATATTTTAATCGTCATTTGAATTTTTCTTCCTCAATACCACGCACTGATGTTTGTAACATGTGTTTTGAACAAGAGCGGCAAAACAATCCTGGTGTTGAGTTCAAACAGCATAAAAAAAGTATAGAAGAGTACAAAATATTGAAGAAGAAAATGTTGGCAGAAGAAAATGTGTTATGTCTTGAATTTGATTTCGGTCAAAATTTACCTTTGCCGAAAATTCCTGTATCAGATCAGTTCTACAAGAGATTGCTTTGGCTACACGTTTTTAACGTGCATGTCTTCGGTGAACATGGCAGAAGTTACATGTTCTTTTTTTTAGAAGGAAATTTTAAGAAAGGTGGTAATACTGTGTGCAATTTTATCTTACATGCAATGAAGAAAGAATTGGAGCTTAATAATTACAAGAAAATTTATTTATTTTCGGATGGTTGCGGTGGTCAGAATAAAAACCGTTTCCTCGTCCCTTCCTTATCATCGTTGGCTCAAGAATTGCAACTTGAATTTGAACATGTGTATCCAGTTCGTGGACATTCATACTGCTCTTGCGATCGGAATTTTGGAGTATATGGCAAAAAAAAGAAACAACTTGAAACTATTGAAACGGATGAAGACTACATTGATCTCATAGAAAGTGCAAGAAATCCACCATTTAAAATTGTCAGAGAGTAGATTGCCCAGTCCAAAATTATGAGGTTCTGTTACAGGAAAATGTCAAAGATATTAAGAATCTGCAAATCAGCAAAGCAGTACGAATTCAATATTTTCCTAACGGTCAAATCAATATATTCCAAAGTTACAATGGAGAACCAAAAATTCATATCATCAAATCTCCAGTGAGTTTACATGCATCATGCAAATCACCACCAGCTGCTCCAACTGGCATAAGTGCAAAGAAGATGAGAGATTCACAAACTTTATTGAAATATTTGAGTCCAAAAGGTGTAAAATTTTTTCAAAGCTTATTTTCGAAAATATCAATTAGAAAATCTGAAAATGAAGAATAATTATTCACTCTAATGATATAATTTCTTTTTTTGGTTCAAAATATATTGTATGTAGTTTGAATGGTTTATTCACATGAATTTTTTACAGTGTCCATTTTTTATTGTGTCCAAGGGGGGCAATTTTGGTTCATTACACGGAGAAAAAAGATTTCGCTATCTGAATGAATCCTTCTTCGCTAAGTGGATTGAATAGAAATTCGCTGTATCAACGAACCAATGCGCTGGATTAACGAACTAATTCGCTGGTTTTACGTATTGATTCGTTATAATTATCAGTCCTTCGCTGGTCTTGCGAAGCTTGATTCGTTGAAAATATCATTGGCGTTTATTTCAGCAAACTTGCTTGCTGTCCATATAATAACGAGCGAATTTCGCTGGAACAGCGAAATTCTTGCTATTCCAGCGAATCTTTTTTCTCCGCGTACCCTCACAACACAACTGCTTTCAGTTACCTTTCGATACCTTTCTGAAACGTGTAACACCTCCCAGAAAGGTATCGAAAGGTAACGGAAAGCAGTTGTGCTGTTGGGGTGACATTGAATTCGAATTAAATTTGTCCGAATTCAATTCAACAATCATGTCTATAAACAATTCAAAGTTCACTAGCATTTCCAAATCATTTATGACTGAAGAAAAAGTACAAATAATGAACTCTTATCACGAGGTTTGTATGTGTCATATATGATGTGAATGATATCCAAACACGTTGCACGATACATTTTAAACTTGTCTGAAATATATTTGAAGACATGAATATGATGTTATACAGGACCCGTTCATAAGACGAGATCGTTTTACATAAATCATAAACCCCATATTGTTTGTTCGATTAATTTCAAATTTCCAGAAAAACTTCCTCAAACATAAGAGCATAACTTTATTGTTCGAAGTTTTCTTAAATTCGCTCGACACTTTGTGTCGTTGAAACTCGGAAAACACGAGCCTGAGAGCCACTAATTCGTTATCAAATATTATTGAAAAACGAAATGTTTTCATCATTCGGATCATTTTACAAGCATCGGCAATACACATCGAATCTGGATATCAATGTTTATATCATTCCGATAAGATTTGGCCACGTAATCGTGAAATAAGTTTCGGAAACTATTGAGTTCGAGAGAGCACACAAATGTCCAATCCTTAATTTTCATCTTGCAGAATGAGGATTGAACAATGATGCGTTGAATAAAAATTGTTTATAAAAAAAAACAATGTATAACGAATTTTGCAAAAATAGTTGGATATTTGGATGCTTCGACCAAAAAAACATGAATCTACGTTGAGAAATCGAGTGAATGCAACCTTTCATTCGGATCCTCATATTCAGGAGGTAAGCGACGTAGAGTCATGGGAAATTTCCGTTGCGAGCTGATGGATGAATCGCTGTATCTTTCGAACCAATAGTCCAATTGATCTGAAATTTTCCATAAAGTTTGTCCGCACACTAGCGAACAACTTTGTCGCGGGAAGTTTTTCGTAGCTCATACTTCCCCCGACACTTTTTCAATGCAAAGTTTTCCTCGTCGTTGTAAACCTAGTTTTCACTTCAAATTCAAAATTCATTAATTTTGCATCAATTTTTGAAAATTTTGTCGAGATCGTCATCTTTGGGGAAGTGTTCCGAATCAGAATCTGCAAGACTCATCTTGATACGTTGAAAACTGCTCGAGTTATAACGAGTTTAAGATGGAAAAACATTCATTTTTAGTACGAGAAAAAGAGGTACTTTTTAATTTTTTTCTCGAAAACTATTGATCATAGAAAAACATTGTAAACGAACACTCGTATTGATTTTCCAAGCCCTATCACCCAGTATTTTTAGTTTTCCAGAATTCCGACTGTTTTTTCGGTCCCCCACGTGACCGCTTGGACAATACTTTTACCGCGGTTCGAGCGCTCGTCGAGTTCTTCTTCCTGTGGGTTCAATTGTCTACAGAATCCAGTGATGTACGTCGCATTCCGGTACGCGGGCGTGTTCTTGATTTTTCACGCGAAAAGTCGTTGACTGGTATTTGACGGAATTATCAATACATATGCGAATTCTTCCATCGGCCGCAAGGTTGTCGTTCGATCGGGAGAATCTGATGCATCAATTGAGGGTCCCCATGCAATAACCACGTAGGCGCTCGAGAAGCGGCATTAGTATTGTCCAAGCCATGACGTCAAGGGTCGAAAAAAAAATTCGGAATTCTGAAAATCTAGAAATACTGGACGATACGGCTTGAAAAATGAATATGAGTCTTCGTTGACGATTTTTTTCTAGGATTAGTAGTTTTCAAGAAAAAAAATAAAAACTATCTATTCTTTCGCACCACAAATCAATGTTTTCCAATATTAAACTCGTTCAGACTCGGTCATTTTTCGATGTATCTTGATGAATCTTCCGGATTCTGATTCGTAAGACTTCCCCGAAGACAACAGTGTATAAAAAATTCATAGAAGTTGATAATAAATCACTAATTTTTTAATCCGAAGTGAAAACCCTGTTTTCCATGCTTTGCATTGAAAAAGTGTCAGGGGAAGTATGAGCTACAAAAAACTTCCAGCGACAAAGTTGTTCACTAGTATATGGACAAACTTTGTGGAAAGTTTCAGATCGATTGGACTCTTAGTTCGCGAAATACAGCGGTTTATTTATTAACGCGCGACCGAAATTTTTCACCATTTTGCGTCATTCATCAATTAAATATCAAGGTCCGTAGGAAAGATTGTGTTCGCTCAATATTTGAACCTGGGTTTGTGTTTTTGGGGTCAGAAAATTCGAATATCGAACTATTTTCGCAAAATTCTGTATTGATTTCTCTTGAATGAACAATTCAATTGTTTATAACGTTATTATGGAAATACTATTGACCAAAGAGAAACATTTTCTTGACAACAAAAGTTTCTTATCCTGCGATAATTAGATTTTGTACACAAAAGTTTTTATCAAAACACTTGTATTTTCATGAGTATCATAAGTATATTTGAATAAATCCACATGGCCTGTATTACATAACGTATCAAATTTTTTAAATAACACATTATACAACAAACAAACAATACATGTATTGTTTTTTAAACATATATAATACATTTTCCTAATACGTTTGCAATTAACTTTGTAATGTTGTGCCTTTCACAAATCGATTATTTTTACACCTTTTCCCCAACTTTAGCTATTAATGCATCAAAAATTCTTTTCCCTTTGGAGAGAGATATTTCATAAGATGATTTAAATCATTCTGTTTCTCTTTAGGAATGCTCAGTGGTTCAGTGAGTGGTGCTCCGTCTAAATGCTGTACGGTTAATGATTGTTCTATGAAAAATGTTGTACCGTCCCGATTTTCATATTCGAATTTTCTGACCCCCAAAACACAAACCCAGGTTCAAATATTGAGCGAACACAATCTTTCCTACGGACCTTGATATTTAATTGATGAATGACGCAAAATGGTGAAAAATTTCGGTCGCGCGTTAATAAATAAACCGCTGTATTTCGCGAACTAAGAGTCCAATCGATCTGAAACTTTCCACAAAGTTTGTCCATATACTAGTGAACAACTTTGTCGCTGGAAGTTTTTTGTAGCTCATACTTCCCCTGACACTTTTTCAATGCAAAGCATGGAAAACAGGGTTTTCACTTCGGATTAAAAAATTAGTGATTTATTATCAACTTCTATGAATTTTTTATACACTGTTGTCTTCGGGGAAGTCTTACGAATCAGAATCCGGAAGATTCATCAAGATACATCGAAAAATGACCGAGTTTGAACGAGTTTAATATTGGAAAACATTGATTTGTGGTGCGAAAGAATAGATAGTTTTTATTTTTTTTCTCGAAAACTACTGATCCTAGAAAAAAATCGTCAATGAAGACTCATATTCATTTTCCAAGCCCTATTGTCCAGTATTTCTAGATTTTCGAAATCCCGAATTTTTTTTCCGACCCTTGACGTCATGGCTTGGACAATACTTATGCCGCTCCTCGAGCGTCAACGTGGTTATTGCATGGGGACCCTCAATTCTTATAGGAAATTGTCCAAGGAATCCAATGGTGTATGGCTCATTCCGGTACGCGGCCTTTTCTATTGAGTTTTCGTCGACAGGAGTGGGGAGGGGGGGGGGGGGGTTGTTAATTTGCACAGAATTTGCATGAATTTCGTTATTTGAGGACGAGTTGACGTACGATTCTTGGAGTGAAATCTATGGATTCTTATGAGGAATTGTCTGCAGAATCCAGTGATATACGGCTCATTCCGGTACGCTGCCAGGTTCTTGATTTTTCACGTAACGCGTTGGCTGGTATTTGACGGAATAATCGAAATTATGCAAATTCTTCCATCGGCTGCAGGGTTCTCGTTCGATTGAAAGAATGAGATGCATCAATTCTTCTAGGAAATTGTCCAAGGAATCCAATGGTGTATGGCTCATTCCGGTACGCGGCCGTTTCCATGGAGTTTTCGTCAAGAAAGTGGGAGATTTTTGTCAATTCCCACAGAATTTGCGTGAATTTCGTTACTTAAAGACAAGTCGACGTGCGATTCTTGGAGTACAAGCTATGGATTTTGATGAGACTTTTTGCGTGAAAAATCAAGAACACCACAGCGTACCGGAATGATCCGTATATCACTGGATTCCTTGGACGATGTCCTATAAGAATTGATGCATCAGATTCTCCAAATCGAACGACAACCTTGCGGCGAATGGAAGAATTCGCATATGTATTGATAATTCCGTCAAATATCAGTCAACGACTTTTGGCGTGAAAAATCAAGAACACCGCGGCGTACCGGAATGAGCCGTATATCACTGGATTCTGCAGACAATTCTTCATAAGAATCTATAGATTTTGCTCCGAGAATCGGACGTCGACTTGTCTTTAAATAACGCAATTCATGCAAACTTTGAGCATATTGCCAAAAATCTTGCCTTCTTCCCACGAAAACTGCATGAAACCGGCCGCGTACTGGAATGAGCCGTACACCATTGGATTCCTTGGACGATTCCCTATAAGAATCGATGTATCAGATTCTCCCAATCGAACGACAACCTTGCGGCCGATGGAAGAATTCGCATATGTATTGATAATTCCGTCGAATACCAGTCAATGACTTTTGGCGTGAAAAATCAAGAACACGGCTACGTACCGGAATAAGCCGTATATCACTTGATTCTGCAGACAATTCCTCATAAGAATCCATAGATTCTACCCCAAGAATCGGACGTCGACTTGTCTTTAAATAACGCAATTCATGCAAATTCTGTGGAAATTGACAAAAATCTCCCTTGCTCTCAACGAAAACTCCATGGAAATGGCCGCGTACCGGAATAAGCCATACACCATTGGATTCCTTGGACAATTCCTATAAGAATTGATGCATCTCATTCTTCCCATTGAACGAGAACCCTGCAGCCGATTAAAGAATTTGCATAATCTCGATTATTCCGTCAAATACCAGCCAATGCGTTACGTGAAGAATCATGAACCTGGCATCGTACCGGAATGAGCCGTATATCACTGGATTATGTAGACAATTCCTCATGAGAATCTATAGATTTTACCCCAATGATCGGACGTCGACTTGTCTTCAAATAACGAAATTCATGCAAATTCTGTGCAAATTGACAAAAATCTCCCCTCCCGTCGACGAAAACTCCATGGAAACGGCCGCGTACCGGGATGAGACATACACCATTGGATTCCTTGGACAATTCCTATAAGAATTGATGCATCTCATTCTTCCCATCGAACGAGAACCCTGCAGCCGATTAAAGAATTTGCATAATCTCGATTATTCCGTCAAATACCAGCCAATGCGTTACGTGAAGAATCACGAACCCGGCATCGTACCGGAATGAGCCGTATATCACTGGATTCTGCAAACAATTCTTCATAAGAATCTATAGATTTTACTCCGAGAATCGGACGTCGACTTGTCTTCAAATAACGAGATTCATGCAAATTCTGTGCGAATTGACAAAAATCTCTCCTACTGTCGACGAAAACTCCATGAAAACGGCCGCGTACCGGAATGAGCCATACACCATTGGATTCCTTGGACAATTTCCTATAAGAATTGATGCATCTCATTCTTCCCATCGAACGAGAACCTTGCAGCCGATGAAAGAATTTGCATAATCTCGATTATTCCGTCAAATACCAGCCAACGCAGTACGTGAAAAATCAAGAACATAGCAGCGTACCGGAATGAGCCGTATATCACTGGATTCCGCAGACGATTCTTCATAAGAATCCATAGATTCTACTCCAAGAATCGGACGTCGACTTGTCTTCAAATAACGAGATTCATGCAAATTCTGTGCGAATTGACAAAAATCTCTCCTACTGTCGACGAAAACTCCATGAAAACGGCCGCGTACCGGAATGAGCCATACACCATTGGATTCCTTGGACAATTTCCTATAAGAATTGATGCATCTCATTCTTCCCATCGAACGAGAACCTTGCAGCCGATGAAAGAATTTGCATAATCTCGATTATTCCGTCAAATACCAGCCAACGCAGTACGTGAAAAATCAAGAACATAGCAGCGTACCGGAATGAGCCGTATATCACTGGATTCCGCAGACGATTCTTCATAAGAATCCATAGATTCTACTCCAAGAATCGGACGTCGACTTGTCTTCAAGTAACGAAATTCATGCAAATTCTGTGCAAATTGACAAAAATCTCCCCTCCCGTCGACGAAAACTCCATGGAAACGGCCGCGTACCGGGATTTTGATGGACCATTAAATTATTTCTGGATATGCAAGAAAATTGAACATTCCCCTCACTTGATCGTCTGGAATGTTATTTGTCGTTGAAATTTATGTATTTTTTGGACCAAAAATCTTGAGTCAAAATATAGTCATTGCTGATGAAAATTCTTATGGTGACTGATATGTGGTGGATTTCGATAAAAACGACATCGAGATGACGTTTCTTACGAATGTGTTGTACGTATATATGGGGCATTCCACGTCAGAGCAGCCGAAAAAAAACTGACATGTTTCCGATTCAGACCAAATTCAGTGGGGTCAAAGAGGTGCTCGAACAAAGACAAAACCCCGAATATTATCCTTTTTCATGCAGTTTTATGGATTTTACAGTACAAACAAAATAAAATCACATTTTTATTCATTTTCTATTATCTCAACAGGGAGATGGGGTAAAATTCTGGGAAAATTCACACATCTGCTCAACTAAATTCTCTTTTTGGGGAGATATTTGAAAAGTTTTTTTTCCCAGAATTTTTTGGGAAAAAAATTATTTTTCTCCAAAAAGTCAATTTATCTCGAAAGGCCTGGTCTTCGATTTTTTTTAAAAAAATATATGTTGTAGCTGCATTCTCCACGAACATTTTCCATTTTTGAAATTCAAGGAGCCTCAAAAATTGTGGAAGTAATAAACGTTTTAGTGAAGCAACTCGCGTTATGGCATGATTTTGCGCGAGACTGAAATTTCACAGTGCGAGGAAATTATATAATTTTTGGTTTGGTTATCGATATTCATTTTGCACCCATTTTTCCTCAGTTTGTTATTGTGTAAATTATTATTTGAGGATATACCAATAAAATTTTATAACTACCAAATACGTTATTTACACACGAATGTTGAAGTTACTATTTCTTCATTGTTGATTTTACATCATTCGAAGTAGTCTTGAATGCAACAACATTTTCACGGATCGGGGATGCGTGATGGAACGAAAGTGTTCCTTTCACTGTTTTGCACTTTCCATGCCTAGTTTTCAAATACTCAGTTGCAACTTTGTAGTCGCCCTGAGAACAAAAGCATAAATGATAATTTTTTAAACTATCTCAAGCCCACTCATATAGTTTTGCAGCTGTTAGAATCTCATTTCTTGTCCCTCTCTGTAGGCAGTATCGTCTTGCTAGGCGTTTTAATGTACCACCAACATCATCGCAAGCTCCTTTCCCATGAGCAGTAGCGAAAAAGTTCCACTCTGCTTCTACTTCAAAATCTTTTTTATGATGACTTAAATTACAAAAGTTTTTCTTATTTTTATACTGCTGTGGTGCACCGTCGGAAAAATAGATAATTTTTTTAACAACTGCAAACTTTTCTTTCAGAGACTGGATCATTTTTTTCTGGAACATGAACACAGCAATAGTATCATGTTCAAGACAATCCGATATTCCAACGTAGGATAGATGCTCGATCTTATTGGTTGAAATATCATGATAGTATATGACGGATGGGTGAACTGTCGCTTGATTATTATTCCAATGAAACCCTTGAACGGCTTTTTGTACAACAAATGCGAAGTTTTCTGAAAAATCAAGCGTCACCAAAAATTCGCCTGGTTGTAAATTTTCTTTAATATTTTTGAAATGCCGAGATTGTTCCGTAGCAACGAAATCATGTAATTTTAATTTCGTCAATTTCTCCACGGGCGACGAAATAAATTTTTCCTTACTGTCAGTTAGAATTTTCAATGTGGATCTAAATTCAAATTATAATGATTGAGATACGTCATGACAAGAATTAATAACTTCGTTTCAATGTGAGCAAAAAGTTACCTATCGGTGGAAATCCATTGTTTGTAAGTAATCTTATCAATTTCTGCATTATCAAAAGTTTCAATCAATTTATTGCATAGAATATTTTTGTCCGGGCACGATTTGCATTGGCCTTCGTAACATTCACTACTTGGTACTGAACACAACAAGTATTGAAGGAGCAATTTGTATGCATTTTTCCCATGAATAGGAATGTCCCAAGTTTCAGTCAATTGACTCAATTTGTAACCTGAAAATGAATTTTTTAGTAGAATGTTGCTTAGAAGTAATTCGAAGTCCCCGCTGTTTGAAAGTATGTATAATTTACCTTCGATCATCAGTTTAACATTTTGATGGATAATGCAAACGCATACAGTGTGAGCAGTGGCGGGGTGAGAGCTGGTCTGTCTTTCTTCAACTGACACGAAACAAAGGATAAGCGGCGGGAAAATCCCTTGTTTTCACGCGAATTGAAAGAGGATAGAAATGTTCTCACCACGCTACTGAGTGTGAGCTCCACTAGCCCCTGCCAAAATGCATCCAGTTGGCCGAAGTTCAGTAAATTTGGAAAATCCAACTTGCAAATCCGGAAACTCAAATTTGAAGCATTGGTATAATTCTTGTAAGTTGCAATAAAGAAGTCTTTTCTGGGTTTTTTCTTCGAAGCCATCACTATTTCTAATCAAGACATGATCTTTCATTCCTGGGAGTTCTCTTGAGTTTTGCTCACATAGATGAAACTGCTTTATTGCAGCGATCGTTTCATTTGGGAGTCCTTTTCCGGTTTGTGCGTGAGGCACAGAAAATACTCCCTTTTCATCTCTCAATTTTATCGCTTGATTGACCATGTATTTAGAGCAGTTGAATCATTTTATTATATCAGTAAATTTGAACAAAAGATGGCAAAGATGTTGAAATTCGAAACTTATCGTCTCTGAAAAGGTCACAGTTTATTTCATTAATCAAATTATCGAATCACAAGTGGCCGTACGTACATAATTAAGGGAAGTATTGGGATTCGATACATTTCCATTTCATGTATTAGGTGTACAAATAAGTTTCCGCGGTTTTTTATAAAAAATTAGGAATTTATTGTAAAGGAAAAGTACATTACGTTTTATTCAAAGTATTTTCCATCATTTGCCACTACTTTTCCCCATCTTTCTGGCAACATTCGGATACCCCGTCGAAAAAACTCTTCGTCTTTTGACGCTATCCACAAATCTACCCAATTTTTGGTGTCTTCATATGATGTGAAGCGCTGCTCAGACAGACCATGTGCCATCGACCGGAACAGGTGATAATCAGAAGCGGCTAAGTCTGGTGAATACGGCGGGTGGGGTAAAACTTCCCAGTTGAGTGTTTCCAAGTATGTTTTTACCGGCGCCGCAACATGTGGACGAGCATTATCGTGTAAAAGAATAATTTTGTCGTGTCTGGAGTAGTAATGGGCGCGTTTTTCCTTAAGTGCCCGACTCAATCTCATCAATTGTGTTCGGTAGAGAGCTCCAGTAATGGTTTCGCTTGGTTTCAGCAATTCATAATACACGACACCAAGCTGATCCCACCAAATACACAGCATGAGTTTTTTTCCATGAATATTCGGCTTAGCTGTCGATGTTGATGGTTCGCCGGGCTTAACCCATGACTTTCTCTTCTTTGGATTATCGTAGTGAATCCATTTTTCGTCACCAGTGACTATACGATGCAAAAAACTCTTTTTTTTATTCCTGGCAAGCAGCATTTCACTCATGCATAATCGGCGTTCAACGTCTCTCGGCTTTAGTTCATATGGAACCCAATTTCCTTGTTTTTGAATCATTCCTAACGATTTTAAACGATGTGAAATTGCTTGTTGAGTCACTTGTAGAGTAAGTGCAAGTTCTTTTTGCGTTTGGGACATATCTTCCTCCAATAGTACTTCTAATTCCATGTCTTCGTACACTTTCGGCCTTCCACTGCGTTCTTTGTCTTTAACGTCAAACTCACCGTTCTTAAACTTTTGAAACCATTCCTGACAACTTCTCTCACTTAAAGCAGCTTCACCATATGCTTCTAGAAGCAATCGATGCGCCTCAGCTGCAGATTTTTTCACATTAAAGAAGTAAATCAAAAGTTCCCGCAAATGATGCTTATTCGGAATAAAACTTGACATTTTTGCACGAAAAAAATTACGTGATGCTGATACGGAATCACTAGTACTTTAAGGTTATGGTGTTGCCAGATGACTAAACTTGGGATATTACGTTTTACATCTGACAATTTCTCCATAACCTTCTGGTGGGGCCATCTTTTGACAAACCGCGGAAACTTATTTGTACACCTAATAATTATCGTTCAACAATATTTGAAGTTTTCAACTCTGAAATATTACCGGAATGTATTTTCGGCCTGGAACTTTTCTTGGTACGTGGTCATGACTTCTTCGTAAGCTTTCACGGAGAGAAATAGATACTAATGGGTATAAAAAATTTACTAGTGGTTAGTATACGAGGACAAGTATCCACATTGTACAAATTCATTCTTGTGCTTAGTATCCATATGCTAAGGAGTATTAAATATATTATACCCCTTAGCATATGGATACTAGGAACAAGAATAAATTTGTACAATCTGGATACTTGTCCTTGTATTCTAACCATTAGTATCTATTTCTCTCCGTGTTCACTTTATCGTCATTGTCGATAGAAATTTTCACCCAGAGAAATGGTTTACTTGAATATGAACCTACTAGAGATTTAATTGTATCCAATGAAATTTTATTTGATTCAAGTGAATTTTATTTGAAATGAATAAAAATTTATTCGGATGAAATGAATCGTTTATTTGATCCAATTGAAACTCTAGTAGGTTCATATATAAATAGACATTGTAGTTGAGTCAAATAAATTTTAGTTGATTCAAACAAATCTTCGTTGAATCAAATAAATCCAGGTATAACATTTTTCTGGGTGTTCACATGTGTGATTTCTTCGAATTTTCGCTTGATGGTTGCTTGTGCAGATTCTACTTTTTCAGTCACATATTTTTTTTTTAAAAGTCTATCGAGATGAAGAAATTATTAATAGATAGTAATGATTATACTGAGAGAAATTTATATAGTTACTGTAACTAGAACGTCTCAACTGAACATTCTCAATGGGATCTACTGAAAATTTGATTGATTCAATCAAAAACTCGGAGTTGATTCATTCCTCTAAGAATATTTGATTGAGACCTTTTAGTTACATTAATCATATAAATCTCCCCGTGTATAAGAAGAGTTTTTCAATGGAATCAAAAATGTAATGCATTTACATACTTGCTACACGGAGAAAACTGGAATAGTGAGGTTCACCATTATCGTTTAGTAGAACCTTGTTTCGTTGAAAGCACTAAGCAATCAATTTATTCTACTAAATATAATTCAGTAAAGATTCGTGATTTCAACAAAACGGTGCAGTAGTCCATGTATGATCAATATTACGGATGGTGTAGTTAGTTTGACTGACTCAATTGCCTTTACTACGCTGTTTAGCAATAATAACTATTTTATTCGCGCTCGAGCGGAGTGAACCGAAACGAGTCGAACATAACCGAATATACGAAGTCTCCTCGCTTACCGACACTGTTTTGTTTATAAACGATTTTTTTCCTCATAAATGTGTTAATGGCAGGAAAGGAGTTGATGATAACTCGTATATGGAATATGCCTATCACGATTCTCGTCTTAATAATCAATACTTCACAAAATCAATTTATTGAGAAAATCCAAAATTGTTTCAACAGTATCCTCTAATCATAAGTTCTCCAAACACTTATAAGAGATACGCAAAGCTAGGAAAATTATATGTTCAGTTTAGCTCAAGTGGTATACGCGTTGGGTGTAGGTAGGTAGGTAGGTAAGTAGGATGTTTAGGTTCGATTCCCGCTTTCAGCACCCTGAATGTCATGTGCAATCGATGTTCGATGCTACAACTTCACGCTCAACTAAACAGTAATGAATGTCAAGCAATCAAAATTTTTGCTGCTTGGGGAAATTATTTCTAAAGACAACATTAACAACCTTCATAATATAACAAAAACTTTTTTATTGTTAAATCGAATTCATATTGTTGTTTAGTAAAAATTATCATGCCCATTCCGCGGAATAGATGATTTGTGTGGTGGAATCAATTATGCGACCATTCACTGTTTGGTACGAATAACAATGCTTGGGTAATCGAATGAAATACAAGTTTAGTAAAATTAATTTGACTTGTTATGGTGACATGAACTGTATGTGCATCCGGTTTCTAATACTAAACATTTGGTCTGTCCATATTTCACTAAATCGTTAAGTACGAGATACCATTGGTTTGATTGATATCACTATTCAGTTTTCTCCGTGTATCGTCAATGCGGCTCTCATCTGAAGCAGCAAGTGCAGTATTGAGTTTTTGTTTACGTACACTCTATTCTGTCAATTCTTCTGTTTTATCGTCGTTGTCCAACGAGCATAATTCTAAGTGTGATTAGGGGGCTTGTTCTGGTTGGACCCCATTAATTTTTATCCTACATCTGGTGCAGACTACTGCATTATCAGGTACTGATTCAAATTTCTGTTGATTTTCTTCCGATGATCTTCTCAAGTCTTTTACACTAGCTACAAAAAAGGAAAGAGATCACAACAATAGTGGAGCGAGCTAAAAAGTGCTACGTCAATAATGCAAAAGAGCATTACTCAACAATTGGAAAGTTGAACGCATAAAAAAAGACTACTGATATACGAGAACTTACGGTCACTGCAGGTTCCGAATGGGTTCCAGCAAAGCTTTTTCTTTAGCGGACTCATATCGATTCATAAGTAAAGTCGAATAATTTAAATACTAAACGAAAATCCGCTATGAAAATTCAAAGGTTTCCACACAACTTTTGAACAAGAACAAACATCAGCCGGAAACAAATTGATTGTGATCTAAACACACGAACCTCAGTCGCATCGACATATGAATAACGCGTAACAACAACTGAAATCAGCCGAATACAAGTTGATAGTTGTCTAAATAAACTGAAGTCGATCGCATCGCAGCCGAGTAGAACATTTTAAATGCACGAAGAAGTCATGACCACGTACCAAGAAAAGTTCCAGGCCGAAAATACATTCCGGTGATATTTCAGAGTTGAAAACTTCAAATATTGTTGAACGATAATTACATGAAATGGAAATGTATCGAATCCCAATACTTCCCTTAATTATGTACGTACGGCCACTTGTGATTCGATAATTTGATTAATGAAATAAACTGTGACCTTTTCAGAGACGATAAGTTTCGAATTTCAACATCTTTGCCATCTTTTGTTCAAATTTACTGATATAATAAAATGATTCAACTGCTCTAAATACATGGTCAATCAAGCGATAAAATTGAGAGATGAAAAGGGAGTATTTTCTGTGCCTCACGCACAAACCGGAAAAGGACTCCCAAATGAAACGATCGCTGCAATAAAGCAGTTTCATCTATGTGAGCAAAACTCAAGAGAACTCCCAGGAATGAAACATCATGTCTTGATTAGAAATAGTGATGGCTTCGAAGAAAAAACCCAGAAAAGACTTCTTTATTGCAACTCACATTTGTGTCAATAACGTACTTGGTAGTTATAAAATTCTATTGGGATATCCTTAAATAATCATTTACACAATAACAAACTGAGAAAAAATGGTTGCAAAATGATTATCGACAACCAAACCAAAAATTGTATATTTTCCTCGCACTGTGAAATTTCAGTCTCGCGCAAAATCATGCCATAACGCGAGTTGCTTCACTAAAACGTTTATTACTTCCACAATTTTTGAGGCTCCTTGAATTTCAAAAATGGAAAATGTTCGTGAAGAATGCAGCTACAACATATATTTTTTTAAAAAAAATCGAAGACCAGGCCTTTCGAGATAAATTGACTTTTTTGAGAAAAATAATTTTTTTCCCAAAAAATTCTGGGAAAAAAAATTTTTCAAATATCTCCCCAAAAAGAGAATTGAGTTGAGCAGATGTCTGAATTTTCCCAGAATTTTACCCCATCTCCCTGTTGAGATAATAGAAAATGAATAAAAATGTGATTTCATTTTGTTTGTACTGTAAAATCCATAAAACTGCATGAAAAAGGCTAATATTCGGGGTTTTGTCTTTGTTCGAGCACCTCTTTGACCCCACCAAGTTTGGTCTAAATCGGAAACATATCAGTTTTTTTTCGGCCGATCTGACGTGGAATGCCCCATATATAAATATGTATATATATATTCAGTTATCAATCAAATCATCACATTCAGTGGCAACCAAACAAAAAAATAAAATCTCCGTTGATTCTAAAACTTCCCAGAGGTTATTCATCTTTCATAAAAAAACTTGAAACCCCTGGTGGAAGGGAAGCGTGTCATAAAGAGTAACGGAAGCGTAAGAATGTCTCAGATTACGTTTCTAATACTTCTTACATGCTTCCTATCCACTCTTCGATTACGCTTCCGAGTGTAAAGCCCGGTTTCTATGAAATTGGTGTTACTCCCGATACGCTTCACACACTTCAAATATCCGTTCGAACCACTCTTAATGTTCCACTTGACGCTAAATATACGCTCAAATCCACGTTCTTTCAACTACGTCCCTGACACTTTCTATTACACGCTTACCTTTCGCCAGGGACAATATTCGTGTTAGAGCAGCATGAGAGTATCAATCATGGGTAAGTGAACTATCTTTAGGTCATATTTGATTTTCATCGCATCATATTCATCCAAGAATTTCTAATTTCAAACATATCTGATGAATCGATACGTTCTGAAAACATCTTACAGACTTCATGACATATACTCTCTTCGTATTAATACGATATGACGTTTTTGACTGGCAATTTGGTTAATCGGCGAGATTCTGTATTATTCAGTTGGTTTGATGTCAAGGGCAAATCTGAAATGAATGTTGACAAAAATCTTCGATTAGGTATCGAACCGCTGTTATCATTTTTCATATCTTGCCAATTTTCGCGTGATATGCAACCAACTTCGGCGCGTTTGTCACGTCATACTTGGGTGTTATTTTCGATCCGTCTGTGACTTATGGGGGCTCATTGTCAGGGTTCTCAGCAAAACCGCCGAAAAAAATTCCCGCATATTTCCCGGCGATTTTCAAAAAATTCACGTATCACTTTAAATAACACTGTTCATTCGGAAGATTACGATTCCTCCTAGAAAATGTGAATGGTATTCAAAAACAAAAATTATATTATAATATTTACAGGGCCGTGGAGAGAAAATCCGGACCCGGGGGGAAGCAACTTACGGGCCCCAATTTTCTTGTGTTATCTGGAAAAAGATTACATATATTTGACAAAACTTACACTCACAAACATCTAATCATTTTACAATTTTTACACATAATAGGTAAAATATTCAAGTACAAAAAAAATTTTTCTTAAAGAAAATCAAAAACGTAAAAATCATGTTATTCAACCTTCTCATTACTGACACAGCAGAAACTGCGCCAAGCGGAGAAAAAGTGCACTGATCTTTTCTGTAAAGTATAAAATTTTCTACCAAAAAGTCCGCGACGGCATATATTCATAGTTGATATTTCAAGAATGAGATACGGATGTAGATATGTATTGGAACTATCAAATTCCGCACGACTGGCCTGATGAGCGATTTTCATCATCTTTGTTGATGAATGGGAAAAATGTTTGATATAGTTTTAAAATCCTGGAAGAATTCATAATGAATCCACAAACTGAAATGAAATCTTTGAGTTTTCAAATCGGAATTTATTGATTCGCGTCATAAATACGGAGCGAGGGGGTGTTTCAATGCTCATAAGAATTTAAAAATAGAGAAGTTACACTGAGAGAAATTTATCATTGAAAAATTACTGGTTTTCCAATCAGACGAGGCATGTACCTAATATGAGGTCACAAATTGATGAAAAAAAAACAGTAATTTTCCATACTAAGAAGTTCGAAAACTGAAACCAGTGAGAATTGATGTTGAAGAACAGTAATTTTTGATAACGCAATTTAATGAGGAAAACACCTCCAATTGGTAAGATTAATATAAATTGGAAACCAGAACATTTTCAAGAATGTTACAATCACGTGCGATGCTGGTAACGATAACATTGTTTTCAGTTAAAATAACGTTCTGAAAAATTACCGGTGTTCTCATCAATTTTTACCGTCATGTTAAGTATATTTCCCATTTTATGACAAAGATTAGTACTTTTTACTGATAAATTTCTTCTCCCAGTTCATGTTTTTCAGGGCTTCAAATCATAATTGACGTAAAATAGCTTTCAGTTATCAGGAATATTTCTTTTATTAGTGTGAAAATTGCCGGAAATGGTGTAATTAAGCTGTTAGAAATTTCTGCATGGAGCTTCAATCGTGATGGAAACAATTTCTATTTACATGATGGGAAAATTTCTTGAAATTTCAATTATATATGAATTCAGTTGCTAAACTATACTATTATGAGTGATATAATATAACAAAGACGTAAAATAGCTTTCAGTTATCAGGAATAATTTCTTTTATTAGTGTGAAAATTGCCGGAAATGGTGTAATTAAGCTGTTAGAAATTTCTGCATGGAGCTTCAATCGTGATGGAAACAATTTCTATTTACATGATGGGAAAATTTCTTGAAATTTCAATTATATATGAATTCAGTTGCTAAACTATACTATTATAAGTGATATAATATAACAAAGATTGAAAATTCAATTGAATGTAATTGAATTCTAAATTCAATCACCAAGAATTTGAAATTTCATCCACAAGTGCATTGGAAAAATGAATCAAATTTGAAGACATTTTTAACAGTGTGTGCAGTCACACGAAATTTTGGTCATTTGATGCGTACTTTTGAACGTCCATTATGCATCTTTAGCATAGATACATAGAAAGAAAAACGTTATCAATATTTAAAAAACATTTATTGACATTCAGAAAAATGACTGTCAATTCAGGGAGAAAGAGTAAATTGCTGAAGAACGTTTATCGTGAGCTTACTAAAAATCCGTAGTTGAAATACAAAATGTTGATAGTTTCATTGTTATTCTTCACAATAAAACTATCAACTTCTGGTGAATTTTTTAGGAATATTCTTCAGTGATACTCTTGTTCCCTAACTTGTTAGTCATTAATTTTTCTTAATATTATAAACCTCTGTCTTCTCGTGTACAAACGATGAGGGTTGAAAAACTTCATTCTCACAAAGGAATAATACAAAGTTCCTTCACTTCAAAATCAAAAATATATACTTCATCATATATCTTTCGTTTCATTTGAGTTGGAAACCGTTTGACAAAAACGGAAGGAGATAAAGTACTTGGGAAAAATCCGGGCCCTGGGGGAAACACCCTGGCAGTCCCCCCCTCTCGTCAGGCCTGAATATTTATTATAAATCAATTAGGATATTACAGGAAGTTGTTAATAACATATGGAACTAACGAAAAAAATGTTCTGATCTTTCATTTTGATAATTTTGCAATCTGAATACCAATGTCTTCAGCTTCTTTATGAGCATTTTCTAGCAATTTCAATTTTTTAGCTTCTAATTCTCTAATCAGTACCGTATTCATTCTTTTGTTTCTCGATTTTTCATCCGCTCTTTGTTGTTCTTCTTTCTGCTTGTTGACAGTTCCCTTATATATACTATGAGGATTTCTTGCAGCATGTGTCAAGTTCTTTTTTATTCCTACTTCTGTTATTTTACCGTTATAAAGAGTACTCAAAGAATCCCAAATTATCCTCTGAGCTATCAATGTCCTCTCTTTCATATTTTCGACGAGGCATTCTTTATTAATCGAAAATCCTCTTTCTACGTGGGCATTCCCATGGGACAATATAAAGATTAATTGAAGAGTGGACTTCAGTGCGTGAAAATCAGGACCATATTTTGCCAACAACGTAATCCAGAAATGATCTAAACGAGGATTTTTACGATTAAAGTTTGCCATTTCAGTTCTAACCGAATCCTTTTCTAATCATTTTTTATACTCTTTTTTAGTGTCCCGTGTGGAAAAATTGATCAGGATTCAATTAGGGCCCAATCCAAAAAAATCAGGGCCAAGTGAGGAATCGATGAGAAATGTGATGCATAAACGATCAGGTCCCAATCGGGTGCCCATGAGGGTACAGTCAGGCCCATAACAATCATCTTACATCCAAATATAGGGTCCTAGCAAACATAATTGATGAATGAATCTTGAAATGACTTCAAATTCTCGAATATTATCGACGTAGATGTAGTTGATTGATTCATAAACAATCAATTCGATTTTTTCCGAAAGAGAAGGGAGGTTATTTCAACTCTCTGAAGTATGAGTCAAGTTAGATGTTTCATAATTCACTGAAAAAACTTCACAGGCGTTCTGCAGTCAAAATGTAATAATTTCCTATGTGGCAAAATTTGTTCGAGGTTTAGTTTTTGAGATATTAGAATTTTTATATATTTTTTTTCGAATCCACATCATTCAAAAGCACTTTGTGCTATATACTTGAGCTTGACACCATTGGCTAAGTTAGAAAACGGCGGATCTTTGGAAAAAATGTACTATTCTGTCATTTTTCGATTTAAGATTATAACAATTTGAAATTTTTTGGCTTCCAGCCGATCAGAATCCAGCAACTTTGAGTTATTATAGCTACAAAACATGGGATGACTGGATACTTTGATTTTTTTCTCAGAGATCCGCCATTTTCCAACTTGACGAATCGTGCCAAGCTCAAGTATGTGACACACAGTGCTTTTGAATGTTTTGGATTTGAAAAAAATTCTAAAAATGCTCCTATCTCCAAAACTAAGACTCAACACAAATTTTTCAGACCGGAAATACGCCTGTGAAATTCTTTCAGTGAACTATGAAACACCCGGTATATAGATGTAAACATGGATATGGGTATGTATACAGGGTGTCCAATTTTAATCTTTAAATGCAAATATCTCGAAAACATGCATCTTAAACCAAAAGTACTTCATACCAAAGTTGTTATACAAAGAGGGGGCCACAAAACTACGATATCAGTTTCATCATAGATGGCGTTATGATCGATTGAAATGGGGTCAACATCATGTTTTTAAACGGAAACCCCCATTTTTTATTGCATATCTTGATTATACGCAAAAAACTGAGTAACTTTTGCTTGAAACGTTTTTCTAAACTTTGAAGATGGTGCCACAATCGATGAAAAATAAAGTCTATGAAACAATATGCGGATATCTTGTGGAATGCATCCAAGTAGTGATCCGCGAAATTTGGAAATATCGATATTTTTTATAGATTTTTTGTCGAGTTTATATTGAATTTGATCAAATATCGATAAAAACTTTATACAAATTTCATATAAAATATCGATATCGTGAAATATCGCCGATCACTACATCCAAGAGCCGAAATATCTCATTCAAATGTTGGTGTTAAGAGAGGGGACGACACAATGGCGAGATCAGTTCCATAGTCAGGGTTCAAACAGAACTGGAATTCCGGGAAATTCGGAAAAACTCAGGGGAATAAAAATTGGACTCAAAACACCGGGAATTCTCAGGGAAATGATCAAAAACTCCCAAAAACCTGGAAATCTCAGGGAAATCACTAAAATTTTTTCAAAATAAAAATTTGTTCGTTAATTCTATTTTTCATTTTCTACAACATATTTTCTTAATTTTGAATTGTGGAATCTTAGAAATTATACACTGAGGAAAAAATGTTTAGGGACACATTCATGATTTCTGGAAATTAGAATTTTCCTCAGGGAAATCACAGGGAAAACTCAGGGAAATTGATTGAACAAAACTTGTCTGAACCCTGTTAGTAGATGGCGCTGTGGTCGGTAAAAATGAGGTCAACTTCAATTTTTCAAATGGAAACTTCTACTTTTCATCGCATATTATGATTCTACGCGAAAAAATGAGGAATTTTTGTTTGAATCATTTTTCCTAAATTCTTGAAGATGGAAACGGTGGAAAATGAGGTTGATGAAAAAGTTCTACTGCATTATGTGTGAAGCAACGCTCAACAAACAAATCAAAACAATAATAATTTCAGTGAGGGGGAGGGGGTAATATGGGAATTTGTTACATCGCAATCCTCGGAAGATGAAAACAAAACCTTCAAGAGTTGAGCGTTGCTTCACACATAATGCAGTAGAACTTTCTCATCAACCTCATTTCCCACCGTTTCCATGTTGAAGAATTTAGGAAAAATGTTTCAAACAAAAATTCCTCATTATTTCGCGTATAATCATGATATTCGATAAAAAGTAGGAGTTTCCATTTGAAAAATTGAAGTTGACCTCATTTTTACCGACCACAGCACCATCTACTATGGAACTGATATCTCCATTGTGTCGTCCCCTCTCTTAACAACAACATTCGAATGAGATATTTCGGCTCTTGGATGCTTTCCACAAGATATCCGCATATTGTTTCATAGACTTTATTTTTCATCGATTGTGGCGCCATCTTCAAAAATTTAGAAAAACGTTTCAAGCAAAAGTTACTCAGTTTTTTGCGTAGAATCAAGATATGCAATAAAAAATGGGGGTTCCCGTTTAAAAAAATGATGTTGACCCCATTTTAATCAATCATAACGCCATCTATGATGAAACTGATATTGTAGTTTTGTGGCCTCCTCTTTGTATAACAACTTTGGTATGAAGTACTTTTGGTTTAAGATGCATGTTTTTGAGAGATTTGCATTTAAAGATTAAAATGGGACACCCTATATATGTATTTATGTATGTATGCATGATCCACTAGAGCTCCCGAATAATTTGTAGCAAATTTTGTATTCAAGATATTCCAAAATTGGTAGAGGGTCTTTTGGCCGAATCGACATGATTTGACAATCACTAATCGATTTCAGAGAACACTAAAGAACGACTAGCGATTGTCAAATCATGTCCATTCGGCCGAAAACTTTTTTGGTTAGAAGACCCCTTACCTCCAAAATTCAACTATAATTTCATTACTTTGTACTTTGTTCTATTAGACAGAAAAATACTCTAAAAATAATCCTTGATTGTGAACATTATTATTGATCGTGTATTATTATTATTGTTGTTTTTATTATCATCATATTTTATTAACTATTCATACATTTTTATTTTTAAAAATATAAAATCAAGACATTTTCCATAGATATCACTCGAGCTCATATATGTTATATGATTAGTATTCACAAGCTTCTATAATTCTTCAATTTGAAATGTTCTTGTCATGACATTTTTTCAAATAAATTGATATGAGATTGATGATTTATATTCATTCATCATGAATTCATTTTTATTTCAACAGCGTTTCTCAAATCTGTTCATGGGTCACATTTCTAGTCCTCAATTCCAGTCAAACCATTTTCTTGCCAAAATCTTGAGAGGACAAGGTGTCTACTGCCTGGAAATTTCTAACGGAATCAACCCACCAAAAATTCACGTTGAATAGAATAACTAATGACGCACAGAATTTCCAGCCGATGGACACCCTGAAGAATACGAATGTTACCATCCGAGCATGCTTTCTTTCTACCAAAAACCCTAATTTGAATTCATAGGAAAATCCATACTTCAGATCGTTCGGATAACCACACACTTTTTTCGGTAGAGCGCCTCAGTCTCGAAGGTCCATTTTCCCGAAAGTCCGATACACCGAACTGCAAAATCCTGTTGTGTATTGAACATCTAAAAATCCTGGTATTACCCATACAGCACCGGGAAGTCTTTTGAAAGTTCAGAAAACGTGCTTGATTACACAGAGGACGTGGAAATAACGTTTCGGGATGTTCTAAGAACGTCACATGTATGTCCCAGGTACGTGCAAATGTCCCGGTTAATTCTATTCATTTGCACCGTGTGACGTTCTGGAAGCGTGTTCAATAAAGGTTTCCATTACGTTGTGCGAAGCTGCGCATATGTTTTTGAAGGTTAGTTTTCATGAAAGTATGCTGGGAAAACATTATGAGAACGGCCCGTAGTAGATGAAAAGAACGAGTTGAGAACGTATTCAGGGGCATCCAAAATGCAGGTACTCTAAACATTTAAAAAACTTACTCCTCGGTGACCAAAACACGCAGAACCAAGTGCATGTTTTCAAAACGTTCAGAGAACTTTCTGTGCTGTCTGGGTAGTAAAACCAACGATGCCTAGTTGGCTTGGAACACCCCAAATCTTATTTTTACAAATCCATGGTTTTCATAGGTATTGAACAAACGGTGGAAGCTGCAATGTCGCGACAAAATTTCAGTACCTTAAAATATAATAGTTAGATGGCTAGTAACATCTAGGAATATTTCGGTATTTTCGACACTCTACCATTTTTTTCAATGCACGAAGCACTTGCAAGTGTCTAGTTTTAGGCTAGTCAAGCGTTACAAAACTCGCGAATCCCTAGATCATTTCAACTTGGTAATATTTCTGAACCCTACTACACTTGTACTTGTTGAATTGATTTACCGATGAAAATTTCATGCTTTCGATAATTACGCAACATTCGCTAGCTCCGCAAAAAGAAATAGACGCAATTATTGGGATTAGAAGTATGAATGATGGAAATACTCATTGTTAGATGTAGATTTTCGATAATAAGATTTGTTTTTTGAAATGGAATCTGACTTATAAATGAAACTGAAACTGGCATCTGTGAAGCCAGCAGCCGATTATCATAACTTTTTCCACAAAACTTTTATCAAAGATTCAAGTATCTGAGACATTTAGTAGAATGCCACTCAATTGATTTTTGGTGTGAACACAGCTAGAACCACATTGAATCAGAAGTTACAACAATTAGCTGCTAGCTTTAGGTTGCTGGTTTTAGCCTAATGATTCATAACCTCCATTCGTATTATTCACAAATTTGAATGAGTTTGAATTGTAAATAAAACTATGAATTACCCTTCAACTGATGAATCAAATTGTTTTTCCTCAATTTTATTGATATTTTATCAGATTTTCTCCATGATTAATGGAAAAAACAGGTATCAAATGGAATTATTCCGGCCCCGATGGGAGCCCTGTCGATACCCAAGTTCACAAAGGTATTAGGTTGTAATGATTTTTGCGTCACATTTACCATTCAATCCTTGTTAGGCCCCTATTATTATTATGGCGGTACTGATGGAATTTCTACACGGGGTTGTCTGCCTGATCCCCACTCACCCTACCCTTTTCCACCAAAATTAAAAGAAGATCACTGAGGTAAAGTATACGATGTTTTTGAATAGCAATGGTGGAATCAAAACAAGTGAATAATTTTGTTATTTTAAACTGCAAGGGAGATCGATCATTCAATTTGCTGATTAGAACTTGATTAGCTTTTCTACATTCATTCTTGAAAGAATACATTTCTGACTGTTTATGATTCTTGGAAAATTGTGCTTGTACAGAAAAACCTATTTCAATTTTGTTAATTGGAAGCAAATTTCCATTTCTCTCTAAATCAATGGATCGCAAAGATGTTCCTGGATTCTGAAGTATAACGATTTTTTCAATTTGTGCCGAAACTATAGAATTCAATGAGGTGTACAAAAAAGGAACCAATGGCCAGTTAGATTGAAATTCAGTCAAAAAAGGTTCCAAATCCTCCGCCACAGTTCAAAAAAACGCTAGTTGAGGCCCTAACATCGGATCTTTAACGTGTTTTTCAAGTATTTGAAAAGTAGGAGTTTTCGGTTTTTCAGCTTTATCAAGTTTTTCGAAAAACTTTCTTAGATATGGCAAAATTTTCAACGCTCTTTCAGCTACATCAACATTTTCCAACCAACGAATGGCACAAAATTTCAGGGGAAATTCCGTACAGTTGGTGTAGAACGTATATAAACCTCTGCGAGCAGGGCTATCCTTGAAAAAATCGTACAATGCTCTCAAAAACGATAGTGCATCCCAACCAGTGGCTACCATAGCTGTTTTAAATGCTCCATGGACTACATGCAATCCACACGTTCCAAAATCAATGAGATCATGGTCGGATTCCAAGTCATTCCTCAGTATAAAATTTTTTGTTGACATTAGGGCCATCCATGGGAATCTGTAATAACTTCTTGAGGTCCAAATAAGACGCGGCAGTTTGGAAACCCTTCAATGAATCCATCGCTCTTGATCGCTGCAAAAAAGCTGAGTTCATGTATCGAGTCATCACTTCTCCTCTTTCTTGATCCCAATATCGAATGACCAAATCCATTTGTTGACTTTGCGATACTTCATTCAACGATTCATCAAGAGCAAGTACCAAACATGTGCACTTGGGACGGTTTGTTTTAGTTCCCTATGAAAGTAAGATGCGATACCAAATACTGTGGTGTATGCTAATTTTGCAGCACTGAGTTGGACATTTTGCACTATTTCGCAATCTGGGAACATGAACTTATTGGCTTCGATATCCTTCCCGCTTTTAATCTGAGAACTATGTGTTAAAATACTCTGGAGACACCAGATAATCTCAGCTCTCGTGACATCATCTTTAAGGGTGCACTCCAGTAATGTGTTGGAATTTTTCGGGGTGACAATATGAGGTCTAGGAAATGATGAATCTGAATAAGATGATGATGGAAGAGGAAAGTCTTGAGGAACTGATGATGCAGGAGTATTTGAAACAGTGGATCCAGACACAATTGTGCAAGAACTCATGTAGGAATTTGTTGAATTAGATGCAGAGGACTCATTCGCAGATGGTTTGAAAAACGCTCCCATATTAGATGAAGTGAGTGTCGCGGCCACATTTTTTTTATGTTTAGCACCTTTCATATGACTGGTCAAAGCTTGACGACCCATACTTTCAATGGATATATTTGTTGCTGGACAAACATTACAAGAAGCTGAATATATATCATCAGGAACTTTTTTCAACCATGAACTGAGCTTAGGATCGTTCAACCATTGATTTTGAAAGGAAGTTTTACCATGGAGTTTTGGAGCCATGATCTCCTCGGAAATTCTTCAAACTCCTAATGGAAAAGAAATAAATGCATGAACAAAAGGATAAGAATCAGTGGAATATATATCGACGATGTTTTGACAAAAAGACGTAAGTGCCAAAAAATTCGAATTTTTGTCGTATATATCAATCGAAAGCTCTTGGAAAGAGCTTCCCAATGATATATATAACTCAATTTCAAAATTTTTGACACTTACGCCCTTTTGTCAAAACATCGTCGATATCAAGAAATAATACACGAAGAAAAAGGAATTCGTTGTGGCAGCGAAATCTACTTTTCCTGGGTTCCTTTTGCCAGAGCAGCAAATTTTTCGCTGTGACAGCAAACTATTTGCTGTTCCAGCAATCTTGTTAGCTGCGACAGCGAATTTTTAGCTGTGGCAGCAAAAAATGTTTGCTATCCCAGCAAAATTTGTTTGCTATTCTATATATAATACTGAAAATTTGCTGGCGGAGCAAAAATTTTTTGCTGCCACAGCTAAAAAATTGCTGTCGTAGCTAACACGATTGCTGTTACAGCAAATTTTTAGCTAGGTCAGCAAAAAATTTTGCTATTCTATATACAATACCTCGATTTGCTGCGTCAGCAAATTTTTTCTCTCCGTGTATATTAGACAAGGAGCTTTGTGGATTGAACTTAAAATGGAACTGAATAACAACATATACCTATAATGTAGAATAACCAACTAGAAAGGACGGGGTTCGGAACGTGACTTCAAAAAAGGAACTCGATTTTTAGCAGGAGGGAGAAATAAAAATTCCTGGTTTCTGTCTGATAGATCCGGCAGCGTCAACATATTTGTTTACCTTTCTGGTAAATTTTTCGTAAGGTGTAATATCATATGCAAATTTAAAACGTGCTGTGAATACAATGGTATCGAAATCATATGACGAACAGTTTGCATATCATTTTCGCTCACATTGAAAGAAAAAAAGTTGCTGAAACAGCGAATCTAAAAAATTGGCTTCGCTGATATGGCAAATCTTGTTGCTGAATTAGCAAAAATCTTGCTCTTTCGGCAAGCGCAACTGATCCAGCAATTCGGCATTGTAAATGTACAGACTGCTAGAAAAATTTGCTGAATTAGCAAACATCTCCCCGTGGATGATTGCGGGTCTTCCAGTGGGATATTCATGATACCTGTCCTTGATATCCTTTTTATCCATCCCTGGTAGTATCTGCTTCCTTTACGTGGTGGGGAGGATAGGTATCTCAGGGTTGGATCTTTTTTTTGAGTGGAATGAACTACTCAAGAGAAAGAATACAAACTGAGAGAAATGAAATCACCCTAATGCCAGAAACATCGGCAAAAACGGGAGGAAAGCAAGGGGAAACTACCTTCCTTGACATGTTTCAATACTTCCCGAGGAAATGAAACCTTTTCCGAACCTGGATTATTATACTCGTAAAACAAAAACAAACGAACAAATTAATAAGGACATGATGGCGCTTTCTCGGGTGAAATATTCCGGAGGTAAACTAGTCTCCCGTTCGGATCTGCGGGTGGAGGCTGCTCGAGGAAGCTTCATCAGCAAAGAACGAAAACCGAAGAATAGGATAGGGGAAAGGGGCAACATGCTTCGAGTCGGAGCGTGGGATGTTAGATCACTGAGGCAAGCAGGAAGATTAGAAAATTTGAAATTAGAAATGAATAGGTTGAATATAGACGTAATGGGGATTAGCGAAATGAGATGGCCACAAGAGGGCGATTTCTGGAGTGGGGATTATAGAATAATTCATACAGGATCAAAGAACGGTCAAGCAGGTGTAGGAATTGGAATGCATAAAAGGGTAGGAAATAGAATAGAGAATTATTTGCAACCTAATGAACGTGTGATGATGGTTAGAATATGAACAAAACGGGTAGACACAGTCATAGTCCAAGTATACATGCTCACATCTGCATATTCGGAGGAAGATATTGAAAGAACGTACGATGAAATAGAAGAAGTGATAGAATATGTGAAGGGAGAAGAGAATTTGATAGTGATGGGTGATTGGAATGCGGTAGTAGGACAAGGAAAAGAGGGCAACATAATAGGAGATTTTGCGTTAGGGGGGAGGAACGATAGAGGACAACGTTTAGTCGAATTTTGTGAAAATCATAAGATGGTTATCACAAACACTTTATTCGAAAATCATCCAAGAAGAATCTACACTTGGAAAATGCCAGGAGATACCAAATTGATTACATATTAGTGAAACAAAGATTTAGAAACCAAGTGAAAAACTGTAAAACTTATCCCAGTGCAGATATAGATAGTGATCATAATATGTTGATGATGAAATGTTCTCTGTAATCCAAATCTCTTAAGAAGGAAAGTAAAATGCAGAAAACATGGAATTTAAAGAACCTCAAGCAAAAACAAACACATGAGGCATTCGAGAAAATGTTGGATGAAAAATTGGGAGATCAAAAAGAGAAAGACTTGGGAATAGAGAGGAGATGGACAAAAATGAAGGGGAATATGTGAGAATGAGCGAATAAGATTTTGAAGAATAATGGGGTAGAACCTAAGAACCCATGGATAACGGGAGAAATTTTAGAATTGATAAATGAAAGAAGAAAATACAAGAATAACCATAGCCAAGAAGGCCAGCAACGATACAAATCATTGAGAAATAAAATAATAAGAGAATCAAGGAGAGCAAAAGAACAGTGGTTAGAAGAGAAATGTCAGGAAATAGAAATAAGATTGCATTTAGGAAAAATAGATGAAGCATATAGGATTATTAAAAGATTTTTCGGGCAAATGAAATCTAGAAGCAATGAGATTAGGAACTCTTTAGAACGACAATTGATAAAAACGGACGAGAAAATAGAACAGTGGATCAATCATTTGGGAGACTTGTATAGAGGAAACGATGATATAGCACTTTTAAAGAAGGAGGAGGATGTAGATGGGGGAGAATTGGGAGATTCGATATTGAGATCAGAATTCGACAAGGCTTTGGAAGAATTGGAAAATAATAAAGCGCCAGGCATAGATGGCATAAGTGCGGACCTTATAAAAGCCTCCAGTGAAGGAACTCGTGACGCACTGTTTGAATTGATTAGAGATATGTACGAAAAAGGAGAAGTACCGGAAGATTTCCAAAAGAATAAAATTGTCGCTATCCCGAAAAAACAAGGGGCAGACAAATGCGAGAACTACAGAACGATCAGTTTAACTTCACATGCTTCGAAAATACTGACCAAAATTATATACAGGAGGATGGAAAATAAAATAGAGAGTAGATTGGCAGAAGATCAGTTTGGTTTTTGAAAAAATAGGGGAACGCGAGAAGCGATTTTAGCACTTAGGGCAGTAATAGAGAAAAGGATAGCGCTGGAGAAATCTGTGTACATAGGTTTTGTAGATATACAAAATGCTTCCGATAATGTGGACTGGAAGAAGATGTTTGCGATCCTGAAGAAGGTGGGAATAAATTATAAAGATAGAAGAATAATATAAGAATTATATAAGAATCAAAGTGCAATAATAGACATAGAGGGTCAGGAAGGGGAAGCACAAATAAGAAAAGGGGTGAGACAAGGATGCTCATTATCGCCACTGATTTTCAATTTATATATAGAAGAAGCAATGAACGAAGTGAAGGAGGAAATTCAATCGAAATTACAGATTCAGGGAGAAAATATAAGTATGTTGAGATTCACGGATGACATAGCTATATTTGCCACGAGTAGTACTGAGTTAGAAAATATTCTCAACACTATGAGAACAATATCATTGGAAAACTATTGTATGAATATAAATAAAGACAAAACAAAATTCATGATGTGTATAGCAGCGAAAACAGCTAGAAGAACGAAAATCAAAATAGATACCGAGACAATTGAACAGGTGAAAGAATTCAAATATCTAGGAAGCATAATTACAGAAAACGGCAAAAGCGAAAGAGATATAAGAGCAAGGATAGCACAAGGGAAACAGGCTTTTTACCAAAAGAAACAGTTATTATGCTAAAAAAATATAAGCTTGGAAGTAAGGAAGAAATTCTTGAAAAGTTACGTTTGGAGCACAGCATTATATGGTTGCGAAACTTGGTCAATGGGGAAAACTGATGAACGAAGACTTGAAGCTTTTGAAATGTGGTGTTATAGGAGGATGCTCAGAATAAAATGGATAGACAAAGTCAAAAATGAAGAAGTACTCGAGCAGATAAATGAAAAAAGAAATCTTTTGAAACACATCGTGAAAAGGAGGAGCAATCTTATAGGACACACATTACGGCATGAGAGTTTATTGAAAACAATATTGAAAGGGAAAATGAATGGTAAAACTGGTAAAGGTAGACCTAGATCAAATTATATGAAGCAAATCGTACAAGACAAGGGATGTAGTAGATATGTAGAACTTAAACGTTTGGCGGATAATAGACAGGGGTGGAGGGTTTCATCAAACCAGTCGTAAGACTGATTACTTCATGATGATGATGATGATGAGCAAACATCTTGCTAAAACAGCAAGAATTTTGCTACCACAGCAAGCGTTTTGCTAGTTTAGCAAAGCACATTTTCTGAAATCGCTGTCTCAGCAAGATTTTTCCTCTGCGTGCATCGATAGGTACACATTTTCAGAAGTATGCAACTAATTAAAAATGTTTTTTTTTATTATTAATAACCAGGGATCGACCAAAAATTATTCCGAAAATAACTAAAATTGTAGTTGTGATGATTGGTTTCGAAAAAAACTTACAATTGGAAATAACCGTATCTCCAAAAAAAAAGTTAGCCGTGAGTTACGGTAACCGTGACTCTAATTGATCCTGTTTTATAGCTACGGGATCCGTAACTCTAGTCAAAGCCTTGATGAAATCTAACCTCCATTGATCAGAAATTACATGATATTGAATAATAGAACTCTAAATCTAATGGAATTCTAAATGAAATTCAAAACAAATCTCATGTATCTTACGTTAGGATCAGCACTCGTTTTCTGAAAAAAAAAGGATTTTCTTGTAGATTTTACATAGAATTGTAAAAACGTCACGTTCCTCGTAAGTAATAAAGTTATCTAGCTGAACATGAACAAAACACATACAGTGGTAAAATCACAAATCCTGTTGCAAAAGTTCAACTCTGAACACAGGGAATTCATTATTTTTAATGGTGAATATCCTACGCGAAAAGTATGGATGATTCTGCTACGTACGCTGAGAGGTAAAAATGTCTTCAGTGCAAATTATTTTTAGCGAGGTTATATTTCACATTTATATTCACACCTCACTTAACGAATCAAGAATGTAAATTTGATTTAATCTTATGATATGATTATTTCCATGGAGAAAATAAAAAGATATACCCTACTTTGCTTTGTTATCCACATTAAACATGAGCAGAAAATGCATAACGTAAAGCTACCTATTTCCGACCGCCCTCCTAAATGCGACCACTTTATATTTTGTATTAATAATCATTTATGTCATGCGTAAAAACATTGAGACTGAATTGAACTCGTAACTATGTTCATTGTGTTGTTATGTTTGCGGCAGCACAACCGTCAGTTGTCATTCATTTCTTTGGAAAAGACGCATTTCAGTGACGAGACGTTAAACGTGCATTCTGTATAGACAAAGTGTCTAAAGTCGACGATTTCTCTTATTATGTTTCCATAAGAATCCAGAATTGGCAAGGTGAGTATTTCATGTTGTTTATGTACATATATGCTTCGATTATGTTTCGAAATGAACATCTCGCAAAATCATTGTTATTTCCGGTTGTAATCCAAGAAAATATGGTGGTCGGTATAAGGAAATATGAATTGAGAGGTTACACTGGTCGTTGTAAGGCGTCTCTAACGCAATTTTGAAACCAATGAAATTTGGATTCTAGAAGTTTTGATTCCAAACACTTTCTGTATAAGCAATCAAGATATCAGTTCAGATACTTTTCTACCTACTTACGACCTACGAAAAAGTATTTTTGAATCATTGAAATTTCACCGAAGACACGTACCGATTATATAGATAATCAACTTTTTCTACAAAATGTATTCCTTTTTATTGATGAATTTTTTTTTCCTTTTCCGTGTGAGTGTACTTAATTAATCAAACTCAGTTTTGATGAAAATGAAATCATTATACCAATTTCATATAATTTATATCCATGACCTCTCATTTTTTTTCAATCACCCAATGAACACACACACGTTATCTCAACGTTGAAATAACGGTAGACTGTCAAACGGACGTTAGTCGTTGATTTCATAACGTTGATTTTTAGTTGAAATTTGATAGGGAAATAGACGACGAGGAATTACGTTTTGATGACGTGTAATTTGACCTGATATTCAAAAATAACCATCAAACGACGTCCTCAAAAAACGTGTTTTGAACGGGTTTGAATTACGCGTTTAAAATGTGTTCATCACACCTAGTGTTTGAACTTCAATTGAAGATATTCTGCTAAAAATGTCGAACGAAACCGGTCAATGGTTGAAATTTCAACAAAGAGCAAAATAGTAAATAGTGTGGCATACTTTCCAAATTCCGTCATACTCAGAAATACTATTGTTCTCGATATTGTGTAAGGATTTATTAAGAATAAAACGAGGTCATATAAGTGAATGAGGGTTTATTCTAATTGGAGGCGGATCTTATAACACTGTACATGTTTATGAATTAATACAATTTTACGTTAGTATTACTACTTCTCTCATACAAGAGATATCGCGCTACTGAGGCAGACACTAACTAGCGATAACCGTGCTCATCAAATGAATTACAATCAAATTACACGATCCTCTCAGTGGGACAACCCTGTGCTTCCAACCGATCATGATCACGGCATTCTTGCCACTGCCTACACTGGCTTCTACAAGCTACCACAAGCGCTACAGCGCCCTCTATGATTCATGCGCTTACAGCATCGGCCATTCTGCGTAGCTGCGCGTCCTCGCGCAGCACATACATGAATAATCATACATGAATTGAAATAATTCGTAGCATATACGGAACTTATGATCTGAGTACAATAGAATTTTTAAAGAAAAATAATGATGATGGCCCATATTATAACTCAGCCATAAAAGTGGAACTTCAATCTATTTCATCTTGAGTATTTTCATTTCTAAAGTATAATTTCATTCTGTCAGGAGATATAATAGTTTCATAAGGTTTTTGGGTTAATTGAAAACCAGGTATATCGCATATCAAATATCGATTATTATCTAAAACTTTCTTTATCATAAAAGGGCCTCTGAATTGAGGCAATAGTTTCTGATTTTCGCCGACAGGTAAAGTATGTGTTTTTATCAAAACATAATCTCCTTTGCAGTATTTCAAAGGTTGTTTATGGTTTTGATCATAAATTTTCTTATTATACATTTGTAACTCTTTATTTTTAAGTTGAGCTTTATTTCTAATTTGTTCTCGCTCTTCAAGTACATCACATCCAGCATCCATTTCCTTCAAAAATTTCGATAACTCTGAATCTGTACTTCCTCTTTGCTTGTATCCAAAAAGAACTTTACTCGGTGTCGAATCAATTGCTTTGTGATACGTGTTATTCAACGTATGTTGGGTTCTATCTAATGCCTGATACCAACCGGCAGGCGATTTCGCTAATTTAGCCAGCACAGGACGAAGAAAACGGTTCAAACGCTATACCTGACCGTTTGCCCAGGGGGCAGCAACACCCACTTTGATATGAGGAATTTCCCTATCTTGCAAAAATCTTTCAAATTTTTTTGAAGTAAAAGCGGTTCCTCGATCAGTTATGATTCGACCGGGCAACCCGAAATAGTAGAATAGTGTTTTCAAATGTTTAATTACTTCAGATGAACCGGGAGATCTCGTTGGTAAAAGCAAAGTGAACTCAGAAAAAGCATCTATAGCCACTAAAATATAATGAAATCCAAATGTCGTTTTCTTAAGAGGACCGAAATAATCGAGATGTAGTGTACTTAAAGGCTCCGATTCCTTATCTATTATATGCAATACTCCTTCAGGTTTTCCAGAAGCCACGTTGAAAGTTGAGCATTTAATACAGTTTTGGATATAATCTTCAACTCTATTTTTCAAACATGGGAACCAATATCGTTCCATAATAGCGCGCATAGTTTTATCTGTACCACAATGACCAAGATCATCATGGTGCAATCTGATGATATTATTAATCATTTGATTTGGAACGACGAACAATAACTTGTCATTGAGTTTACGGAAAATTAGACCTCGATCCATAGTGAAATTTTTCAGTTCTTTAGTTTCGAGCAATTTGCGTAAATCGCGTGTAAAAGCGTCTAATTGTTGTCGATATATAAGTTGGTCTTCCAAACTAAGCGGTTCTATTTGCAGAATTTGTCTGCTGAATGTATCGACATGCAACATTTTGGTACTTGATCGATGTTCTGTGGTAAATGTATAATTCTGGATCATCAAACTCCAACGCGCTATACGGGGATTTATCTTGATCTTTTTCATCGCCAAAGCCAAAGAATTGCAGTCAGTGACTACTTTAAATTCAATTCCGTATAAGTAAATATGAAACCTTTCCAAAGCGTAAACAATTGCTAGTGTTTCCAACTCGAAACTGGGAATTGTTTTCAGCAGCCGTAGTGGCTTCGCTGAAAAAAGCCACGGGATGAAAATTATTATCAGGTTGCTTTTGCAAAAGCACAGCACCCAAACCTGCAGCTCTGTAATATACGACGGATTGTATATTAGGGTGGGCCGAAAAAACCTTTTTTTTTTCTTCGAAGTTGTAATAGTGCGGAAAAGTTGCGAATTAAGAAGACAAAAAAATGAAAAAAAAAATAATTAAAATCGGTTGAGATCTTCCGGTCGCGCACAGGCCCTGAAATTTTACAAAATATGGAAAAACGTCATTATAGCGATTATTTTTGGAATTTTTCATTCTAGCTGTTTTTGTGATGTAATATTTTGAAACGTTTTCGACTAGGGCCTAAGAACATTGGGTTCTCATTTGGTTTGGATCAGCTGATATCTTTCGGTCGCACATGAGCCCCAAAATCTGCCAAAATATTGAAAATTTCACATTTTCATGTATTTTTGTGAGTCTTTAATTTACTTTTATTTTAACGTGACAGCTCAGGTATTTTTATTTTAGAATGTACGAATACATTATTTGATTGATTAGTGATTAAATCAAGGACTTCCGGTCGCACAATGACCCCAATGCCACAGACAAACTGTGCCTAAATAGGATAGGTAGGCTTATGACATGATAATAGCAGTAACAACGGGTATGGTTCTTTTTGACTTGTTTTATATTTGGAAAGCTTAATTAATAAAGTCACTGTGTACTTGTAAGAATAAATATAGATGACTTTGACAAAAAACAGAGTTCTGAAAAAATAGTGAATGTTAGTTGAATCTGTTCATTGGCACTCTTTTCTATTTTGTAGCTGAAGGGACTTTGAAATCTGATTTGCTGGTGAAGTTAGGCATAGATGATCTGGACAGTAGAGTGGTTCTTATGAATCCGTCTCGAGATTCAGCTCCACAGACCTTCCTTGAGGCTTCCGTGACGAGTTTTACACAGCGTTCAACAGCCTGCGTGTGTACTGGGAATTCCTTGAAAGTTATGTTCCAGTCAGGGATTGAATCACTTACGATGTATGATTTAATCTCCTCGTCACTAATTTCTGCCAACAATGGGGGAGAAGATAACTCACAGTCGATCCAGTCGATCATGTCTGAGTATTCTTGTGCATTGAAGTTTATTTTTGGTGGCACGAATTTTCGTATGGTTTTCCTTCTTGCATCTACTTGCCTTGCCTTCAGAATTTTTCGAAGTCCGAGCTCTCTTATGTGTCTCTTGTCATCTTGCGTCATGGCTAACAGTAGGTGTTCAGGGTGGGCAAAAAAACCATTACGTTGGATCACAGGGTCAACAACATCGAGCAAACGTTTTGGCAAATACCTGGTAGATTGTATTGCTTGGTAAACAAGTTTCGGGCCGTCTGTGAATAGCTGACTTCTCTTGATAGTGAACCACATTGGCATGTATGCTTTCAATATAAAAAAAAAACTAGTTCTTGAAGTTCAGGTGTGGGGCTTTCTTCACTCATGTACAATCTGAGTGTTCTATTTGCTTTTGTCAACCATCTTGAATGCGATAAGTGCCCAGGATCTCGAACAGCCAGATCTTCTTTACAGGATCCTGATTTGATTGCAACGGAAATATCAAATAGATATTGCTGATCTTTACTAAGCACGTTTCTGTCTATTTCTGGGATCTGACAATCAATACTCTGAAAATTAACCACCGGCAATTTTTCACAGTCAACTAACTTTTCACCGATTGACCCTTTAGAAGTACTAGGCCCCGTTGTCTTGCCATCTAGGTGCAAGAACATATGACGGAACGGCAGCTCATTAAAATGTAAGAGACAAATTGCCCATTGTAGAGGTTTTCTCAAATGTAGTTCAACTCGGCGAATCAGACCGCTTTTCCAACCTGTATTGACAGCAGTACCATCACATCCGATGACAGATAAATTGTCAAGGGAAATACCACGCTCAGACAGGTAAGAAATTAGAGACTTGACAATATCTTCAGAGCTTCCAGAATTTGGCGTAACATGGCCGACGTAGAGTGAGCCGGGTTCTTGAATCAGCGAGTAATGCTCTTCCTTGATAATCCTACGATACTTTTTTGAATGAACTTGCTCTATCACAAACGTGTCGTCCTTTCTTCCATCTAAATAAAGACCTAATAGTGGAGGTTCGTCTGATTTGGTACGCAATTCAGTATTGATATTTCGCTTTTCCCTTCGTATCTTGTTTTTATCTACAACATGGGAGGAATGTGAATCGGTAATAATATCAAAGTCGTGCAAAACACTAGATGCGATAGCCGCAGTGGCCCGATCGGAAACACCATAACGGTTGCTTATTATTGCAGTCGATTTTAACTGAAGTCTCATTTGCGAAACAGGTTTAGAACATTTTTTTGTTTTAACTTTATAATCTTGGTCGCTATTACTGTCCGTATTGTCCGTGTCCGTACTAGGAGCACAAGGTCCTTCATCTTCAGTTGCTCCTAAATTTGAAACAGAATATGAGCATGAGGGTTTTGAAACATCTTTTACATATAAATTACTGTCACGTGACTTTCTTTCCAATGCTTTGTGATGCTTGTTTGTTTCACTTATGTCGACCGCTCCAATTCTTCCTATTCCGTATACTCGCAGTGAGTAAACAAATCTTAGCTCAATTGGGGGTATTTTTCTTGCTTTCTCACAGCTACAATCAATAGTTACTTTGCACTGGCATAAATCTGGTGGTTTTTTACAAGTGCAATCAAGAACAATAAAGCATTTGCAAGCTGCTACGTCAAAAAGAAGTGAGCACTTCTGCTTAAATTCATCAATTTGCTTTTTGAAAGAAGCTTTGTTTTTGTCTCGTGTATAAGATTTTCTCAGGCTGTAATACTTGTCATGCAACACAGTTATAAGTTTCACAATTCTCTTATCTGTTACCGTAGGGATAGATGCTTTTTCATACATTCTAATTACTTTGTTAGTTACTGTACTGGCAACTTTCTGAAAACTGACGCTCTTATTATTCATTTCAATTGCCAAGTTATACCTCTCCTGTGAACAACAGCGAATAACATCCTCACAAGTTGGCAGTTTGTTTGATGACAAGTCTTTAGGTGTGCCAAAAATAGGACAATCAAATACCCGTCTTGTGATTACTTTCTTCGGTACAGCCATAACGTTACCATTACATTACACAGTCACACAAAAATTTCATAACACAAAACACACTTTGCAAAAAACCAAGAGTTGCAGAACGACAACAGCGAGAGAGAACTAAATGCACTACAATCACGAATGACAGACGCAGAATTATGAAAATATGGAAGGGGGGTGGGTTAGTATGCTGTTGAATGCGCAGAGGTGGAGGGGAGCGCCAAGGTCGTTTGCCCGAGTCAGGCGAGTGACGTTCTGTGCATTACTGCCTGCCCTCTATACATGAGAAATTCTAAGCCATTACGCGATCGGAAAACATCGGATTGAACTTAACAATGTTTTGTTGTATCTCATTATCGGGTCGTTTGAAAAACCCATACAGCTATTACAATTAAATATTAATTATCTATCGGATACCAAAAAATGCGTAAATATGTGAATTTTTCAATATTTTGGCAGATTTTGGGGCTCACGTGCAACCGAAAGATATCAGCTGATCCAAACCAAATGAGAACACGATGTCTTCAGGCTCTAGTCGAAAACGTTTCAAGCTATTACATCACAAAAACAGCTAGAATGAAAAATTCCAAAAATAATCGCTATAATGACGTTTTTCCATATTTTGTAAAATTTCAGGGCCTGTGCGCGACCGGAAGATCTCAACCGATTTTAATTATTTTTTTTTTCGATTTTTTTGTCTTCTTAATTCGCAACTTTTCCGCACTATTACAACTTCGAAAAAAAAAAAAAGGTTTTTTCGGCCCACCCTATTGTATATACTCAACACCGGTTGCACGACTAATTCATTCTTCAGGGTTTCATAAGCTTTATAGCGCGCATCATCAAATTCGAATTGAACCCACAGGAAGAAGAACTCGACGAGCGCTCGAACCGCGGTAAAAGTATTGTCCAAGCGGTCACGTGGGGGACCGAAAAAAAAGTCGGAATTTTGGAAAACTAAAAATACTGGGTGATAGGGCTTGAAAAATCAATACGAGTGTTCGTTTACAATATTTTTCTATGATCAATAGTTTTCGAGAAAAAAATTAAAAAGTACCTTTTTTTCTCGTACTGAAAATGAATGTTTTTTCATCTTAAACTCGTTATAACTCGAGCAGTTTTCAACGTATCAAGATGAGTCTGGCAGATTCTGATTCGGAACACTCCCCCAAAGATGACGATCTCGACAAAATTTTCAAAAATTGATGCAAAATTAATGAATTTTTAATTTGAAGTGAAAACTTGGTTTACAACGAAGAGGGAAACTTTGCATTGAAAAAGTGTCGGGGGAAGTATGAGCTACGAAAAACTTCCAGCGACAAAGTTGTTCGCTAGTGTGCGGACAAACTTTATGGAAAGTTTCAGATCAATTGCGGTATTGGTTCGAAAGATACAGCGATTTATCCATCGGCTCGCAACGGAAATTTCTCATGACTCTACGTCGCTTACCTGCTGAATATGAGGAACCGAATGAAAGGTTGCATTCACTCGATTTCTCAACGTAGATTCATGTTTTTTTGGTCGGAGCATCCAAATATCCAACTATTTTTGCAAAATTCGTTATACATTGTTTTTTTTATAAACAATTTTTATTCAACGCATCATTGTTCAATCCTTATTCTGCATGATGAAAATGAAAGATTGAACATTTGTGTGCTCTCTCGAACTCAATAGTTTCCGAAACTTATTTCACGATTACTTGGCCAAATCTTATCGGAATGATATAAACATTGATATCCAGATTCGATGTGTATTGCTGAAGCTTGTAAAATGATCCGAATGATGAAAACATTTCGTTTTTTTGGCTCTCAGGCTCGTGTTTTCCGAGTTTCAACGACACAAAGTGTCGAGCGAAATTGAGAAAACTTCGAACAATAAAGTTATGCTCTTATGTTTGATGAAGTTTTTCTGGAAATTAATCGAACAAACAATATGGGGCTTATGATTTATGTAAAACGATCTCGTCTTATGAACGGGTCCTGTATAACATCATATTCATGTCTTGAAATATATTTCAGACAAGTTTAAAATGTATCGTGCAACGTGTTTGGATATCATTCACATCATATATGACACATACAAACCTCGTGATAAGAGTTCATTATTTGTACTTTTTCTTCAGTCATAAATGATTTGGAAATGCTAGTGAACTTTGAATTGTTTATAGACATGATTGTTGAATTGAATTCGGACAAATTTGATTCGAATTCAATGTCACCCCAACAGCACAACTGCTTTCCGTTACCTTTCGATACCTTTCTGGGAGGTGTTACACGTTTCAGGAAGGTATCGAAAGGTAACTGAAAGCAGTTGTGTTGTGAGGGTACACGGAGAAAAAAGATTCGCTGGAATAGCAAGAATTTCGCTGTTCCAGCGAAATTCGCTCGTTATTATATGGACAGCAAGCAAGTTTGCTGAAATAAACGCCAATGATATTTCCAACGAATCAAGCTTCGCAAGACCAGCGAAGGACTGATAATTATAACGAATCAATACGTAAAAACAGCGAATTAGTTCGTTAATCCAGCGCATTGGTTCGTTGATACAGCGAATTTCTATTCAATCCACTTAGCGAAGACGGATTCATTCAGATAGCGAAATCTATTTTCTCCGTGTAATGAACCAAAATTGCCCCCCTTGGACACAATAAAAAATGGACATTGTAAAAAATTCATGTAAATAAACGATTCAAACTGCATACAATATATTTTGAACCAAAAAAAGAAATTATATCATTAGAGTGAATAATTATTCTTCATTTTTAGATTTTCTATTTGATATTTAAAGCTTTGAAAAAATTTTACACCTTTTGGACTCAAATATTTCAATAAAGTTTGTAAATCTTTCATCTTCTCTGCACTTATGCCAGTTGGAGCAGCTGGTGGTGATTTGCATGATGCATGTAAACTCACTGAAGATTTGATGATATGAATTTTTGGTTCTCCATTGTAACTTTGGAATATATTGATTTGACCGTTAGGAAAATATTGAATCCGTACTGCTTTGCTGATTTGCAGATTCCTAATATCTTTGACATTTTCCTGTAACAGAATCTCATAATCTCGGACTGGGCAATCTACTTCTCTGACAATTTTAAATGGTGGATTTCTTGCACTTTCTATGAGATCAATGTAGTCTTCATCCGTTTCAATAGTTTCAAGTTGTTTCTTTTCTTTGCCATATACTCCAAAATTCCGATCGCAAGAGCAGTATGAATGTCCACGAACTGGATACACATGTTCAAATTCAAGTTGCAATTCTTGAGCCAACGATGATAAGGAAGAGACGAGGAAACGGTTTTGATTCTGACCACCGCAACCATCCGAAAATAAATAAATTTTATTGTAATTATTAAGCTCCAATTCTTTCTTCATTGCATGTAAGATAAAATTGCACACAGTATTACCACCTTTCTTAAAATTTCCTTCTAAAAAAAAGAACATGTAACTTCTGCCATGTTCACCGAAGACATGCACGTTAAAAACGTGTAGCCAAAGCAATCTCTTGTAGAACTGATCTGATACAGGAATTTTCGGCAAAGGTAAATTTTGACCGAAATCAAATTCAAGACATAACACATTTTCTTCTGCCAACATTTTCTTCTTCAATATTTTGTACTCTTCTATACTTTTTTTATGCTGTTTGAACTCATCATCAGGATTGTTTTGCCGCTCTCGTTCAAAACACATGTTACAAACATCAGTGCGTGGTATTGAGAAAGAAAAATTCAAATGACGATTAAAATATTGAGAGTAGGTTGATAAATCAATCGGAGGATTTTCACAACCTGTTTTCGCTGTATAATATTCCAAAAACGAAGCGTATATTTTTTCCAGTGTTAAATTAGGATGATCAAAATATTGTAAACTAGACGTTTGACCGGCTTGACGTTTATAATGCGACTCAGAGTGTGGGATTAACAAACAGTGTTGATGGATCATTTGTTTTACATCTTCGGTCAATCGCACTACGTGATTTCCATGTTTTCCCCGACTATCTTCGATAGTTTCATTATGTAATATCTTTTTCTGTATAGTTGTAAATCGCCCTTGTCCTATGTTCAATGAATTACATAAAAATTTTTGACAAGTCTTTATATCACCGAATTCAGCATGCAAAAAATAATTCCACAAAACAACTTTATTCTGCGCATTTCCTGTAACATTTGACGCTCTATTTTTCATTAATCCAGCGAGGAAAATATTTTGAGAATCATGTTTGCCATAGTTCCAAAATGTGTCATTAAATTTTTGTTGCTGTTGAACAGGAATATCTTGGAAACACTGTTTTACGCAGCACGAATTTACGGGTTTGAATTGCTTTGCTGCAATAGATTTCCCAGAAGTCGAAACATATTCTCGTCCCTGTAATACCAAATGATCGCGTTATACAATTCGATATTCCAAACACTATCCAAGTTCTCAACATTGAATGATTATTTTTAAGTAATGATTTTGTATGGACTGTAACACACTATTTAAAAATTATTTCAGTAACGTATCAATTGTATTTCATTCTTTCATCTTCATTACATTTCAATATTGTTCCACAAGAATATATCAAAAATCTGTCAACTGAAATGTTACCTATTTGCAATGTCTCAGATATATTACAAAAGAAACATTACAATGAAATATTTCATAAATGTTCTTGAAATATTTCAAAAATAATTCAGAAATCTTGTATTGCAATGTAAGATTACCGGACATTGCAATATTTGTGAAAGGACTTTGAAATCTCAGTACGACATGCAGCAATATTACAAGAATATTCCAATATTTCAAACGTTAGATTTCTGCGGTCGTAATGAAATCTTCGATGCTCTATGGGTTGGACGACTGTTAGATACAGAAATATTTATACATCGATGACTGCGAAAATACAATGTATTATGTCTCAGTTATGCATGGAAAATTAAGAAATTTATTGACAGCGCCATTCCATTGCACACTGTATTATACTAAATATATATACGGAATATACAAACCTCGTTTTTAGCCTTTTTGTTTTTGTTCTATATCCAGTTGTTCGGATTTCTTGTACGTTTTCGACCAGTTTTTGAACTGTTTTTATCAGACATTATTATTACACCAACCCGGAAAATAAAGTCAATAATAAAATTGTTCAAAATGTGGAATTATGCACTTTCTCTTACATCGGAGGGAGCAATGTTTTCTATTCTTACGGTTGCAATTACTATATAGGCATTTGTTTTCATTTGATGTTTTGTGTCTTCATTCCTCAACACCGAAGTCCTGCGTGATCGGCGGCTCCGCTTGTTTTACATAAATCATAAACCCCATATTTTTTGTTCGATTAATTTCAAATTTCCAGAAAAACTTCCTCAAACATAAGAGCATAACTTTATTGTTCGAAGTTTTCTTAATTTCACATTTCGCTCGACACTTTGTGTCGTTGAAACTCGGAAAACACGAGCCTGAGAGCCACTAATTCGTTATCAAATATTAGTGAAAAACGAAACGTTTTCATCATTCGAATCATTTTACAAGCTTCGGCAATACACATGGAATCTGGATATCGATGTTTAGGGTAAGGCGGGGTAATATGCCAGTGTGGGTAAAATGCCACTTGGGTGATATTTCCCAAAATTACCGCAGATAGCAGTCATAGCTTAGTCATATGTTCTTCGGAATCAGTTAGTCTACTGATTCAAAAGAATATATGATTGCCATCTGCGGTAATTTTGGAAAATATCACCCAAGTGGCATTTTACCCACACTGGCATATTACCTCGCCTTACCCTATATCATTCCGATAAGATTTGGCCAAGTAGTCGTGAAATAAGTTTCGGAAACTATTGAGTTCGAGAGAGCACACAAATCTTCAATCTTTAATTTTCATCTTGCAGAATGAGGATTGAACAATGATGCGTTGAATAAAAATTGTTTATAAAAAAAAACAATGTATAACGAATTTTGCAAAAATAGTTGGATATTTGGATGCTTCGACCAAAAAAACATGAATCTACGTTGAGAAATCGAGTGAATGCAACCTTTCATTCGGATCCTCATATTCAGCAGGTAAACGACGTAGAGTCATGAGAAATTTCCGCTGCGAGCTGATGGATAAATCGCTGTATCTTTCGAACCAATAGTCCAATTGATCTGAAATTTTCCATAAAGTTTGTCCGCACACTAGCGAACAACTTTGTCGCTGGAAGTTTTCGTAGCTCATACTTCCCCCGACACTTTTTCAATGCAAAGTTTTCCTCTTCGTTGTAAACCAAGTTTTCACTTCAAATTAAAAATTCATTAATTTTGCATCAATTTTTGAAAATTTTGTCGAAATCGTCATCCTCGGGGGAGTGTTCCGAATCAGAATCTGCAAGACTCATCTTGATACGTTGAAAACTGCTCGAGTTATAACGAGTCTAAGATGAAAAAACATTCATTTTTAGTACGAGAAAAAGAGGTACTTTTTAATTTTTCTCTCGAAAACTATTGATCATAGAAAAATATTGTAAACGAACACTCGTATTGATTTTTCAAGCCCTATCACCCAGTATTTTTAGTTTTCCAAAATTCCGACTTTTTTTTCGGTCCCCCACGTGACCGCTTGGACAATACTTTTACCGCGGTTCGAGCGCTCGTCGAGTTCTTCTTCCCGTGGGTTCAATTTAGGAAACATAATCCGTCGTTCTGCGGAAGGAATTATGTAGAGGGTGGAAACTACCCTGAAAAGTCACTCCCAAATGATTTTTTGGCAATTTGTTCTTTTTGAATGGTCATTCTTTGATACAGCGGAAGAAAGATGTAAGAGTTATCAGGGAAGCAAGTTCTGTCAGCACGAAGATATTGTTTATGGAATGTGGGAAATTCGTCTTTCCAATGTCGAAAGAACAGTACCTCTCACTCCTTACTTTTCCAAATGCCGATGGAATTTTTAAAGTTATTGGACAAGAAAACTTCGCGATTTTCCCTCATTACTGTCCCATTCATCAGCTCTCATCATTTGTGATTTCTAACTTCCAGTAACTCGGTGGTCGCTTGAGTCTCCAACTCGAAATGCTCACTGTCATTCGCCCCTATATAAGACTTTGATGTAGCCAAGTTTGAGAATTTTCGTTAGTCCCACACCAGAGATATCAAACCTAAAATTCAGAAATTTTGAAAATTTTCAATCAATCATGAAATCTTAAGGGAACACATCTAAACTCCGACACTCCATGGTCACAAACAATACTCATGTATGGATCTAGATAACGATGAGATTCCACCCCTTCCCTAAAAAATAGTACCTCGAAAATTCACGGTTTTCCCAACGAAACGCTCAAGTTTGGATCAAATTTATGCATATTAGAAGACATTTCAGGGTTCTGATGATCATGTGACATTATATAGTAAAGTGTGACGAAAAAATGAGATGTCTTTGGGAAAACTGAGATGGACCAGTGATGAGTTATTATAGTTTTGGTAGGAGCCCACAAACGCAGAAAATAGCGCACCTCCCATTACAAAACTGGTTCTCATTCTCAAATGGGTGGAGATCGGAACATAAAATAATACACGTTTTGAACTACCCACACATAGAAGTGACGACGCTGAGAAAATATATTTTTTTCGAAAATTTCCAAGCTATCAATTAATTTAGCCCTGGACCACTTCATATGGATTGACCCTATGAGGATCTATCGCGATGTTGGAGATACTGTTCAACATATTACCTAAACACGCAAATTTTCTTCATGGTCACCAACAATCTATCACTTTTTCTTCGTGATCTTCATGACAATGAAGTATCCCACAAATACCCAATTCTATGTAAATTCCAACTATTTACATCCCAGTCGTGATAATAACAGGCATGAAGGATTCAATCATGCCCAATGTTGATGTTTCGAACATACGAAACTGCTATCCTGGAAATTCATTTGTTCTTCAAGGAATGGGGAGGGGCGAATCAGAACGAATGGCAGATTCACTCCAGTCTCCTCTGATTGGTTCCCGAACTTCCTGATTGGTTTCAAATGGTGTTTGTTTGCTACCCGTGGGAGTTTTGGATTCTTGAAGAGGATATGCGTGGGTAAATATTATCACTACTCTCGAAGTCTTGATTGTTTCGTCAATACCAATGAAGCTCACTATAAAATCGAATGATCATAAGGTTCGAGATCCAGTTCTCGTTGAACTCTCTATTGATCATATGTTGATAGATGATATCATCACTGACATAAGGAATGTACCATCTATCCCTTAGGTAGGTTAGATATGGATTGAGTGTGGAGTATTATTATTATTGTATATTCCCTGAAAATTCTGATATTCTTTTTTGTCTTCAGATTCTCACTAACTGGTAGGAAGCATGTATCCGTCTGCAGTTGATACATCAATGTTATATGACTAATGATTAGACGTTTTAATGTAATATGATTAGACGATCAATGATACCATATAAGATGATTGATGCTATGAGTGACATTTGATTAATGCTCAATGATGAATAATTATGATTTTTATGAAATTGGCGATGACTTGATGATATGAAGTTAGCTTTTGAAATGACAATCAATTAATCAAGGGGTCAAACTTTTCATGCAGTTGGAATAGATCTTCGCAAGGATGTTTTCAATCGTGGACAATCATATGTTGCTGTACCCAGACTGCGTTCTCGGCAATTATTGAAACTTTATCTTGGGAATCATGTAAGTACAAGAAATGTTGAGAATTCTGTGCACAGAGGATTATTTTCATGAAATTACCATAGTCATGTGTTCATTAGGGTGATTCATTTCCGCAAATTTTTGTTTTCAGGTGCTCAAGCAGAATATCAATTTACACATAGACAAAAAAATACTCACCAAAGATGAGGTCTTAATTCCAATTTTAAGTACCTGCCATTTCGATTTGAATTTTTCCCATTTAAAATGCATGGGAAATAATTGTTCTTTTCTTCAAATTTCTAATGCTCAGCCGCTTCTTATGATACTTTAAAACGGTTTGTTGGATCTTGTAGGGGATTCCATGCTCTTCAAAATCACTCGAGATACATGTTTGGAAAAAAATTGCGGTTTTTCTTATTTTTCAGAGCAAACTGCTCAGAGTAGGGGAAGAGAACACACACATTTCCAAAGGGAATTTCATCTTCTTCAAAAAAAAATTGAACTCAAGCTGCTCTGACCAATATTTTATCAGTTACAGCCATTTTTTAAACTGAAAATGTAAGAAATTCATCGATAATAGCACTGGAAAAAGTTTGGTGCGGCTCCTATGCCAAATCTGGCTCAGATGTTCAGCGTAATTGAAATTTTACGTACTTGCGTGCAACTCCTGCACCGGATTTGGTGGACCAGCTGCCCCAAATCGTAGGTACAAACGCTGCGCGTCATTGAAATGACAGGTCAAGCACCAAACTTTTTTCAGTGAGCAAATAATGATATCTAAATACAACTTTTTGATTGATGACCATCATATTTTCCTAAAATAACAACTTTTCTAGATTTACTCTGATGTATGATTGATTATAAAAGTGAAAATAACATACAAATTCATAACAAAAGAAACAACAATACGTAAATTATGTAATTTTTCAACATTTCTGAAGTATAACAAAAAAACATCCAAATATGAATCATCAAATTTTTGGGAACAAAATGCTGGAAGTACCAAAAAGTTTGATAGTATACTATTTCCCCTATAGGGGAAAAATATTCCTCTGTAGGGGCAACTGGGGTGAATCCACCACCTCGCCTTGGAATTGGATTCCTTGGAAAATGATCACAATGTTATTCAACTATTCAACAATCTGTCATGTCATTGTTTACAATAGCACACAAAACCGCTATTCTGGGATTTGTTTGGTGTGGCTGTTTTCCAATTCCAAGGGAAGGCGGGTGGCGGATTTAGCCCAGTTTCCCCTATATCAAAAAACTAATCCTCGTTATTTCTTCACTTCATCTCTATTAGAGCTCTCCGTGGGCCCTAGTAGGAAAGCTGAATAGTAGTTCGAATTGAACCGGATAAGATTCTCGGGTTTTCATTCGGGTGCGTATGCGGATTTCGCGGGAATTCTTCCCTCGGTTCTATCTGAATTCTATCCGGATTTTGATGCTGGATATTTTTCGAACCCCCATATGAAATTTGGACAGAAATCAGTTTTTTGTTCGGGTTCTATTTTGGATTTCAGAAAATATATGGTCCAAAAACCTGATTAGGATCCGAAGGGAACCGGATAAACAATCACCGCAAATTCCGATACGCACCCGGATGGAATCCCGGAAGTCCCATACGGATAAAATTTGGATTATCATGCAGGTTTTATCCGGATCACCATTCCGTTTTCTTCTGCATAATTATCCGGATCCTAATTAGGTTGTTGGACCATATATTTTTTGAAATCCAAAATGGAACCCGAACAAAAAACTGATTTCTATCCAAATTTCATATGGGGGTTCGAAAAATATCCAGCATTAAAATCTGGATAGGATTCAGATAGAACCGAGGGAAGGATTCCCGCGAAATCCGCATACGCACCCGAATGAAAACCCGAGAATCTTATCCGGTTCAATTCGAACTACTATTCAGCTTTTCTACTAGGGCCCACGGAGAGCTCTAATAGAGATGAAGTGAAGAAATAACGAGAATTAGTTTTTTGATACAGGGGAAACTGGGCTAAATCCGCCACCCGCCTTCCCTTGGAATTGGAAAACAGCCACACCAAACAAATCCCAGAATAACGGTTTTGTGTGCTATTGTAAACAATGACATGACAAATTGTTGAATAGTTGAATAACATTGTGATCATTTTCCAAGGAATCCAATTCCAAGGCGGGGTGGTGGATTCACCCCAGTCGCCCCTACAGAGGAATATTTTTCCCCTATAGGGGAAATAGTATACTATCAAACTTTTTGGTACTTCCAGCATTTTGTTCCCAAAAATTTGATGATTCATATTTGGATGTTTTTTTGTTATACTTCAGAAATGTTGAAAAATTACATAATTTACGTATTGTTGTTTCTTTTGTTATGAATTTGTATGTTATTTTCACTTTTATAATCAATCATACATCAGAGTAAATCTAGAAAAGTTGTTATTTTAGGAAAATATGATGGTCATCAATCAAAAAGTTGTATTTAGATATCATTATTTGCTCACTGAAAAAAGTTTGGTGCTTGACCTGTCATTTCAATGACGCGCAGCGTTTGTACCTACGATTTGGGGCAGCTGGTCCACCAAATCCGGTGCAGGAGTTGCACGCAAGTACGTAAAATTTCAATTACGCTGAACATCTGAGCCAGATTTGGCATAGGAGCCGCACCAAACTTTTTCCAGTGCTATTATCGATGAATTTCTTACATTTTCAGTTTAAAAAATGGCTGTAACTGATAAAATATTGGTCAGAGCAGCTTGAGTTCAATTTTTTTTTGAAGAAGATGAAATTCCCTTTGGAAATGTGTGTGTTCTCTTCCCCTACTCTGAGCAGTTTGCTCTGAAAAATAAGAAAAACCGCAATTTTTTTCCAAACATGTATCTCGAGTGATTTTGAAGAGCATGGAATCCCCTACAAGATCCAACAAACCGTTTTAAAGTATCATAAGAAGCGGCTGAGCATTAGAAATTTGAAGAAAAGAACAATTATTTCCCATGCATTTTAAATGGGAAAAATTCAAATCGAAATGGCAGGTACTTAAAATTGGAATTAAGACCTCATCTTTGGTGAGTATTTTTTTGTCTATGTGTAAATTGATATTCTGCTTGAGCACCTGAAAACAAAAATTTGCGGAAATGAATCACCCTAATGAACACATGACTATGGTAATTTCATGAAAATAATCCTCTGTGCACAGAATTCTCAACATTTCTTGTACTTACATGATTCCCAAGATAAAGTTTCAATAATTGCCGAGAACGCAGTCTGGGTACAGCAACATATGATTGTCCACGATTGAAAACATCCTTGCGAAGATCTATTCCAACTGCATGAAAAGTTTGACCCCTTGATTAATTGATTGTCATTTCAAAAGCTAACTTCATATCATCAAGTCATCGCCAATTTCATAAAAATCATAATTATTCATCATTGAGCATTAATCAAATGTCACTCATAGCATCAATCATCTTATATGGTATCATTGATCGTCTAATCATATTACATTAAAACGTCTAATCATTAGTCATATAACATTGATGTATCAACTGCAGACGGATACATGCTTCCTACCAGTTAGTGAGAATCTGAAGACAAAAAAGAATATCAGAATTTTCAGGGAATATACAATAATAATAATACTCCACACTCAATCCATATCTAACCTACCTAAGGGATAGATGGTACATTCCTTATGTCAGTGATGATATCATCTATCAACATATGATCAATAGAGAGTTCAACGAGAACTGGATCTCGAACCTTATGATCATTCGATTTTATAGTGAGCTTCATTGGTATTGACGAAACAATCAAGACTTCGAGAGTAGTGATAATATTTACCCACGCATATCCTCTTCAAGAATCCAAAACTCCCACGGGTAGCAAACAAACACCATTTGAAACCAATCAGGAAGTTCGGGAACCAATCAGAGGAGACTGGAGTGAATCTGCCATTCGTTCTGATTCGCCCCTCCCCATTCCTTGAAGAACAAATGAATTTCCAGGATAGCAGTTTCGTATGTTCGAAACATCAACATTGGGCATGATTGAATCCTTCATGCCTGTTATTATCACGACTGGGATGTAAATAGTTGGAATTTACATAGAATTGGGTATTTGTGGGATACTTCATTGTCATGAAGATCACGAAGAAAAAGTGATAGATTGTTGGTGACCATGAAGAAAATTTGCGTGTTTAGGTAATATGTTGAACAGTATCTCCAACATCGCGATAGATCCTCATAGGGTCAATCCATATGAAGTGGTCCAGGGCTAAATTAATTGATAGCTTGGAAATTTTCGAAAAAAATATATTTTCTCAGCGTCGTCACTTCTATGTGTGGGTAGTTCAAAACGTGTATTATTTTATGTTCCGATCTCCACCCATTTGAGAATGAGAACCAGTTTTGTAATGGGAGGTGCGCTATTTTCTGCGTTTGTGGGCTCCTACCAAAACTATAATAACTCATCACTGGTCCATCTCAGTTTTCCCAAAGACATCTCATTTTTTCGTCACACTTTACTATATAATGTCACATGATCATCAGAACCCTGAAATGTCTTCTAATATGCATAAATTTGATCCAAACTTGAGCGTTTCGTTGGGAAAACCGTGAATTTTCGAGGTACTATTTTTTAGGGAAGGGGTGGAATCTCATCGTTATCTAGATCCATACATGAGTATTGTTTGTGACCATGGAGTGTCGGAGTTTAGATGTGTTCCCTTAAGATTTCATGATTGATTGAAAATTTTCAAAATTTCTGAATTTTAGGTTTGATATCTCTGGTGTGGGACTAACGAAAATTCTCAAACTTGGCTACATCAAAGTCTTATATAGGGGCGAATGACAGTGAGCATTTCGAGTTGGAGACTCAAGCGACCACCGAGTTACTGGAAGTTAGAAATCACAAATGATGAGAGCTGATGAATGGGACAGTAATGAGGGAAAATCGCGAAGTTTTCTTGTCCAATAACTTTAAAAATTCCATCGGCATTTGGAAAAGTAAGGAGTGAGAGGTACTGTTCTTTCGACATTGGAAAGACGAATTTCCCACATTCCATAAACAATATCTTCGTGCTGACAGAACTTGCTTCCCTGATAACTCTTACATCTTTCTTCCGCTGTATCAAAGAATGACCATTCAAAAAGAACAAATTGCCAAAAAATCATTTGGGAGTGACTTTTCAGGGTAGTTTCCACCCTCTACATAATTCCTTCCGCAGAACGACGGATTATGTTTCCTAAATTGAACCCACGGGAAGAAGAACTCGACGAGCGCTCGAACCGCGGTAAAAGTATTGTCCAAGCGGTCACGTGGGGGACCGAAAAAAAAGTCGGAATTTTGGAAAACTAAAAATACTGGGTGATAGGGCTTGAAAAATCAATACGAGTGTTCGTTTACAATATTTTTCTATGATCAATAGTTTTCGAGAGAAAAATTAAAAAGTACCTCTTTTTCTCGTACTAAAAATGAATGTTTTTTCATCTTAGACTCGTTATAACTCGAGCAGTTTTCAACGTATCAAGATGAGTCTTGCAGATTCTGATTCGGAACACTCCCCCGAGGATGACGATTTCGACAAAATTTTCAAAAATTGATGCAAAATTAATGAATTTTTAATTTGAAGTGAAAACTTGGTTTACAACGAAGAGGAAAACTTTGCATTGAAAAAGTGTCGGGGGAAGTATGAGCTACGAAAAACTTCCAGCGACAAAGTTGTTCGCTAGTGTGCGGACAAACTTTATGGAAAATTTCAGATCAATTGGACTATTGGTTCGAAAGATACAGCGATTTATCCATCAGCTCGCAGCGGAAATTTCTCATGACTCTACGTCGTTTACCTGCTGAATATGAGGATCCGAATGAAAGGTTGCATTCACTCGATTTCTCAACGTAGATTCATGTTTTTTTGGTCGAAGCATCCAAATATCCAACTATTTTTGCAAAATTCGTTATACATTGTTTTTTTTTATAAACAATTTTTATTCAACGCATCATTGTTCAATCCTCATTCTGCAAGATGAAAATTAAAGATTGAAGATTTGTGTGCTCTCTCGAACTCAATAGTTTCCGAAACTTATTTCACGACTACTTGGCCAAATCTTATCGGAATGATATAGGGTAAGGCGAGGTAATATGCCAGTGTGGGTAAAATGCCACTTGGGTGATATTTTCCAAAATTACCGCAGATGGCAATCATATATTCTTTTGAATCAGTAGACTAACTGATTCCGAAGAACATATGACTAAGCTATGACTGCTATCTGCGGTAATTTTGGGAAATATCACCCAAGTGGCATTTTACCCACACTGGCATATTACCCCGCCTTACCCTAAACATCGATATCCAGATTCCATGTGTATTGCCGAAGCTTGTAAAATGATTCGAATGATGAAAACGTTTCGTTTTTCACTAATATTTGATAACGAATTAGTGGCTCTCAGGCTCGTGTTTTCCGAGTTTCAACGACACAAAGTGTCGAGCGAAATGTGAAATTAAGAAAACTTCGAACAATAAAGTTATGCTCTTATGTTTGAGGAAGTTTTTCTGGAAATTTGAAATTAATCGAACAAAAAATATGGGGTTTATGATTTATGTAAAACAAGCGGAGCCGCCGATCACGCAGGACTTCGGTGTTGAGGAATGAAGACACAAAACATCAAATGAAAACAAATGCCTATATAGTAATTGCAACCGTAAGAATAGAAAACATTGCTCCCTCCGATGTAAGAGAAAGTGCATAATTCCACATTTTGAACAATTTTATTATTGACTTTATTTTCCGGGTTGGTGTAATAATAATGTCTGATAAAAACAGTTCAAAAACTGGTCGAAAACGTACAAGAAATCCGAACAACTGGATATAGAACAAAAACAAAAAGGCTAAAAACGAGGTTTGTATATTCCGTATATATATTTAGTATAATACAGTGTGCAATGGAATGGCGCTGTCAATAAATTTCTTAATTTTCCATGCATAACTGAGACATAATACATTGTATTTTCGCAGTCATCGATGTATAAATATTTCTGTATCTAACAGTCGTCCAACCCATAGAGCATCGAAGATTTCATTACGACCGCAGAAATCTAACGTTTGAAATATTGGAATATTCTTGTAATATTGCTGCATGTCGTACTGAGATTTCAAAGTCCTTTCACAAATATTGCAATGTCCGGTAATCTTACATTGCAATACAAGATTTCTGAATTATTTTTGAAATATTTCAAGAACATTTAAAAAAAAATTGAACTCAAGCTGCTCTGACCAATATTTTATCAGTTACAGCCATTTTTTAAACTGAAAATGTAAGAAATTCATCGATAATAGCACTGGAAAAAGTTTGGTGCGGCTCCTATGCCAAATCTGGCTCAGATGTTCAGCGTAATTGAAATTTTACGTACTTGCGTGCAACTCCTGCACCGGATTTGGTGGACCAGCTGCCCCAAATCGTAGGTACAAACGCTGCGCGTCATTGAAATGACAGGTCAAGCACCAAACTTTTTTCAGTGAGCAAATAATGATATCTAAATACAACTTTTTGATTGATGACCATCATATTTTCCTAAAATAACAACTTTTCTAGATTTACTCTGATGTATGATTGATTATAAAAGTGAAAATAACATACAAATTCATAACAAAAGAAACAACAATACGTAAATTATGTAATTTTTCAACATTTCTGAAGTATAACAAAAAAACATCCAAATATGAATCATCAAATTTTTGGGAACAAAATGCTGGAAGTACCAAAAAGTTTGATAGTATACTATTTCCCCTATAGGGGAAAAATATTCCTCTGTAGGGGCGACTGGGGTGAATCCACCACCCCGCCTTGGAATTGGATTCCTTGGAAAATGATCACAATGTTATTCAACTATTCAACAATTTGTCATGTCATTGTTTACAATAGCACACAAAACCGTTATTCTGGGATTTGTTTGGTGTGGCTGTTTTCCAATTCCAAGGGAAGGCGGGTGGCGGATTTAGCCCAGTTTCCCCTGTATCAAAAAACTAATTCTCGTTATTTCTTCACTTCATCTCTATTAGAGCTCTCCGTGGGCCCTAGTAGAAAAGCTGAATAGTAGTTCGAATTGAACCGGATAAGATTCTCGGGTTTTCATTCGGGTGCGTATGCGGATTTCGCGGGAATCCTTCCCTCGGTTCTATCTGAATCCTATCCAGATTTTAATGCTGGATATTTTTCGAACCCCCATATGAAATTTGGATAGAAATCAGTTTTTTGTTCGGGTTCCATTTTGGATTTCAAAAAATATATGGTCCAACAACCTAATTAGGATCCGGATAATTATGCAGAAGAAAACGGAATGGTGATCCGGATAAAACCTGCATGATAATCCAAATTTTATCCGTATGGGACTTCCGGGATTCCATCCGGGTGCGTATCGGAATTTGCGGTGATTGTTTATCCGGTTCCCTTCGGATCCTAATCAGGTTTTTGGACCATATATTTTCTGAAATCCAAAATAGAACCCGAACAAAAAACTGATTTCTGTCCAAATTTCATATGGGGGTTCGAAAAATATCCAGCATCAAAATCCGGATAGAATTCAGATAGAACCGAGGGAAGAATTCCCGCGAAATCCGCATACGCACCCGAATGAAAACCCGAGAATCTTATCCGGTTCAATTCGAACTACTATTCAGCTTTCCTACTAGGGCCCACGGAGAGCTCTAATAGAGATGAAGTGAAGAAATAACGAGGATTAGTTTTTTGATATAGGGGAAACTGGGCTAAATCCGCCACCCGCCTTCCCTTGGAATTGGAAAACAGCCACACCAAACAAATCCCAGAATAGCGGTTTTGTGTGCTATTGTAAACAATGACATGACAGATTGTTGAATAGTTGAATAACATTGTGATCATTTTCCAAGGAATCCAATTCCAAGGCGAGGTGGTGGATTCACCCCAGTTGCCCCTACAGAGGAATATTTTTCCCCTATAGGGGAAATAGTATACTATCAAACTTTTTGGTACTTCCAGCATTTTGTTCCCAAAAATTTGATGATTCATATTTGGATGTTTTTTTGTTATACTTCAGAAATGTTGAAAAATTACATAATTTACGTATTGTTGTTTCTTTTGTTATGAATTTGTATGTTATTTTCACTTTTATAATCAATCATACATCAGAGTAAATCTAGAAAAGTTGTTATTTTAGGAAAATATGATGGTCATCAATCAAAAAGTTGTATTTAGATATCATTATTTGCTATTATCGATGAATTTCTTACATTTTCAGTTTAAAAAATGGCTGTGACTGATAAAATATTGATCAGAGCAACTTGAGTTCTTTTTTTTTTTGAAGAGGATGAAATTCTCTTTGGAAATGTGTGTGTTCTCTTCCCCTACTCTGAGCAGTTTGCTCTGAAAAATAAGAAAAACCACAATTTTTTTCAAACCATGTATTTCGACGCCTGTTACTGGAGAACCAGCACGAGCTAAATGAAAAACCCCAAGACTGATTTTGAAGAGCATGGAATCCCCTACAAGATCCAACAAACCGTCTTAAAGTATCATAAGAAGCGGCTGAGCATTAGAAATTTGAAGAAAAGAACAATTATTTCTCATGCATTTTAAATGGGAAAAATTCAAATCGAAATGGCAGGTACTTGAAATTGGAATTAAGACCTCATCTTTGGTGAGTATTTCTTTGTCTATGTGTAAATTGATATTCTGCTTGAGCACCTGAAAAAAAAAATTTGCGGAAATGAATCACCCTAGTATTCATACTTCAGTCATATTGTCATTTCCAAGGTTGTTCCCAAAATACAATCGTATGAGGAGAAAACAAATGAATATCACAGAATTTTTTAGAAATGTTCTGGAGAAGAAAAGTGTGAAAGTAACAAGATTGGGATTGAAAACGATCGACGAATAATGATAGGAACAACAGGAAAAATGAACGGAAAAGGAAGTTATATCGAGCAAATGAATAATCGTGAGTATGAGTACAAGTGAATATTATATATAATGTAAGAATTACATATCAAGAAAGTTGTTTTACTCCACCCTACTGATCCAAGGTCAACAAAAGTTATTTTTCCACACCTCTCGCACAGGCCGCAGTGCAAAGAGTATTTTTAAAGAATTCATAAAGAATACAATCAGTTCAATACGAATTCTTCATGGATCCTTCTGGGTCTGTGGTGCTATGTGGGCTATGAAACCCGAGTGATATTTTACTCATATGATACACATGAATTATATCAACAACACTCCAAAAAACTTTTCAAGACTTCAATTTTTTGAATGACCCTCTCAAAAACTCTTCAAAAACTCTTTCACCAATTAGAATATATTATTTTTTCAATTAAATCCAATTCTCCAAGTACGTTTTTATGAACTCTTCAACAAATAATCCGATAAAAAAATCCGAGCACTTTACAAATAAAGTCTTTGGAGTCAACACCATAGTATTTACTCTACAAGAGCTCATGGAAAATTGGATTTGAGGATGCTATTGGAAACGAACATTTTGATGATCAACAGTCAAGGAATTGACGTCTTCAACTTCAGTAGTTTCACCATGCTACTTTCCTGTCAATGAATCGATCATATCGACTTCATCTCTCGTGGTAACATTGTAACTTATCATCACAACTTGTTGGACATGTAGCCCACTCCCTTACAAATATTCATTTCTTTGGAACAACATTACTATATTAGGAATAGCACCGAAAGCGAGAGATCAACCGGAAATTTTTCCCACAAATAATTAAAATTGAATTCGAGACTATTAGTTTCGGAGAAAACTGGGGAATGCAAATTGGATGTGGGGACGAGCTCCGTGATATTCCAATGATCATGCCTATCATCACATATGGATATAATCAACAAACTAATTTCTATATCCGGTTCAAAATTTCAGCCAACAATTATTAGCGAGAATGTAAACTGAAAATCGAGAGTGTTCTGGTAATTATATTGATATGTGATCATAAGCATCATAATTGCAATATCAAGGACTTTTTTCACACATTCAATCTGCATACCCAAGTTTTTTTTGACACCAATAGTTTCGAATTTAATTTCAGTCATTTACACAGAAATTTTGTATGTATCTCTACCTTGCATCATCATCCCAAATACTCAGATGGCACAAATATACTTGATGAGTTTATGAGAGTTCATTCGAAGTTCATGGAGAGCCTTTCTATGGTCGCTCCACATGAGAATTTTATGAATTCATAGTATTCAAAATAAACTTCCACTGATTCTTTTTAAATTCGATGAATTCATCAGGTGTTCATTCGGTTCAGCATTAACGGAAAGTTGATTGAGACTATGGTGTGTTGTCTGGGTATTGCAATGTTGTTGTACAGGAATAAACATCCGTGCGAAAGCAGGTTGAATGTGAAATAATGTGTTATGATAAATAACAATGTTGTCACGGGAAGTGATATCGATATAATTGATTTACTGGCACAAGTATAGCTCAACAGTGAAATAATAATAAGAAGGTAAACCCTTTGACTGTTGGTCATGGAGATGTTAATCTTCAATAACATCCTTAAATGCAACTTTTCATGAGCTCATGTAGGTTTAACATGTTGTTTTAGGCACTGAAGATTTCACTTGTGAATCAGTCACATTCTTCATCGGGTGAATTGTTGAAAAGTTCGCAAAAACGTACTGGAAAAATTGGATTTTTTAATTTCATTCAAATATTAATATATTTTGAGTAGACAAAGAATTCATGAACAGTTTCTGAAGAGGTCTTTCGAGAGATTATTGTCTGGGAAAATTTTTCCGGATTGTTATACTATTGTTAATAATTTATATTTTCAAATACAAATAAATTCTGTCGCACCTTCAGTACATTCCATCCAAAATTCAATAGTCGAATGGAATAATCGATTACACGGAGAGAAATGTATTTGGAAAAATTACCATTTTATTCGTAAACTAGAACTATTCGGCAAAACCAGACAATAATTTATAATATAACTCCTCATCATTGCCAGCTGTGATGGTAAAAATCGAGATTAATTTGGATTTTTACCATCACAGCTGGCAATGATTAGGAGTTATGCTATACATTATTGTCTGATTTTTCCGGATAGTTCTAGTTTACGAATAAAATGGTAATCTTTCCAAATAAATTTCTCTCCGTGTATGCATGTAACCTTTGGCGTACCGCGCCTGGGGTGGGCATTTGTCACTCGTTTGTAACTGAGCGTATTCATGATTATGGAAAGTGAGAGATTCTCGACACTGAAAGATCTTTTAGTGGCAAAATTGTGGTGGATATCCTCAAGAACAATGCGGGAGAATTTGAGCAACTTCCAGATTGTAGGTCAAAAATCATCACAAATTCAATGAAACCAATTCATATTCGTCACTGGGAACGTAGAAGTATTGTCGTTTCCAATGGAGGAATATATTGTTGTTCACAGATGATTGTTGATAAACAACTTGTGAGCAGCATTAGTTCGCAATATTATAGTTGTCGAGACAGAAAACCAATATGATACGGGAGTTTGAATCGTTAGTTAGAATGAAATTTCGACTACCCTTGTAAAAATGAATCATATATATAACCACACATGGTACATATATGATTTCACAGATTCATATATGACCCCTATATAATTCACATATGGGCCATATATGATTTCAGGCATTCATATATGGACCATATAAATTTCATATATGGCGTTATGTTCCCTATATATAGGCCGTGTTTGGTCCTTATATGGATTGAACAATCGTATATGAATTTTATATGGTCATATATGCCACATATATGAATTACATATCATTCATATATCACCATATATGATTCGTACCAAGTCCATATATGAATCGAATGCAGTTTATATATGCAGAATAACGAAATACTCAGATCCGACCCCAATTGAAGACTCAGAATCTTGCAAAGGATATATTCAATTTCAAGGAGTTAATTCGAAGAAATAAATGATGTTAATTTATCAAATTTTGTGAGTTTGAATTTTCGTTTCGTTTTTGTAAACGATTCAAAATTGTACAACATTTTTGCCAGTATATTAGACTGATGATTGAATATGGCGTGGAATACAATGATTAGGATTTGATTACGTGTCATTGTTGAAAATTTCCAGATACAATTGATGAGAATGTATTTGAAGCCTACTCCAAAGCAATCAATAGCGCGGATCTCAACTAAATACAATTCAGCGCCAAGGGGTCGAAAGACAAGGGGGATTGCGGAAAGGAGTTTCAGCGCTACAAATATTTTCAAGTATATGCACGGTAATATCTATGATGATAAACTTGAGTTCATTGTCCGTTACTTTTCATTTGTTATTACTAATTTTTTTGAATTATTTGCATATCAGCAACAAATTTCATACATTCAATATCATATTAAATGTGGTTCCTAGAGAAATTATCTCCTTTTAAGATGTAATTTGCACTCATTTTCCCGGAATTACCACAAGTGCGATTGAAGAACTTACGGGAAAATGGCTGGCTAGAGCACCTGATCGTGAATGTGGCCGAAAATCACGACAAGAATGATTATTCGACCTCAAATCTTGCTATGTAATAACAATTGAGCGGCCGGATCTACCAACCAGCCGCGCGCTCGAAAAGACGTAAAAGTATTGTCCAAGCCGTGACGTCACACACCAAAATTAAAAATTGGAATTTCGAAAAACAAAAAATACAAGGTGATAGGTCTTGAAAAATCAACCCAAGTCTCCGTTTGTGATTTTTTTCTGTAATCAGTAGTTTCTTCGTGAAAAAATAAAAACTGAAAATATTTGCGGTCTGAAAATCAATGTTTTTCAACATTAAACTCGCTGTAACCTTTTTATTTTCCAACGTATCGAGATGAATTTTATCAATTTTTATTCGTGAGACCTTCCCGAAGACGACGATGTTGAAAAAACTCGCAAAAAATCATTGAAAATTATTAATTTTTCAATCCAAAGTGATTTTTTAATCCACTCATTTTTTTCAAGCTTCGTATTAAAAAAGTGATGAACAAAGTTTAAGCAGGAGAAAACTTCCAGCGACAAAGTTGTTCGTTAGTGCATCAACCAACTTTGTGGGAAATTTCAGATCGATTAAGCTATTAGTTTGAAAGATACAGCGATTTATTCATCAGCGCGTAACCTATATTCTTTATGATTCCTAAATAGTTGCAGGTTAACCGTAAGAGACTGTATGAAACACGAGTCCACTCGATTCCTCAATACAGGTTTATGTCTTTTGTGTCGAATAATTCGAATATCAAGCTATTTTTACATGATGGATTCTTTATTATATACAAATAAACCAGTTGTTCAAAACAATTTTATGAACGAAAGCTTGATATTTGAGACAAATTGTGTAAACAAACAAGTTTCTTCTTCTTTTTGTTGAGGAATAAATTATGTATGAACTATGTTTCCAATACTACGATTATTTATTTATATCATCAATTATAATTATATCCAAAAGATGGAATTTTTTTTCAATAATGAATTGTATCCGTGTCTCAATACTTCAATTTCCTGATAAAGGAACATTGACGGGAATATTTTTCCTTCCGACGATTTTGAAGTTTTCATCAACATCATTCAACGCAGTAAACAATTTGGAGCTGTATATTCGCCAGTTGATTCCAGAATACTTGGAACAACTCTTTTTGTTGCGAGATTTCAATTTGTTCATAACAGTTCCTATTGCAGTACGATTTGACGTTTTCAAACTCTTTTGCAACGACTGTCTTGTTAAAACGAGATACATATTCATTCCCCTAAGATTACAAACAGATTTTTATTGTAAGAATTCCCAGGAAAAGAACATCAATGTTTTAAATACATAATTTTCGGATGATAATTATTTGAATATAGTGACATTTCACTGATTCAAATTCAGGGAATATTTCTATCGAATTAGCCAACATTGTAGCTTACACTCATTCGTAAACAAAAGAAAGCCGAACGTGTGCATATTGTATGGTTCATTCGTTGTTGTATTGTTTTTCGGCTTTCTTTTGTTTACAGATGAGTGTAAGTTGTGACGTTGACTGATTATGCTAAAATATCCTCTGAATTTGATTCAGTGAAATTTCGCCATATTGAAATAATTATTATCTGAAAATTACCTACTTATTTAACAGCGTACATAAATATCCTCTTGTTTTTATTCCTGAAAAATGTCCGTTGCGGAAAGTTCAATCAATGCAAGAAAACGAACTAGAAATAAGAGAAATTGGAAACAAAATGAGCAAAAAACAGCAAGAAACAAGGTAAGTTATATGAATGTAGAAACAAGATTTCTTAGATGATTGATGGTTTCAAAACATTGATATTCCTTTCCTGGAAATTCTTGCAATGAAAATCTGTTTTTAATCTTAGGGAAATGAGTATGTATCCCATTTCAACAAGACTGTCGTGGCAGAAGAGTTTGAAAACGTTCAATCTTGCTGCAGGGAAGAATGTTACAAAAAAATTGAAATCTCGCAGCAAAAAGAGTTGTTTCATGTCTTCTGGAAATCAACTGGCGAATATACCGCCCAAAATTGTTTATTGCGTGGAATGATGTTGATGAAAACTCCAAATTCATCGGAAGGAAGAATGAATAAAATTACTTCGTGGGAATATTTTTGTCATCATCAAACAACCCATCTATCAGTGTGTCGAAGCTTTTTATGTTCTCTGCTGAAAATTGATAAATCCAGACTCGCTATAATCCAGAATAAAATGAAAAATAACGAGTCTCTAGAAGATAACCGAGGTAAAGGAAGCAAGGAGAGTTCGATTCGATTGACTCCTGCCGTGAAAAAAATGATTCTAGAACATTGCTCGTCTATACCTCATTCGAAGTCCCATTATAAGCGTGAAGATTCCTCATTGCAATATTCTGATAATCCTGATTTAACGTTAACTAAATTGTACAGTTTGTTTCTCGAGTATTATACCAGTAAAGCGGGCGATTCGAATGTTCCCTTAAGCGAGTCAACTTATATCAAATATTTTAATCATAATTTGAATTTCACGTTTTCAAAGCCACGTACTGACGTTTGTAACTTCCCGACTGGAAATTGTCATCAGGTTAACCCAACATATGATGAGGACCTGACAAGGTCATCCGAAATAAGGAATACCCGTTACGGTCCTGATCGGGATTAGGTGTGGATGACTCACGTATGGATGACCTCATTTGGTCCTAGTCAGGATTTCCTCAAATTATCCTGAAAAGGTCGAAGTAGGTTTTCCTCGCTGTATCCGCATCAGGACCTCGTTCGGTCATCCTAAGATCATGGACATAGTTTGATAAACTGAATACAAGAATGTACAGACTTGATTTCAGATTGTACACTCTTTGATTAAACAAATTTTCCTTCAATAAGAAGAATATGTTTGAACGATTTTCAACTGTGCCTGTTTTTAAATTAAATCCCTTCATTCCGAACACATTACCTACTTCTGAAAACTGTTGAACAATTTGTTCAATCTATTCTCAATGTGAATTGAAAACTAACTATTTGGGTTTTAATTAGGCGGAACTTATGAAAATTGCACAAGATTTTCCACGTTATGCATACAGCGAAAAAAACTTAGCAAACGTTCAACCATCATCAGCGAAATAAGTATTTCATTTAACTTATCACAATTCTCATAAGGTTGATTCATTGACTATTCAGCATCATTTTTCTTTCCTACACATCACATCATCTGAGTATTCTTCAAAGAGTATATATGAACTGAATGAATATGTGTTTCGTCATAATCAAATATAATTTTCGAACAAGTACTCTTCTTTCGTTATTTCTTGATTAATACGCATAAAAAAATTTGTTATTGAGTGCAAAATGAATTATTGAATCAGTTATCACTGCTGTAATATGTAAAAAATCATAAGTTGCTGATGTGGTGACAATTAATTCTATTCAAATATACGATAATATCAACAACGACAATATCTATATCAATATTAATTTACATCAGTATTTCTCGGAAAAAACTCAGAAATCCCAATCATTTTGTAATAATAAAGGTCATGAAGAACTCATTCGATCAAAAATATTTCAAGCGAATGTTCAAAATGAAATGCAAAAAACTTGAATTATTCACTTTCAGCTCGACGGATGGTTTTACTTTTCAAATTAAAGAGTACTCTTGAAGTTGAAATTTGTTAATTTCAGAAAAAAGCCTCATTTTCTGAGTTGAATTTGTTGTTAGGGTGATGATAAACTTGTAAGAAGAGTTTGAAAGTTGAGTGGAATTTATATTGATCAGGAAAGTCCAAATCGTGTGGCAAAAGTTAGAAAATCTGTCAACTTAGCTCACGGCGCATGGGCTTTTCTTCACTAAACCAAATGCTGGCAGGAGAAATTCATCAAAATATAGTGGATTCAAAGTGATGTGAAGTAAGAGAGGACCGAAATATTCATTAGATTTTATTCGTTCTCATAAACGTTCTAAAAATAAGAAAAGACTATAGAAGATCCAAAGTGTCGTCTTCCCATATTTTTGTTCCAATAATGTTGTGTCATGTTCCTACAAATAAATGTTATTATATTTATGAAACAGGTTCAATACACATGTTTTCTCAACCTAACACTAGTTACTGGTGAAAAGATACGAAAATGCACACTCAAAAATGCAAATCATTGAAACAAAAATATTGAGAGACGATACATTGAGTCATACATAGCCTTACCATATTTATCAACATTTTTATAATAACTAATAAAATTCAATGCATGTATCTGTCCTCTCTTACTTCACATCACTTTGAATTCACTATATTTTGATGAATTTCTCCTGCCAGCATTTGGTTTAGTAAAGAAAAGCTGATAGAATACCCATGCGCTGTCAGCTAAGTTGACAGATTTTCTAACTTTTGCCACACGATTTGGACTTTCCTGATCAATATAGATTCCACTCAACTTTCAAACTCTTCCTACAAGTTTATTATCACCCTAACAACAAATTCAATTCAGAAGATAAGGCTTTTTTCTCAAATTTGAAAATTTCAACTCCAAGAGTGCTCTTCAATTTGAAAAATAAAACCATCCGACGAGCTCCAAGTGAATAATTCAAGTTTTTTGTTATTCATTTTGAACATTCTTTTAACATATTTTTGATCAAATGAGTTCTTCATGACTCATATTTCTTACAAAATCAATATGATCTCTGAGTTTTTGCCTAGAAGTGCTGATGTAAGTATTTGAAGAAAATTCATTTTCACTGCATCAACAAATTACGATTTTTGGACACGTTACAACAGCTATGACTGATTTACTTAATCATTTTGCACTTACTAACAGACTTTTTGATACACATTATTCAAGAAATAACCACCACACATTTCACAAAAATAATTCATCCATTTGTTGATCACATAAATTTAACCTCACATCTGTCAACCGAACTGCAATTTTCACACAGGCTCATAGATTAGTTTTGATTTATTTTTGAGGTTTTAGTAAGGAATTCCTCACAAAATCCTAATTAGTCTTTCCAGATGGGGTCCTCATAATAGTGCAGCGTGACATGACTTGTTAGGTCCTGATGAGGGTGCCTTATCAGGACCTGATCTGGTCCATGGGGTAAATTTCTAGTCGGGTTCTGTTTCGAATATAAAAATGATGCAAATGATGAAGATTTAATGAAACACAAAGAACTTGTAGACCAACACAAATTGTTAAAAAAATCTATGCTCGCTGAAAATCAGGTTTTATGTTTGGAATTTGATTTTGGCTAGAATTTGCCTGTTCCAAAAATTCCGGTCTCAGATCAATTTTATCGACGACTCATATGGTTGCACGTTTTCAATTTTAAAACTTTCGGAGATCAAAAAAATAGTTATATGTATTTTTTTATCGAAGGCAAATACAAAAAAGGAGCAAATACGGTGTGCAATCTCCTTTATGATACAATTTGTCGCGAATTGGAAATCTCTTACTACGATAAAATTTATCTATTTTCGGATCGTTGTGGAGGGCAAAATAAAAATTATTTGGTCATGCATTTTTTGTCTTTGTTGTCTGAAAAATTACAGATTGAGATCCACCATTTATTTCCTGTACGTGGACATTCTTATTGTTCATGTGACCGCAATTTTGGAATGTATGGACAAAATAAGAAAAAAATAGAGACCATAGAAACCGATGAAGAATACTATGACATAATTCAAAATGCGAGAAAACCACCATTCAAAATAATAAAAGATTCTGCGTGTACGGTTAAAAATTTCGAAACTTTATTAGATGGAATTAAAAAACCGACAGATTTGCACAGCAGAGATGCGGTGAAAATGGTATATTTTCCAAATAAACAAATTGAGTTGTTTTATGATTATAGTGGAAAACCGAGAAGTCACATTGTGGAATCAAATATTGTTTTTGATGATTTGTTGAATACGCCATTAGCTGATTCGGTCGGAATGAGTCAACAAAAATTGAATGATGTCCAAGCGTTAATGAAGTATTTGAGTATGAGGGGGCAAGAGTTTTTTAATGGTTTATTCAACAAATCGTCGATAGAAGCTATAAGCAAAACTAGTAAAACCCAAAAATCAGAAACAGATGGTTCGAAAAAGCAACGAAGGAAATGAGAATTCTAATTTTCTTTCAATTATTTAATTCATTGTTTTCATTTTTAATTCTCTTTTTGTATTCTGAATTATTGTTTCATTTGAAAGCTATATAAAATTTTATATTTTATTCATTAAAAAGTTTATGAATTACCTTGAAATAAAATGGTTGAACAAATTTGAATACCTGATATTCATTGAATCCTGGAAATGAGTATATGACTTTTTCAAAAATGTTTACCGGTATTCATTGATGGGACATGTTATCCTCAGTGATACATTAGAAGAATAAAGAATAAATCTTGTATGAATGATGTTTTACTCAATGTTCCTTTATCAGGAAATTGAAGTATTGAGACACGGATACAATTCATTATTGAAAAAAAATTCCATCTTTTGGATATAATTATAATTGATGATATAAATAAATAATCGTAGTATTGGAAACATAGTTCATACATAATTTATTCCTCAACAAAAAGAAGAAGAAACTTGTTTGTTTACACAATTTGTCTCAAATATCAAGCTTTCGTTCATAAAATTGTTTTGAACAACTGGTTTATTTGTATATAATAAAGAATCCATCATGTAAAAATAGCTTGATATTCGAATTATTCGACACAAAAGACATAAACCTGTATTGAGGAATCGAGTGGACTCGTGTTTCATACAGTCTCTTACGGTTAACCTGCAACTATTTAGGAATCATAAAGAATATAGGTTACGCGCTGATGAATAAATCGCTGTATCTTTCAAACTAATAGCTTAATCGATCTGAAATTTCCCACAAAGTTGGTTGATGCACTAACGAACAACTTTGTCGCTGGAAGTTTTCTCCTGCTTAAACTTTGTTCATCACTTTTTTAATACGAAGCTTGAAAAAAATGAGTGGATTAAAAAATCACTTTGGATTGAAAAATTAATAATTTTCAATGATTTTTTGCGAGTTTTTTCAACATCGTCGTCTTCGGGAAGGTCTCACGAATAAAAATTGATAAAATTCATCTCGATACGTTGGAAAATAAAAAGGTTACAGCGAGTTTAATGTTGAAAAACATTGATTTTCAGACCGCAAATATTTTCAGTTTTTATTTTTTCACGAAGAAACTACTGATTACAGAAAAAAATCACAAACGGAGACTTGGGTTGATTTTTCAAGACCTATCACCTTGTATTTTTTGTTTTTCGAAATTCCAATTTTTAATTTTGGTGTGTGACGTCACGGCTTGGACAATACTTTTACGTCTTTTCGAGCGCGCGGCTGGTTGTTAGATCCGGCCGCTCAACTCAAATTCAAATCATGCCATATTATAAAAATTCATAATATTTCAATTGTTATAATTAAATGACAATTTCATGAAAATTCTATTTATTCATTCATTTATGCATAGGAAAATGCACAAAGAGCACAGAATAACATAGATGAGGTAAGAAAATAAACTATCCTGGTGAAAATGAAGCGTATATACAAAGCGCGGAGGAAGCACATACGAAGTGAAAAATGTTCCGATCTTCTCCTCCTGAAGATGTGATGTGTGATGGCCGTTTGTTCAGTGTTGAAATCATATGTTCTATGTACGCTTCATAAGCTTTCGATTTCATTTAAGACACGCATAACGTAACATAATCGTACGTCAATCACATCTATTCCAACTTCAAATAATATTTTAAAGCAATCAATATCAACACAGATCCATGGCTCCCCTCGTGAAAATGAAGCGGTGAAACGCGACAAAAGCGTAACGAAAACGTCAGCTAAGAGTCATCTAAGCGTAATCAAGAGTTACCTAGGCGTGATTTAGGAGGGAATTGGAACATTTCCGCGCTGCATTTGTTCCAATACCCGCTTCCTTTACTTTTGGATTTTCACCAGAGTCAGCAGATCAAATGTTTGTCTGCCATGTAAGAAGTCACTAATTCGAATCCCACAAATTAACTCAATGTTTTTATTCAAGATTTTTTAATTTCACACGCTTCCTTTGTTTCAACTTTCATATTTAACACTCTTTGTATCCCTTCCATTCGAACTCCGTACACGTTTTCATCAACGTTTTTGTTACGCTCCAGCATACGCTCCGTTTACGCTTCCATTTTCACCAGGTACTCACGTGATAACAAGTACAGAATTAACATGTTCAGAGAGATGAAAGTTAATCATTTACAGTATGATATAAATAAAAATATAAAAATGAAACAAATGTGAATTGATCCATAATATAAGAAAGTTTCTTTTATCGTACGAAAGAATTCATCCCATGACTGAGAAAATAAATTAATGATTCTTTATAAATGAGGCGTGTTTTCAATTTTCCATAATCGGATTATAAGACAATTTTCTCCCAAAATTACTGAAAGATCTGGGAACTTGAAATGGACAAGTATGCCTCGACATTCTAGATGATGCACATGAGTTAATCTGAAACAGTATTATTTAACGATTCGAGTAAAAGTATGGTATCACTTACACCGAAAAAACCATATTCTAAGATTGAGAGGGCGCATATAACTTTAAGAACATTGGCATCTAAAATGAGCGCCGAGAATATCTTCTTGTTGTAAGTGAGCATTCCTCTTATACTGAGGATACTACAGGATTCCCATTTCAAGGATACTATACGTTAACCTCAATTATTTATAATATTTACTATTCCCACATCCAGAATATCCAGCTGAATATAGATTCGTAATAATAAATGTTTTGCAAAACATGACCCCTTTCATATGTCAATTACGTAGTGATATGACATAGAATAATTTATGCGCACGTATGATATTAAACGTGCACATAAATGATGCAGTTGACTATGAAATAATATTCATTTTTGCATATTATGATCATGTGTATGAATAAAATCTCTTAGTTTAGTTCTAAAATTGATGAAAGAAATAAGAAAAATGAACGCAACCCATATATTACAGCAATTGTAAAATAATTTCAAATAATTCACGAAAAAATTATTGGAATCCTTGTCGATCTCTTACTCTATGTGTAATAGATGTATGTACTCTATGTCTACAGCAATCGAACTCCCTGGTGGAAATTATCTTAATGAAGATATTTAGTGATAATCAAGCGTTCAAACTGTGGGGGTCAATAGCGAAAATCTCATAGCCCTACACGCGGAATCGAACCTAACACAAAATCCTAACCCTAATAAGAGAATGACGCTTTGACCAGTACAGCTGTACGCCAGTTATGAATTCTGACATCATAAATTAAAGTAATATTGTATAGTCGGTGTGAGAAGTCCGGTAACAGATCTAACGGGAATATTTTTGAACACGTTGTTATTGATGAATTTTAAATATTCTTCTCCGACTGTATACTATTAAGAATGTTTCTCTTATCATTCTGATGAATTACAAATTTTCAAATAACAGCAATAACATATTATATAAAGATATTTTCGTTAAAACTGTTACCGGAGTTCTTACACCGACTAGACTAGACTTGCAAATTATTTGAATTCAGTATCAGTAATAATTTTTCTGATACTGAATATGAAGAATTCAAAAGTTCCACTCAATATTTCGTCATTGAGTTCTCCCATAGGGTTCTTTCATTAAATTAGTAATTTTCTCATGTTTAGAATGACTTTTATACGAATATTGTGAATTTATAAGTCATTTTACATCTCAGGCTAGATACACGGAGAAAAAGGAATAGTGATAAGGGATCGTACCCATACCACGTGACCTTTTTCTTACTTCCTTCTCTATCTTACTCATTATGCCTGAAGTTGGTGCAACAAGGAACGAGACAAATAAAAAGGTCACGTAGTATGGGTACGTTCCCTAATCACTAAGCGAATAGTAAAATATGGACAGACCAAACTGTGCAATCAAAATAACTGAACGGCTAAATCGAAATTACGATTCGCTTAAATAAACCAACGATGCGTTCAGTTAGAATCACGATGCGATTGATTGTAGGGACCAAATGTTTGGTCCGTCCATATTTTACTATACCAGTTTTCTCCGTGTAATTTACAAAATTATTTTGTACAAAGCGGTTATTTAAAATGATTCGGGAATATTCTTATTTCAAGAATTTATTCTAAAACGAAGAATATCTTATGAAGTCACTAAAAATTAGAGGGGGTTAGTCTTATAATAAGAAAATTGGTTTAGATGAAGAGTGAAGAATAAATTCCTCTCAATCCTAGAATATCGTTTTTTCGGTGTACAGTTCTATAATACGGTCATGCAAGGAATGTAGATTCGAATAGGGAAATGCTATAAGCTATATAGTCATGTTGATGTCTTTCCATAGATGAGCATAATTTCCGCATATAAAAGCCTGCTTACTCTCATGTTTTAAGGACCAATAAACTGAAAGCAGTTATTCTGCGCTCTTCTACGTGACAAAGGTAAATCTCCCCCCCCCCCCCCCGTGTTTTGTCGATAGTAGCTGTTTTTTTTCAGTCTTTAGATTACTGGCATGGTCCTTGTTCTCTGCAAAAGTACCAGATCCCAAAACGCTCCCCTCAGTTTTCTCAAATTGCATGAATAAAATATAAATTAATGAGTACCTACCTGTCTTCAACACCAGGTACTTTATGTTCCAGCCTGAACCGACGTTCATTTACAACTTCCAGAGTGGCCACAGACCGTGAAAACCAGGAATTATCCGGGAATTTTCCAAGTGATCAGGGAATTTTTCATTTTCATAGAAATTTGATGTAAAACGCTCTACTTTGATGATTTTTTTCATATAAGGGTCAGAATTTCTAAAATCAGCTCGAATTAAATTCTGATTTTCATAATTCAATGAAATGTACCAAAAATGATATCGATATGTGTTTGAGAGAGCTCGGTTCATCCCGTTTTATTTGCCACCGCGTAGATGCAATAATATTTGCCGAATTCATACTTGCGCTACTATTGGTTATTAATCATCGCTGTCGAACTATCGATGCTCTAAATCCCTTCCAAGGTCGGACTTACCCCCCTCTCTCGAAGGTGTCGCACGCCAAAGTACTCTAATTACCGGCGTTTACATATCCGAGTCGTGCCGCTAGTCATCGGAGACATTACCGCGATCTTTCACACGACCTCCCTCTCTTTTTGGAAAAGAACTATTTCTTTACCGCTACCGCTCAAGGAGATCCAGTGTTGTGATATTCGTCGAGCTGGAAAATCGCAGCTTGGTCACGTGACTACGTTTTGCACCAACAGATGTATGTGTTCTTGTCGGTGAGCGGTTCACCCATGAGAGCGCTCACATGTGTCAGTACAAAACGTAATCACGTGACCAAGCTGCGATTTCCCAGCTCGATGAATATCACAACACTGAGGAGATCGCTCCTTGCCGCTACACATTTTCCGCGCTCGCGTAATTATAAAAACGCGCTCATTTAAGTATAAAACCGCCCGGAGTATTGTTGTACTCCAAATGCTGTAGTGCAAATACACGATAATTTTAGTTAAAGTTAACTCTACTGTGTCGCGAGTGCTTTTGCTTTCAAACCTCATCCACTTCAACTTCGGTTCCTCATTCTTTCGATCTTCACTTCCGTTTTATCAGCTCTCCCTTAGGATATTCCCGGCTCCTTCTATCCCAGCATCCACCTACATCCTTTCTCCTTCAATATGAGCTCTATATGTTAGAAATGAGTCTACCAAATAATTTAGCAAAATATTTTTTTTATTATAAAAACAGGAAACTTGATTTACACTCAATTCCCATGCGAACTAACTGGGAATTTACAGAAGGGTACTTACTAGAAGAATGGGGTATATATTGATTCTTTATATACAACCTGTATCCTGAACAGAAAACTTGCAATAAAATTCCGACATCTTGCGAGGACTAACTACAATTCGTAACAGCGGAAAAAGTATCCGGAGAGAAATGTTACATTACAAATTACTATATTGCTAGCAAGTACGAGACAGACTTTCCTTTATCCCGACTAGAAATTTACCCCATGGACCAGATCAGGTCAACTTTGATCCAGCCCAGGTCCTGGTAAGGCAACCTCGTCAGGACCTGACAGGTCGTGTCACGCTTTACTGATATAAGGACCTAATTAGGCAAGACTGATCAGGATTTGATGCGAAATCCCACACCCAAACCTTCAGAATAAATTGAAATTAGGATATGAACAGGAAATCCACAACCCAAAATGTTGTCTTCGGCATGGAGAGATTTAACTTGAGAGATATGCAAAGTTGGAATTTGTTCAGAAACATTTTCCTAATTTAGAGAACATTTATTTCACCAAGGAGTATACAATCTAAAATTGAGACATTTTTGCATCCACATTATTGAACTATACTTTATAAACATATATGTTCATAATCTCAGGATAACCTAACAAGGTCTTGATGAGTTTACAGCGAGGAAAACCCATTTCAAACTTCCAGCATAATTTAAAGGAAACCTAATTGGGATCAAATGGGCTTATCCCTACGTAGGGCATCCACATCTAATCCTGATTAGGATTTTAGCAGGTATACCGTATTTCGGATGACCTTGTTAGGTCCTCACCATATGTCAGGTTAACCCTATGATAATTTCCAGTCGGGATGATGACATTTACTCCAGTACTTTCTGAAAAATTACTATATGCGATAGTAGAATATGCAAGGATTCTTCTGTATTATACTATCAGATACAGTAATTTTTCAGACAGTACCGCAGTGAAAGTCGGTGTGTTTATAATATAACATTTCTCTCCGTGTATAACTTCGTTTTAAACCCACATTCCTTCGTTTCAATGAATTAATGAGTTCAATCAATCTATGTATTTTTTTATTTGACTCAACATTTTTTTCAAAACGACATTCAAACAAAGAGAAACGTCTAAAATTCTCAAAAATATGAACATCTGAATAATTTCAATCCACAGAATACTTTTCTACAGAAGTATGTTTGGGAATCGGGAACTATCTTTGAGATCCGAATTCAAAGCAGTGAATAAGATTATTCCTTTTCATTGTCATGAAAGATGTTTTCATATCGACTGAAATTGTTATTGTTCCTGAAAACATTTAATAACTCAAAAAACGAGGCTGAAATCAGCTCGAGGAAGTAGCTCAAGTACAGGGCCGCGACATGACGGAGTAATATAAATTTTAAACTCCTGCTTATGAATACAAAAATCGGGCTACTTTCTCGGATTAATTTCAGCATCGTTTCAAAAATTGTTATACTTCTCCCCTCCTGGTTCGCTTGATAATAGAAAATAATAAGTACCTGCATTTTCTTTACAACTGGAATGAGATGCAAGTATTGATTATTTTTCATTTTATTCACTCCTATCTGAAAAAGATAGACACAGAAATTTAGGATCTATTAATTTCTGTATAAAGAGAAATGAATGCCATTGAGCTGTACACTGAAAAAAAACATTACTCCAGATCAAGAAACCGTTTCTTCCAAAAGAGACAAAGGAATATCCTCCCAATTTCATGCATATTTTATTGTATCTGTGACCATTTAATCGAATCGATAAAGGATATTTTGGAACAAAGAAATATACATTCGAATGAGAGAAATATTTCCTTTCCACTATTGGAAAGAATGATTTTTTTGTCCAAAGTAATTTTCTTTCACAAGTCTACAATGAGATATTGGAAGCGAAAAACCTACCAGACAGCGCAAGAATACTTGAAGAATTCAAAAGGATTCATTTGGCGTTTTTGAATGGTCCCCGTTATGTCTGCACCCAGTGAACGCTTTGAGAATTGATTCCATTCAAGCCAGTGTTTCCACAAAGGGATTTCTCTCTTAATTTGATTGGGCTATCTAGTTAATGCAAGGTCGTGATTGGTCAATTCTCTTAGAAAGAGGGATCATGTGGAAACACTGATTCGAACTGAATTTTCGATGAATTCTCTTTGGATATAATGAGTTCATAAGCTGTTCATTTGGTGCAGCCATTAACGGGAGTTCATATGGAATTATAGCGTGCTGTTTGGACCTGTATGTTGAAATGAATGTTAATCGTTCAGCACATGATTCTCCAATTGACTACGTATAGTATGATATCCGCAAAAAATACTGAGAAAGTTGAATTGTTTTCCATTTGGATTATTCTAGATCCACTCACTGATTTTTTTCCAATGAATAATTAAAACTTGAAGAGCATATATCATTCAAGTTACACTGGAAAAAATATTTATTTGTCCTCTCTTCGTAAAATTTGTTTTTAGAAATCAAGTATTCAATTTGATACAGAGATTGATGATGTGTGGGGAATGAGTTATTTATTTAGAAGATGAATTTATTTAGGGCAAGCATTCTGTTATTTGATTTAATTGAATATTTCATCGATCCCAAAAAATGTACTATGGAGAGAAGAAAAATGAACTATTTATTTGGCGAGAAGGAATTTTTTCAGTGGATATGAATATGGATACATATTCGAAACGATAATTACCAATGTTTAGTTTTATTCCAAACTTCATATAAAGAAGTAGAAGAGCCTTCGAATCAATTGTGGGAATTCAAAGAAATCGTTTCTTCCGTCATAATTAGTGACATTAGAAAACTTAACTCAGGGCAATAATAAGTACAAATGTGGGGGGAGCTTCGATGCTACATATTTTCGATGCTTACATATTATGTCCAGGTGCCTCGATGCTACATAAGTGCGTTGCTACATAGCTGCGATCCTACATAAGGAGTTTTTTACAAAATGTCGATCGGCTCGATGCTACATATGCTCGATCCTACATATGGTGTTCCTTTGTACAGGTGCTTCGATGCTACATATGCTCGGTTCTACATATGGTATTTCTTTGTACTGATGACTCGATGCTACATATGCTCGATCCTACATAAGATATTCTTTCGTGCGAATGCCTCGATGCTACATAAGTGCGTTGCTACATAGCTGCGATCCTGCATAGGGATTTTTTTGACGTAATGTCGAACGGCCCGATGCTACATAAGCTCGATCCTACATATGATATTCTTTTGCACAAATGCCTCGATGCTACATATGCTCGATCCTACATATGATATTCTTTTGCACAAATGCCTCGATGCTACATAAGTGCGTTGCTACATAGCTGCGATCCTACATAAGGAATTTTTTCATAAAATGTTGATGAGCTCAACCCTATATAAAGCATTCTCTGAAAAATTGTGATCCTCCATGAGAAAAAAATTGAAGAAAATTCAATCAGATCCAATGTAGAATTTTGGTGTATTTAAGTTGACAAAAGGTCTTGGTGAATCAATGGATTGCTATTCCTCTGAAAAGAATTGTTTTTCTCTGTGACACGTTACGGAATACATTTCTTTTTGTGATAATATTAAACTTGTGATATAAAAGGAGGAAAATACTGTGAAGACTTCATTGAAATTTCATAACTCATCCGAAGATCAGGGATTTTCATGCATGGAAAATATTTTTATGGAACCTGGATGAAATGAATACGTTTGCATGAAAAACCGATCACTCATAATACAAAAGTGCAATTGCTTGTTTTGATTGTTGTTGAATATGTTTGCAACAACTTTCCCACTGAGAGTTTCTTTACTTTTTTTCATCATGAAAGTCCCCAAACGCGATCCACATAAACATGCATATATCTCAGATTACTCTTGCAAACTTTTCTGAATAAATTGATAATGAATTCTGGTGAACATCTTATCAAACGCGTATAGAATTCTAAAAGCGTTCTTGAGGATTCCCTAAAGATATTTTGAACAGTTCTCAAAGATATCTTCAATAATTCTTCGAGAACTCTTAAAGAGAAGTTTGAGAAGTTTTCAATAAGGAATCTTTGAGAAATTTTTGAGATTTCTTGAAGAACTCTTCAAGATATTTTCACGAAATCTCACATATTCGTTAAATATATCTTAAAGAATTCTTGAAAGTTTTAAATATTGGTGAACACCCAGAGATACCTTGCTCTGTCATTGACCAAGAATTTTCGCCGCAACTGGAATCGATCTGGGGTTTTCTCAATCACAGATAGACGAACAACAAGCAGAAAAGAAGCACATATGCTATAGGACAGTAAATTAGCTACCACGACTATCAAATCCATTAGAACGTGTCACAAGGAAATGAAGAAGAGACAGAAGCGCAGCAAAAATCCCCCAGATCCTTCCATCTGGCGCACTTCACAGACCCACTGACAAATAATTATGCAGCTCATTCAGGATTAATTCGATGAAAATTGAACACATGCAACAATAATGTGATTATAGAAATTTTATTGTTGTAGAATGACTATAGTTCATCATAACATGTTCTCTCCAAAAGTTTTATCTTTTCACTTGTTCCATTCAACTTCGATTATATTTCTATTCCTGTAAACCTTTATCCTCTTTCAAATTATCTTTGTTTTCAAAGAATTGAATTCTTCAATATCATGAATATTAAATATCTTTCTTCTCACATATTTCCACTTCCACTGATCCTTATCGTTGAATATATATGTTGAAATGAGAGGAGAAATTTGTTGGTGAATAAGATTGTTTCCATTCTGGACACATATTTAGGCATAACGATATGTGAGTGTGAAAATATGTGAAAAGAAAGATATTTAATGTTCATGATAATCAAGAATTGAATTCTTTGAAAATAAAGATAATTTGAAATGAGAATACAGATTTATAGAAATAGAAATATAATCCAGATTGAATGGAACAACTGGAAAAACAAAACTTTTGGAGAGAAAATGGTAGAATGAATTGTATCTCCAGTCACATGAGTTAGCATGAACTATAGTTAATCTACAACAATTATCACAAAATTGTTGTATGTGTCCAATTTTCATCAAATTGACCATGAACAGTCTACTTAATTATCTGTCAGTCGGTCTTTGAAGTCCACGTGATGCAAGGATCTGGAGTATACACGGAGAAAAGAAAACAGTTACGGTGAATTGTTGTCACATTCACCATGAATGTGACAGAATTTAGTAAATTTTGGATATTTACTCTGAATGTGTTCACATTGGCAGCTGATGTATTCATATTCATGGTGGATGTGAACATATTCAGAGTGAATGTCCAAAATTTACTAAATTCTGTCACATTCATGGTTAATGCGACAACAATTCACCTTAACTGTTTTCTTTTCTCCATTTATGTGCTGCGCTTCTGTCTTTTCTCCATTTGCTTGCGACACCACTCAATGAAATTGATAGTGGTGGTACATAACATATAGATCTATGTCTTATCTGCTTCATTCCTGTCTGTTGTTCATCCATCTATAATTCTACTATAATAATCCGATATCAGAATACCTAATGCGAAGATTTGTGGTACGTCCACTCTGCTCTTGCCTTCTCTTGATTTTCTTGCGAGATCACTTACTGGAATTAATTGAGGTGCCAGGAAGAATAACTCGCTTAGCGCTCGGAACGCATCACAAATTTGATCCAAACGGTCCCGTCGGAGGTCGAAAAAAAAATCGGAATTTTGAAAATTAAAAAATACTTGGTCATAGAGCTTGGAAAAACAAGGTCAGTGTCACTTCACAATTTTTTTCTAGGATGAATAGTTTTCGAGGGAAAAAATAAAAACTACACATTTTTTCATATCAAAAATCAATGTTTTCCAACATTAAACTCGTTGGATCTCATTCATTTTTCGGCGAATCGAATGAAACTTACAGATTCTGATTTGTGAGACTTCACCGAAGACGACAATGTCGAAAAAATTTGTAAAAATTAATAATAAATTAATTAATTTTTCATTCGAAGTAAAAATCACGTGTTTTATGCTTCGCATTGAAAAAGTGTCGGGGGAAGTATGAGCTACAAAAAACTTGCAGCGACAAAGTTGTTCGCTAAGGTATGGACAAACTTTTTGGAAAGTTCCAGGTCGGTTGGATCATTAGTTCGCAAAATACAGGGATTTATTTATTAGCGCGCAACGGAAATCTATCACGATTATGCGTCTTTTACCGGGTGACTATCAGGGTCCGTAGGAAAGATTGTATTCACTCACTTTTTGTTACACGGGATTTTAATTAGTTTCTTTTCAACCCCGTCAATCCCTACACAGCACATTAGCCCTCGATATGTTCATGAAGCACTCTTTGTGAACTCTTATGGTCCCAAAGACCATTCATTATAAACAAACCCTGTCCTGTTACGCTATCTGGGTTTTGAGAATTATCCTCTGGTGAAGAGAATTGATGTACCACCTCAAATGTTTCCCAAGAATTCATTCAAGACCGATGAGTTTCACTAGAATTTTTGATTATGAGATATTTCGAGGAAGTGGTAATAAATCTCACAAGAAAATATTCATCATATGAAAAATATGTTCATTCTTCCATTCTTTCATGATGGATATCTGTCGAAATTGTCATAACAGAGAATCATTTGCAACATGTTTGTGCTGTGTAAAAATTGGAGAACAATTTCTTCAATTGAATGTAAGCAAGAAATATTCTACGCAAGAGTTATTACAGATAAGAATTAGAAGCTTTTAATATTGAATTTTTGATGAACTTTGTAAAGCATAATATTACCTAAATTCCTAGTGAAAATCATCTATATATGACCACATATGCATGACTTCATGGCAACTCACGTGACTGGTGATTGAGAAAACCCCAGATCGATTCCAGTTGCGGCAGAAATTCTTGGTCAATGACAGAGCAAGGTATCTCGGGGTGTTCACCAATATTTAAAACTTTCAAGAATTCTTTAAGATATATTTAACGAATATTTGAGATTTCTTGAAAATATCTTGAAGAGTTCTTCAAGAAATCTCAAAAATTTCTCAAAGATTCCTTATTGAAAACTTCTCAAACTTTTCTTCAAGAGTTCCCGAAGAATCATTAAAGATATCTTTGAGAACTGTTCAAGATATCTTCAGGGAATCCTCAAGAACGCTTTTAGAATTCTATACGCGTTTGATAAGATGCTCACCAGAATTCATTACCAATTTGTTCAGAAAAGTTTCCGAGAGTAATTTGAGATATATGCATGTTCATGTGGTTCGCGTTTGGGGACTTTCATGATGAAAAAAAGTAAAGAATTCGCGATACTAAAGAAACTCTCAGTGGGAAAGTTGTTGCGAACATATTCAACAACAATCAAAACAAGCAATTCCACTTTTGTATTATGGGTGATCGGTTTTTTATGCAAACGTATTCATTTCATCCAGATTCCAAAAAAATATTTTCCATGCATGAAAATCCCTGATCTTCGGATGAGTTATAAAATTTCAATGAAGTCTTCACAGTATTTTCCTCCTTTTATATCACAAGTTTAATATTATCACATAAAGAAATGTATTCCGTAACGTGTCACAGAGAAAAACAATTCTTTTCAAAGGAATAGCAATACATCGATTCACCAACACCTTTTGTCCACTTAAATACACCAAAATTCCCACATTGAATCTGATTGAATTTTCTTCAATTTTTTCCCATGGAGGATCAGAATTTTTCAGAGAATGCTTTATATAGGGTTGAGCTCACCAACATTTTATGAAAAAATTCCTTATGTACGATCGCAGCTATGTAGCAACGCACTCATGTAGCATCGAGGCATTTATACAAAAGAGTATCATATGTAGGATCGAGCATATGTAGCATCGAGCCGTTCGACATTACGTCAAAAAAATCCTTATGCAGGATCGCAGCTATGTAGCAACGCACTTCTGTAGCATCGAGGCATTTGTACAAAAGAATATCATATGTAGGGTCGAGCATATGTAGCATCGAGTCATCTGTACCAATGAAATACCATATGTAGAATCGAGCTTATGTAGCATCGAAGCACCTGTACAAAGAAACACCATATGTAGGATCGAGCATATGTAGCATCGAGCCGATCGACATTTTGTAAAAAACTCCTTATGTAGGATCGCAGCTATGTAGCAACGCGCTTATGTAGCAGCGAGTCACTTGTACAAAGGGATACCATATGTAGGATCGAGCCGTTCGACATTTCGTCAAAAAAATCCTTATGTAGGATCGCAGCTATGTAGCAACGCACTTATGTAGCATCGAGGCATTTGTACAAAAGAATATCATATGTAGGATCGAGCTTATGTAGCATCGGGCCGTTCGACATTACGTCAAAAAAATCCCTATGCAGGATCGCAGCTATGTAGCAACGCACTTATGTAGCATCGAGGCATTCGCACGAAAGAATATCTTATGTAGGATCGAGCATATGTAGCATCGAGTCATCAGTACAAAGGAATACCATATGTAGAACCGAGCATATGTAGCATCGAAGCACCTGTACAAAGGAACACCATATGTAGGATCGAGCATATGTAGCATCGAGCCGATCGACATTTTGTAAAAAACTCCTTATGTAGGATCGCAGCTATGTAGCAACGCACTTATGTAGCATCGAGGCACCTGGACATAATATGTAGGATCGCCGCTATGTAGCATCGAAAATATGTAGCATCGAAGGCGACTCACAAATGTGTATCACAGATTGATAAGGATTTGATGAAATATTTTCTGTGATGAATTACACTGTAAAAAAAATTTGTTGAATTCCGAACAAAAATGCTTGGAAATTTACAAACTTGGTTTGGAAAAATAATTTCCGAACCTTTTTTGTAAATTGCCGAACAAAAGTTTGTGAATTTTCAAAAATCTTCGTGAAATCACAAAATTTTTTGAATGTTTACAAACTTTTATTTGGTAATTTACGAAAAAAGTTTGTGTAACAAACTGCCAAACTTCTTTGGCAGTTTAGGAAGTATATTTTTTACAGTGTAATAGACTTGTTCTGATCAAAAAATCTTTCTGTCAGTATGATATTCTCCTTGGTCCCCTTGGAATAATATTTTTTTCGTAGTACCTATATGCGTAATATCTCCATGAATTAACTTTCATTGATAATGATTTACTTGCAACAATTATATAATTCTCTCAAATATACACTGTAAAAAATATATTTCCTAAACTGCCAAAGAAGTTTGGCAGTTTTTAACACAAACTTTTTTTGTAAATTACCAAACAAAAGTTTGTGAACATTTAAAAAATTTTGTGATTTCACGAAGATTTTTGAAAATTCACAAACTTTTGTTTGGCAATTTACAAAAAAGGTTCGGAAATTATTTTTCCAAACCAAGTTTGTAAATTTCCAAGCATTTTTGTTTGGAATTCAACAAATTTTTTTTACAGTGTAAGTCTCCATAGTTCCACCCGAATCAAATCAATTCTTATATGGAGACCGAATAATCTTTCACTTCAAGAAGTCCATTGCTATTCATATCCTGTGTTTCATTAATTCAAGCAAAGGTATTATAACATCGAAGATCTTGTGATGGATATTTGCATTTTTTCTAAAATAATGTCTTCTGATTTTCTTTATCAACATCATGGCATAATATTTCGATTTCCGATTCTGGGGTAGTGGAATATTGTATACAATCACTATCGTATTGTATTGTATTTTTTGAACTATAGTTCAATTTTATTTATCATGAATTAAATGGATAATATGATTTATTGATGGGAAACATAAGAGGTATGTCTTATTTTTACTCTAGAACTGGAGAAAGACTCATTGTACTTAAATGGGTCCAGATTATGGTGAATAAGTTGCAAAAAAAGTTGAATACCGAAATATCAGGGAAAAATGTGCGAATAGTCTTGGAAAACCTGGAAGTATCAGGGAATTTCGTCAGCCTTTTTTTGTGGGCACCCTGAACTTCACAATTTAAAAAAGTAACGAACAACAATCAGGATACATTTTGGCTCAGATATTCAAATAAATTTCATTCCGGAAGTTCGAAACTCACAGAGAAATATAAATTATCAAGAATGGGGTCAATATATCAAGGTGTATATAACCAAAATCAGAGGGCTCTGTCCCCTGACTGCTTCGCTTCGCTCAGCAGTCAGACCCCCTTCAAAATTCGTTTCGCTCATTTTGAATGGATCGTAGCCCACGTGGGCTCGCTTCGGTCGCATTTTGAACAATTCAGATATCCGGGGATATATGGAGACACTCATCGGTTTTTCTCTCAATTGAGAAACTTTGTAAATGTAATGTTCAGAAAGCCTGGAACTTACTGCCTACCATCCTCTATACCATCCCCAAATGATTCAGAAACATGTACCTGGAGAACTGTAGAATCTCAACCGTCCTGGTAGAAATAAAGCCTGGAAGCGCAACGAAAGCGTAAGCTAAAGGTAATTTAGGCGTAATAAGCGTAACGAAGGGTTATTTAGGCGTAATTTGTTTTAATAGCTACCCATACAGGGTTGAACAATTGGCCCAATAATGGCACGTTACTGGACCACAAACGGCGTTCTTTGCCCGTTAATGGCGCCCATTAATGGCTCATCAATGGTTAATTGCTGGATGATAACGTGGGTCCAGTAATGGCAATAAATAATGGGCCATGTATAAAATTATTGATTGGCCCAGTAATGGGGCTAAATGATCCCGATTTATGGCCAGAAATTTCGGGATAATGTTCGAATGTTAGCCATCAATGGCAGATTACGAGGGCATAATAATAATGATATGCAATGGTAATATGACTGCGTTCCAGAATAATCGGTTCAGTATTAGTTCAAATGAGTGGTTAAGCGTGACCCAAAACACTTTTTTGTTTTTGGGATGTTTGTCATTCCAGTTTTCACAAGATCAGAAATGGATGTTTTTTTCCAAATAGATTTGCATGCCTGATATTTCGACAATCTCAAATGTAAAATTATACGAGTCAAAAGTATTCTCGATAAATCAGTTGAATTCAGTTGCTTATTCCTTATTATTATTTTCTTTCAACATTGGAGCCCAGAATTTGATTCTGCACCCTGGAAAATCCCTAGAACCCGTGTTACTATCACAATATAATTTTGTGCATTGGAGCCAGAATCACTATATTCACGTGTGCCATATTGGATTCGCCATCTTGGATTTGTTTTTCGATGTCAGATTCGAATTTCTCACCCTTCGAAACCCCTAGGACCCATGTTTCATATAAATCCGTCCATAAATGCAAAGTTGACTAAATTCACGTCCGCCGTCTTGGATCTGCTATCATGAATTCGGGATTTGATTCCAGATTCGGATTCAGCACCCTCGAAAACCCCAGGACCCATGTTTCATAATAATTCATCGATCCGAGCCAAGATAATGAATATTCAAAGGCTGCGGAGAAAATGACGTATGTATACATGTATACAGCGGAGAAAATTTTCTCCGAGATCACCTATTTTTTCAGAAAAAAATAAAAAAAAATAGAAGGACTTGTTCGATTGCAAAAAAAAATGGTCTCGAGGGATAGGTTCGAAGAAGGACCTCTATAAATTGCATCCAATTTGGTCCACTCGGTCCAGAGTTATCGTTGGTACAGACAGACAGACAGACAGACAGACAGACAGACAGACATACATACAACCCCACGGATTATCAATCAGTATTGCATGAGATGAAAAACTATCCAACTTCCAATTGGATTACTCAAATATTTTAGAAGATACTTTAATGAATCTCTTTCTTTCGGATGTTTCCCTGCTGAATTGAGAACGAGCCTGATCTCTCCTATTTTCAAGCATGGTAATAAACTGGATGCTAAGAATTATAGACCTATAAGTATTTCAAATGTTATGTCTAAGATTTTTGAGCGCGTGGTTATTGACAAGATTACTCCTTCGTTGTCTCCTTTTATTATCCCGGAACAACATGGTTTCATGTCAATGAGGTCTACTACTATGAATTTGGCTGCTTTCTGTAATTACACCGCCATTGCGTTGGAGAATAACTCACAAGTTGATGTTATTCACACTGATTTCAGTAAAGCGTTTGATACTGTATCTCACAGCGTTCTTCTATCTAAGTTGAGTAGCTTTGGAATATCTGGTAATCTGAAACTTTGGTTCCAGAGTTACTTAACTGATCGGATGCAGATGCTAAAAGTTCGGAACTGTTTTTCTGAACCGATTATACCTTCTTCGGGGGTGCCCCAGGGATCCCACCTTGGTCCACTTTTATTTTTGCTATTCATAAATGACATTGGGCAGGTTCTCAATGATTGTGATTTCCTGGTATTTGCTGATGATCTAAAAATCTTCAAGAACATAAAATGTCTTGCGGATGTTCATCACTTACAGTCAGTATTATCGAGATTAGATTCTTGGTGCACCCGTAATTCTCTGCATCTGAACTTAGAAAAATGCTGTGTAATGAGAATCTCGCGGTCAAGGAATCCTCTCATATTCTCCTACAAGATTGCAAATGTTACACTGAATACTGTTAAATCTTATGTTGATCTTGGTGTAACTATAAATGATGAATTGGATTTTTCTGAGCATTCTGTGAAAGCTTGTGGTACTGCGCTGAGAAATCTCGGCTTCGCCAAAAGATTTTCTAGTGATTTCAAAGATGTGAGGACATTGAAAGTACTATATTCCTCTTTAATTAGACCCCATCTTGAATATGCGTCCCCTATCTGGTCTCCGTACTTGAAGAAGGACATTAGAATGATTGAGAGTGTGAAACACAAATTTTTACGCTTTGCTGCTTCCAGAATAGGCTCCCCTATGAGATATTCTGACCATGATTACTCCAGAATTCTTCATAGAATGAATCTAACTACCCTCGAAGAGCGGAGACAAATGAATGATCTCCTATTTCTTTTTAGATTGATTAATGGTTTTCTTGATTGCGAGTCATTGCTGAGTAAAGTTAATTTTAACATCCCCGGTAGACCAGTTAGGAGAGCGCTTTTATTTAGAACTGTACAATTTCAATCCAGATTTGGAAATTAGGATCCAATTTCTCGCATTTGTGAATGAGCAGATAATTTCGATCGGTCGATGGAATTGTTTGGTGTTTCCTTGAATCGATTTAAACTGTCGGTTAATGCATGACCATATTGTAATTGTATTTTATGCGTCTGCGGACGCTGTCTTGTATTGACTCTGTATTTACTTTTTATATCAAAGGGTGCTAACCCGTGTATTGCAATAATAAAAAAAAAAAAAAGATACGCTCAGAGCGTACGATGGCGGGGTGCAATTGGGACTCCGTGCTGGTATACTACGTATACCGATGAGTGCCTAAAAACTCAAGTGAAACAAAATTTCACTATATGCAATATATTACAGAGATTCAAATGTAATCCATCAAATTTATCGATACAAAGCTTGGTAAGAGAAAACGATAGAAACCGATTGGAAATGAGAAAACCCGGATAAAATACGATTTAGAATCTATCTGTTCTTATCTGTTTTTGTACGGTTCTTGACCTTCTCAATTAGTTCCTATCGTTTCCTTCCTTCAGGGGACTTAACTGCAGCCCATTTACATTTCCTCCGAATTGATATGGAAGAATTTTGTGCATGTTTGATTATTCGTAGATTATCATCCTTACTCCTTTTCTTCGTACCAAATTCAAAATGGAATGAGTTCATGTTTCATTCCTCTTTCGATCTTCCATTATTTTATTCCCCTTGGCTTGATGCAGATTAACAAATTTGACTCGATTTCGGCAGCATATCGACGAAAGATATCGCTTCTTCAGATTGGCTTAATCACAATCCATCTTATCATTCCCAATTTCGGACCGAAAACAACAAAATATGGATCCAACATTGGGACGACGGGTCCAACACGCATGGGTGTTATATGCGCTCCATTTAAGTAGACCGCATACACCATTCGTATATGTTGTACTATGCGTTCTACTCCGGTAGATCACTACTTTCCGGTAGACCGCATACGACAAGAATGTTGATATAACTTTAGGTGAAATCATTTCATTAAATATTCAAGTAACCATCATCATCATCATGAAGTAATCAGTCTTATGACTGGTTTGATGAAATCCTCCAACCCTGTCTATTATCCGCTAACCGCTTAATTTTTGCATATCTACGGCAACCCTTATCTTGTATAATTTGCTTCATATAACTCAATCTAGGTCTACCTCTTCGTTTTTTACCATTCATTTTTCCTTCCAATATTGTTTTCAATAAGCTATCATGCCTCAATGTGTGTCCTATCAGATTACTTCTTTTTTCACGACCTGTCTCAAGAGACTTCTTTTTTCATTTACCTTCTCAAGTACTTCTTCATTTCTTACTTTCTCTATCCACTTCATTCCAAGCATCTTTCTATAACACCACCTTTCGAAAGCTTCAAGTCTTCGTTGGTCCGTTTTTCCAATTGTCCAAGTTTCGCAACCATATAATGCTGTGCTCCAAACGTAACTCTTCAAGAGTTTCTTCCTTACTGCTAAGCTAATATTCTTCGAACATAGTAACTGTTTATTTTGGTGGAAAGCCTGTTTCCCTTGTGCTATTCTTGCTCTTGTATCTCTTTCGCTTTTACCGTTTTCTGTAATTATGCTCCCTAGATATTTAAATTCTTTGACTTGCCGAATTGTCTCTGCATCTATTTTGATTTTCGTTCTTCTTGATGTGTTCGCTGTTGTACAAATCATGAAGTTTGTTTTGTCCTTATTTATATTCATACAATATTTGTCTAGTAATATTTTTTTCATAGTGTTGAGAGTATTTTCTAACTCAGCACCACTCGTAGCTAATATAGCTATGTCATCCGCAAATCTCAACATGCTTACATTTTCACCTTGAATCTGTAATTTCAATTGCACTTGTTCCTTCACTTCGTTCATCGCTTCTTCTATATACAAATTGAAAATCAATGGCGATAGTGAGCATCCTTGTCTCACCCCTTTTCTAATTTGTGCTTCCCCTTTTTGACCCTCTATTTCCATTATTGCGGTTTGATTCTTATATAATTCATATATTATTCTCCTATCCCTGGAATTAATCCCTACCTTTCTCAAAATCGTAAACATCTTTTCCCAATCAACATTATCGAATGCTTTTTGTATATCTACAAAACCTATATACACATACTTTTTTAACTCCAGACTTTTCTCTACTACTGTTCTCAGTGCTAATATTGCTTCTCGCGTTCCCCTATTTTTCCTGAAACCGAACTGATCTTCTGCTAATCTACTCTCTATTTTATTCTCTATTCTCCTGTATATGATTTTTGTCAGTATTTTCGAAGCATGTGAAGTTAAACTAATCGTTTTGTAGTTCTCGCATTTGTCTACTCCTTGTTTTTTTGGAATGGTGACAATTTTATTCTTCTGGAAATCTTTCGGTACTTCGCCTATTTCGTACATATCTCTGACCAATTCAAACAGTGCGTCACGAGTTCCCTGACTGGAGGCTTTGATAAGGTCCGCACTTATGCCATCTGTTCCTGGCGCTTTATTATTTCTCAATTCTTTCAAAGCCCTGTCGAATTCTGATCTCAAAATTGAATTTCCCAATTCTTCTTCATCGACATCTTCCTCCCTCTCTAAGAATCCCATATTATCGCCTCCTTTATACAGATCTTCTAAATGATTAATCCATTGTTCTATTTTTTCCTCCGTTCTTATCAATTGTCTTCCTAGAGAATTTTTAATCTTACTGCTTCTAGATTTCATTTGTCCAAAAAATCTCTTAACAATCCTATATGCCTCATCAATTTTTCCTAAATGTAATCTCACTTCTATATCTTGACATTTCCCCTCCAACCATTGTTCTTTTGCTTTCCTTGATTCTCTGATTATTTTATTCCTCAGTGCCTTGTATGTCTGCTGATCTTGTCCACTATTCTTATTCTTGTATTTCCTCCTTTCATTAATTAAATCGAGAATTTCTTCTATCCATGGTTTCTTAGGCTCTATCCCATCGTTCTTCAAAATTTCATCTGCACATTGTTCCTCTTCATATTTGTCCATCTACTCTCTATTTCCAAGTCTTTCTCTTGTCGATCCTCCAATTTTTCGTCCAACATCGCTTTGAATGCGTCCTGTGTTTTTCCTTGTTTGAGATTCTTCAAATTCCATCTTTTTTGCATTTTCCTTCTCTTTTTCAGAGCTTTGAATTTCAGAGAACATTTCATCAGCAACATATTGTGATCACTATCTTTATCCGCGCCTGGATAAGTTTTACAGCTTTTCACTTGGTTTCTAAATCTTTGTTTAACTAATATGTAATCAATTTGATATCTTGCTGTATCTCCTGGCATTTTCCAAGTATAGATTCTTCTTGGATGATTTTTGGATAATGTGTTGGTAATAACCATTTTATGACTCTCGCAGAATTCGATTAAACGTTGTCCTCTTTCATTTCTTTTTCCTAACGCAAAATCTCCTATTATGTTGGCCTCTTCTCCTTGCCCTACTACCGCATTCCAGTCGCCTATGATCATTAAATTTTTTTCTCCCTTTACATATTCTATCAGTTCTTCTATTTCATCGTACGCTTTTTCGATATCCTCCTCTGAGTATGCAGATGTGGGCATGTATACTTGGACTATAACAGTGTCTACCGGTTTTGTTCTAACTCTGACCATCATTACGCGTTCGCTATGTTGCAAATAATTTTCTAGTAACCAAATCGTATAATTGGAAGTGACCCAATCAATTTCTAATATAAAAAATACTGAAGTCAAATTCAATCAGAACTTACAACAATCAGCCGTTAGCTTTTAGCTCCTAGTTTCAGCTGCATTTTATAATATATCTGATTGCTTTTGTTATGATTCAGAATCAATAATTGCTATGAAGTTACTGACTAGATTATAAAAAACAGACTGTCTATTGTTTCTCATCTATGAGAATCGTTTCAAAACACACAAATATCTGAAATTATAAGATCGACTTTTCTCCTGCACATTCAGTTGATGGTTTTCATAAAATACTCCAAGAGAACAAAAATCTGTAGCAACGTTGCTCAAACTTTCCTAAAAGTTCGTAAACGTCCGTTGAATATGATAGAATATTGTGGTTTCTTATAGGATTAAATTAAAAAACTTTCACCCAATTAATTTATTCAAAAAATACATAAAAGCAAAGAAATGACGTTTTCCTGCATTTTTAGGCACTCATTGGTATACGTGGTATACTCGCACGGAGTCCCCATTGCACCCGCTATCGTACGCTCTGACCGTATCTTCTAAAATATTTGAGTGATCCAATTGGGAGTTAGATAGTGTTTTATTTCATGCAACAGTGGTTGATAATCCGTGGGGTTGTCTGTCTGTCTGTCTGTCCGTCCGCCTGTCTGTCTGTCTGTACCAACGATAACTCTGGACCGAGTGGACCAAACTGGATGCAATTTATAGAGGACCTTCTTCGAACCCATCCCTCGAGACCATTTTTTTTGCAATCGAACAAGTTCTTCTTTTTTTTTTCTTTCTGAAAAAGTAGGTGATCTCGGAGAAAATTTTCTCCGCTGTATACATATATATATACGTCATTTTCTCCGCAGCCTTTGAATATTCGTTGTCTTGGCTCGGATCGATGAATTATTATGAAACATGGGTCCTAGGGGTTTTCGAGGGTGCTGAATCCGAATCTGGAGTCAAAACCCGAACTCAGGGGAGCGGATCCGGAATGGCGGACGTGAATCTGGTGAATTTCGCATTTGTGGACAGATTTATATGAAACGTGGGTTCTAGGGATTTCGAAGGGTGAGAAATTCGAATCTGACGTCGAAAAACGAGTTACACATGGCGGATCCAAGATGGCGGAGGTGAATCTAGTCAATTTCGCATATGTGGACAGATTTGTATGCAACATGAGTCCTAGGGGTTTTGGAGGGTGAGGAATCCAAATCTGACGTCGAAAAATAAATTCGAGATGGTGAATCCAATACGGCACACGTGAATATAGTAATTCTGGCTCTAATGCACAAAATTATATTGTTATATGTAACACGGGTTCTAGGGATTTTCCAGGGTGCAGAATCAAATTCTGGGCTCCAATGTTGAAAGAAAATAATAATTCCGATCTTCACGTGTAAGCTTCACTGCATCCGAAGACTCTTTAAGAGCTGGTTGACGTTATGATAACTGCGCACTAGTGAGAATCCAAAAGTGAAGGGAGTAGCTATTGAAACAAACGCGCCTGAAAATATTCAGATTCATCTCTAAATCACGCCGCAATAACCCTTCGGTACGCCTATTACGCTCAAATTACTTTCAGCTTACGCTTTCGTCGCGCTTCCAGGCTTTATTTCTACCAGGACGGTTCAGATTCTACAGTTCTCCAGGTACATGTTTCTGAATCATTTGGAGATGGTATAAAGGATGGTAGGCAGTAAGTTCCAGGTTTTCTGAACATTACATTTACAAAGTTTCTCAATTGAGGGAAAAACCGATGAGTGCCTTTCCATATATCCCCGGATATCTGAATTGTTCAAAATGCGAGCGAAGTGAACATATGTGGGCTACGACCTATTCAAAATGAGCGAAGCGAATTTTGAAGGGGGTCGGACTGCTGAGCGAAGCGAAGCAGTCAGGGGGCGGTGCCCTCTGGTTAGACCTTCAACCACTCGGGGCAACCTCAAGTTTTTATAGATGGTATTAGCACTTTTTGATTGCAATACTAAAACGCAACTTTCATAACCCCAACCGATCCCAGAATCGGAAAAAACGGTTTTCCGATCCACCCTAGTATCAGTGCCCGACCCCGTACGTAAAGGAATTGACCCTCTGTGTGTGGATTCAATATGTTGTGCAAAATATTTATCGTTTGTCAAATCTCTAGGCGCCAACATATTCCACATGTTTTGACAATTCATAGAGATTCGACAAATAATGAATATTTGACTCAATATATTGAAGTTACACATGAAGAGACATCTACATCTACAGAGTCAGGCACCTGTACACCTACTTCACCCTTAGGGATGTTTTCTTTCCCCCACATCTCCTCCTCAGAACAGGGAGAAAAATATGGTAACTCGGCGAGTTCATAGAGATGGATATGGTCAGGGTTTTTCACGGATACTGATCCTCTTGATTCCTGAATGTTCAAAAATGTTCATGGCATTTTAAAACAAATAAGAATTCCGATCTTTGCTTGTGAACATTTCTGCATCTGAACATTTTTCCAAAGCTATTTGACTTATAACAACTGCAGTTGTTCAAATTCTACGGTTGTACAGAAACATGTTTCTGAATCATTTGAAGACGTTATAAAGAATGGTACTCTTTACATTTAAAACAGTGAAATCTCACTGATTGCAGTGAAAAGTCGACCACTGCGAATCAGTGCATGCGCAATGCACAATCAGTGAAATCTCACTGATTCAAATCGTCAGAAACATTTCTAACTGCATAACCAGTGACTATTTACTGATATGTCACTGATCCCATTCAGTGTTTGACTCATAACTGCAGAAATAGTGAGATTTGACTGATTTGAATTGGGAGAGCAGGCAACCAATTTCAAGTGCTCTGAATATTATATCTAAAATTTCTCTGAGTTAAGTGCACTGAGAGAAATTCATCATCAAAATTCACTGGTCTTCCCATTAGACGAGGGCTAAACTTGAAATAATATTTTCATATACTTGGCATGAGATCACAAATTGATGAGACAAAACAGTAATTTTTCATAATACGAAGTTTGAAAATTAAAGCCAGTGAGAATTTATGTAGAAGAAACAGTAATTTCTTATGACATAAATTGTAAACAAAAATCTCAATTTGTAAGATTGATGTAAATTGAAAACCAACATTTTCAAGAATGATGAGTAGCTTCAGGGAAAGAAGCAAAGTTCGTGTTCATGAACAATCATGTTCGACGCTGGTGAAGATAAAATTTTATTCTCGGTTAATATAACGCTAGGGAGAATTACTGGTATTTTCCATCAGTTTGTAATCACATGTCAAGTATATCCCTCGCTTAATGACAAAAACCAGTAATTCTTAATGATACATTTCTTTCAGTGTGCAGAACATGAGTGTCTTTAAATATCCCCGGATATCCGAATTGTGTAATAATTTCGAAGCTCAATAAATAGTCTACTTTGAAATGCGAGCGGAGCTAGCATATGTGGGTGATGATATATTCAAAATATGTAAGCAAAGCGAATTTTGAAGGGGTCGGACTGCCGAGCAAAGCGAAGCAGCCAAGGGGCGGAGCTGGTAGACCTGTTTTATACCGAAGTTGTGTTATTCCGAAATTTTGTACCCCGACGAGTTTATATTCCGAATGTACAGTATCCCGATTATTTTCGGTCCAATTATATTGCTCATTTCTTATGGATTCCAAAAGACGAATCAATCACCATTTGTCGGTACAACGAACTTTCGAAACATAACTCGTCGGGATACGAAATTTCGGAGCAATCGTTTTTCGAAATAACTGAACTTCGGTGTAAAACAGGTCTACCGGTGGAGCCCTCTGGTTATGTTTTAGATGAGAAATACGACCTGCATTTTTCCCACCAATAGAAGACTCCAATTGCGAGGCACTCTACGAATGTAGACATAACTCTTGTGTACATGATCATTTGAAGGTGGAAACAATTTTTTCATCAACTTAAAGCATACACGAAAATATCCCAAAAAGTTCGTTTCATTCAATCATTTCTTTTGTATCTACAAAAATTCTCAAAAAACCACTCTTTTTAGGCCTTTTCAAATGGGATCCCTCAGAAGGATTACATTATTGAAATGAATATTATATTATGAAATTTACTAAATTATGTTATGTGAAAAGCTTCATAATGATGTTATGAAACTTATGACAGATTTTTCCCACAGTGCATATATGAGGCATGCAAGACCATATCGAGTATTCAATCCACATAAAACGGAAATACATATTGTTGGAGTTTGAATCGTTCATCGAAACGAATTCAAGATCAAATTACGATAAAATCTTATTCAAAATTGATGAGGATATTCAAAAATCAATTCTTCCAGATGAAATATATAGGGGTTACACATGTTATGAGCAAAATCAAAAATATGAATACTTCAATGTTTCGGTTGTGTGTTCGATTACCAATTCGCTTCAATCAACGATTCAAACTTTCACGACATAAAAACACTCCATACAAGGGCCAAGCGTGTCCCATATCTGAGACGTACAACGTCATTTATGTAGCACACTGAGAGAAGTGGAATGTAATGATTACCATGTACAAATAGTAATTGGGGGACAACTTCGCGAATTTGGTTTCGGATACTATAGAGAATCGTAGCAATGTTCATGCACATGGGAATAGTTACCATTTACATGAAGATGGATACCAAATAACCTGATTCTGTCATTCAACTACTATTTTCGCATGGTAATGGTTACAGTTCACTTTTCTCAGTGCATGCAGGGCCGTTCCTGCCGCCCTCTTGCGTCTTTCTCCCACTCATTCAAACGCATGAGTCAGTAAAGGATCGAAGCACGTGCGGCCGCACGTTCTTTGTTCCTTTACTAACTCACGCGTTTGAATGGGTGAGAGAGAGAGAGACACAGAGAGGGCGCCAGGAGCGGCCCTGGTACCATGTACTTATAAATTCTACATATATGGACCATATACGATTCATTTCTGGACCGTGAGACAAAGAAAAATCATTGAAACTTGTGATATTTTTCATTTCAAACCTGGATCAGATTTCTTTGGAGCTTTGCAGGATTACTAGGACTCGGCTGTTCTTCTTTTTGTCCATAAGGGCTCCCAGTGTTTCCACTACCGCAAAGAAACTGTGATCTACTAGGGCTGTTCAAATTTGGTGGTGGTGGGTCTCGATAAGGTGGCAAAGTTCTTATTGGCGGAGAACCTGGTCCAGGAGGATCTCGATATGGAGGTACTTCTCGTATCTTTTTTTGTGACTGATGTATGTTTCCTGAAAGAAATACGTCAAGAGAGAAAAATTAAATTCAAAGGCGATGAGTGTTATGAAGATCTATTATTAAAAGACTAGCCAGTTGGGCTCTCTTCGCTTACCCAACAGCCTAGCCAGGTATGCCCCCCCCCCCCACGGTATGCAGTGGTCAACGCAGTCGACCACTATTTGAAATATCTAGGCTGTTCTCGTATGTAGCAATCTAAATATATTCCCAGGACTTTGGGAGTATTCAAAATCTTAAATTCAGAATCTACCAATCATAGAAACACAAAAGTCCCCGCTGAATTTGAACATTATAACACGTTTTGTTGTCCGTATGATCTGTTTGCCCAATAAACATGATGTCTGAATTTCTCCGAATTTTGTAACAGAAGTCATGGAAAACTTCCAACAGATAGTCTAAAAAAAATCTAAGACATGTGCAAAATGTATTACCATTATTATTTTCATGCAAATAATTTTCTAAACAGTAGACGTCATGTTTGTTGGGCTACCTCCACTCTTATGCCATGAAAAACTTGACAGTCGATGGGCTGATCGTTATTTCTTGCTGAATGATCTAAATCACAATTGCACTGTGTGCACGCGACTACTTATGAATTTAGCAAAGTTGTGAGGTGAGGGAGATTTCTCAGGAAATCTACCAATAAAATGGCCCCGTGGAATGGAATGATCAATGAAGATTTTCTCTTGTGGAAAATATAATTTTAATCATGGTTATGGGGGTTGGGAAATTACAATTACGATTACAAATAGTTCCGGTTACATTTGAGCTTATACGTTATTTTTTATCGGTGAATGCTTCTTATTGCGGAGAGGTTATAGACAACAGGACTAATCTTGACAAACTTCATTCACTCATGAAACAATAACTTCTTCTAAGTTGCTCTTATATGAATTCGCGGTATAGCTTATCGGTTAGGTGTGAAGTTTGTAGATTGTTAGGTAGGTAGGTAGGATTCATAGGTTCGATTCCCTGTCAGGTGAGATAGAAAATTTTCCTTGCATTCTCGAGTGATCAAAAATCACAAATATCAGTACTTCAACTCTATATGACGTGCATTGGATTAATTTTTTTTTCATTATACAATTTGTTCAATCTTCTGATCGTAAATATTGATCAATAGTCGTGATAACTAACTGTTCATAGTTCTCTCAAGTATTTTCAGTAGTTCTAATGACTATTTTTTCTGAGCACATAATGATAATGACTCGATTTCAATTACATTCAACTCATAGTACGTCCAATCCCTGAAACGTAGTTGCTTGTACTATGTCATATGAGTTTTTATCAAGAAAAATTTCTAGTTCCTACAATTTCTGTGGTCATTGTGATTCAATTCACATAGTTCATCTAAATATAGCCTACATAGTTCTGAAAACAAAAATTACATAGTTGAGGTGCTATTTCACCACATTTTCATAGTTGGTAATACCATTTTTTTCTCTGGGTGTAATCGGAGTATAAAACACATTTCATTTCTGAAAGAATTCAAATTGTTGGTTCATTACAAGAATGTAACGTTTTACCGGAAAGTATTACCACTGTCGCGATTGAAAATGGTATTACTGGTAAATGATTCCACCTTTTCTTTAAACTACTGAAGAATAATATTTCTCTTAAGCTTCTTCATACAGTCGCAAAGTTTAGAACAATTCTTCATGCATGAAATATATCCATAATGACGTTTCAAGCATTGGAATAATTTTGTGTTTCATTCAAATATATGTGTGCGAATGTTTAGTTTCATCTTCAAATCCCGATAGATGTGGAACAAAAAATTATGCAATTATCAGAAAGTATGATTCTAATACCATTTGTTCGTCTCTTGTGGAAAATGTGACTTTTCAATCCGCATGCATGTGTGTAGAAACAAATGAAATAACTGTTAGATGTTGAAGATGATTTTGAGATGTGTTTTTTTATTAAAATTCAAGATCAAAATGTCATATATGCTATTGAATCTCCTAATATGAGTGTTGTGACGTGACAAATCACGCACAAAGCAGCAGTTTTGACCGCCACCTATCACGAACACGTTCGTTAGCCATGAATTAAATAGAGATAGAATGATGCAGCGACGTTAGTTCAGCAGAGTCTCTCGGGGACACACTAAGATGCCAATGTACTTTGCTTATGTATTTCACTTCTTCCCGAGGTCCCTTTCCCCATCGGGAACGACGTCTCCAGAGAACCAGCCCAGCCCACCAGGAAACGGCTGACGCATGACGCTATCCACAGGAAACGTCATCAAGGCCCACCCGCGAACCGCGCTACACAACCACCCCCGCCAAGCCCACCGCCAACCCTGTTCCCCTCCCCTACCTCACCACAACTCACACTAACTACGTCTTGTGGGAGATCAGCCACGAGGCCAGAAACGATGTTCACTAAGCCGTACGCAAGCTTTGGGGCCACCAACCATTCCAAATCCACCGATCCTAGGAAGTTACTGGGAAATCACTAGATGGGAGACCATTCAACGTGGATCTTTCATTGAGAAGGACTAACTAGTGGTGATAGCCCAAACTCACGAGTTCCCATTGGCCAACAACGGAGCTGGCGAATGCCAACCAATGGGAAGAAGAGACTTCCGCGACGACAAGGGAAAGCATGTTTCCGAACGCAAGAAAATTGATGAAGAAGAAGCCGGAAGAGACTCTGTTTGGAATACGATACGAGAACGAACGCCTCTGCTCGAGGTCTCTTGTTGCTCTTGACATATGCAAGTTTTGAGCATACTCGGTATCTGCTCCGCTGGTGAAGAATTCCAGAGGAAATATTGCGGTGAGTGGTGGGGGACGGTCACCCGTTATTTCGTAACTATCTAAAGAATTTTCAGAAAACGGTGCGGGTGGTGCCGTGTGGACCACGCCGCTGTCTGTGACGGATTCTGCCCCTAATTCCCTCCCTTAACCCGTTAACTTGTAAAGTGTGTCCCCGACCCCAATTGCAATTGGATTATCTAATTGTGTATCATATATTGAGCTCTTTGAGCAATTATACTTTTCGCTTTGATAATTAAAATCAGAAGTATTCATAGAGTTACTTCTTGTGAATTTCACTCTGCCCTTCCCTCCCTTTTCCCCCTGCTGGCTGGCCGACCCGTTTTTGGTCGTGTGATGTGTTTTCAGGTTCGTTACTGACCCGAGGCAGGGGCCTACTAAAGTGTACCTCGGGTGGCGCTGTACATCGAGCGCCACTTGTGAGGGTGGAAAAAAAAGCCCCTCGCAGTGTACAATGATCTATGAAGAAATTTTTCAAGTTCTCTATATTTTGTAAACTGTAATACACTGAGAAATGAGATATTGAAAAAACTCAAATATTTTATGGCAGACTTGATTCAGAGCACTGTAAAAAATTTTGGTGGTAATATTACTAAATGTCAATGACAACAGGACTCACCTATACAGTATTGGTAAAATTACATGATATATGTGAATGTAAAAATTACCAACTACACACACTAGTGAATTCACACATCCGCCCAAGGTAAATTTACACATACATGTTAACTGTAATTTTACCAGAATGAAAGTAATTTTACATTGACATTTACATGTAATTCGATTTTACCAGTCCTAAGTATTTGTAAAATTACCAATGGAGTAGGCAATTTTACATTGACATGTGGATATAATTTCATTTTACCAGTACTCAGTACTTGTAAAATTACCATCATAGTGTTCATGTTAATTTACAGGTGACATGCTGAGTAAAAAGACTGCTAAATGTTTATGGAGAATGCATTTTACAGGAACAGTCTTGGTAAAGTTGTTGCATGTAATTTTACATCTATTTCTCACAGTGAGGGCACGTATTAAAAATAGTGTAGAATAATAATGTAAAATAAACTTGTTTTATCATTTACGTATGCGTATTTATTTGACTACATGAAACAAGAAGGATTTATTGACAACTCGAGTAACAATTTTCATTTCGGTCCACCAAACGGGACTGGTGCAGACCTATTGCGTTTTTGTGCGGTATTGTTGCAGGCGTAGTGCGGGCGCATCACGTCCGCAATAGTGCCGTTCGCTGAGGCCGGAATAAAAATTTTAACCACCTGTTAAAAATTCTATACAGGGTGTCTCAGAATTTGCAGACCGGATTTTACAGGTCTATTTTGCAGTCAAAATGTAATAATTTCCTGTATTGAAACATTCTTTTCGAGGCTTAGTTTCTGAGATATCACGTTTTTAGATCTTCTTAAGATTCCAAATACCTCAACATTATTGTGGGCTACAAACTTCAGCTTAACACCATTGGCTGAGTTAGAAAACGGCGGTTCTCTGGAAACAAATGGAACTATCCTGTAATTTTTTGTTTCGGAACTAAAATAATCTAAAGTTACTGCATTCTGATTGGCTTTGAGCCAAACAATGTCAAATTGCTTCAAATTGAGAAATGATAGAGTACTTCAATTTTTTCCCCAGAGATCCGTCGTTATCCAACTTAGCCAATGGTGTTAAGCTGAAGTTTGTAGCACATAATGCTGTCAAGTTATTTGGATTGAAAGAAAAAGATCTAAAAATGTTGATATCTCAAAACTAAGTCTAAAAAAAAAATTGTCAATACGTGAAATTATTACATTTTGGCTGCAGAATACACCTGTAAAATTCGGTCCGTTAACCCTAGGACATCCTTTATGTACGTATATGCAAACAATATACACTTCCCCAATGAGAGGGGAATTTCTAGAGGGTGTAGGAGGAGTGTATCAAGTTGGGGGAACGTGTGCTGAACGTAAAATGGAACGTTTGAGGCATAGGACTGTTCCAGATTACGCTTCTTACACGCTGTAATTTTCACCAGGATTCCCTTACAAAAAAAAATTCAATTTTATGTAGCGCGGAAGGGAAGAGGACCCTGATTAAACAAACCCATTGATTCTTGCGAAATCCCACTGGATCTTGCACAATGTTCCGACCAAATCCTCATTCAACCATTTTCTATGAGATTGAATCAGAATGTATTTTTTCAATGGGATTCTGATTGAATTTTGCCGAATCCCATAAAAATTTCATTTCGTCAGATTCTACGGATTCTTCTGACCAGAGAGAGCAAACTTTACACTCAGTGGCAATTACATACTTTTCCTTTTTGATGAACAATATGCTATTTCGTTCCAATAATTGCTTATATCAGCGCATTGCTCTCCTTAGGACTGAAAAACCAAAACTCCTCAATGAATACAGCTGGATCTGGTCAAATTCTTGAGGACAAAGCTGAAGATGATAGTCTAGATGATCAAGGAAAAAGCGATGAAGAATTAGAATGCTCGAATATTAACAAATGTGCAGAAAAAGGAAGTATACAGGGTGATTCAAAATTCCCGCACTCTTTTTTGGGAGTAGATTCCTGATGGAATTCTAAAACGATTTGTCCTTTTGCACAATGCTCTCCGACGCATAATTTCCGAGATATAATTAATTAAAGTTGACTAATTATGAGGTGGATCCATCGGTCATTCAGGAGCGTCATAACAGAACAAGAGAGGAAGGTGCTTGCAGAGGGCGCTCATACGATCAGCTGATCGGTATAATCGATACGATTTACCAACATACAAATTGGTAAATTTTCTATGTAGACCGATTGAATTCGTCGACAATGTGGAAAAATTGATTATTGTCATGAATTCTTATCACGATATGCTGTAGGTGAAAGTTGTAATTTCATTAATGATTTTTATCACGCGGACAAATGTAAAATAGTATTATTTCGTAGGAATAGGGATTCAAGTGGGAGAAAAAAGTATAACTACTCGTTTTCAATCAGAATTTTCATGTAAAAAAGAAAACATGAGAATTTTCATTCATCCGATACCCAATTTGAACGGTTTGATTAGTAAGTTTAACACGAGAGATTGGATTCTGAATCCTGTATTCTGATTGGTCGAGAATCAATGTATGTTAGATCAATCCTCGGCCGTTTCTAATGATTCTTCTGGAGAATGTGTTTTCGACTTATCCCAACCACAACATTGAACAATGATGAATTTATTCGAATTCACCCTTTTTACATCATTCGATGATTATAAAGGGTTTATCGAACGGTAATAACTTACTTCAACTTGCAGAATCCATCAATTTTGACGAAAATACGAGGTGTGACATCGTATACGACCCAATCATTGCACTTGATTGACATTGTAATCACATACGGTTTGTTTAGCTTAAATCAACCATTCGTGATACGAATCAACCAATCAGGTGACAGCTCGAAACAGTTTCATTTAAAGCACATGTGACTTCAAAGGGCATATTGTTATTTCAAATGGAATAGGAATTGTCTTTGAAGATTAACCAAATCCGTCCTTTTTAGGACGAATACATCTTCTAAACGTAGAAACGCGCTCGAACTTGCACACAATTTGAATTAGATTTTGATTTAAACATGAATGATCTTGAGTGATCTCAAGTAAGTTATTACCGTTCGATAAACCCTTTATAATCATCGAATGATGTAAAAAGGGTGAATTCGAATAAATTCATCATTGTTCAATGTTGTGGTTGGGATAAGTCGAAAACACATTCTCCAGAAGAATCATTAGAAACGGCCGAGGATTGATCTAACATACATTGATTCTCGACCAATCAGAATACAGGATTCAGAATCCAATCTCTCGTGTTAAACTTACTAATCAAACCGTTCAAATTGGGTATCGGATGAATGAAAATTCTCATGTTTTCTGTTTTACATGAAAATTCTGATTGAAAACGAGTAGTTATACTTTTTTCTCCCACTTGAATCCCTATTCCTACGAAATAACACTATTTTACATTTGTCCGCGTGATAAAAATCATTACTGAAATTACAACTTTCACCTACAGCATATCGTGATAAGAATTCATGACAATAATCAATTTTTCCACATTGTCGACGAATTCAATCGGTCTACATAGAAAATTTACCAATTTGTATGTTGGTAAATCGTATCGATTATACCGATCAGCTGATCGTACGAGCGCCCTCTGCAAGCACCTTCCTCTCTTGTTCTGCTATGACGCTCCTGAATGACCGATGGATCCACCTCATAATTAGTCAACTTTAATTAATTATATCTCGGAAATTATGCGTCGGAGAGCATTGTGCAAAAGGACAAATCGTTTTAGAATTTCATCAGGAATCTACTCCCAAAAAAGAGTGCGGGAATTTTGAATCACCCTGTAGATGTTCGCACGGAACAATCAGGAGGAACTTTTCACCCAAATCCACAAGAGGCCGAACAGCAGCAACGAGATAATAAAGAAACATTTGATCTTACAATCAAACATGTTGTCCAGCCGAAACCACAAGAAACAGCAAGAAATCCAAAAAGAAAACAAATGTCAATAACTCAGGAGACTAAGAGATTTGAGGAATCTCAAAGAAAAAGAAAAAAATTCAATTCTTCAATTGATCGCATTAAAGTGATTCAGTTATTGAGTTTCATCTTTGTATTAAGGAGTCTTTCTGGTTCAGGTTTTCAAGAACAATTTTTTTTTCAAACATTTTTTTCTCATAGAAAAAATTGAGATATCGTTTCGAAAATTTGTAGGTATGTTTATTGAACATTAAATATTGCAACAAATTTTTTTCAGATCGCAACGAATTTTTTTTTCGTTATACTAATTGAAAGAAAAAAAACACTAAAAAAACAGTGCGAGTGATTTAGGGCTACCGGAGGATCTGAAGAAAAATAGGAAATTATTCCTTGTTCAAGTGGTTATCGCGTGAACTAGGATCTTTCTGATGGGTCACAAATTTTCGGTAGGATGCAAAGTACTCGACCGACAATGTTCCCTCCAAACCAGCCTATCGCCGCCCAGTCGGGCTAACGCCAGTCGAGCTCTACCTACGGTCGGATACTTTGCATACTACCAAATTTTCCGATTTCCATCCGATTTTCCACCCAAACCAAAAATCCATCAGAAATCGACCTTTTCAAAAATGGCCACCATTTTGTTATGTTTTGATGAAAGAAATATCCTCATTCATGCGATAGCCACTTCGACAAGGAATGATTTGGCATTTTTTTCAGATCATCCGGTCGCCCCAAATCGCTCCCACACTGAGAAAAAAAACTTGTCAAATTTATATCTCATTGAGTGAATATATGGATGATTTAGAATTGAGTGCAAGCGACCACAATTTTAGTTCATTTCACAACAACGTATGTGAAATATACCACAGCTAATGTGGAATATACCATAGCTAAAGGGCATCTTACTTTCCCTGCAGTGAGATTAGCTAAACTTGATGTAGCTCGCGCTACATTTTTACATCGTCCATATATTTACTTAACAAGAGGTAAATTTTGCAACTTTTTTTCTCGGTGTACCGTCATTTTTCAGCGTTCTTTAGGCACTCACCGGTATACGTGGTATACCAGCACGGAGTGCTGATTGCACCCGCTATCGTACGCTCTGGCCGTATCTTCTAAAATATTTGAGTAATCCAATTGGAAGTTGGATAGTTTTTCATTTCATGCAATACTGATTGATGATCCGTGGGGTTGTCCGTCTGTCTGTCTGTCTGTACCCGGGATAACTCTGGACCGAGTGGACCAAATTGGATGAAATTTATAGAGGACCTTCTTCGAACCCATCCCCCGAGACCATTTTTTTTTATTGCAATCGGACGAGTCCTTCTATTTTTTTTTAATTTTTTCCTGAAAGAATAGGTATCTCGGAGAAAATTTTATCCGCTGTATACATATGGGTCATTCCACGTGGTTTTTACACTCAAACTTTAGGATTCGATGAGATGATTTTTTTTCGATTCTTGGTCAAAAAATATTCGATACGTATTTTTGCTTTTTGTTTTTTAAGGCTTTTTTTCGAAAATATGATTTTTTGAAAATCTAACGCTCTTGAAATTTCCTAATTTTTAAGCGCTCATTATTCGAAATCTATTTATCGTATCAAAGACTTTCAGAGACATGAAAGTTAGGATTTTTTCTCTAGTTTTTAATTCTGTCAGTTTCATCATCAATATAATTAGCTTCCATTAAGAATTCTTCAATTAAACAATAAAAAGTGAAATTTTTCAACAATAGGTAGTTTTTATTTCGTTCATGTTTTCACACTTTGTTATGTCATGTTTTCTACTTTTCTATTGGGATTTCATCCACTAAGCATAATCATATTATGTACTACTGTGGGCAAAAAGTAAGGTGAATTTTTGATTTAAACTTCGCGGGCTTGACGTTTCAGGCTAGTTCTTTTTTTCTTAAGTTGGCAGGACTGTTAATGACATCTGTGCCAAATTTCATGTCAATGTCATTATCAGTAGTACATTTACGCTTGTGTTTACCAAACGACCAAGAGTGCATTTCTCGATTTTTACAATGTCTGATTTAATTGAGCAGAGAAGTGCAATCAAATTTTGTTTGCGGAATGAAATTTCGGCTGCGGAAACTTTGAGGATGTTGCGGAAGGCCTTCGGTGATTCCACCATGTCGCAGAAAAATGTTTATAAGTGGTACAAAGACTTCAAAGAGGGTCGAGAACGTGTTGATGACTTGGAGCGCTCCGGACGACCATCGACGTCAACAGATGACCAACACGTCGATGAAGTGAAGGAATTAGTGCTCAAAAATCGTCGGTTGACTGTAAGAGACCTCACTGATATGATGCGTGAAGCAATTCGTCTGAAAAGACCAGAATTATGGGCCAACAACTCTTGGTTTTTGCATCACGATAATGCACCGTCTCATACTGCACTCGTTCTTCGTGACCATTTCGCCAAAAATTCGACGCATATCGTTCCGCAACCACCGCCCGACTGGAAATTGTCATCAGGTTAACCCAACATATGATGAGGACCTGACAAGGTCATCCGAAATAAGGAATACCCGTTACGGTCCTGATCGGGATTAGGTGTGGATGACTCACGTATGGATGACCTCATTTGGTCCTAGTCAGGATTTCCTCAAATTATCCTGAAAAGGTCGAAGTAGGTTTTCCTCGCTGTATCCGCATCAGGACCTCGTTCGGTCATCCTAAGATCATGGACATAGTTTGATAAACTGAATACAAGAATGTACAGACTTGATTTCAGATTGTACACTCTTTGATTAAACAAATTTTCCTTCAATAAGAAGGACATGTTTGAACGATTTTCAACTGTGCCTGTTTTTAAATTCAATCCCTTCATTCCGAACACATTACCTACTTCTGAAAACTGTTGAACAATTTGTTCAATCTATTCTCAATGTGAATTGAAAACTAACTATTTAGGTTTTAATTAGGCGGAACTTATGAAAATTGCACAAGATTTTCCACGTTATGCATACAGCGAAAAACTTAGCAAACGTTCAACCATCACCAGCGAAATAAGTATTTCATTTAACTTATCACAATTCTCATAAGGTTGATTTATTGACTATTCAGCATCATTTTCTTTCCTACACATCACATCATCTGAGTATTATTCAAAGAGTATATATGAACTGAATGAATATGTGTTTCGTCATAATCAAATATAAGTTTCGAACAAGTACTCTTCTTTCGTTATTTCTTGATTAATACGCATAAAAAAATCTGTTATTGAGTGCAAAATGAATTATTGAATCAGTTATCACTGCTGTAATATGTAAAAAATCATAAGTTGCTGATGTGGTGACAATTAATTCTATTCAAATATACAATAATATCAACAACGACAATATCTATATGAATATTAATTTACATCAGTATTTCTCGGAAAAAACTCAGAAATCCCAATCATTTTGTAATAATAAAGGTCATGAAGAACTCATTCGATCAAAAATATTTCAAGCGAATGTTCAAAATGAAATGCAAAAACTTGAATTATTCACTTTCAGCTCGACGGATGGTTTTACTTTTCAAATTAAAGAGTACTCTTGAAGTTGAAATTTGTTAATTTCAGAAAAAAGCCTCATTTTCTGAGTTGAATTTGTTGTTAGGGTGATGATAAACTTGTAAGAAGAGTTTGAAAGTTGAGTGGAATCTATATTGATCAGGAAAGTCCAAATCGTGTGGCAAAAGTTAGAAAATCTGTCAACTTAGCTCACGGCGCATGGGCTTTTCTTCACTAAACCAAATGCTGGCAGGAGAAATTCATCAAAATATAGTGGATTCAAAGTGATGTGAAGTAAGAGAGGACCGAAATATTCATTAGATTTTATTCGTTCTTATAAACGTTCTAAAAATAAGAAAAGACTATAGAAGATCCAAAGTGTCGTCTTCCCATATTTTTGTTCCAATAATGTTGTCTCATGTTCCTACAAATAAATGTTATTATATTTATGAAACAGGTTCAATACACATGTTTTCTCAACCTAACACTAGTTACTGGTGAAAAATACGAAAATGCACACTCAGAAATGCAAATCATTGAAACAAAAATATTGAGAGACGATACATTGAGTCATACATAGCCTTACCATATTTATCAACATTTTTATAATAACTAATAAAATTCAATGCATGTATCTGTCCTCCTTACTTCACATCACTTTGAATTCACTATATTTTGATGAATTTCTCCTGCCAGCATTTGGTTTAGTAAAGAAAAGCTGATAGAATACCCATGCGCTGTCAGCTAAGTTGACAGATTTTCTAACTTTTGCCACACGATTTGGACTTTCCTGATCAATATAGATTCCACTCAACTTTCAAACTCTTCCTACAAGTTTATCATCACCTAACAACAAATTCAACTCAGAAGATAAGGCTTTTTCTCAAATTTGAAAATTTCAACTCCAAGAGTGCTCTTCAATTTGAAAATAAAACCATCCGACGAGCTGCAAGTGAATAATTCAAGTTTTTGTTATTCATTTTGAACATTCTTCTGACATATTTTTGATCAAATGAGTTCTTCATGACTCATATTTCTTACAAAATCAATATGATCTCTGAGTTTTTGCCTAGAAGTGCTGATGTAAGTATTTGAAGAAAATTCATTTTCACTGCATCAACAAATTACGATTTTTTGACACGTTACAACAGCTATGACTGATTCACTTAATCATTTTGCACTTACTAACAGACTTTTTGATACACATTATTCAAGAAATAACTACCACACATTTCACAAAAATAATTCATCCATTTGTTGATCACATAAATTTAACCTCACATCTGTCAACCGAACTGCAATTTTCACACAGGCTCATAGATTAGTTTTGATTTATTTTTGAGGTTTTAGTAAGGAATTCCTCACAAAATCCTAATTAGTCTTTCCTGATGGGGTCCTCATAATAGTGCAGCGTGACATGACTTGTTAGGTCCTGATGAGGTTGCCTTATCAGGACCTGATCTGGATCAAGGTTTACCTGATCTGGTCCATGGGGTAAATTTCTAGTCGGGCGTATTCGCCTGATTCGGCTCCGTGTGACTTCTGGATATTCCCAAAACTCAAGAGACCACTTCAGGGAAAGCGTTTCGAGTCGATTGAGGAGATAAAAGCTGAATCGAAGAAGGCGCTGATGGCTATACCGGAAAGGGACTATTTAGCATGTTTCGATGATTGGAAAAAACGTTGGCATAAGTGTATTTTATCGAGAGGGGATTACTTTGAAGGGGATGAAATTGATGTAGAAGAATAAATGAAGATTTTTCATTTTACAAACAAATTCACCTCACTTTTTGCCCACAGTAGTACATTATTGAAAGAAATCCATGATTGATGAAAATTACTTGAAAGATGTATTTTATGCATGAACCATGTATATTTGCGTGGAATTGATAAGAATTCGGATGCACTTCTACATTCATGTAAGTTCATAGCAGAGCGGTGATAGAATCAACTTGGAAATCTAGAAGCTCCTAGTTCGATTATGATGAGAATAATTTTTCTTCCATCCCAGTTTTTTGAAATTTCTTTTAATCAAAATATCATGAGACCATCTGTCGGAAACATATTTTTTTCATTAGAAACCCCAAAAAGATTCCGATCATTGAATAAACATCAAGTTCATGAGATTCTAACCGTGTTGTTTTTATCAGGATACTATTATTCAGGTGCATCATATCTCATTACACAATGTTTATAACCATGACAACCCTTATAACCTACAATGTTTTTCAGTTATCGGGAAATTCTTGTTACCAACTTCGGCTGCATAACGGTCCGTATATACACTGTAAAAAAAAACTGGAAATTTACTGCGCAACTGGACTGGAAATTTCCAGTGCTAGTACTGGAATATGGATATTCCAGTACATGTACAGATATTTTGTTGGTACGGTACTGAAAATTTACCAAGCATAACTGAAGATTCAGTCCTTGTACTGCAATTTTCAAGTTTGGGATTGTGTACTGGAATTTTGCCATGATTTCGCGAAAATTTTACTGGCTCGTACTACAATTTCACAGTTCTTGTGCAGCAGAAAAAAGAATCCCCTCAATGAGGACTTGTAAAAAATTTCGAATTTAGAAAAAAAAATCTAATCGTGGGTATACTGGAATTCTACAGGTTTTGAACTGTAATTTTCGGGTTGTGTGATGAACTTTTCCAGTTGCTATGCAACGGAATTTCCCAGTTATGCTGGGATTTTAATCACTGTTGCACTGAAATTTTCCACTTCTGTTGGACTTCGTCATTTCTGGCAGGAAAACTTTCAAGTCTTTATAATAAAAATTTCCTGATTGAGATTTTGAATAATAATTGTGATTGTAGCAAATAAAATTGATATATGAGGTTTTTCGAAGATTTATCCTTTTGTGTATTCTAGATATGAACCATATGTAGTAACCCAAGCTGGCCTCCCAACATGTCGCGCTATGGCTCGTCGGTTAGGTCTTGGGTTTCAGTTGGTAGGCAGATAAGAAAGTGTAGGTTCAAATCCCGTTAGGTAGACCTGACTTTCTGTCCATCCACATGAACGATCAAGTTTCTCAGTCACCTTGAGACACTAGGACCGTGCAAAATCACTTTGTGTGAGCAGTTTTTTTTTTCAATTTTCATGAATATTTCCAGCATTAATTTTCCAGTACATGTCCTGGAAAAGTCCAGTTCGTGTACTGAAGAACTCCAGTATTGAGCTCAGCAAATTTCCAGTTCTGATGCTGAAATTCCATAACATTTGTACTGAGTTTTTGCAGTACAAATGTGCTAAAATTTTCCGGTACATGCACAGGTTAATAACTTCCAGTAAATTTACTGGAATTTTCCGGTGAACCTTTTTTACAGTGTATCATTGCCGTTCGTGGCCCATCATTTGAGGACGCTTGGCCCGGAATGCAGCCACATCCGGCCCTGAATTCATTGCACACATGGGATTCCCTTTCTTCCTGAATCTTCAAAAATGTTCGTGACATATTCAAAAACATAAGAATTTCAATCTTTGCGTGTGAGCATTTTCGCATCTGAACATTCTTCAAAAACTGTTCGACATTACAACTGCAGTTGTCTGAATTCTACAATTTTTTATGAACATGTTTTTAAATCATTTGAAAAAGTTATAAAGAATGGCAGACGACCAGTTTTAGGTACTCTGAATATTATACCAAAAATTTCTTTGAATCGAGTGGAAAACTGACGAGTGTCTCTTCATATATCTCCGGATATCTGCATTGCGAAATAGTTTCGAAGCTCAATAAATAACCTGCTTTGAGATGCGAGCGAAGCGAGCATATGTCAGCTGAGATGTGTTCAAAATGAGCGAAGCGACCTTCGAAGGGGGTCGACTGCTGAGCGAAGCGAAGCAGTTAAGGGGGCGCAGCCCACTGGTTTCAGATAAATTCGAAAATCTTAGAAAAACATCCAGACAACACAGACGATCATTTTACATTCATAAACTATTTTCAAAGAATTCTTGAACAGGCCTCGTTGTGTCATTAAAAATCCATTCAATGTGAATTCAATGAATTCAAAATGAATACATACTGAATGCTCAAATAACCATGGTAAGAAAAATCTCTCTGTAATCTCTGGATCGTTCCATGTTTCGAGATATTTTTTTGAAAGATTCGGAGTAATTTCAGAGGAATTCAGGGGGAGTGAGGGACTTGTCAGATAGCAATGCGTTCTGAATCTCTTTAATTTGCTTTGAATCTCTGAATTTTTCTGATTGAGAGATAAAACTTCTTCAGAATCACTTTCAATCTCTCTAAATCCTTAAGAATTTCATTCATTCAGGTTTCAAAGCTTCCGCTGAATTTGTTCAAATCCTTCTCAATTTCTCTGAATTCCGTCTGAATGATGTAGAATTCCATTTATATATATTTCAAAGCTCTGCTCAGTATTTGAGCAAAAAATCCAAATAACACATTCGCTTTATTGAGGAATAGTCAAAGTTGCTCAATAAAACGGATGTGTTGTTTAGAATACCATGAAATTTAAGATTCTCTTTGAATAAACTTCAAAAACTATTATATTTTTATTATTGAATAAATGAACAATTAAATGTTAATAAATCAATACATTTATTTTTAAAATACATATGTGTATATAATATGAATGGCAGCAATATTGGAATACTAAATTCATGTAGCGCAACGGGTGGCGAATGAATAAAGGACCCAAAATCATTACAACAATGCCTCTCATTTTTATCACGTATAAAATACACTGATTACACAATTCCTCCTACTATCCCTGCTGTAAATGCCAGATAGAAACGAATTGAAATAGACAACAAAACGCTTTGAATCCCGTTTTTGTCCATATCAATCCGTTTGTATCTGGCATTTGCAGCAGGCTTATATTATAGGAACCCCCCACTCTATCAAGAGACGCGGTAGCGTCTCGACGCCAAGGACATGAAAAAAACTGTGAAAACATATAAATGAAAACAAAGCAGCAGTCGTGCGCTACCGTGTATCTACGAGGGTGGATTGATAAGTTTCCGGCCTGACCAAGAGATGGCGCCACTAGGCCTACCTTGAGGTGGCGTTCTATAGTACCATCCTTAGATAGCTTGTAGCTATAGTTTCAGTCCGATCGCCATGTTAGTTTAGTTTTGAGAGCACGCTGATCAAGACGCCTCTGTGTTTTTCGTAACAATGGAAAAGCTGGAAAATCGTGCTGTCATCAAATACTTTTATTTGAAGGGGTTAACGCCGAAGGAAATTAAAGAAGAGATGGACTCAACACTGGGGACATCCTCCCCATCATATTCAACCGTTAAGCAGTGGGTTTCCGAGTTTAAAAAGGGTCGTGTGAGCACCTCTGATGAGCCTCGCTCAGGACGCCCCATTGAGGTCACAACTCCAGATATGATCGAAAAAATCCATCAAATAGTGCTGAAAGATCGCAGATTAAAAGTTCGTGAGATAGCTGAGACCTGTAAGATGTCATATGAACGTGTACAAAATATTTTGCACCAACATTTGTATATGGAAAAGCTCTGTGCAAGATGGGTGCCGCGTTTGCTAACAGTCGACCAAAAATTAATTCGAAAGAACATTTCTACCGCCAATTTGGCGTTGTATAAGCGTAATCCAAGCGAATTTTTGCGTCGATTCGTAACTGTTGACGAAACTTGGGTCCACCACTACACTCCTGAAACCAAAGAACAGTCTAAACAGTGGATTGGACCAGGGGAACCGACTTCAAAGAAGGCAAAAACAATTTTTTCGGCGAACAAGGTTATGGCTACTGTTTTTTGGGATGCAAGAGGTATTATATACATTGATTACCTTGAAAAGGGTAAAACTATCACTGGTCAATACTACGCAGACTTATTGCAACGTTTGAGCCACGAAGTGAAAATTAAACGACCTCATCTGGCGAAGAAAAAAATCTTGTTTCATCACGATAACGCACCAGCGCACACGTCAATCGTTGCGATGGCTAAAATCAACGATCTGAAGTTTGAATTAATGCCGCACCCTCCCTACTCTCCAGACCTAGCCCCGAGTGACTATTATCTGTTTCCTAACCTCAAAAAATGGCTTGGCGGTAAGCGATTTGCGGACAATGAAGAAGTAATCGAAGCTGTAAATGGGTATTTTGAGGAGCTTGACGAATCAGTCTATAGAGATGGCATTACTAGACTAGAACACCGCTATGAGAAATGTATCAGCCTTGGAGGAGATCATGTTGAGAAATAAAAAAAAAAAATTCTTAAAAACGTAGTTTTTCTTGGTCAGGCCAGAAACTTATCAATCCACCCTCGTATACACGTAAACCGAGTTTTAACCCACAAAAAGAAACTTTCATGCACAATAACTCATCACACACTATGTTTATTGGAAAAATAATGACACTTTCATGATATAATTCGAATATACACTTTCGATTAAGCACACTACAAAGTTGATCCGTTCACGCGATCCCGAAACACAAACGTTTTCAAATTTCATGCGTTTCAAAATTCTTCAATACTACTCGTTTGGTTCATCAGTGATTTCTTTGTACCTATAGATTTGTTCATCCAGTCTGTCTCTTTCTTTTTAATGGTTAGATGTAATCTGTCTCTTTTCTTTCTTTCCCCCAATAGCCAATCAGAGACTAGTGTCCATTTGAATGAAGCACTTATGTATATGGAAGGTAGAAACGTAAACAAATAGTTTGTCAACGAAGCGATTGACAGGTTATGATGATAATATTCAATAATCATATTATAAAATAAAATGGATGTATTACAGGTTTTCACGGTACAGGTTTTTATTATTGATTTGACAGTAATTATGTCATAACAGAGAAATTCATCAGAGTTTAATTGATGATTTAGGTTATTTGTGAGAAAGAAAAACGAGAAAAATTTTATGAGGGGTCATCCATGACAGATGACAGATGGTTTGTTGATATTGGTTTCTGCAACCAGATTGTTGAAAACAAGTCAATGACAAATGAGTGACAAGCTTGTCACAAGGTTACATGCTATTTGAGGAGGGATGAATGAGTTTCACGAACCATCGCCTTTGTTACCAATTGGATTAATGAATCAAAGTAGTGGTCTGGTCGGTTTTCACTCTAGAAAACCATCAAATCGTTTCAACTTCCCTATGTCAATAATATGCAATAATTTATATCAAACTTTGAATCAGTAGATTCTGAATCAGTTAAATAAGCCCGCTCTGATATAAAAATACGTTAAGAGAGGTTATTACAATATCAACAAACTGAAGACAGATTTCTGGTGAAGTATTATAATACTGAATGAGCATAATACCGAATGGTCATAATCCGAATGTGCATACACAGTTGGAAATTTTGTGTTAAATTCAACACATTTCACATGTCCCAAACGGTCCACACATATTTTTGTGTCGATATCACATAATGTATTTGTGTTAGCTAATAACTCAAGCTCGATGTAAATAATATAACACAAAAGGATGTTGATAAAATTTTGATTGGAATTTCCGATCGTGTAAATTCAACAGATAAGTACTGTCAAATGAAATCCAAAATAAGGAATGAATCAACAGTTCACAAGTGTAATTTATGGATTTTTTTACATCAATCAAATGGTAAAATTACACTTTTTTCGTGTTGAAACAATGCATAAGAATAAATTGAAAAAAAAAACAGTACGTCAATGAGCATTGAACATGGATCGTCGGGACCGAATGTTGAAGCTGTATCACTTAAGCCACCGCCGGTCCTTTGATTGAATGTACTTTCTTTGCGTATATCGACTCGCACTCTATCTTCAATTTCACATATCTAGAAAACGAATTTTCATTACAATGAAAGCTAAAACCAAAATGCATGAACAGTTCTTCCGACGACTACTAAAGTTACACGTACATAGAAGTTTCATTAAAAAATAGCTCCCACCACTGTCGATCTCCCCTTGGTAGTTGAGAAAAACACAATTTTTATGTTCAATCTTGAGTTGAATAACATTTGTGTCATTTTCACACCTTTTTTCACTTGTTTGAATGATTTCACATTATAAATCAGTTGAGACCTGATTACACAAGGACTGTCTGTAGAAGTTACACGTGGTTGTGTTGAATATTTAACAGGAAATCCATGACACACGGATTTTTTAACACATTTGCACAAAATTTTCAACTGTGTAGTCCCGAAGAAGAAAAAATATAAGTTTTAATATAAATCCAATAATTGGCCACTTTCATCGTCAAAAATGAATTGTTCACACCGACTATGCGTTAACAAATGATTTTTTATTATGAAAGTGGTCAATTATTGGATTTCTATTGAAATTTATATTTTTTTATTCGGGATTATGATCATTCGGTATTATGTGCATTCGTTATTATGATACTCTACCCAGATTTCTCATTAGTTGATTCAGAAACATTGTTATAGTCAATTGGAATAACGTTGTTAGATCATAACATGGTCGTACCCAGGGAGAGGCAGAGGGGGAAGGTGCCCCCCTCTAGAAGTTGAATTTCGCGTTTTATTTGTGTCTTCCCCCCTCCCTCTTCATTTCAAATAGCATTATCTGCCCTCCCTTATTTCGAATCCTGGGTACGCCCATGGTTCGAATCTGGATTTATTCATATTCGGTCGGAAAATATCGGTTTGGATATTCGATACAATATTGCTTTTTAATGATCATGAATCACTTTGAATACCTTTTGAACATTTCATAAGCCCTACAGTTACTAAATCTCTCAACCCAAAATACTCTATGACGATTTAATAAAATGGAACAAATCAACCAGCCAGACCTTGTTACGTACCAATAAGACGTCTGGTTGGTTGATTTTTTCTATTTTATCGAATTATTTCCGAGTATTTTGGGTAGAGAGATTTAGTAGCTGTGGGGCCAATGGGATACTCTCAAGAATAGACTTATCGAGTGTAAAAATATTTAGAAATACAGTTATTTAGGCATAGGAATAGAAATATTTGAGGGAAGAGATATTCCTATATTCTCCATTCAGTCTGTGTTCAAATACTCTATTCGTAAATACCTCTCCTCTCAAATATTTCTATTCCTAATTATTTCTGTTCTCAAATAAGTCTATTTATGAATATGAATAATCCTAAATATCTGTATTCTCGCAAATTTCTATTCTCAATATATGTCGATAATAAAACAAACATATTCTGTTCCATAGGGATTTAAGGATCGTAATTATGGATTAAATTCGTTCAAAGTAATTTCTAAAGGTTCAGTAAGTCATGAAAAATTTTTAGACACTTTGTACAAATCCATACAGTAGTTTTCAAATCAACTGACCGTTATGATTCAGTGAGTCATGAAAAATTTTTATTTAGAAACTTTGTACGAATTCATACAGTAGTTTTCAAATCAACTGACCAGTATGAAATGGCTAGCATCCAGGCGCTACACTGTAAAAGATCTTTGTTGGGAATTACTCATATTTGAATTGGAAAATCGCAGTTTTTTTGTTGATGTACTACGTTCAGCATAGAACAGATAAATTTTTATTGTAGAAGTCTTATGCTCAACATAGAAGGAATAAATTTTTGTTGGAAGAGTCCTGCACTCAGACTTTTTGGAACGTCATATCACAAAAGTTTGTCAATTGCCCATGCTCAGTTTGGAAAACTTTATAACCTACACAGAGCGTGTACAATTTCCAAACTTGTGTAATATTACTACTATTTTCTAAAAAAATTCATTTCTTGTACGTTGAGCGTAAGCTTTTTACGATAAAAATCTATTTTCTCTATGCTCAACGTAGTACTTCAACAAAGAAACTGTGATCTTCCAATTCAGATATGAGTACTTCACAAGAAAGATTTTTTACGGTGTAGCACCTGAACGCTACGTGGTCTCTTCTTCTTGAATTCATTGAAAATTCCGCACTTGGTAAAAATAAAGAGGTGAATATTATTTTTCATATTTGAAATTCAATTCCACCGTTTTATCGTATTATCGTTTCAATTTCAAAAAAAAATCTCAAAACGCGTTCTAAAGGAAAATTTCACTCCATTCAGAATTTCGAAGGGATATAAAAGGACATGCTCTATTTGAAAAAAAAAGATATGAAATCAATATGAGCGACTAAGTACATTGGTTATCCAAAAGATATGTGAAAGATTTTTGGTGTATTGTAACTTCAGTTTGTTTGAACTGTATCCAAGGTAATTCATGATTTTCAAAAAAACATTATTGTATTCAAAAAATAAATAAAACAAGCGTATCGTTCTGCCCGTATATAGATATAACAATGAGATTCATCCTGCAACAGCGGAAAGTTAGGAAAGAAAAGTTGGAAAAAATTTATTTAAAAAAATAAAGTGGATGAGAACAAAAATTTTATAGGTTTTGAAATTCATGTCGATGTGAAACACTTAGCGTGGCCAATGAAAATTTTATGATTCAAGTTCCTGTTTGATAATGAAAGCTGAAAACTCTCCATGGGCCACGTCAAGTGTTTCACATCGACATGAATTTCAGAACCTATAAAATTTTTGTTCTACTTCACTTTATTTTTTTGAAATATTTCTTTCATTGCTATGATTGCCATTGAACTCCACTGAATATTGAATTTTTATTATTCGTTTCAGGGTGACCGCAGTCTGGAAGTTCTGACGGAACTGATCAACTACAGACTCGGGTTGAATAGAATGACCAATGAGATGCACAGAATTTCCAGACTGTTGAATTCCTGTGTTTTCAATTAGAGGCATTTTCAGAAAAAGAAGTGAAATCCACATTAAAAAAACTCCAAAAAAGTAAAAAAATAATGCCAAGTACATGAAAATTACTCCAAAATTTACAAAAAAAAACAAAATCTAAAAATACATTCTAAAGGAAAATTGTACTACATTAAAAATTTTGATGAAACACAATAGGATAAATCTCATCTGAAAAAAGATGTGAAATCAATATGAGCTGCCAAGTACATTTGGGTATTCAAATGGTATCACACTAAACAATGATTGTTGCCGTTATATAGAACAGGATGTTGATAAAACGAGGTCCCTGCTAAAAATGACGGAAAGAAACGAAAAGAAAATTTTTCCTTTCCGCTTGATATCGGTTTTTGTCCCGTAAAGTACGGAAGAAAGCGGAATGAGAATGTATTTTCCCGTTTGGAACTGGAAATGCGGACATAAACTTCGATGGTATTGATACGGATTTCTGAGCATAAAATATTACCGATTGTGAACGTATTGCCGGATGAAGTGAATGGGGAAGTCTTTCCGTTTCCATCCGCATACGCGGATTAGAATTTTGATGGTATTGATACGAAATTCTCAACTTAATATTGTACCGATTCCATCCGTATTGTCGAACGAAATGAAATGAAAATCCTTTCTGTTGTCGACTGGAAATGCGGATGAAAATTTCAGTGGTATTGATCAGCATCTCCAATCATTGAATTTTGTCGACTTTGTCCGAATTTTCGGATGAACTACAGTGTACAAAAAAAATTCATTGGGGGATCCCAGTATTGTACTGGAAGCAATTACCCTGTACAAGGACCTTTATTCGCATATCCTTGTTCGAAAATCGTTGAGGAACCTTGTCCACTCATGTAAATTGAGAGAAAATCATATCCTACCTACAGGGTTCGAACTTACATTCCTACCGGCCTACCGTCTGAAGGCTAAGACCTAACCGAATGAGCCATTGCGCGACTTCGCAGATAACCACCTTAAGAAAGTACATGTGTACGTTGGAGTGTTTTTCCGTTTTCATCCGCATACGCGAAGGAGAATTTTAATGATATTGACCTGGACTTACAGTCATCAAATCATATCGATTTCATTTGGATTTTCGGATAAATGGAGTTTGGAAATCTTTTTGTTTCCATCTGCATATGCGGATCCCATGGTATCTCTCTGGATTTACAATCATGGAATCATATCGGTTTCAATCGGATGAATTAAGGTGGAAAGTCTTTCTGTTTTCATCTGCACTTGCGGACAAAAATTTTCATGGTATTGATCTGAATTTCCAACCATGAAATCCTACAGATTTCATCCGGATATTCGAATGAATAAAGGAGGTGGGAAGTCTTTCAGTTTTCATCCTTAGATGCAGATGAAAATTTGAATGGTATCTGTCTGGATTTACAATCATGAAATCATATCGGTTTCATCCGGATTTTCGAATACAGGGTATTTGAATACTCTTCCATTTTCATCAGAATACCCTGCTGTCAATTCCTAATTAGTTCGCATGGGTCTTTGTATGGGAATTGAGTGGGTCGCATGGTTCTTCGCATGGGAATGAAGTGGGTCTTTGCATGGGAATCAAGTGGGTTGTATGGGATTCAAGTGGGTTACATGCGTCTTCACATGGATTAATGAGCGAAAATATTGAAAAATAGATCACTCTAAAATTTTAAACAATTAATTGAACTTGAAACAGAAATACATATCGACTTTCACTTGTAGATCACATTCATATTGATTGAGTTCGAATATGTCAATCATTCATTTGACACCCCAATGTACCTTGCTCATTCATCATGGTGAATCACATGGGTTATTCGTGCAAATGTCTCATGGGTCACTCATGCGAATATATCACATGGCTTACTCATGGGAAAATATTGCACGGGTTACCGCTGCGAGGATACCAAACAGAACAAAAGTCACGTGAATGTAAAACAATAATGGAAATGTTCATTGTCTCAAGTTCATGTGAGTTTTTGTTGTGTTTGGAATTCTCATATGGGTAACCCGTGCAATATTCCTCCATAGGTAACCTATGTGATATATTCACAGGAGTAACCCATGTCACGTGATTACATGCGAAATAAATCCAGTCCCGAATTCGCATGGGAAATTTCCCTTGCGAACCAACTGGAAATTTACAATGGGATATAGGGGAGACTGGGGCAGGTTGGCGGGCGGGGCAGGTTGACGGGTTGCGTTTTCTTCTAACGGTAATTGTTTCTCAGCGTCATCCCTCGGATATTTTATAAGCTTCAATGAACCGCGTCATGTCACAAAGTTTCACTATGATTGATAAACAAAGTCATTTCATAAACTGACTTATGTGTTCGTGAGTGAAAAAAGTAAAAAATTCTATTATTCTTTATAAGCTTATTCTGACTGTTCGGAGATTGGAATTAATGTAAGTATTGAACTTACACAGTCTTCAACCCCTCCTGTGAAGATATAAACCCTATATAATATCATAGTTTTTAACCTTATCCGAAGAATCTCATTTGGATACAGAAAGTGAGGTTGGGGCACGTTGGCGGGTTTCTTATGGGGCACGTTGGCGGGTTTCTTATGGGGGACATTGGCGGTTGTTTCCCAATATTCAAACAAATCATTTTTCAGAAAATTGTTCGGAACTATAGAAGAAAAACAAATAGGGGAAATATCGACATCAATACATTGGAAGAAGCATTAGTGGATGTGAAGATTCACAGGAAAACCTTCAAAGAGACATCTGATAAATATAAAATTCCTCTCAGAACATTAGAAAGACATGCTCAAAAAGTCAATCTACAAGAATTGATAGCTACGCACGACATTACAAACATGCAACCTCCGCAACCGAAAAACCGCGGCAGTTATGCGCGTAATTTTCAGGTAATTGTCACAATATTATTTTATATAAGTTCATAAACATCTGATAATCGATATTCAATTGAAATGTTCAACTCTTCCGAATTCTTGGATTGAAATTCCACTGTTTGAGCAACTAGAAGGGAACCTGTATGATTTTCGAGTAAAATATTCATCCTGTTAGAATAAAAGCTTGAAATTTAATGAGAGAATTTCACGATCACTACAGTTTCGAAGTGGATTTTTCACTTCGCAAAAGTGAAATCCCTAGTTGAAAGAAATTCATCGATTTTCGTCAAATCTCACTGAGTCTTGCCAAATTTTATCAAATCTCGGACAATGTTTTCACCAAATCTCATTCGGCGATTTGTCAATGGGATTCTGTGAGGAAAATGAATTTTCTCAATATGAATCTAGTTGAATCTCGTCAAATCTCACTGAATTTAGGACAATGATCTAACCAAATCTGATGAAATTTACTCGTCAGATTCAGTGGATCCTTTTAACCAGGAATATCATTCGAAAAGAGTGAAAAATTCATTTGAATTGGATGGGTCCTCTTGTCACAAGGAATGGAGTGAAATCGTCAGATTCTCATTCTCCACAGTTCAGAGAACACTATTCCCAGTACTATCAATATGCTTTCAGATTTTTACTGACGCTGAAGAAACACAAATGATGGAATATATATTGAAAGCAGCGGATATTTACTTCGGCCTCTCAATCAGTGACGTTCGTAAACTGGCTTTCACTTACGCTCAATCCTTAGATAAAGTACCATCTGCATGGGCCAAAAATCAGAATTATGGATTTATGAAGAGACATCCAAATTTGTCTCTCCGAACTCCTGAGGCAACAAGTTTGGCTAGAGCGTCAGGCTTTAATAAACATTCTGTTGATGAATTTTACAATAATCTCGAGGTTGTATTGAAACGCCATAGTTTTATTCCAGCTGATATTTGGAATTGTGACGAGACCGGGGTCACAACAGTTCAAAAACCTAATCGCGTCGTTGCCAGAAGAGGGTTTAAGCAAGTGGGAAGGATCACATCAGCCGAAAGAGGCGAACTAGTAACGCTCATGGTAGCTGTATCTGCAAGTGGGTCTTCCATTCCACCATTTTTTGTGTTCCCTCGCGCAAAATTTCGTGACCATTTTCTAACAGACGCACCTATTGGTAGCGTTGGTTGTGCAAATCCATCTGGTTGGATGAAAGAAATTAATTTCGTACAATTTTTGGAACACTTTGTCAGGAATACAAAATGTTCAAAAGAAAAGCCAGTCCTCCTTCTTCTTGACAACCACTCGTCCCACTTATCAGTGCCAGGCCTTGATTACGCTAGAGACAATGGCATTGTAATGCTTTCTTTCCCACCGCATTGTAGTCACAAATTGCAAATTCTCGATGTTTCTGTGTATGGTCCATTGAAAAGATTTATAAATCAGGGAATTGATGATTGGATGACCGCTCATCCAGGTAAAACAATGTCCATGTATGACATTCCTGGCATTATAAAAGTAGCTCTTCCCAAAGCTTGCACACCATCTAACATCATGGCTGGCTTCAAAAAAACAGGAATCATGCCATTCAATAAAGAAAATTTTTCTGGACAAGACTTCCTACCGTCGTATGTAACCGATAGGTCCGATCCATCGATTGATTCCACGCCTTCAACTCCTACGCCAATTTGTTCGATACCCACATCATCGACACATCTTTCTTCACAGTAAAATGAACCTTCTTTTGAGATTGAAGAGGATATTGAAAAACAAATTGAAAAATTGATACCACTACCAAAGGCGGGACCAAGGAAGGCCACGAGAACATCAACACGTAAAAGGACAACCGAAATCTTAACAAATAGTCCAGTGAGGAATGCATTGTCTGAATTAGCAAGTAAGGTAGCTGAAAGGAAACAGAAAAAAGAAGAAAATATGAAAAAACGTTTGAAAAAACAGTTCATCGTAGAAGAAATGGCAGATAATGGTCAAAAAAAGAAGAAAATAAAAAACGTTCCTCAAAAAAATGTGAAGCAGAAATCAAAATAGATTGCAAAATTTTATCAGCAACGTTATTATTATGAAGGTTTATATTTCAGTTTCATTTTTGAATGATTAGTGTAGAATAAAATATTCTGTTTTCGTTCTCAATACTCTTTATATCGATATGTATACATAATTATCTCCATAAATTTTCTTTTAATTCCACCGCCAACTTGCCCCATCTCGACCGCCAATTTGCCCCATCATAGGGGCAGATTGGCGGATATGTTGGGTTCTACTTCTTTCATTTATCGTATCTCTGCTATTTTATTTCAGGTAACTAATTCTATGGTGATTTTTAGTTGAAGGTTGAACCTTCGAAACTGGCAAATATTGAATTCCTAACACGATTCCAAATATGTAAAAAAAATTGGCAAAAGTTTTTACCGCCAACCTGCCCCAGTCTCCCCTACACGGGAATATTCGACGAACTCTTGAGGATACCGAAACAGTTCTTTCTGGAAAGTGTGTAGGTATTCTGTGTACGGCACTGTGCGTTGCATATCTATGCGCATGCGTTATTACTGTCGTTTGGCAAGAAGACGCGTACAAGAGTTAGTCAGAGCAAACCACTAGGACGACACGCACGCCTATACAAAGTTAACTATAAGAACCGTTTCACATGTCTTCCTATATATTATGTATCTTGTATTATTCATAACATGATCTTGAAATAAAGATTTATATTGTCAAATATATGAGGAGACATTACAGTGGCGACGAGGATAACCTGATCGTGTGTTTAAATAAAAAGAAGTGTCTTTTGTCCCCGTCGGAAATATCCGTGACGCGAATGAGGCAATTGTGCTGTTCGATGTGCAAGACATTACACAATCGGAAGTTAGTAGTTCGAGGTGTTCAAAAAGAGATACACTCGAAATTGCGTCACAAGGGCGAAGGAAAAAGAATTAAATAGTGGATAATCAACAACGTGTCTTAGGAATGTATGTGTCGACCAGATCAAAATTTTAGGCAGCCATATTGAAAACCAGTGGTATCTGAAAAGTTCGTGTATGTTTTCAAGGATATATTGAATATAAAAGGAAGTAAGTGGCGTCTAAATTAATGTGACTCGGAGAATCAAATGAGTGAAGAAGAACCTAAAGAGCTTGAAAGACAGTTGAATCAACAGCGTGCACAATTGGCACGTGAGTTTCAAACGTTGAATAAAGGAAAAACCGAATTTGCAATGGCCGTGAAGACCGTGGGGTCGATTAAAGAATATAATTTAACCATGGATTGGGAAGCGTGGTCGGAAAGATTAGAAATGTATTTCAATGCGAATGACATAGCTGAAAATAAAAAAACGCCTGTTTTATCAACACTTCTCAATGAAGATTTGTATAATTTGATAAAGAATTTGTGCGTACCGGATAAACCCTCCACTAAAACGTTTAAAGATTTAGTAACGATTCTTCGAAATCACGTGATACCTAAGCCAAATGAAATTATGGAGAGGTGTAGATTTTTCGAATCTCGTCAGGAAGAGAACGAAGATGTTAAGTCGTATGTGGCGCGATTAAAAAAATTAGCAACACATTGTAATTTCGGTGCTAATCTAAACAATTATCTACAAGATAAATTGTGTTCAGGCATAAAGAATTTGCAGATCAAGAAAAGGCTGTTGGAAACAGCTGATTTGAGCTACGACGTAGCTTTCAGAACAGCGGTGTCTATGGAAATGGCGGCTAGAGCCGCCATTGGACCGCATGGGAACACACACAACGCAGTGAGAAGATCATCGGGGAACGGCAGCGCTTGCAATCAAAACGACAAAGATGTGAATTATATCAAGAAGCAACGAAAACAACAGCCATTGAAGAACAATAGCGTCGGTTCGTCATCATTCAAATGCTATCGTTGCGGTTTCTCTAATCATAAGGCTTCAGATTGTAAGTACAAAAACTATAAGTGCAATGAATGCTCTAAAGTAGGGCATTTAGCCGCCGTTTGTAACTCTAATTAAAAAAATGATCATTGTAAAGATTTGAATGCGAAAGAATATAATAAGCAAAATTTTGTCAAAGAAATGGAGAATTTGGGTGAAGATTTTGATAGACTTTTCAATATTGATAACGAGATAAAATTTATAAACGAAAGTAAACCAACTATGGGTTTTAAAATTGGTAAGCAAATAGTACAATTTGAAATTGATACTGGTTCTAAAATTTCTGCGATATCCGAAGAATCTTTCCGAGAATTGAAATTTGATTCGTCGCTGCCATCAAATAAAAAATTCATAAGTTACCAAGGAGACATAATGACTCCTTTGGGGGTGATGAATGTTCCTATAGTCTGTCAAAATGAGACTAAAAGGTTGGATTTATATGTTTTGAAGGGAAGGAATAAACCCATCGTGGGTTTAAAATGGCTTAACGCTTTTGATTTAATTTCAACAACCGATAACAAGAGTGTTATTAAAATAAATGCCATAGGAATCAAGAGTCAAATTGAAGGAATGAATTCTGATGAACTAATGGACCAATTTAAACCAATTTTTTCTCCAGGTCTTGGGAAATATAATAAAAATGAATTTAAATTATATGTAAAAGAAAATACAAAGCCGGTTTATTGCAAACCAAGACCGGTGCCATACGCTCTGAAGAGTAGTATCGAGGCAGAGCTCAATAGGTTAATAAGTGAGGGAATTTTGGAAGCTGTAGAAGGCAGTGATTGGGCAACGCCAGTTGTACCAGTATTGAAAACAAATGGAAAAATCCGCATCTGTGGGGATTACAAAGTAACATTGAACCCACATTTAGTGATAGATAGACACCCGGTACCAAGAATACAGGATATTTTGAACTCTTTGGGACCAGGGAGAATATTTTCGAAATTAGATCTCTCCCAAGCTTATCAACAAGTAGAGTTGGACAGGGGTTCTAGACAATTGACAACAATCAATACCCATAAGGGATTATTTAGATTCACTAGATTGAGTTATGGAATAGCTTCTGCGCCAGGGTTGTTTCAGAGGGAGATGGGAAAACTATTTGGTAATATGGATGGTGTAGGCGTATTCTTTGATGACATCATAATTACTGGAAATACCTTGGAACAGCATCACGTGCGATTAGAAGCTGTACTTGGAAAAATATTAGAGTGCGGACTTGGATTGAAAAAAAAACAAAACGTAAATTTTTCCAAAGTCAAATCAAATTCTTTGGGTACGAATTATCACAGGCAGGAATAGGGCCGTCAAGGGACCAGGTAGAAGCGATAAATGCTATTAAAAAACCAGAGAATGTCAAAGAATTGCAAATTTTCTTGGGAATGACAAATTTCTACGCGAAGTTCATCAAGGATTACGCTACCATCATGAACCCCCTGTATCTATTATTGCGAAAAGGTATTGAATGGCAATGGGATCATTTTTGCAATGAAGCTTTCAACTTAGCGAAAGAAAAACTGAAATCTGATGAAGTTTTAATTCAGTATAATCCACGACTTCCAGTCAAACTAACGTGCGACACGTCACCGGTTGGGCTTGGTGCTGTTTTATCACATGTCTCATCAAATGGGAACGAAGAAGTCATTGCCTACGCCTCGAGGGCATTAACTCAAGCGGAAGGGAACTACTCGCAGATTGATAGGGAGGCTCTTTCGATAGTATTCGGAGTTGAATCGTTCCACCAGTATTTATTTGGCCGTGAATTTTTATTGGAAACTGACCACAAACCTCTGATTTATATTTTTGGTCATGGAACCAAATGGCCAAAACCAAGATGGCTGCGAGTAGGATCCAGCGCTGGGCGGTTTTTCTGGCTGGATATAATTATGTGATGAGTTATATCAAAGGAAAAGACATTTGTATAGCGGATGCGTTGTCGCGCTTAAGTATATGTAACAAATCATGCGAGGCGGAGTCTGATATTGACTCATATAGTTATCTCAATTACGTTGAGGAAGGAGAATTATTAGATTTACAAGACGTGCAACGAGAAACATTATCGGATCCCATTTTGTGTGAAGTCAAGAAATATATTGGGCATGGATCGCCGAAAGTGGTCTCCGATAACATTGTTCCGTACAAGCGTAAGGAAGGAGAATTGGATTTGGAGAAAGATATTGTAATGTGGGGTCATAGGATTATCATTCCAAATATTTTAAGATCCAAAATCCTCAATGAATTACATAAAGGGCACATGGGAGTGGTGAAAATGAAAATGTTCGCTCGATCCTATGTTTGGTGGCCCAAGATCGATGAAGAAATCGAAAAAATAGGCGAAGAATGTGAACCCTGTCTTAAGTTTGGTGACAACCCACCTAAATCAGTTTTGCATAATTGGGATTGGCCTAAGGGACCGGGAGTTCGAGTTCATGCAGATTTCCAGGTCTATTAAGCTATCTGACCATTTCCATCTAACTGCAATCGGACCAATTGCATCTTTTTTGCCATTTTTTTGCTATATTTTGCCGTGAGGATCAATTTTTTTGCTCCAGCCGTTACCAAGATACAGTGAATTAAATAGGTTAAGTATTAAGCTATCTAGAAATCGGAAAAATGGCATGAAGGGGCGTTGTAGGGGTAAAAGGATTACATGGGATTTGTTTACTTTTTTCTTGCTGCCAGATTGGATATGTCGTTTTTTTTTTAATGTGAAAAAAAAAAATTTTTCAAAAAAATTTTTCAGAAAAAATTTTTGTTTTCCTGAATTTTTTTGGAACGTCCCTCTTTATATGACGAGGTGTTGAGGGAGGTGTAGGCTGATCTTTAGATTACATGAAATGAGTGGATCATTGATAATTTGCGAAGAAAACGATTTTTTTGCTACAGCCGTTATCGAAGTGCGGTGGGTTGGAGGAGGTAGGTATTGAGGTCTTTGGGAATCAGGTGGAAGGCACAAAGTGACTGAGTACAGGGGGCGTTTTAATGAGATTTCCTTGCTTATTTCCGGCCACCGGATAGCGTGTGCGATTTCGTGTTTAGATTTGGAAATTTCATTTTCGGAATTTTGTCACTCTAGGAATCCAAGAAGCTATCAAGATCAATGACCAGATATTTCGCGGCCAGTTGGATGAACTTTTAAGTTTCCTGCTTCCAATAAGTTGACACTGGGACTTCCAGGACCACTTAGTTCACTCTAGAATTTTTCGCTAACATCTGAGATTTTTTTACTACCATCTAGTTCACTCTCCGATTCTTCTGCTACCATCTAGTTGACTCTTCGATTTTTTTGCTACCATCTAGTTGAGTCTAGAATTTTTTGCTACTATCTAGTTCACTCTTGGATTTTATCGATACCATTTAGTTCAGTCTAGAATTTTTTGCTACCATCTAGTTCACTCTCCGATTTTTCTGCTATCATCTAGTTGAGTCTTCAATTTTTTTGCTACCATCTAGTTGTCTGGAATTTTTTGCTACCATTTAGTTCAGTATAATTTTTTTGCTACCATCTAGTTGACTTTTCGAGTTTTTTGCTCCCATCTAGTTAAGTGTAGAATTTTTTGCTACTCCTTGTTGACTCTTCGATTTTTTCGCTACCATCTAGTTCAGTCTCGAATTTTTTGCTACCATCTAGTTCACCCTCCGATTCTTTCGCTACCATTTAGTTCAGTCTGGAATTTTTCGCTCGCATCTAGTTCCCTCTATGATTTCTTTGCTACCATCCAATTCACTCCAGAATTTTGAGGCCTCCTGAATAGAGAATTGAGGTCTTCTGGGTTGACATGAACGGAAGCAAGACAATCGGAAGTGCATGAAGATAGCAGCGGAAAGGTCGGGAACGAATGCAGATTTCGGGGAATATGCTAGGGTCGGACAGATAAGGGCTGAAAAGTCGGGACGCATCATGATTGTAACGAAAGATTCTGAGGTGAACTGAATGTCAGCGAAAAGATCTGGGGTGGACTAGATGGTAGCGAGAAAATCGAACAGTCAACTAGATGGTAGCAAAAAAATCGGAGAGTGAACTAGATGGTACCAAAGATTCTAAACTAGATGGTGGCAAAAAATTCTAGACTCAACTAGATGGCAGCTGAAAAATCGGAGAGTGAACTAGATGGTAGCAAAAAATTCCAGACTTAACTAGATGGTAGCAAAAAAATCGAAGAGTCAACTAGATGGTAGCAAAAAAATCGGAGAGTGAACTAGATGGTAGCAAAAAATTCTAGACTCAACTAGATGGTAGCAAAAAAATCGAAGAGTCAACTAGATGGTAGCAGAAGAATCGGAGAGTGAACTAGATGGTAGTAAAAAAATCTCAGATGTTAGCGGAAAATTCTAGAGTGAACTAGGTGGTCCTGGAAGTCCCAGTGTCAACTTTTTGGAAGCAGGAAACTCAAAAGTTCATCCAACTGGCCGCGAAATATCTGGTCATTGATCTTGATAGCTTCTTGGATTCCTAGAGTGACAAAATTCCGAAAATGAAATTTCCAAATCTAAACACGAAATCACACACGCTATCCGGTGGCCGGAAATAAGCAAGGAAATCTCATTAAAACGCCCCCTGTACTCAGTCTCTTTGTGCCTTCCACCTGATTTCCAAAGACCTCAATACCTACCTCCTCCAACCCACCGCACTTCGATAACGGCTGTAGCAAAAAAATCGTTTTCTTCGCAAATTATCAATGATCCACTCATTTCATGTAATCTAAAGATCAGCCTACACCTCCCTCAACACCTCGTCATATAAAGAGGCACGTTCCAAAAAAATTCAGGGAAACAAAAATTTTTTCTTTCAAATTAAAAAAAAAATGACATATCTTATCTAACAGCAAAAAAAAATCTCATGTCATCCTGTTCCCCCTACAACGCCCCCTTCATGCCATTTTTCCGATTTCTAGATAGCTCAACACTTAACCTATCCAACTCACTGTATCTTGGTGACGGCTGGGGCAAAAAAATTGATCCTTACGGCAAAATATAGCAAAAAAATAGCTAAAAAAGATGCAATTGGTCCGATTGCAGTTAGATGGAAATGGTCAGATAGCTTAATAGACCTCAGATCTCCTTGCTCCTATCGGGTGAATAATGTATTTAATTATCACTTACGCTTTTTCTAAATGGGTAGATGTGAAGGAAATGAAAAACATAACCTCGCAAAAAACGATCACCGCTTTCCGCGAATATTCCGCAACATGGGGTATTCCTCACAGATTAGTCACGGACAACGGTTCTAGTTTCGTGTCAGCGGAATTCGAAGATTCTGTAAGCAAAAATGGAGTCTCACACTCCAAAATCGCTCCTTACCACCCCGCATCAAATGGTGGAGCGGAATATGCGGTGCGAACTTTCAAGAAAAAGTTTAAAATCTTTTCAGGAGAATGTGGAGATAGACATGAGGCGTTACAAAAGTATCTGTTTCATTATAGATCAACGCCACATTGTTCCACAGGATTAACACCTGCAGAATTGCAGATGAACAGGAAATTTAGAACACGACGGGATTTGCTATGGGAAAAAGCGAAGGATAAAACTATTAATAGTCTGGAGGCACAGGAAAAATATTTCAGTGTAAGCCGTAATGTAACGTTTAAAGTACAAGATTCAATTGTAACCAAAGATTATACGAAGAAAATTTGGATTCCGGGGAGAGTAATTGAGGTCATATCACCAGTAACATATTCAATTGAAACGAATGGTGATCGAATCATTAAACGTCATTGCGACCAAATTAAGCATTGTAATCTACCCCAACCTGTAGACGACGAAAATGAAACTAAGCTAGATTGCGATGATAGTTTCGACACAAATCTAGATGTAATTGCTAGAGAACCAAATAATTCTGAAATAGTCCATGAGGCAAACAAAAATGTAAATATAAACATGACACCCTCTAACAATGTAACTTCAGTCGTAGACACCGAGGAAAAGGTAATGAGACCTTGTGAATCATCAAAAAATGGAGAAATGGATACAGCCGAAATTGTAACTGTTCCGTTCGAAGCAAAAACTAGAAAATCATCAAGGATTAGGAAACCTTGAAAAATCATAGATTTGTAAGCATTTCTTGTATGTGTGGAGGAGTGTAAAGTATGTAGGTATTGTGTGTACGGCCCTGTGTGTTGCATATCTATGCGCATGCGTTATAACTGTCGTTTGGCAAGAAGACGCGTACAAGAGTTAGTCAGAGCAAACCACTAGGACGACACGCACGCCTATACAAAGTTAACTATAAGAACCGTTTCACATGTCTTTCTATATATTATGTATCTTGTATTATTAATAACATGATCTTGAAATGAAGATTTATATTGTCAAATATATAGGGAGACATTACACTTTCAGTATTCGAGTTAGCTAATATCCCAAGAAGTGAACTCTTCTGGACCTCTTTATAATTTCATGAATTCGAAAATTCATAAACAATTCTATTCATGTTCTTGAAAAAGAATTCTCCGACTGCTGTATGAGATCACCCGGCTTATCAGACTGGATTTTGACGCATTATATCCCTGAATCAAATCTAGAACTGAATAAAATGTGCATGCAGTAATTACTGAGCACATACAACATTTGTTTGTTTTGCTTCTCCGGGTGCAAACTGGGAACTTTCATTCAATTCTTTAATCCGTCAAAGTGCATTAGAAAAGAATAAATTTTTGTCCGAAAATCCAACTAAAACGGAACCAATTCCCCATGTGTTAATCACTCAACAAAACCATAATTTTTCATATCCGCGTATGCGGATACGAACGACGACTTTTCCTCAATCACTTGGCTTATCGAACCGGATTTTAACGCAATGAACTCCCATCCGTAAATTCACCCTAAAACGGAAGAAACGCCTGTGCGGTAATCAAGGAATCAGAACACCATTATTTTTTTCAGCATTTGCGGATGCAAACTAGGAACTCTGTCATTCGACCATGCGGTTTGTTGGCGCGGATTGAAACGTAATCACCTTCTCTCCGCAAATCCAACTTGAAACGGAACCCATTCGGCATGTGTTGATTACTCAACAAAACCACCATTTCTTATGTCCGCATTGACATACGTAAATGACGGCTTGCGCCTCATCAGCTGGCTTGGCAAGCCGGATTTCAACAAAATAAAATCATATCCGTAAATTCAAGTTTAAACGGAATGAAATGTCTATGCGTTAAAGACGGAATGGAAACATCATTGTTTTATTCAGCATTTCCGGATGCAAACTGGGAATTGTTATTCCATCATCTGGCTCGTCGAAGCAGATTGGAACGCAATAAATTTCTCTCCGCAGATTCAACTTGGAACAGCATCAATTTGGTCGTCGTTTATACTGATCGAAGCGGTAATATCTTTTACCCGTCATTCCGGACAAACTCAAAGGATTTGGTAAAAATTGCAATTCCAGCTCAGAACGGATTCATTTTGCTTCCGCTGTTCCAGTCGCACTCCTCCGACGATACGGAGAGGGTCGTACACATTTTACTCGCGTCACAAAATCTTACTTCTGCCCTGCGGAATGAATCGTAAAGATTCGCATCTAAATTCTTTCCGTTTCTTCCCGTTATTTTCAGCAGGGTGGGGTGTCGGACCGGATATGAACGCAATAAATTCACTTCCGCAATTCCAAGGAAAAACGTATTGAAACGTACCTACTGTAATTACGGATGAAAAACATCACTTTTTCATTCAGCATTTCCGGATGCAAACTAAAAACTATTGTTCAATCATTCGATCCGTCGACCCGGATTCAAACACAATAACTCTCTTTCCGCAAATCCAACTCGAAGCGGAACTGATTCCTCATGTATCAATTAATGAACAAAACCATCATTTTTCATGTCCGTGTTCGCAGATGTAAACGACAAGATTTTCTCAATTGAGTGGGGTCTCGGACCGGACTTGGACACAATAAATTTACTTCCGCAATTCCAACAAGAGACGGAATGACACGTACCTACCGTAATCACGGAAGAAAAACATCACTTCTCCATTCAGCATTTCCGGATGCAAACTGAAAACTATTGTTCAATCACTCGATCCGTTGATACGGATTCGAACGCAATAACTTTCTTTCCGCAAATCCAACTTGGGACGCAATCAGTCAGGTCGTCGTATATGCTGATCAAAACGGTAATACTTCAAACCTGCCATTTCGGGCAAAACCGAAGGATTCGATGAAAAATTGCAATTCCTCATCAAAACGCATTCATTTCATTTCCGCTGATCCAGTTGCATTCCTTCTCCAACGATACGGAAAGTTTCGTACAATTTTTATTTCCGTCTCAAATCTTACTTCTGCCATGCGGAACGAATCACAATGATTCGGATCTAAATTCTTTCCGTTTCATTCCGTCATTTTTAGCAGGGGTGGCAACCGAGTAATTGCACATGCTAGCTTGTGGTGGTCATACAACAGTGGCTCTTTTGTAACCTCAACATTACTGTTACATAACAATCACACATGTTATATCGATTCAATGCAATTAAAACATAACTTTGAGATGTAATAGCAGTAAGAAAGTTTCATTGCAATGATATCACCTCAATAAAACTGTGTTTCGGGAGATGTAAACCATTTCTGGTATATTGTCACTTCAGTTTGTTCAAACTGTATTCAAAGGAATTCATGATCATTAAAAAGCAATATTGTATCGAATATCCAAACCAAACGTGTTGGTTGTTCCTGATTTTTCAATTAATGTCGATACGAAACCTTGGCGCGGCCAATGACGTGAGTTTTGAGCCTTAATTGTATTCAAACGACTTTGTTGAAAGCATGCGAACAGAAAGTTATATACTAAAATCTTTATCGGCTGCGCCAAGTGTTTGTTATATAACAGTTATATTCATGTTACATCTTACGTTCATTCAGTACTTATGAATGTTGAATGTACATCATGAAATGAATTTTTCATGCTTCATTTTACATTTCATATATGATTTAAGCGAAAGTGAATTCATATTGTTTTGAATTTCTCTCCATTTTTAACCATTTTGCCAAAGATGCAAATTGCAATTGTGATCTTTGAAGCGACACAGTGATTGTGTTTCATTGAGGTACTCCTTTATGGACAGTAGGGTGGGCCGAAAAGAAATTTTTTTCCAATTTGAGGGGGAGGGGGTTTGAAAGTTTCTCTGGGGTGATAGTAAGGTACTGTAGGAATTTCAGATTTTAAAAAAAATATTCATCGTCCCCTCATCGACGATAAAGCTCGAAAAGTGAAAGAGCGTGTTCCCACGCTAATTAATCCCGACCGGAATTGTCAATATCACATTGGGTACATGATTGTCCAGACAACTAATTATAAACACATGTTCAACGAAATTCTGAAGAAATCTGTGAGAATCATCCTAAAATAGAGAGAAAAAAATGTTGAAAAGCGCATTTTTCAGTGAACGGCTCATATTCCACTGAATATAACTTGCCAATAAATATTTTAATTTACACTTGGGAGTTGATATGACATTTGTCTTTCGAAAAAATCCAGCACCGATTGGATTTTCTTCAGCTGAAGCTGATTATCATGCTGTATTATGGAACGATTGATTGGACGATATTCTAAGATCCAATACAAAATCATCCGAAACCGCTCGGAAGTCTTTATTCGGAAGTTCTTCGGGGACAATGACTATAGATCTTATGTTATGAATGGCGAATTCAAAATGGCGGACAAGAATGGAAAAATCAACCAAAATCGGCTGGAACTTTGCACCAGCATGTTTCTCAGGTCTCTGATTACAAATTTGATATTTGAATTGAGGACTCTGAAATGGTGGATCTAATACGACGTACTGGGGTTATATTCTGTTTAATTATCCTATCGCATTTGTCGCGTTTTACGGTTGATTGCACCTTGAATCTGATATTCAATGTATTAAACATTCGGATACATTTTTTCTGATTTCATTTTGTTCATCTTTCTCATTCCTTTCGTTTAGATTTCCCCATCATCAATTGATTGCTCACTCCAATTAGGGACTCATAGAATTACGCACTATAATATGTAAGGGATAATTTGAAGCCGATTGTACATGAAGAAAAAATACAGTAACGGTTACTCTGTACAGCATGTGTTTCTTTCGCCACATCACTCATTCCTCTCGACGCAGTAATCTTTACCATGCCGAGAAGAGTGAGTATTGAGTACTGTGGCGAAAAAAACAAATGCTGCACAAAATAACTGTTGCTCTGCTTTTTTCTCCGGGTAGGAGTAAGATTGATTTTCATTTTCTCTTTATAAATTCATGCCAGTTACCGACGATCGTCGGTAATCGGTCACCGGCGTGAGATCATCCATTTCCGGTTATATATCAACTATCAATTCTATCTTATCAACTTATCAAAACTATCAATTTTAAGGAGCATCTCTCAACCTCACATTATATTGATTGGAGAACCAAAAAGATGCGTATCCACGTATAATGAATATCGTCACTGTTCCCAAATTTCCCGAAGGGGCAGATGTTGCAATATATATTTCGCGAATGCAGTTAGCCCTTGTGAGCCACCTGGCATTTGGAATCTTCCCTGAATTGCATGTGAAAAATCTTGGAAACTCATCACATTTTCCTGACGAGACAATTTCACAAATACATGAGAGATATTGTTGATCCATGCTGGAATCAGAGATGTTAACCTCAGACAAGTCACATTGAATGGATTTAGAAGGTGGAACGGAAAGCTGGACACAGGGTGATACATTTTTTTCCTAGTGGACCCAAGTATACGTCAGGGCCTGATGTTTTACCATCCATTTCCTCGAATAGGTGATCAAACTGGAGTTAATTGCTATGCAGATGACACACTACCCACTGCAATGGTTTTTGAACGTCTTGCTCCAGTCGGCGAACAATACCAGAGTGCACGCCAGTATTTGTAGGGCAACCGCTATACCCGGTACATACCGATTCAATTTGATTTTTGGCTGAATAATTGTGAAAAGCTTTGGGAACATTTCCAGCACGGGAAGATGAAGTCATAGCATGTGTAGAATAGGGCGATCCTCGTTCTTGAATTAGGACTGAGTGTTGTTTCACATTAGCGGTTCTATACTATACGCCACCTGATGTTTTTTCTACATTCAGACAAATTTTCAGTCATACCAACAGATCAGGTAGATTGAAAGACCCGATGAACATTTTTTATAGTTAATTCAAACATTTTCTCAAATTGAAATCACTAATTTTTCAGTTATTCCACTCTCTAAATTTCTTGGAATGAAAAATTTACTCTCAAAAAGTGAATACATTGCAACTCGAACAAGAGTAAAATTTCACTACTAGAGAGCGAGTGTTCATTTCATGAGCATGAATTTTCACTTTGTCAAAGTGAACTTTTAACTCGCTTTCAAGAACGAAATTTTATCTTCTTATCTGACTTCAAGAGAGTGGAGATTTACTCTTATGCAATGGGAATTCACTCTATAGGAGTGGAATCTCAAACAGCTGGTTTTATATTTCTCGAACAGCGTTGATCCGAAAGGAATCTTCTTATTGCTGCAAGAAGCTGTTTCATTTTCGCACGAGTAAGATGCAATCATTGGAATTCACTAGCAGCGATGTCAAACAACCGATCTGATTCGCGAGGGGACAAAAGTCTTCTTGTTTTCAATTGAAGTTTGCTCTGATCTAGTATTTCATTTTCCTCGAATAGCGTTGCTATGGTACCTATGATAACAATGTTAATCCAAACAGACTCTAGTAGAATTCACATGAGATTCATACTGCAATCGTAACCTCAATTTTCATATAACTTCTATTGATCCTTTTCCTCCATCTACCTGGAAAATAGCATATTTTGTGCGCACATGAAATTATTGTCACATGTGATTCAGGTAAGCAACCTTCCACCATCATAATTGATCATTTTTAAAGTTTCCTTATTGCATGCGTCCTTCACATTACGTATTATACAATAGCTCTCTGAGAATGGCTGCGACATCGGAAACACATTGCTCCATTTTGGGAATCTGCAAAGATCTGAGTAAAATAAAACTCCCCACATGTCTCGATGTTATGAGATATAATCATTTCATTGCGAAAACGAATAAATTCGTCTGTTCATTCGATTTGGTGGCAGACAAAATAGAAGATATTTGGAGAAAATGCTCAATTCCTATCGTTACCCGTAGTAGAATTCTGCAGATCATAAAAGCAGAATATTCCAAATACCTCGCTCTCAAGAAAAATGAAACAAGAGGCCAGAACAAGCCTCAATTCAAGAAGAAAATGCATTTATACCTTCCGGAATCAGAAAGGTTGTTGGACATAGCTGCTCGCAAGTGCCAAGAATCGCATTGTACTTGTGCCGAAATAAGAAAAATCCCAGCAGCAATGGAAGAATTCTTTTCAGACCAACGCTGTTTGAGAAACATGAAAATACATTCAATTCTTGATCAAGTTCAGGAGGAAATCAAAGGTTGGAGTAACGACCACGCTGATGGAATTGGGACTAATAAACGCCCAAAAGGCATAGATGATGACACAGTCGATATTGAAGATCAGAAGATGATTGTAGAAAATGAAAGTCATGATTTTTCTATTATAGAGGATAACCCTGAGGATGTTTCAGAGATCAACGACGATACTAATCATAGGGACTCCAGTGATGATGACCAGGATTTATGGTTACCTGATGACGCGGATGATGAGAGTGGTCACAGACGAATTCACTTCCCAAACTTTTCGATGACATGTGATAGATATGGAATATCCGACAGATGTGCAGCAAATCTTGCTTCAGCACTTTTGCATGATCTCTGCATCCAAATATGTGGAGTGAGAGCTTTTTGTATTGATAAAAACAAAATTCGACGAGAAAGAAGCAAATGTCGTGAAGAAATTCAAAAGGAGGAGGGTCCATCTTCTACAAAATTACGAGGATTATATTTTGATGGTAGAAGGGATAAAACGTTGGTCATGGAAAAAACACTAGATGGAGTATGGCAAAGGAAGACTATTGTGGAAGAACACATAGTCCTCATTCAAGAACTACGATCGCTTTATTTAGGACATGTCACGCCTTCATCTTCCCGTGCTGAAGATGTTTCCAGAGCTATTCGCAATTATTTAGGCGAGAATCGAATTGATGTATTTGCCCTAACGTGTATCGGATGCGACGGTTGTCCTACAAATACTGGTAAACACTCTGGTATTTTTCGTCGACTGGAATTAGAATTACAAAAACCATTGCAGTGGGTAGTGTGTCAGCTCCATAGCAATGAACTTCAGTTACGTCACTTATTTGAGAAAATAGATGGTAAAACATCAGGCCCTGACGTATATGCAGGTCCAATAGGAAAAAAATTATCCACGTGCGTCCAGCTTCCCGTTGTACGTTTCGAATCGATCCAATGTGACTTGCCTGAGATTACCGTATCTGATCTCAGCACGGACCAACAATATCTCCAACATATTTGTAAAATTGTTTCATCAAGAGACTGTGATGAATTCCCAAGATTTTCCTCACACGATCCTGGAAAGATTTCGAATGCCAGGTGGCTCACAATAGCTAACCGGATCCTTAGACTATAGATTGGAACAGCTGACCCATCACACAAATTTAAAAACATTGACTAAATTCATAGTACGCGTATACGCACCGATGTGGTTCGCGATTAAATGTAATGCGAAACTAAAAGATGCTCCTGTGAATCTGTTTCAGAGCATATTCCTGAATAGGTATTTGGGAAGTGATCTGAAAGAAATTACTGATGAGGTGATTCAAAGGAATGCCTTCGCTGCGCATCCCGAAAATATGATTCTCGCTATGTTGTGTGACAAAAGATTAAACGTTAGACAGGAAGCTGTGGATCATATTAAGCGAGCCAGGAAATCCAATTCCAAAGGGTTGCGCAAATTTCAAGTACCACAGTTGAATTTCGAAGCGGCAGATTATTTCAATATAATCGATTGGAATAAGTGCGGAGTGACGGAACCTCCATTGACAATGCACTCCACCGATGATAAGCTCCAAGAATTTCTTCAGGATGATGTGTCAAGGATGGTAGAGAATGATATTTTCCATCTTTCGTGTCATACGCAAGCAGTTGAGGGGTGTCAAGGAAGTAACAGTAGCATTTGCACACGTTTCTGGTGTCGAAAAAAGAGACGGATTCATAAGAGCTCGTATGCTAGCTAGGAAGACACAGCCGCCATTTCTGAATACTTCTAAAGAGAACTGACTTGGATAAATTAATCAATATTTGTTATAGCCTCACACCTAATTTGACAAATATTTTGTTGGGCAAATTTTTTTGTTGAACGGAATGAAAATCATGTCTGAGTCAATTTGTTAGTTGTCAATAAATAGATCGATACTAAAAACTATGAACGCTGATAACTGAAAATTATTAATCCCATGCTGGTGACCGATTACCGACGATTGTCGACTACTGGCGTGAATTTATAAGGGAAGAAGAAAAATTGATCTTACCCCCACAATCGGCTTCAAATCATCATTCACATATCATAGTGCGTCATTCTGTGAATCAAGTCAGAGACCTGAAAAACATGCTGGTGCCAAGTTTCAGCCGATTTTAGTCGATTTTTCCATCCTAGTCCGCCATATGAGATCCGCCATCCATAACAGAAGATCTATAGTAAGTGACCCCGAAGAACTCCCGAATAAAGACTTCCAAGCGGTTTCGGATGATTTTGTATTGGATCTTAGAATATCGTCCAATCAATCGTTCCATAATACAGCATGATAATCAGCTTCAGCTGAAGAAAATCCAATCGGTGCTGGATTTTTTCGAAAGAAAAATGTCATATCAACTCCCAAGTGTAAATTAAAATATTTATTGGCAAGTTATATTCGGTGGAATATGAGCCGTTCACTGAAAAATGCGCTTTTCAACATTTTTTTCTCTCTATTTCACGATAATTCTCACAGATTTCTTCAGAATTTCGTTGGACATGTATTTATAATTAGTTGTCTGGACAATTATGTCCCTAATGTGATATTGACAGTTCCCAAATATCTTGTGCGTCGGGATTAATCAGCGTGGGAACACGCTCTTTTACTTTTCGAGCTTTATCGTCGATGAGGGGACGACGAATATTTTTTTTCGAAATCTGAAATTTCCACAGTACCTTACTATCACCCCAGAGAAACTTTCAAACCCCCTCCCCCTCAAATTGAAAAAAAATTTTTTTCCGGCCCACCCTAATGGACAGCATGCGGCTGCCAGCACCATAGGCATCAGAGAGAAGAGGTAAAATGACAGGTCTTCTTTGTTGCTTTTGTTGTTTATCTCTCTTACTCCCATGCTTGCTGCTCGCAGCATGCTGCGTATGAAAAAGTACCTTTATCTATCAATGTTGTATCTTTTGATTGTCCTCAACTGCGGTGTGTTCTAAATGATTACAAAGTCTGATTGGTGAATTTCAATGGATAAGTAAGAAACGTCCAATGGAATAACTTTGAGGTCGCGTTCGCTATATACGGTGACCCAACTAATGATGCTCATCATTCCTCACGTATTCACGGGTCTACCAGTCTTGATACCTACCTACTGACAATACTGAAATACTCACGGTCATTTAATTACATTGTCCAACTCGCTTTATGCCAGTAAATCGTCACACTTGCGAATGTTCGTGAATAATAATGTGATTGATCAACTGTGTTGACTAGATAACTGAAGAATTGTGAAGATTTGTAAGTTAACCTTTAAATTCTTATACACAACTACGAATAATTATTTTTACTATTATGTGGTTGTAACGAATACATTTTTTTTGTGGTTCAATTTCAAGAACCATTGATAGTGTGCATATACATAAATTTCAATCTGTTCAATGGAGATTCAATAAACAATGAACAAATTTGTGGGCATGTGAACGCAAAAAATGTGTTCGATGACAACAATTTGACTCATTTTCTATTTGTCTATTTGACTCATTTTCATTCCTAAATGTTTTATCATACATATTGTATAAATATTCCTACTTGACAATATTTTGTATTTTAAATAATTTTGTTTCCAAATATATCTGCCGTCACACAATCCTACCGTGATATACGTTCATTTGAATCGAAACCCATAAAATCAACCTATGCGGTTTTATGGATATCTGATAACAGGGTAAAATTCTTGTTTTGCCAAAACAGTACTTCAAGTATAAAAAGTAATTGAGGCTGCCCATCCCTGGTCTCGAAATTCCTGGTGAAAATTTAATGCATTTTTTCGTTATTGTGGCATATGAAAAATAATATGAAATTATGAGAAAATTTTTATCCTCGCACTTCTTCCTTTAAGTAATCTTTCATATTTTTCCGTTTTCTAGAAAACATTGCTCCTCCTCCCTTCCCTGGATCCTAGTACATTTTGAATTTATGATTCAATTATTGTGAGGATCTTGAAATTTCGCAATGGATAGAGGTGTTGGTGAATTGTGTACAGATGATCAAAGCGATGAATATGAAACGGAATCCAAGAATGATACAAAGAAAAGGAAAAGAAGTACCAAAAGATTATGTACATTCCGCGAGAATTGGTTACAAGAAGATATATTTGCCCAATGGTTGGAAGTATGCAGAAATAACAATCACAAAGCTTTTTGTCAGTACTGCAATGAGGAATTTTCTATCGCTCATGGAGACCGTACTGATGTTGTTCAACATTCAAAAACAGTTGATCATAATAAGAAGAAACGCGATAGTGCTTCTACGGGATCAATTACGAATTTTTTGCCCACACTTAATTGTGTAGAATGTGTCAAAGTATCTCTTGCTGTGCTAATGAAAGTATACCATTGCGTGAAACATAATTCCTCTTATAATTCAATGGATTGTGGTAAAAAATTAGCACGTCAATTATTTGAAGATTCTAAAATTGCTGCAAAATTCACATGTGGTCGAACGAAAGTGAAGGCAGTAGTAACAAAAATTCTGGGACCTTATTTCGTTAATGAGATATTGGATTATATAAAATGTTACAACTCTTTTTACTCTGTTAGTACTGACAATTCCAACAAAGGAAACCGAGAGTTTTATCCAATTTGTGTTCAATATTTCACCAAAGAAGATGGTATTTACGTGAAATTATTAGATTTTATTGAAGAACCCCATGAAACTGCTGATGCTATATCAGGTTGCATTGTCAAAACTCTGGACAAATTTGGATTAAATATAAATAATGTATCGGCATTTGGAGCTGACAATACTAATTCCAATTTCGGAAAAAACCGTTCGGCGTATACGTTATTGCAGGAACATAATTCTCAAATATTCAAATCTGGCTGTTTAGCTCATGTTGTCAATAATGCTTTTCGACATCCCATGGAAGTTTTGAACGTTGATGTTGAAACAATCATTCTCAAAGTCTCTTCTCACTTTTCGCATTCAGCTTTGAGGAGAGTTGAGCTACAAGAATTCTTTTCATTTGTTGATATCGAATGGGAAGAATTAATCAAACATGTTACAACAAGGTGGCTCCCTCTTAGTCCAGACATCGATAGAATTATTGGAAACTGGCCAGCTCTTATATCGTATTTTTGTCCCCTTAGAGATGAATGCCCACAGAGAATCAAATCATTGTTGCACATTAATGAATTTAATATTGATGACATAACTGATCACGACAATAGTGGAGCGATCATTACACTTCATTTTGTTAGCAATGTCGACTCAATTTTTAAATCAGCTAGTAAAATTTTGCAGAATGAACAAACTACATCAACTGAACTTTTTGGCATTATGACCAGCCTGTTGAATCAATTACAAAGTCGACTTGAAGACAAATTTTTTGGATCTTTCACTGCTCAAAAATTTTCAATAATTGAAAAAGGCCTTAAGGAACGTCTAATAATCAACTTTTGTTGTTTCCTAGAAACAGCGATTAACTATTTGAATAAATGGTTCAATTTTTCGGGAGATAATCCATTATGTAGTATTAGAGTGTTGGAATTATCCGAGGTTCCAAAATTTATGGATATTGAAAATGCTGTTTCCACGTTGAAACTTGATGATATGCATGAAGAATTTTGTATCGTCAAGAGTTGGATGTCAATAATATGTACCAAAGATATGGATGTTGCTTCCAAATGGAAGTATATATTTCAAAATTGTCCAGAAACTTTACCAAATTTGTTCAAAGTAGTTTTCTTCTGTCTGAGTATATCACCATCGAATGCATTTGTTGAAAGACTTTTTTCACAAATGACTTTGAAGTGGACCAACATCCGGAATAGATGTTCTACAGAATTGATAAAAAATGAACTTATAATATCAATCAATTCTTCCTGGCTTACTTGTACGCAATTCATGGGAAAGATTAGGATGTCTAAAGATTATAAGAAAATTATTAAAAATCATCAGATTGATGATCTGTATCATCCGATATGAAATATAAATCTTAATTTTTACTCATTATGTGTCCCTTATTTTGACCTGGAATTTACGGTGTCGCCCGTTGTTCAAGAGTCCAGACCTGGCAACCCTGATTACGGGACAGGGTTTCAGAGACCCAGAACCGGCGGCTGGTCTGGGTGGGACAGCGGGCCCGCAGGCGTCGCCATCATGCGACCGCAGCTTGACATTGGTGGGAAACTTGGCCTTTGTGGAGTTGAATGCGACAAGTGATATTCATCTTGTATGAACAGGGTGAATAATTTGTGTCGTTTGTCGGGGGGGGGGGGGGGGGCGTATATTCTCAAATTTGAGGAATTTATATTTTCAGATTTATTTCAAAAAAAATATAACGAGTGCTTCGACATTGATAGCAGCACACTCGACAAGATTTGGACGCCTCAATCTATATGTTCTAGATGTCGCAGTGGCCTTAATACATCTGATAAACAGATATTTTCTACGCCCATGATATGGAGGAAACCAACAGATCATACTTCTGATTGTTACTTTCGTTTGACCAAAGTTAAAGGCTTCAATCGCACTGAGAGAAATTCTTATAGAGACTGTAACTAAAACGTCTCAACTGAATATTTTCAATGACAGCTACTAAAAATTTGAATGATTCAACTAAGAAATTATAGTCAATATAATCAAGCTTGTTTCTGTATTCAATTGTCTTTGGACACTTTCCTTCCTTTGAAACGTATAGGACGCATGGGTCAAAGTTGTCAAAATCGTTACTTTAAATTGTGCAATTTAGATTGTCGGGGGTCTTAAGGCTGAATTGATTTTGAATGCGTATTTTCCTCTACAATGGGAGTGGTATCTTCACAAGGCATTCACTCTTATATGTACAAACGTAGTAACAAGTATTGATATAGGTTATAAATTGGAATCCAACGATATAGTTTCCCTGGTCGACATTGCGATGAAAGTCGATAAAATGTTCAAGAACAAGAGGAAAATGAACCCTAGTGTCATTTTTTTAACCTTTGTGATATGATTTTCGTAGATTGTTATCTAGGTTATTATTTCGTCCACATTTACAAGTCATTTTAACCAGAATTTATAAATTATCCTATTATAATGTAGCTTACTATTAAAAAGTAGTTGTGAAAAATAGTCGTGTTTACTAAAAATTAAGTGATTTCGATCCCAACCTTCGGTTACTTCGTACCATAAAAATTAGTAAGTGATACGGAAAAAAAATAGTTGAGACGTTATTTTACTAATTTTTTCAGATGATGGCAACTAATACTTTCTCTCGATGCGTGTCAATAGATACGCAATTTCCTATGCGTGCGTGACATCTATCACTCCCCCCCGTAAATATCAACGCCAAAATCGATGGGAACGACAATAGAGATGTAGATGATGAGGCTAACATTGATGAAATTCCCGCAGATAATATCACCATCGATGCAGAAACGCGAGATCAGAGTTTGAATACTTCGGGAAATGAAGAAAGTGATACTTTTAGTGAAAAAGAATCAGACATTGAGGAGATATAACTGAATCGAGATGAGATGAACCAAGAAGAACTCAGTCACTTGTGTCGGAACTTAGGACTCTCAAAAGATAAATCTGAACTAGTAGCATCCAGGCTGAAAGAGAAACCATTTTTCGACTCTAGGAACTGTAAGATTCAACTGTGAGAAAAATTCCCTAGGTTCGAATAATATGTTCTGAGGATTAGCAAAATTTACCAAAATCAAGAAAATCTTTCACTTCGATAGACCAAAAATATGTTTCCATTCTTGTTAGAAGGAAACATTTCCGTGCAGCTGTGAATTTTCGTTTTAAGAGCAAAATGACACTTAGCAAAATTTACTGTAAAGTGAAGAAGACCTAACCTCTCTCAATTTACCATATATTCACCAAAATAACTCGCAATTCTGAGAATCTAGAGAAAATTGACAGAACATACAATTTTATTCGTTCAGTATTCTTCCAGAGAAGTACCCGGAGGTTTTTGAGGTCGCTGACTACGAATCAAACATCATATTTTCAAAATTCAAACTGACAGATCCAAGATGGCGGACGAAAAGCCAGAAAAAGCCTCGAAAATGGATGAACGGTATGCTTAGGTTTTTGAGGTTCCTGATTACGGATCCATTATCAGATTTTCAAAATTCAAGATGGCGGACCTAAGATGGTGGATGAAAAGTGAAAAAAAGCCTCGGAGATGGATTGAAATCGATTCAACGAGGTTATTGAGGTCGCTGATTACGAATTCAGCACGAAGTTTATATTCTTGTATGTTCCCCAATAACGCAGTTCTTCATGCGATAAACTTCGTCTTTACTTTCTCCGATTCACTTGATGATAATGTCAAATTCAATTACCCTAATAATAACTGATATTCACTTCTAATATTTTCGTTACGTGTCACCAGTCTAATTACACACCGACCCCAAAAATCTCCTCGTATACACATTTTCTCATGATTTAGAAGCATTTTATGAATATCAGTATGCCATATTGAATCCGCTATCTTGGATTTTGGAAATCTGATGCTGGATTCGTTGTCAGTGACCTCAAGAACCCCAGTATACCGATTTTCATCAATCTTCGAGAGTTTTCTCGGATTTCCATCCGCCGTCTTGAATTTCGGAAATCTGATGCTGGATTCGTAATCAGAGACCTCAAAAACCTCAGCATACCGATCCTCATCCATTTTGAGGGCTTTTTTTTACTTTTCGGCCGCCATCTTGGATCCACCATTTTGAATTTTGAGAATCTGATGCTGGATTTGTTGTCAGTGACCTCAAAAACCTCAGTATACCGATTTTCATCCATCTTCGAGAGTTTTCTCGAATTTTCGTCCACCATCTTGGGTCCGCCATCTTGAATTCTGGAAATCTAATGCTGAATTCATAATCGGCGACCTCAAAAACCTCGGTGGATCGATTTCAATCCATCTCCGAGGCTTTTTCTGACTTTTCATCCATCATCTTAGGTCCGCCATCTTGAATTTTGAAAATCTGATAATGGATCCGTAATCAGGAACCTCAAAAACCTAAGCATACCGATTTTCATCCATTTTTGAGGCTTTTTCTGACTTTTCGTCCGCCATCTTGGATCCGTCATTTTGAATTTTGAAAATCTGATGTTTGATTCGTAGTCAGCGACCTCAAAAATCTCCGGGTACTTCTCTGGAAGAATACTGAACGAATAAAACTGTATGTCCTGTCAATTTTCTCTAGATTTTCAGAATTGCGAGTTATTTTGGTGAATATATGGTAAATTGAGAGAGGTTAGGTCTCCTTCAAGTCTGGGGAAAAAGTCTATCGTAAAGTTGAGATATTTTGTGTACCCTTGGTTGATGTTTTGAATAATTTTGAGTGCATTTTCAACCCGTGAAAAAATCACAAAGTCAAATATCCTCCAATTTTTTGTCGACTTTTCATTTTAAATCGGCCATATCGGTATTCTAGCGCCATCTGAAGGTAATTCTGACCTCAGCAACCGAAAGAGCAACCTCGAAAATAGTAGGTAAGGTATTTTTGCCATGAGTTTTTAATGATTTATATATCATTTGCAACGTTTAAAATTACAGTTGAAATCCTGCATTTCCCGGACTTAATGGGTTAATTTTCGCAAATTTTCCTGAATGCATTGTAACGTGGTAGAATCACGTTCCAAAGTAATTATATGCATCTACACAGAAAAAAGAAGACAGCAATGGTTACTGTGAATCGCAGTAATTCATTGAAAAAAATGAAAAATCAAATTCACGCCGTTCATTATTGCGTCTCCCAGTAACCGTTAATGTCCAAGCAGCGCTGGCCTCTATCATCCAAGCGTGTTTTTATTTGTTTTTCAACTGATTGCTGTTATAGACAGTAACCAGTGCTGTTTTCTTCTTTCCGTGTATGGGAAGGACCATGGCAGTCAGATAACAAGTCAAAGCGAGTCCTGGACACACCCTAGATCTTGAGAGTATTGTATTGATTTCATTGTATTATTTTTTGAGGTACGTTAATCGCATAACCCAGGGACTACCCTGTACGTGGAAGATTAATCAAAGTTATCGGATTCAACTCCTAGCGGATACTATGGCGCTATACGACAACCCAGACGTTGGTGTGGCTAGTGGAACTCATGACATCCACCAGCAAGGCTCCATTCTTGTAGCAATCAACGTTGTTACTCGTCGTTTAGATGTTGACGATGTAAAGTACGTGATCAACTTCGATCACTCCGATTTGTTCGAGGACTACATTCATAGAATTGGGAGGACTGGTCCATCCCGGAGAACTGGAACGAATTATGCCTCCTTGACACCACAAAATAGCCACCAGGCTAGAGGCTTAACAAACGTCCTCAGAGAGGCCAATGAAATTATCTGGACTTGCCGCCAAGACGGGAGGTGAAGCCGGATAAACCGGTAACAGGAATCAATAAAGCGTTTTGCGACAACACCTGAATTCTTTCTGAACTTCCTTTGGGGAGTATCCTAGTTGAATTCAAACTTTTTTCAATCTATTGTAGTAGAAATTCTCTCTCAGAGGGTCCCCTATGTATTCATATGAAACTGTTTTATCGGATGGTATTAGAGGAGATATCTATTGTTTTATTTTGTTACGAGAATTGCCGATCGTGAAATTGTTCTTTTTCCGTTTCATTTTATTCTCATTTACATGTCTTGAGATACGTTGCTACATCAAAGAAGAAAAAACGATGTCATAAAACTCTTTCTGGTGTTATATCCTTGTGCGTGACATCCGCTCGCACTCGAATTAAATCTTCAACATTCAATTGTTCAGCACAATCACAACGTTCGGGATCGTTGCCAAAGATATATAATTGTCAATACCCGTATGAGTTTCGAACTTCGATATGGGAAAATGGGGATGATTTATTTTTTGAGGTGTTCTTAAAATCCCGAACACTTTCCCTTGCGGTACCCCTATTTTGAATGGAAGTGAAGTAATTATAAAAGCTACTTCGGACTAGGAAAGACGAAGTTTATCATCATTTTGTTTAGGGTTTCCTGTTCTCAGTGTCTAGGATTATTACTCACTATAGAGTCCAGACGTTTGTATGAATCTATTAGGTGTATAACTTTGCTTCCACCGGTTTTTTCTGAAATTCGAGGCTTTATTGTAAAAAACTGGTTATACATTTATGATTCAGAGTATTGTCCATCGCTGGTCACTACTTTCTCCCATCTTTCGGGCAGTATACGAATCCTGCGTTGAAAAAACTGGTCATCTTTTGAAGCGATCCACGAATCGATCCAATTTCTCACTTCTTCATGAGACCGGAAGTGCTGGTCAGCTAGGCCGTGTGCCATTGATCGGAACAAGTGATAGTCCGAGGGAGCAACGTCTGGAGAATACGGCGGGTGGGGTAGGACTTCCCATTTCAAAGTTTCCAAGTATGTCTTGACCACTTTCGCAACATGGGGTCGATCATTGTCATGCTGTAAAATCACTTGATCATGTCTCTCGTTGTATCGCGGCCGTTTGTTTGTCTTTGCTCGGCCCAAACGCATTAATTGCGTTCGATAACGATCGCCTGTGATTGTTTCAGTCGGTTTCAACAACCCATAATACACTACGCCGAGCTGGTCTCACCCAATACTGAGCATAACCTTGGAACCGTGAATATTCGGTTTGGCCGTCGACGTGGAAGCATGGCCGGGATATCCCCATGATTTTCTGCGCTAGGGATTATCGTAATGAACCCATTTTTCGTCCCCAGTCACAATGCGATGCAGAAATCCCTTCCGTCTTTGCCTTGCAAGCAGCTGTTCACAAACACACACACGCTGTTCAACATCTCTCGGCTTCAACTCGTACGGCACCCAATTTTCCTGTTTCTGAATCATTCCCATGACTTTCAGGCGTTTTGAAATGGCTGGTTGCGTCACTCCCAATGATCCTGCCAATTCTTGTTGCGTTTGACACGAGTCTTGATCAAGTAATGCCTCCAATTCTGCATCTTCGAAAACCTTCTCTCTTCCACCGCCATGCTGGTCTTCAACGTTAAAATCACCGTTCTTGAAGCGTTGACACCACTCTCGGCACGTTCATTCACTGATAGCGGCTTCACCATAAGTATTTAAGAGCATTCGATGAGCCTCAGCCTCATGTTTCTTCATATTAAAGCAGAAAATTAAAACCTCCCGCAAATGACGAGAATTTGGCTCGTAAGCTGACATGTTCAATCGGGAATAACTTTATGATGCAGACACAAATCGACTGATATTTCGATAGCCCTATGTTTACAAATATCTAAGCTTATTGTATGACATCTATGATCTATTTATTTCAACTACCACTTACCGCTACAGCCATCTATTGCAAAACGGCGGAAGCAAAGTTATACACCTAATATATACAAAAAGTATAAATTTAGCGTTATATAAACCGAAGATTATAATGCAAATTAGACTTTGCGTTGACTCGAATTTATTAGATAATTAATATCTGACCGCGGTTATGAGTTTCAAGAGAGAAATAGGAGAAAATACACAACTTTTGTATTCAGTATTGCGAATTTACATTAGTGTAACGTTCTATATTGATAATGGAATAGTGATATAATCGTTGATTTTTGTATCTCCCGTTTAGAACAACCCAGAAAGTTCCCCACAGAACTAGTTCAGTTATTAAGTCCCGCATGGGAAGATGAGTGCAAAAGTGACGAGTTTGAACGTGCGCGCCAGTATCCGGCTCAGTCTCTACCCCAGCGCGTAGGATCAGAATCACCGATAAATCAATTAATAGTTCAATTGCGCCAGAGAGAATGAGATAGAGTGGAAACGGAAGGGTCAACTTCAAGCACGCCATCTGCTGGGTAAGTCGATACAACTTCAATACGATCAAAAGAGAGATCAGAGGAAATGATCGATGTTCCTCTTTCTATTTTATTGAAGTTATGTCAACTAAATCGTTGGAGATCATCACCGTTGAAGTGCATATATCAATCGAAAGCTCTTAAAAAGAGCTTTTGAATGATATATATCAGTCAATTTTATGATTTTTTGCGATTACGCCTTTTTGTCAAAACGTCCTCAATGGGTGAACTGTGAACTGCGCAACGTGACCCGTAACGTCACGGGAGGATAGAGCGAAGGTAACGGCGCACCGCGGCGCCACACTATCGCACCACTTGTTTCTTGATTATTGGGCAGCTAAGACGTAGCAATTTTGCGACATTTTCGGCCACGTGCCGAGTTCGATTAACGGTTAATTAGTAAAGCAGTCGCTGCCTCGCAAAGTTTCCGCCACGGGACAATTGTAATCAGTTGTAAACGGTAAGACATTACCATTCTTGATATTCATGTGTGTCCGGGCGGAGTGTGAGTGAGACGTGACGGCGTTGAGTTTTTTTGAAATTATAAAGGATTTATTCGCAAAAGAGCGTTCCTAATTTTGGACCCCGACTCCTCTCCGCCAGTCACAGCTATTGGCAGGTCATTCCAGATTGATATTAGTTTGTCTGTCTTTTTATTGTGGAGAGAATTCGGGGTGAGAGTCTATACAGGGGTAGGATTAAATCTGAATCTTCTGAGTTCAGAATTTCCTCTATCCTTGCCTCAAATTCTCCCTCACAGCATTTTTATTAGAGATTACAACCCGTTTATCAAGTATCGTGATTGTTAACTAATGTGTATTGACGATTAACAGGGTTAAAATAGAGATAGTCCAAGTTTTTCTGAGTAACGGGTTTTAAAAACTGATCAGGAATTTCCGTTAATTTCTCCCACAGCATTTTTTGAGAGATAATAATCCTACCAACAGTTTGGAACCAGATTCATCAGTTATCGCGACTTTCAACCAATGTTTATTAGAGATTTATACATCTGAAATCACGGCATTCCAAGTTTCCTTCTGAAATGAATTATAAAAAGTACTCAGGAATTTTTGTGAACTTTTGCCAAATGCTTTTTATGAGAGGTAATATTCTATTTGTCACGATGACTTAACCAACTTCCAGCCTGCGCTTCTCCGTAGAAAAACCATGAAAACGGCCGCGTACCGAAATGATCCATATACCGATGAATTCTACGAAGAATTCCCTATCAAGAGACGCGGTAGCGTCTCGACGCCAAGTACATGAAAGAAACAGCATATATACAGGGTGTCCCATTTTAATCTGTCACTTAGAATATCTCGAAAACGAATGGATTCAGAAGAAAATGTTCCGGGAAAAAAATGTAGGAATCTGAGGGGGACATCCGATGGTGAACTTGGCTTTGACCTCAGATTCCACTTTCAAGGTCATTCTGAGGTCAACTCATGTTTTTAAACGGAATCCCCTATTTTTTACTACCGGTTTAGATTCTACGCTAAAAACCAAGGAACTTTTGTCTCAAACGTCTTACCGAAATCCCCATAGATGGCGCTCTAATTGACGAGAAAATGAGAATTCTCAAACCCTCGGGTTGTATTCTGTCTAACATAATGCTCAACTCTTGAGTGTTCCTCATCTCCCGGAAATTGCCGTCGGATTTGTTTTGTTTTGGTTTTGTTCTTGGAAATTGTTATTGTTTTGATTCACGTGTGAATACCTTAGAAATTTAGCATTCCCAAACTGCTCAGTTCTTTGTTATCATTTGGAGGAAACACACTTCTAAATATCATATCTGATTACGCGCCAAACGATATTGATGACGTTTTGTTGTGTCTTTGTGAAGCGCGGGGAAATTATGTTGAAGCTGTGAGAACGTTTCAACGTCGTTTTCCGGATCGGAGGTGTCCAAATCGCATTACGATCCGATTTCTTGAACAACGTGCTCGTCAAGGTCTCCCCAAACGACAGAGGAACAAGAAAGTTTATGCGGATGACAATGATCCTGATGTGAGATCGCTGGCTGTGCTGGCATTAATTCATATTAATCCCCATATCAGTCTTCGGGATATTGAGGAAATGACCGGGATTCCTCGATCCACAGCTCAGCGTATCTTGAAATCGTTGGATTATCACCCGGACCATATCACTTTGGTGCAATGTCTAACAGCTGAGGATTTCATAACAAGATTGAACTTCTGCACGTGGGCCCAACGGAGAATTGAAGAAGATCCTACTTTCTCTCATCACGTTATGTTCTCTGATGAGGCAATATTTCACAATGTTGGAATTCTCAATAGGCACAATTGCCATTATTGGAGTGCTCAGAATCCTTACTGGGTCCGTACAATTAATCATCAACACCGTTGGAGTGTGAACGTTTGGTGCGGAATTGTAGATTCCAGGATCATAGGGCCGTATTTTTTTTAAGGAAACCTGACTGGCGCGGAGTATCTTCGTTCTTTGCATTTTGAACTCCCTGCTCTTATGGAAGACGTAAGTCTTGACGTGAGATCAAGAATGTGGTTCCAACAGGATGAAGCACCTCCTCATCACATGCGAATTGTTCGAAAATTTCTGGACGAAAAGTTTCCCAGAACGTGGATTGGCCGTGGAGGACCTGTGCGATGGCCACCTAGGTCGCCAGATCTGACGTCGCCTGATTTTTTCTTGTGGGGTTACATAAAAAATGTTGTATTCCGTGAACCTCCAACACGCGATGACATGAAAGATCGAATAAGAAGAGCATGCACAGCAATAACACCTGCTACGTTGCAAGCAACTGTAGAAAACTTTCATGAGAGAATTGCGCTTTGTCAAAGGCAAAACAGCGCTCATTTTGAACATCTTTTGAATGCCTAATACGTCCCCGAAGATACACCTCCAGTTCAGACAATCGGCCCTTTTCAGGGCCACAATGATGTGTAAAGTCCGATCGCGCAACCTCCTCGTGGTGCACATTGGGTAACGCTGATGCCGACGGCAATTTCCGGGAGATGAGAAACACTCAAGAGTTGAGCATTATGTTAGACGCAATACAATCCGAGGGTTTGAGAATTCTCATTTTCTCGTCAATTAGAGCGCAATCTATAGGGATTTCGAAAAAACGTTTGAGACAGAAGTTCCTTGGTTTTTAGCGTAGAATCTAAACCGGTAGTAAAAATAGGGGATTCCATTTAAAAACCATGAGTTGACCTCAGAATGACCTTGAAAGTGGGATCTGAGGTCAAAGCCAAGTTCACCATCGGATGTCCCCCTCAGATTCCTACATTTTTTTCCCGGAACATTTTCTTCTGAATCTATTCGTTTTCGAGATATTCCAAGTGACAGATTAAAATGGGACACCCTGTATATATAAGTCGAGCGCTACCGTGGATCTTCGCTCGTAAATTGTGATTTTACCGACTGAGAAAAATTTCAATGAACAATAACTCACCACACATCCCAGATAACATTTTGAAGCTCCCCCCTAGGTTTGCGTGCAAAAGCTTATCCATGTGCGTCGCTTGGTGAGAGCATGTTGTCTGGGATTGTATTTCACGAAGAAATAACGACACTTTTACTATATAATTTGCATGTACGCTTCCGATTGAGCACGCTACGAACTTGATCATGAAGCTGAAGCTACCGAACGTGAGCTAGCAGACGTACGACTACACTTTTGGAAGGGACTGTACTTTTGAGTTTTCTGATATTGAAATCCAACTAGCGGACGAACCAAGACTACTATCGGAATGGAAATGACCGATCTTTGTAGATTTTGATGCGCTGAATCGAATGAGATAGGTCTGGAAACACTTGAATGCATTTTGAACGGGATATTTGAGTTTTGAGTGCGGGAAGAAGTGGAAATATATCATGATTTACAAGTTTTTCCATGCCTTCTACCATTCAGAAAAATAATTCGCGGTTCGGTGATAGGTTTTCTTATAGCTTTTTCGATGCCGAATCGAATGGTATAGGTCTCGATGTGTTACGCGGCCATTTTGGCGGGGTAAATGGGGGTTAAAGTCTGGAATCTTGCGAATCACAGGAAAATCGAGTGATCCAATGTTCATTCCATGCCTTCTACCTTTCAGAAAAAAGATTTCGTGTTCGATGATAGGTTTTCTTGAAGCTTTTTCGATGCCGAATCGAATGGTATGAGTCTCGATGTGCTACGCGGCCATTTGGAAGGGGTAAAAAGGGGGTTGAAGTCTAGAAATCTTGCGAATAGCAGGAAAATCGAGAATTCCAATGTTCGTTCCATGCCTTTTACCATTCAGAAAAATATTTCGTGGTTCGGTGATAGGTTTTCTTATAGCTTTTTCGATGCCGAAGCGGATGGTATAGGTCTCTATGTGTTACGCGGCCATTTTAGAGGGGTAAATGGGGGTTGAAGTCTGGAATCTTGCGAATCACAGGAAAATCGAGTGTTCCAATGTTCGTTCCATGCCTTCTACCATTCAGAAAAATAATCCGCGGTTCGATGATAGGTTTCCTTATAGTTCTTTCAATGCTGAATCGAATGGTATAGGTCTCTATGTGTTACGCGGCCGAATGTGAGAGTTACATGGGGGTTGAAGCCTGGAATCTTGCGAATGAGAGGGAAATCGACAAGTCCAATGTTCGTCACATGCCTTCTACGATGCAGAAAAATAATTCGCGGTTCGATGATGGGTTTTCTTATAGCTTTTCCAATGCCGAATCGAATGGTATAGGTCTCTATGTGTTACGCGGCCGTTTAAGAGAGTTACATGGGGGTTGAAGTCTGAAAGTTTTGCGGATGAGAGAAAAATAGAGGATTACAATATTCGTTCCCTGCTTTCTGCTATTCAGAAAAATAGTCCGCGGTTCGATGATGGGTTTTCTTATACCTTTTTCAATGTCGAATGGAATGGTATGCGTCCTAACTTGTTACGCGGCCGTTTACTATACGTAAAAAGGGATTGAATCCCGGATACCCATGAAATGAAAGAAATCAGGGATAATCGTATGTTTTTCCATGCCTTCTCCCATCCAGAAAAATAAGTTACGGTTCGGGGCTGGTTTTTCTTATAGAATTTTCAATGCTGAATCGAATGATATAGGGGTCAATATGTTACGCGGCCGTTTGTCCTTGATATATGGGGGTCGAATACAGAAAAACTCGAAAATGTGAGAAGTAAGTCGTATTTTCACCGACTATTTCCATGTCTTCCCCTATTGAGAAAATTATTTTACCAATCGAGGATGGTTTTTGTCATAGATTTTTCGATGCCGAATCAAATGATAAAGGTTTAAACACGTTACGCGGCTGTTTATCGATTATGTATGGAGGTCGAATACAGAAAAACTCGAATCTGCTAGCCTCAGCTTCATATAAATGGAGCAATAAATCATACTCTCCCCCAACTCATGTGAAATGCTTTAATTTCCCTTATTATACACATTCAATGAGAAAAGAGAATACGAATATTATGAAAAAAAATCATGTTTCTCGGGACTTGAACCTAAGCCTGCAGCGTCGCAATTCCTTCCCTTGACCGCTCAGCTATCGAGTGTCACCTACGTTAGGCGAAGTCACAGACGTACTTGAAGAACGTTAAATCCTTCGAATGCCCACATTTCGAATATAGCTGCTCATTCGGATGAATGGCTTGAAGGTCTGTCATTCGATATCAAACCCTTCAAATTTACAAACTTCCATCAAAATTGGTTTGGTGCTCTCCTTTCGCGAACGGATTGAATATCTCTACGATAGCAATTCGCTGTGGTAACGGAATCATTGAGTGTATTTACGAACTAATTTGTTGAAATTATTTCTCCTTCGCTATTCTTACGAACTTTGATTTGCTAAAAAATGAACTTGATTGATGAGGATGGAACTAGCAAAGCCTCGCTTGTTACTTTCAATATAGTTGTTTCATCGAATATTCAAATAGCTCAATTATATCATTGAAATCCACTCAATCAATTTCTGATATCAAAATTATTGAAAATTCATTCAGTCCAATCAAAAGTCAGATCAATCCGCCGCCATCTTCCACCACCCCGTCTCCACCGCTTTTTTAGCTTCATTCATTTCTTTTTTTCTCTCGTTCTTGTGTTTTTTCTACGCCATGTTGTTTCATGCAAGCAACAATCATCATTGCTGAACTGTGATCCATCGAAGTATCATTCAATCAAGTTTATTGTTTCAAACTTATGGATACAATTACGTGCAAGTATATAACGTAAGTTTTTTTGAGGAATATAAACTTTCTATTATCCAACTCATGTTCTTATATTACCGATTTTACACTCTTTCCTTTTCCTCTTTCCAGATCCTCATTCCACTCATTCCAATTTTGTCATTGAATATCGGATCTAAACAGTTTTCGTTTATTATCCAAAGAATCATTTCACAATGTTGATCAGCAATTAAGACATAGTACAAGCTATCCTTGTGTTACATTCAGGTGTGCATCCTGATGATATAATACAACTGTTTTGCGAAGCACCCGTTCATAAATCAAGTAGTGTTTGGAAAGACTTGTGTGCTCATATTTTACAAGGTTATTGCGAAAAGACTATTCTTAATCATATTCTCAAGTGTTTCGCCAAATTTTCAAGAAATATTCAGCCCATTCGCACCAGTCTCTTAGAAAATTATGTGAAAAGTCTTCAAGTTTCAGTTGCATCGACTACGATTCCACATGAGAATATCAATCCTCATTATTCACCAGAAAAACATGAACTCGTTCCGATTGCAGCCTTCATTGGAAATGATTCGAAATCCCTTTCTGAAATCTCAACCTCAAATAACCCTTGCTTCAGTGGAAATGATGTTCCGTTAAATAATTTTACAAGACTTGAAGGAATACCAGAACATAATTCACAAGAATATGATTGTCCTACAGATTCACCTCTACATCTGTGTGTTGATAACGAAAGTGTACATGGAAGTGTTGATCAGAAGTGTTACAAAGAAATAAAACATATTTCACTCCACAAACAGGTAGGAATGTTTTGGATATTACTGTAGCAGCTTCGATATCAAAATCTTCCTCAATTGTTTCAACATCTCCGGAATCTGAAGATAACCAATCCATCCTTAAATCGGATCGACGATCTTCTAATACTGATTCGTCTAATACTTCTGCAAAGTCAAAATCATTTGATTCGTGTTTCAATTCAAAAAAGTTAGATGAGGTAATTGAGTTGGTTCAAAATATTTCCTGCGATAGTACCGAACGGATTGATGTTGTTCACGCCACTGAAGACGCGTCTGAAGGGTTTTCGAAACAGCATTACAAATTCGCACCTGTAGAACTGGAACATCAAGTGCAAAATTTCAAATTGGATGGAAAATTGTTTATTCCCGCAAAGTTTTGGGAAAAATATTGGGTTTCAGACGAAAATAATCAAACCATACGCCTTAGTAAGGGATGGCAGGATATTTTCAATAATTATTTTGAACAAGAGTACCCTATTTGTGTTTTATCATTCTTGTGGCACAGATGTTACGATGCTCCTGTCGAAAGATCAAGGTATGTTCATATAGGAGCAAAATAGAAAAATTCACTTTGTACATTATTCAAATTTATAAGCATTACTCCTATCGCTAAACCATATTCCGATACTGTCGTGCTTGTTTTCATTAATGTACCAATCAAACACAAGATAGGAGAAAATCACCGCAGGTTTATTAAATCGTTTGAAAATGAAATAAGAAGTTAAAGGACTTGCGCCTACAATATATGACGAAAAAAAACTTGCCGAACTTTCTAAATCTTCTCCAACTCAAATACAATACGGTAATTTGAATCATGCGCCCAAGCGAGATGCTTGTCCAGAAAGCTGTTAGCGAAGAGAACAGAATAAAACATAATTTAGATAAAAATTCCGTAATAGCGATCACGGAGTTGATGGAAAAATATGAAGAAGCTTGGCCTGGAAAAATCACTGCAGGATATATCCAAGAATTCAGTGTAAGACCAATGAAAATTATCTCATTTACTGAATCTATTATCAAATATTTATTGAATTTAGAACGAGGTAAAGTTTTTTGCCATTTGGATAGTACTGGTTCCGTCATAAGTCGTCCGGTTGCTATAAAGTCCGAAACAAATTTGTTTTATACTCCCAAAAAAAAGCGAGATAAACCAATTTATTATTACGCGCTGATTTTGCCTGGAAGTGAACATTATGGCCCCCTTCCGGTCGCAGAATTTATCTCAGAAGTTCACGATGTACCGGCCATATCGTCATTTTTAATGAGATTCATTCTTACACTTCGGGCATTTACAGATCGAGTCGTAATCAACAAAGTTGAAATGGATTTTAGCTTGGCTTTAATTCAATCTGTATCACTAGCTTTCAACGGTATAGATTTAAGAATGTATTTGAATATAACGTATCAATGTGCGTTGAAAAACAATTATGATGAAATATTAAATACTTACACCGTACTTCATATTTGTTCTACGCATTTGTCACGAACAGTCCTTCGTAAAATTAAATGCTTCTCAAATGATAAGAAGTTGAAATTCCTTATAGGAGCCACTATTGCTAAATTAGTACATTGCGAAAACATGGAATCAGCAGGATACGTAATGAGAGATATTATAGTAGTTTTTGGCTTGAAAACTAAGGTAACCGGTTATCAGGAAGCAATTGAAAATTGAAGGAATGTTGATACAATGATACCTACAGAAACTCATGGTGATAATTCTGAAACCGATGAAGAAATTGAATCATTACAAGGCGAAGTGATTGAAGAGCACCGAAATACCCAATCGAGAAATAAATCATTGAGGCACAATTCACATTTTTTTCAATTTTTTAATGATATTTATATTTCGATATTGCAAAATATTCTTTCTGTCAATACAACAAATAAACAATCAATATTACAAACAGACAGTTTGAAAAGAGCCAGGACTGCAGCTTTGAGAACTAATAGAACTAAAGCTATGTGGAGTGAAAAAAGAAGCCTTACAAAAAACAAGCATCGGCAAACAGCTCTCCTCAGACGAAAATTCAATAGAGGCGTTAATAATGTAAGGAATTCTAACAAATCCTCTACCCTTACTAACAAAACAAAGAAACTTACGTCGAATAAGAAAATTCCAAAAAACATGTCTCAGAAAATGAATATGCAACATCAGCTCAATTTATACCGGCAGAAATTGTATTCTTTGCAGAAGAATTCATTGGAAATAGTCCGCCACAGAACTAAAGTCAATAAAATTCGTATATCTCGAAATATAAATATTTATCATTGCTAAAAATTTGTGGATTATCTATTGGAATACATCCCCCCCTATTTTCCTGTATGGTCGGCCAGTGTGATATCTTCATTCAATATCCTGAGGGACAGTAATGCTCCTGTTGAAAACTGCTTCAAAATATTAAAGAAAGATGTCCTTCGAGGAAGAAAACATATACCTCTGATTAATTTCATTGATATTTTAGAGTCGGGATTGAATGGTCGATTACAAAGGCGAAAAACTGACTTGACGACACAGCGACAAAAACAATTCAGGAAGCGAAGAACTAACGCGCCTGAATTAGACGAGGAAGTATGGATGGATGCGAAAAAACCTAAATATCCTTCAACAAGAAGATTTTTCAAGTGCCAAAAATATAAACATTATCAAACACGAACCAAAAGTAATGAACTGAAAAAACCAGTCATAGAATCCAACCGAATGGTATACCCAGCAGGAGGAACATCAGAAGTCGAAGCTACTTTGAGCAGTCCAGCAGATTTTGAACAGCCATCAAGAAATAATATGGGCGCTCACTTTTCAGATACTCAAAAAATGAATCATTTTTATGAATCTTATGCTTATGAAAAAATCACGCATTCTGATTTAATGGACAATGCTGCACAAAATGATGCAGAGATAATAACTTCGAATCCGTGGAGTAATTGTCAAAATTATCCAAAATACGAGAAGGATAAATCGATACGAATTTTTGATTTAATTTTAGATCAAACAACGTTAAATACATTGCTTCCGAATGAAGAAGTGGAAGATAATGTCGTTGACGCATTTTTATCTCTGATTAAATCAGAAAATGAAAAAAACTTGATATTGTGTTTCGACACAAAATTCTCGGTTTGGTTGCTCAATCCAAATATAATGGCGTTCGGATTTGTGAAGTGGGCAAGGATAGTTCGAGCTCGCAATTACAAGGTATGGCTTATACCAATGTGCCGAAATCGTCACTGGACCTTGACAGTGGTCGATTTTCATCACAAACTATTCGTACATTTGGATTCTGTACATGGAAATCTTCCCAGTAATTTCATCCCTCGAATGAAGAAATACATAAATTTGATCATGGCTGAAGAAGAACTTATCACCCTTGAATTGGAAGATTGGAGATTGTGTGCTCCCAAAGATGTACCGCATCAAGGAGCAACCGTTGATTGTGGGATACATTTACTCACCTGGGGTTACATCATATTGACAGGAAGTAATTGTAAATTCAATAATCGTGACATACCTTTTATCCGTAAGTGGATTATGGAAAAACTATTGACAGGTGGAGATGTCACTAAGTCAAGAGGAAGTGCTTTCTCATATGAATCGGCCGCTGATAGAATTGATGCGACGATTAAGACAACAACTATAAGAAGAATCGAAAGCATTGCTGTCCTGAATACAGGAGGAGGAATGTTGGATACATTGTGTTATTGTGCCAATCTGATTAGAGTTTTATGTATGTAGGGAAAATGTGTTGATGTTGATTTGTACAGTAGAATATATGAAATATATGTATATTTGTACATGGACGATCCTGTTCTATGGAAAATCAATTACATTAATAAAATTCAACTCCAATATTAATTGCCATCATTTATATGATCATTTGAGTTTCTCCACTTAGGCACGATTTGGCATTGAAAAAGCTATGGGAAAACCTATCATCGAACCGCGGATTATTTCACTGAATGGCAGAAAACAGGGAACGAATACTGTAATCCTCGATTTTCCTCTCATTCGCAAGACTTTCAGACTTCAACCCCCATGTAACTCTCTTGAACGGCCGCGTAACACATAGAGACCTATACCATTCGATTTGGCATTGAAAAAGCTATCGGAAAACCTATCATCGAACCGCGGATTATTTTACTGAATGGTAAAAGGCATGGAACGAACATTGGAACACTCGATTTTTCTGTGATTCGCGAGATTCCAGACTTTAACACCCATTTACCCCTCTAAAATGGCCGCGTGACACATCGAGACATATACCGTTCGCTTCGGCATCGGAAAAGCTATAAGAAAACCTATCACCGAACCACGGAATATTTTTCTGAATGGTAGAAAGCATGGAACGAATATTGTAATTCTCGATTTTCCTCTCATTCGCCAGATTCCAGATTTCATCCCCCATTTACGTCTCTCAAACGGCCGCGTAACACGTAGAGACCTATACCATTCGGTTCAGCATTGGAAGAACTGACAGAAAACCCATCATCGAACCGCAGATTATTTTTCTGAATGGCAGAAAGCAGGAAACGATTGTTGTAATCCTCGATTTTCCTCTCATCCGCAAGACTTCCAGACTTCAACCCCCATGTAACTCTCTTAAACGGCCGCGTAACACATAGAGACCTATACCATTCGCTCCGGCATCGAAAAAGCTATAAGAAAACCTATCACCGAACCACGGAATACTTTTCTGAATGGTAGAAGGCATGGAACGAACATTGGAATCCTCGATTTTCCTCTCATTCGCAAGATTCCAGCCTTCATCCCCCATTTACATCTCTTAAACGGCCGCGTAACACATAGAGACCTATACCATTCGATTCGGCATTGAAAAAGCTATGGGAAAACCTATCATCGAACCGCGGTTTATTTTTCTGAATGGTAGAAGGCATGGAACGAACATGGAAACACTCGATTTTCCTGTGATTCGCGAGATTCCAGACTTTAACCCCCATTTACCCCTCTAAAATGGCCGCGTAACACATCGAGATCTATACCATTCGCTTCGGCATCGAAAGAGCTATAAGAAAACCTATCACCGAACCACGGAATATTCTTCTGAATGGTAGAAGGCATGGAACGAATATTGTAATCCTCGATTTTCCTCTCATTCGCAAGACTTTCAGACTTCAACCCCCATGTAACTCTCTTGAACGGCCGCGTAACACATAGAGACCTATACCATTCGCTTCGGCATCGAAAAAGCTATAAGAAAACCTATCACCGAACCACGAAATATTTTTCTGAATGGTAGAAGGCATGGAACGAACATTGGAATCCTCGATTTTCCTCTCATTCGCAAGATTCCAGCTTTCATCCCCCATTTACATCTCTTAACCGGCCGCGTAACACATAGAGACCTATACCATTCGATTCAGCATTGAAAGAACTATAAGAAAACCCATCATCGAACCGCAGATTATTTTTCCGAATGGCAGAAAGCAGGAAACGAATATTGTAATCCTCAATTTTCTTCTCATCCGCAAGACTTTCAGACTCCAACCCCCATGTAACTCTCTTAAACGGCCGCGGAACACATAGAGACCTATACCATTCGATTTGGCATTGAAAAAGCTATGGGAAAACCTATCATCGAACCGCGGATTATTCTTTTGAATGGTAAAAGGCATGGAACGATCATTGGAACACTCGATTTTTCTGTGATTCGCGAGATTCCAGACTTTAACCCCCATTTACCCCTCTAAAATGGCCGCGTAACACATCGAGACATATATATACCATTCGTTTCAGCATTGAAAGAACTATAGGAAAACCCATCATCGAACCGCAGATTATTTTTCCGAATGGCAGAAAGCAGGAAACGAATATTGTAATCCTCGATTTCCCTCTCATCCGCAAGACTTTCAGACTCCAACCCCCATGTAACTCTCTTAAACGGCCGCGTAACACATAGAGACCTATACCATTCGATTCAGCATTGGAAGAACTATAAGAAAACCCATCATCGAACCGCAGATTATTTTTCCGAATGGCAGAAAGCAGGAAACGAATATTGTAATCCTCGATTTTCTTCTCATCCGCAAGACTTTCAGACTCCAACCCCTATGTAACTCTCTTAAACGGCCGCGGAACACATAGAGACCTATACCATTCGATTTGGCATTGAAAAAGCTATGGGAAAACCTATCATCGAACCGCGGATTATTTTTCTGAATGGTAAAAGGCATGGAACGAACATTGGAACACTCGATTTTTCTGTGATTCGCAAGATTCCAGACTTCAACCCCCATTTACCCCTCTAAAATGGCCGCGTAACACATCGAGACATATACCATTTGATTCAGCATTGAAAGAACTATAAGAAAACCCATCATCGAACCGCAGATTATTTTTCCGAATGGCAGAAAGCAGGAAACGAATATTGTAATCCTCGATTTTCCTCTCATCCGCAAGACTTTCAGACTTCAACCCCCATGTAACTCTCTTGAACGGCCGCGTAACACATAGAGACCTATAGCATTCGATTCGGCATTGAAAAAGCTATGGGAAAACCCATCATCAAACCGCGAATTATTTTTCTGCATCGTAGAAGGCATGTAACGAACATTGGACTTGTCGATTTCCCTCTCATTCGCAAGATTCCAGGCTTCAACCCCCATGTAACTCTCACATTCGGCCGCGTAACACATAGAGACCTATACCATTCGATTCAGCATTGGAAGAACTATAAGAAAACCTATCATCGAACCGCGGATTATTTTTCTGAATGGTAGAAGGCATGGAACGAACATGGGAACACTCGATTTTCCTGTGATTCGCGAGATTCCAGACTTTAACCCCCATTTGCCCCTCTAAAATGGCCGCGTACCACATCGAGACCTATACCATTCGCTTCGGCATCGAAAAAGCTATAAGAAACCCTATCACCGAACCACGGAATATTTTTCTGAATGGTAGAAGGCATGGAACGAATATTGTAATTCTCGATTTTCCTCTCATTCGCAAGATTCCAGCTTTCATCCCCCATTTACATCTCTCAAACGGCCGCGTAACACGTAGAGACCTATACCATTCGGTTCAGCATTGGAAGAACTGACAGAAAACCCATCATCGAACCGCAGATTATTTTTCTGAATGGCAGAAAGCAGGAAACGATTGTTGTAATCCTCGATTTTCCTCTCATCCGCAGGACTTTCAGACTTCAACCCCCATGTAACTCTCTTAAACGGCCGCGTAACACATAGAGACCTATATCATTTGATTCGGCATTGAAAAAGCTATGGGAAAACCCATCATCAAACCGCGAATTATTTTCCTGAATCGTAGAAGGCATGGAACGAACATTGGACTTGTCGATTTCCCTCTCATTCGCAAGATTCCAGGCTCCAACCCCCATGTCACTCTCTCAAACGGCCGCGTAACACATAGAGACCTATACCATTCGATTCAGCATTGAAAGAACTATAAGAGAACCCATCATCGAACCGCAGATTATTTTTCCGAATGGCAGAAAGCAGGAAACGAATATTGTAATCCTCGATATTCCTCTCATCCGCAAGACTTTCAGACTTCAACCCCCATTTACCCCGCCAAAATGGCCGCGTAACACATCGAGACCTATACCATTCGATTCGGCATCGAAAAAGCTATAAGAAAACCTATCACCGAACCGCGAATTATTTTTCTGAATGGTAGAAGGCATGGAAAAACTTGTAAATCATGATATATTTCCACTTCTTCCCGCACTCAAAACTCAAATATCCCGTTCAAAATGCATTCAAGTGTTTCCAGACCTATCTCATTCGATTCAGCGCATCAAAATCTACAAAGATCGGTCATTTCCATTCCGATAGTAGTCTTGGTTCGTCCGCTAGTTGGATTTCAATATCAGAAAACTCAAAAGTACAGTCCCTTCCAAAAGTGTAGTCGTACGTCTGCTAGCTCACGTTCGGTAGCTTCAGCTTCATAACTTGATCCGTTCATGTGACACTGAGATATAAACGTTTCATCAAATTTTCACGCGATTGATATTATCATATTTTTCTTCGCCATCATCATCAACTTCTTCTTATCTCACGATAGGTTTTCGTTATCCAAGAGTGTGTTCGAGTATCTGCTACTATCCCTATATGATTATATTCAATGGTATGGTATGGATGCATTCTGTCATTCTTTCTCCTCAACATCCATCCAATAGAGTTCATTTCAGTGTTATGTATAAAAGTATACATAATAATATAGAATTTATGTGTGATAGGTTATATGTATATATAAATTGATAGGTTATATGTTTATGAATGAATGATTATGAATAAATGATGAATATCAAAGGAATTGAACATGAATGAATTTCAGGTTTTTACGGTTTAGTTCTTCGTATCGAGTATTGCATAATATTGCATAATAGGAGGAACTCAAACAAATAATCAGTCAATTCTGTGTGATGGGTTATGTTAAATAAATGATGTATACCAAAGGAATTGATTGAAAATGGATGAATTGCAGGTTTCAACGGTACCAGTGATTCATGTGATACAATGAAAGCTAAATGACGTTGCACATATTTTAACGTGGATATATGAAATTCATATAAAATATAAAAAATAAACAAATGGACAAAATGATGAATGATCAGGTACCCAATGATGATTTGTACAGAAAAATTACTATGAATCAATCAGTGAATGATTGCTCGATTGGTTCTTGAAAGTAAAATCACGAACAAAGAAGACATACAATGAATCTGTACTCTGTATGTCAGCTACGAACCACTAATAATTTCATTAAGTGGGTTCGTAAGCACATGAAGAAAAGACAGGAGCGCAGTGGACATATCACAACTTCTTTCATAGGGTCCAGTGCTATAAGATTTCACAGATTGATGAGAAAGAGCTGGAGCGAGGCAGAAGTACCAAAGAATTGGACATTAGTTCCCCTCGCTACCAATTATATTGGGTACCCTTGGAGTGAATGCAAAGGAAGCAAGGGCACAGTGGATATACTACAAAACTTTGCAATACATCTACCTCACATTTGCACTGGTGAATAATTACAAGCAGATTATTCATGATTCACTCGATGGGAATCAAACATATACAATAATATTCTGATTATATAACTTCTTCAGTTATATTCTATTCAAGCAGGAATGTATTTTTTTTTCTTGAATTCCCTATTTTCATTTTTATTATCAGATGAATTTCTTCTCAAATATTATCAATATGGTTCTGAAAGAAATTTCTAATTGAAAAGAATTAGAAAGAATTGAAATCTAAACAATTAGATTTAAATTTGGAGGGTACAAATCAATCCCCTAAAAATTGCGATTCATAGTTGGCTAACTTGAATCTTAGTTGATCTGGAATGCAGCAGACCCGAAGTCAGTAATTCCGAACATATACAAAACAAGTAATTATTTGTTACCAGTGGCGGATCCAAGGGGGAGGGGGGCGGTAGGGGCGATCGCCCCCCCCCCAAGCCAACCAAAACCATATAACCCGGAATACCTCAAACGCCAAACGACCTAAATCCACATAACCCAATACTGAAATAAATAAATAAATAAAAATTAACGGAGAATCAACCGTTTGAGCGTGAGGAAACTTTAACTTAAGCTACTGATTCTCGTATAATCACATAACCCAGTGCACCAAAATCAGAGTGAATAAATAAATCAAAGAATATATTAAGTTTTATTGTAAGCTTACATTCTCTGAATACGTAAGAGTGAAATTTTTTACTCAAACGGGAAAATAGGTTCCCTTATGGCTGTCTAAAGAGTGAATTCGCACTCCAATAGAGTGGAAATTCACTCCTCTCATCTATCCGGAATCTATCTTACCGTTTGAGTGGAATTTTCATCTTCCGTATTCAGAAAGTAATTATCAAATAATAAGAGATTCAAGAATACAAATTTGAAATATGAATTTTCACTAAATTTTGTACAGTTCTATTCCATTTTAAACACAAGGAAAAAAATGGATAAAATTACCATGTAAGATGTCGCTTCGAGTCTTTAAGAGGGAATTTTTACAAAATATATTGCAAATAACTCACATTATCAGACAAAAACAGATTTTTCTCTTATGATGCGAATTATTTGACAATATATTTTGTAAAAATTCCCTTTTAAAGACTCGAAGCGACGCGTTGTCATCCTACATGGTAAATTTATCCATTTTCTTCTTTCCGTGCATACATTATATGTTGTGATTACAAATTATAAAGGTACTATTTCATGAAGCATCAAGCGTTAACATCAAAAGAAAAAAGAAACGATTCCTTCTTTTAGACATTCGGCTAAGCGATCTGATGCACTTAAAAAAATAACGGGTAAAATAAAGAGCTTTCTAGATTGTGTGAAACTAGGTGGGTTGAGAGGCATAAAAGTGTAATTGAATTCAGATCATTACTGCCAGAAATTGTTGAAACACTGGATTTTATAACGTCATGGAAAGATATTCAAACAGCTTCAAAAGCAAGAATTTTAAAAGTAGCGTTATGTGATAGCCTGTTTATTGTGACCATTGTTTGTCTATCCGATTTATCACTATGTACCTTACCACTCAGTCAATTTTTTCAAAAAGTTGAAATAGATCTTGAAACTGCACAAATTATGATAAAAAATACAGTGGAACTTTTAGCTGAAAAACGAGAAAAATCAAAAGAGAAGTTTGCTCTGTTATTTAAAGAGTCGGAAAAAATTGCAGATGAACTGGGATGTGACATTTCTGTACCTCGAAGGACTGGAAGACAAACACATCGCGAGAATTATCCTTCTCAAAATTCAATTGATTACTATAGACAATCTGTGTATATCCCATTAATAGAGAACGTTATTGAAGACTTCAAGCGCCGTTTCTCTCAAAACACTCTTGATTTATATTATTTATCGGTTTTATTTCCCAATTCAAACCGTTTGAAGGATGATGAATTACTAGAAGAAGCAGTATCCGTACTAGTTGAAAAGTACTTTGTTTTTTTTTGCGAAGAGAAAAATATTTTAAAAGAAGTATTAATATCTGAACTTAAAATGTGAAAAAAAATGGGATAAAGAAAACAATGTTACATTTGATGCTTTGAAACTATTGATTGCCTGCGATCGTAAAATTTTTCCAACTGTGCATATTCTTTTAAAAATTTTTGTTACCTTAGCTAAAGTGCAGCAAGCAGGGAAAGAACGTTTTCTTCGCTAAGAAGAGTCAAAACTTGGCTTAGGTCAACTATGTCAGAAGAACGACTTGTCGGTCTAGCATTGTTGAACATACATCCTGATGTAGATGTCAATATAGAAAATATCATTGAAAAATTCGCTCAGAGCAATCGTAGGATAGATATCGTTTTGTAAAATAAATATTGTATCAAAAAATACTATGCATTTATATTTCTATGATTTTTACACAAAGTTTTGATATTACATCATATAACATATACAGTAGGTGGCAAAAGTCCGTTTCCACCTTTCCGGTAGATCTTTCTTGCCAATTGGCAATGAATTCATTGTTAATCACTTAACAACATTTCTAAGTGAACGTGGCAGAGTGTCAACAAGGATCTACCACACAGAGAAAAGTAATGTTTTAAATATTACTACATTTTGTACTAAATTAGCAGGATAAGTGAAATAGTATAATTTTCACAACACAGTGCAGTAAAAATGTATGCTCAATGATTTGAAAAACTGTACAATTTGACGCAACTTCACATCATGAAGCATGAATTTTTACTACACTGTGTTGTGAAAATCATACTATTTCACTTATCCTGCTAATTTAGTACAAATAGTAATAATATTTAAAACATTATTTTCCTCCGTGCAGAAAGATGGAAACGGACTTTGTACACCCACTGTACAGTTTATCTTTTTCTTTCGCTCTTCAGGATATGCCCCCGCAGTATGGGTTATGCGAAATTCGAGAATGCCCTGGTTATGTGGGGTGACCTTTTTTTTTTTTAGTCATTGTAAGGACTTTTTGACTCCGCTCCCCCCAAGACAAGTCTGTGGATCTGCCCCTGTTTGGTACTAGTAACATCGAATGAAATAATTATTTGTTACTAGTAATATCGAATGAAATAATACATAATTGAAACTTTTTCGGAATTATTCTCATTCGAGATTACTGATTTCAAGTCTATGGCACTCCGGGATACCTATGGCTTATCGGTTGTATGTTCAAATCAGCCCTATCCGACTCATGCGTTCTCCCCTAGAAATCCGGTTCACATAGTGACCACAAAAATCCAGATGGCAAATCGATTTAGTTGTCTGATTGCAATTGTTTTCATAACCATTCATAACCTGTCACATTCGCATAAGTTGAAAGATTGAAAATATGTGAGTTGCATATGATTCATGATGGTCTTTTATTGTCTCCTTCATTTTTTCATTTTGAAGAGATTGACAATGAAATGAAGTGCAGGAATCTTTGTGACAATCAAGTGTACTTCCATCTCTTTTGTAAATAAAAAAATGTACATAATAAACATTTTTTACCTTCACCTTATGAACATTTTATTTGTAATTATTTGTTTCAATATCATTCATACCCTATTATAATAATATTATTATTATTATATCATTATTATAATATATTATATTTTTTCACATCCTATTGAAATGTTTTTGATGATTATGAACCACTATTCCGAATAATTACACCCATTTTGTATTATTTCATTCATTACACTTATCAATCACAATCATACCCGGACCACTAGATTGAAGAGCCATCTACAACTTTTTCGTCACTACGTGAACACACCGACCCGACTGGAAATTGTCATCAGGTTAACCCAACATATGATGAGGACCTGACAAGGTCATCCGAAATAAGGAATACCCGTTACGGTCCTGATCGGGATTAGGTGTGGATGACTCACGTATGGATGACCTCATTTGGTCCTAGTCAGGATTTCCTCAAATTATCCTGAAAAGGTCGAAGTAGGTTTTCCTCGCTGTATCCGCATCAGGACCTCGTTCGGTCATCCTAAGATCATGGACATAGTTTGATAAACTGAATACAAGAATGTACAGACTTGATTTCAGATTGTACACTCTTTGATTAAACAAATTTTCCTTCAATAAGAAGGACATGTTTGAACGATTTTCAACTGTGCCTGTTTTTAAATTCAATCCCTTCATTCCGAACACATTACCTACTTCTGAAAACTGTTGAACAATTTGTTCAATCTATTCTCAATGTGAATTGAAAACTAACTATTTAGGTTTTAATTAGGCGGAACTTATGAAAATTGCACAAGATTTTCCACGTTATGCATACAGCGAAAAAAACTTAGCAAACGTTCAACCATCACCAGCGAAATAAGTATTTCATTTAACTTATCACAATTCTCATAAGGTTGATTTATTGACTATTCAGCATCATTTTTCTTTCCTACACATCACATCATCTGAGTATTATTCAAAGAGTATATATGAACTGAATGAATATGTGTTTCGTCATAATCAAATATAAGTTTCGAACAAGTACTCTTCTTTCGTTATTTCTTGATTAATACGCATAAAAAAATCTGTTATTGAGTGCAAAATGAATTATTGAATCAGTTATCACTGCTGTAATATGTAAAAAATCATAAGTTGCTGATGTGGTGACAATTAATTCTATTCAAATATACAATAATATCAACAACGACAATATCTATATGAATATTAATTTACATCAGTATTTCTCGGAAAAAACTCAGAAATCCCAATCATTTTGTAATAATAAAGGTCATGAAGAACTCATTCGATCAAAAATATTTCAAGCGAATGTTCAAAATGAAATGCAAAAACTTGAATTATTCACTTTCAGCTCGACGGATGGTTTTACTTTTCAAATTAAAGAGTACTCTTGAAGTTGAAATTTGTTAATTTCAGAAAAAAGCCTCATTTTCTGAGTTGAATTTGTTGTTAGGGTGATGATAAACTTGTAAGAAGAGTTTGAAAGTTGAGTGGAATCTATATTGATCAGGAAAGTCCAAATCGTGTGGCAAAAGTTAGAAAATCTGTCAACTTAGCTCACGGCGCATGGGCTTTTCTTCACTAAACCAAATGCTGGCAGGAGAAATTCATCAAAATATAGTGGATTCAAAGTGATGTGAAGTAAGAGAGGACCGAAATATTCATTAGATTTTATTCGTTCTTATAAACGTTCTAAAAATAAGAAAAGACTATAGAAGATCCAAAGTGTCGTCTTCCCATATTTTTGTTCCAATAATGTTGTCTCATGTTCCTACAAATAAATGTTATTATATTTATGAAACAGGTTCAATACACATGTTTTCTCAACCTAACACTAGTTACTGGTGAAAAAATACGAAAATGCACACTCAGAAATGCAAATCATTGAAACAAAAATATTGAGAGACGATACATTGAGTCATACATAGCCTTACCATATTTATCAACATTTTTATAATAACTAATAAAATTCAATGCATGTATCTGTCCTCCCTTACTTCACATCACTTTGAATTCACTATATTTTGATGAATTTCTCCTGCCAGCATTTGGTTTAGTAAAGAAAAGCTGATAGAATACCCATGCGCTGTCAGCTAAGTTGACAGATTTTCTAACTTTTGCCACACGATTTGGACTTTCCTGATCAATATAGATTCCACTCAACTTTCAAACTCTTCCTACAAGTTTATCATCACCCTAACAACAAATTCAACTCAGAAGATAAGGCTTTTTTCTCAAATTTGAAAATTTCAACTCCAAGAGTGCTCTTCAATTTGAAAAATAAAACCATCCGACGAGCTGCAAGTGAATAATTCAAGTTTTTTGTTATTCATTTTGAACATTCTTCTGACATATTTTTGATCAAATGAGTTCTTCATGACTCATATTTCTTACAAAATCAATATGATCTCTGAGTTTTTGCCTAGAAGTGCTGATGTAAGTATTTGAAGAAAATTCATTTTCACTGCATCAACAAATTACGATTTTTTGACACGTTACAACAGCTATGACTGATTCACTTAATCATTTTGCACTTACTAACAGACTTTTTGATACACATTATTCAAGAAATAACTACCACACATTTCACAAAAATAATTCATCCATTTGTTGATCACATAAATTTAACCTCACATCTGTCAACCGAACTGCAATTTTCACACAGGCTCATAGATTAGTTTTGATTTATTTTTGAGGTTTTAGTAAGGAATTCCTCACAAAATCCTAATTAGTCTTTCCTGATGGGGTCCTCATAATAGTGCAGCGTGACATGACTTGTTAGGTCCTGATGAGGTTGCCTTATCAGGACCTGATCTGGATCAAGGTTTACCTGATCTGGTCCATGGGGTAAATTTCTAGTCGGGGAAGTTCGAATCGGATAGGGCTGGTTCAAATCTTCGTTGTAAAGAATAGGTTGTTCTAAATCTAAAGTTGTAATTTCATGCAAAGCTAAACAAGGTTTGGCTTTTAGCGATACATTAGCTAAAAAGAGAGGTAATGTGAGACTTCTCCCTTTATCTAAGGTATCGCTCGTCGCTCGTCGCTTGTATGAAATTACAGCTTTAGGCTGCTTTGAGCGCTGTGAGCTGCTTCCAGCGCCAACTCATCGGTCGACTGATATTTAGTTTTCGAAATTCTTCCCATTTATATTTATTTATGGGAATTCGCTTTCCTTCCCTTGGATTCTTCATTTCTTATTTCAATAATCTATTGTGGTCCAATGATGAGATGACTGATGGAAACTCAAGTGGCTTTTCATATCACAGAAATAATCTGAGGACATTTTCTTCATTGCTATGATTCCTATTGAACTTGAAATGAGTATATAATTTGATTTGTTTTCAATTGAAGGTACATCCAAAAAAAGAAGTGAAATCCCCCCAAAAAAACTTCAAAAAAGTAAAAAATAACGCCAAGTACATGAAAATGTAAAATCAAACAACAACAAAAATTCAAGAACATTTTAAACGCAAATTGTTCTGTACTCGAAATTTTGATGAAATAAAACAGGATATGCTCCATCTAAATAAAAAATATGTTAGACTAAACAAAAAAATGTAAAAACATATTCTAAACAAGAATTTCCCTACATTAAAAATTTCAATGAAATACGACAGGATATGCTTCCTCTGAAAAAAAAGATGTGAAATCAATATGAGCTGCCAAGTACATTTGGTTATCCAAATGATATGTCAATGATTTCTTATATGTTGTAACTTCAGTATGTTTGATAACCCTAGTGAAATTGGAGTGTTGTAGCGCGACGAAAACGCGAAGTAGCGTAACCTAAGAGTCATGTGATCGTAATTTATGAAGGAATTGGAACATTTTCACGTTTCACTTGTTTCAATACCTGCTTCCTTCACTTTTTGATTTTCATCAAAGAAATTGTATCCGAGGTGATTGATGATTTTCAAAAACATCACTGTATTTCATCAAAAACACAATGGAGTAATCAAAACAAATTCAAGTCCAACTTTATGACATATTAGAAACAAGTCTGGCCTACTTTCAACAAAACATACTGATCATTTGGTGGTTATGAAATTCATGTCGATGCGCAACACTTGATGTGGCTAAGGAAGATTCCATGGTTAAAGTTCCTTCTCGATAATGAAAGTTCAACACTCATCACTGGCAGTGATGCCAGCATTTGGTCGACCGAGTCGATTTTCCCCCTCCATCACGCTGAAATCAAATTTCTTTTGTCGGAGGTTTGATTGTGTGTGTGGAATTTCTATACAGACAGATGTGATGGAGAGGGAAAATCGACTCGGTCGACCAAATGCTGGCATCACTGATCACTGGCCACATCAAGTGTTGCGCATCGACATGAATTTCATAACCACCAAATGATCAGCATGTTTTGTTGGAAGTAGGTCAGACTTGTTTCTAATATGTCATCAAGTTGGACTTGAATTTGTTTTGATTACTCCATTGTGTTTTTGATGAAATACAGTGATGTTTTTGAAAATCATCAATCACCTCGGATACAATTTCTTTGATGAAAATCAAAAAGTGAAGGAAGCAGGTATTGAAACAAGTGAAACGTGAAAATGTTCCAATTCCTTCATAAATCACGATTACATGAAATCATTGACATAGGGACCGTCCATATATTACGTAACGCATTTTCCTCACATTTTCACTACCCCCCCCCCCCTTGTAACATGTCCGTAACACTGCATGCTCCCCCTCCCCCTCCCCCCACTGCCGTTACGTAACAATTGAATTTCCCAATAGTCTTGAATATCCTATGAATACAGAATAAAACTGATTAATTAAATCAATTATTCCATCAATTTATTCTATTTTTTATTCAATTATTTACTTAGTCCTGAATCACTTATATAATTCATTGAGAGCAATGGATTTGTTATATTTTGAGAACTCCAATTATTTCCACTTGTGACAAAATATATTTCAGTGAATGTTTGGAAATTCATTTTCAACTGTCATGGATATTTTATGACAAATTAAATTCGGATGTTTATCAATATTCTACATACATCTCCACCATCCTAAAATATGAATTGACTTTCAATATCTTCCAAGATTATTTGAATGAGAGGTGTTTCACATCATATTTACCTGATATTTCGAGTGAATGTTGTTGGGTGATAGAATGACTAACACTATCATCATTTTTCATATCCAATATATTATAATCAGACAATACTAATGCTTCAGTATCAGGTGCAGGGAGAGAATGATCACAGTGTTTTGATATTTTGGTTTCAACCTAATTTATTAAATATTCCAATTAAACAATTTGCGCATTTACAAATATTGAAACTAGACCCAATCAAATATTCGAGGAATGTTCTGTAAGTATTCAGTACACATCAATAGAGTATTTTCAGCACATTTACATAAATAAAGAATGAATATAATTCAATTGATCAAGAACTCAGCAACGTTTCTTCAATCAATATCTTCTTCAAAAGGACTTTCCGAACATTTTGAGATGTTTGCAATGACTGGCAAAGAAGTGTTTTCGTTAACTTGCTCCGTAACTTGATCCACATGAGTGTTATCGACATCTTCTTCGTCAATCCATTCTACACTCTCCGTCTGATTCTCAATGTTATGATCATTCATCTTTATATGACATAGAAATTCTCCAGAGCGCCGTGCTATTATAGATACTGGACGAGTTTTTGAGATGACTGTCGGTTTCGCATTATGAATTTGACGTTTATGATGTTTTACTGCTTTTTGCGATGCAAAATATAGATGACAAATATTGCAAGTTCTGATTTTGAGTTGATTTTGCACTGATGGACAATAATAATCATAGGACATTTGTTCAAAACTGTCAAAACTCAGCTCGATTTTGATGGCCGATCGTAAAAGTAATGAAGCAAACTTCCTGTTCTCACTGGGTGCAGGTATTTTCGGGAATTTTGAGGTTTGGATTAATGGATAAGGCGGCGGTATGAATCCATCAGGTAATATCGATCTCAAACCACTTCTTGGGGATTTACAACAATTCAAATCAACACATTTAACAACCTAGGAACCAATTTCAAATTTTTGAATTGCCTATGTAGTGTAATTTAACGATTTTTTTTATCAAAAATCTCAGGGAAATCATTGGGAATTCGATTAATTCATTTGAAGAGTTTCCAATTTAAAATAAATTAAATTCATAACAAATTTGCATGGAAATAAATTGGAAGGATCAGTTTAAGTATGGTAGGATGGTTTAGTGAATAAAATATTGTTTCCATGGATAGTAGAATTCTGAAGAATTGACATCACATCCATATCTGTGAGATGTTGGTAATGCAACTCAAAAATGCTACTAATGTTGGATAGTAGAATATCAATGTCATGGACATTTTCTTTGAATCAAAGAAAAGTTGGGAGGATCATGGAATTCCTTCGAAATTTCAAGTTGGACTTCAAAACATCCATATAGCATGAGGAACGAATAATTGAAAGAAATGCAAAATGCTACAAAATCATCAGTGAGTGACATTGAAATCCCCATGACGTTTTTCTTTCATTTTAGGCAATGATTGAGTGGATACGTGCGCATAGGTGGCTCCATCTGGCGACATTTTTGTTTCGACCAAAATACTCGAAGCTGAACGCATATAGAAATCTGGAATTTTCCGGGATGAATGTTCGAAATTTTTTTTTCTTCATTTCGAATTTTGAAAATCCGGCTGTTTACAGACCTAGATAGACCTTCGAAGACTCTTCCCTGAAAATTTCAGACTTTTTCATGTGTTCAGCTTCGAGTATTTTGGTCAAAACAAGAATGCCGCAAAATGGAGCCACCTATACGCTTGTATACACTCAATTTAACGATAGAAAATCGTCATAGAAAAATTTGAAGAAGTTTTATGTACCTGTAACAAATATTGACTTTCCCTCACATGCGTTGCATACCATGTCGCCGATGGGGAATCAATGAATGATGTGATTTCATTTGATGGATCTTTGTATTCAGAAATTACATCATATCCATCAATAATCGTCCGGCTCCAGAGGTCTGCTAAAACACTTCCAGCGTGTTTGAAGTTCTCTTTTTTAAGGTCTAAGTCAATCGTTTTTCCTCTTGCATCAAGATGAGAACCAAAATGATCATGTTCGAGAATTACGCCTGACAATTTCCGGCTCAGTGGAGCCATCCTGCGTTCGACTCTGTTGTATGCACTTCTTCCGGGTGCATTAGTGAAGATAAATACTGCATCCAGGTCATAATCAAGGAAATGTTTGATAGCATGATTTATCACTTTTGGGTATCGAGGATTTTCATCTGGACCACCATCGACAGATGAAATTAGAATTGGTTTGATTATATTGGTATCATTTACCATCATGATTTCTTGGAAATTCGGCAAGCATAGAAGCCTTCTAAAATCTGCAGCATGCGTCGATGCAGTAGATGAAGAATGTTTACCACTCCTTATTGCAATGTACGTAGGACCTGAGTAAGACACTGCTTCTGGTCGACCAATTTCATCCGGTTTTATAGTAATGAGGGCATAGACAGAAGGCACCAATTTGTGGGGTTCTGCCACGACCCAATCATGATCCGGAAGTTTCACCTTAATATTGAAAGATGTTTTAAAATGTAGGAGTTGAAAAAAATTTGATTCTCAAGTTTTAATGAATCTTTTATACGCTATACATACCATATCAACCGGGAAAATTCTAGTGTTTTCCAAATGAATTCATCAAATGCAACATTGAATGAAGAAAAAAAAGTCTTGTTAGAATCAGAAAATGAGAAAATAAGGAATAAATGTTTACCCGATATTGCATATGCATTAAAATTGGTGTCTGTTGATTGACAGCTGTAATGCCTAATGGAACCCTTGCTTTATCATCTTGTGAGATAAAAATCACTTGTTCGGGTCCAAGGATAGATGCTAAGGTTTCAATACTTCTAATTGTTGCAGTGCAGAAGTTTTGATCAGGATGCCCTTTGTGTCAATCTGTTTGAGATCGAATCAGGCGCACTGGGACTGTATTAAAGTGTCTTTTCCCTTCGCTTGTATCTTTTCTTCTTGGCAAGAGACGGAGATATGTACCACTCCGAGAAATAGAAAAGCCTATCGATTGTAATTCTTTTTGAAGGTCTGTCAAAGTTCTACAGCTGGAAAGCACTTCGCTACGTCGTCTATTTTCTGCTGCAGCCTCGAATGTAACCAACTCCACAATAGTTTTCAGTAAGTCTGGCTGGTCTTCTTCTAACCTGGGTCTGCCGGAGGTTTTATGGAGTTTTAATATCTTAGCAGCTTCTTGATTATTTTCACAAATAGTTGTTAGATTACTCTTCCTTTCCTCTCTAAAAGCTTTTTGCCGTTGAGCATTATATTTTAAATTCTTCAATTCGTTTTTTTTTGTCTCAAATTTTTCTTCCGCACTTCGATTTTTTTCGGTAGGTCATCATCACATAGTCCAGCATTTTTGGCGAGCAGAGTACTTTGAAGTTCAACTTGGATCTTTATGATTTCTTTATTTATGACATTTTGCACAGGTGTTTTATAAGTCCTCTCTATCGAAGAGGTAGGGGCATTCTTCTGCTCATCAAGATCACTATCAGGAGTAACCAAAATGCTCATTTTATCTAGAAAAAATCAATTGACATAGCGAATTGCATGGTTCCACATGAATGTTATGAAAACGAACTATTCCATGTTCGATTTAAAATTAATTGAATTTGGGGATTATTTTCCGGATTTTCTAACAAACATTCTTACATTGAATTACATTGGAAAATCCCACTTGTATTCTGGAGGAAAACATAAGGAAATATGAAGCAATAAGTTATCAGAATCAATCGAGAATGAGTTGTCACTAAATGATGATTAACGTGTAAATCCCATGGAAATATTATGATAGTATTGAGTGTGGATTAATAAAATACCAAATCCTGAAAAATATGATGATGTGTTCAGTGAAATATCAATATGATGTCATGATCATTATTATCCAAAACGTAATGAGCAGAACTACTAATAAACAATAATCTTATTATCAACTAATCAATCAATTGAACTATCCAATAAATTTATAACGATTTCAATCGACTATTCAATTGATTGAATCGTTGGTTTTTGTTCATTAATTGTTCTTAAAATGAGTCGATATTTTTCAAGATTATTTTGAATGAGAGGTGTTTCACATCATATTTACCTGATATTTCGAGTGAGGGTTTTTCGTTGAGAGAATGGCTAGAACTATCATCATTTTGTATATTCAATATATTACAAGTAGATGACACTAATTCTTCAGGATCAGGTGCAGGAAGAGAATGATCACGGTCTTGTGATGTTTTGGGTTTAGCCTGATTGATCAAATATTCCAATCAAACAATTTTCTCATAAAAGGTTATACCGGGGACAATATTATCATTAAGTAACACATATTTAATTACAAACTCAAGAGTCGTATTCCCTGGTATTTCAAGGATTCATTTCACTCAGGAATACCCAAAGTAATGAGGAAATTATATTCTGACCCCACTGCTGTGTGATTTTTAAATCGTATCAACTTGACATTTGTGAAACTTTATAAGTCCACTAACTAACCAATAATTAACTATTTCCAATTCATTGATATAATAATACTGATATTATGGAAATAAGTGAAGAATTCTTATGATATACAGTGAGATATATATATATATATAATGATAATCAATGTTCTTCAGTACCCAAATAGCACAAGAATACTCGAAATATTGTATAAACGTGCATGCCATCAATAGAATACATAGAAAACATCAAAATCTTATATGCATGTCAATGGGATATTCTGAATGTTTTCGAGCTGTTCAGATACATCATTAATACATATACTAAAGTTACCTTCGAAAAGAAATTTAGGAGGTTATTTGCTCTAATCCTTGTTGCTTTCTCCTTCCATTCATTTAACAATGCCTCTGCAGTTTTTATGTTTTCGGTTTTTTGTTTCTGTTTTTCAATAGTAAGGTAACTGACCCCATTAGTGAACATTTAAGAACACAAGCACTCTAAATATAAATTATTTCATGAATAATTTCTTTAAAATGAATTTCCACGAGTAAATAAGGTAGATTCAGCATTTCAATTTTCTCTTACCGTGATTTTTTATTCATTTTCCAAGTGATAACAATAAAAATAATGAAATTATTGAAATGTTAACAATACCCCCATTAGTGAACGGGTCGCATGAATTAGTGAACGCTAATTGACCCCATTACTGAACGCGTAGAATCTGAGGTTGCGCAGATGAGTTATTATCACTTTCCTGATGATATTCGAAATATATTCTGTGCACATTCTAATGAGACCTTTTCATAGGTGCTATGCATATTCATCGAACGTATGTAATCGAATATATGACGGGACGTCAGTCGAACGTCGATTGAATGAATATCGTAAATTTCAAATGCACTATGTACGTTCTGAGTGTATTTAAAACAGTCCCATTCGTATATTCTATGAACTTTCATGATATGTTCTTCGTATCTCATTCTCAAATTCTACCAACGTTTTTATTTCATATATACTTTGAACTTCTGTTGCTGCTTGAGTTACTTTGGCAAAAAAAATTGTGACTTTCAAGTAGAGTTTATAATTTTACATGTTTATTCCAATCCTTGGAGAAATTTATAGATTGATTGAAAAATTATGCGCATTATAAGGATTCATGAAAAAATTTTCCTAGAGTAGATACCTATGATATGAATTGTAACGTTTATTCGTTCAGTAATAGATTCACCTATCATTTTCGTGTGTGTATTTCTGAACGCGCAATTTTCTGGGTTAGCGACTGACAGTGATTGAAAATAACCCTATATTATCTTAATTTGAATGATATCAATAGATTGGATACATAAAATAGTTCAATGGTCGCATTAATACTATGAAAATGCACAATTGAAAAAATGTCCATTCTTAACTCACCATGTAAGATTCACGAAGGCAAAGCTCGTTGTGACACTCGGCATGAGTCTTTATTTATTTCGTGAATTACATTTTTCTTTCTTCCATTTGTTTTCGCATTCATCACGAACAATAATGTTTGAAGATTGGAATAATCTTGACAGCACGTAATAGGTAAACACTTCTTGTTCGTCAAAGAGGTTTTATTATCTCGAGGTTCACTAAAGGGGTCGCGTTCGCTAATGGGGTCAGTTACCTTATTTTTCCAAATTTCATTAAAATCTTTCTGCACTTTTGCTCCAGGCGTATTTTGATGGCATTTCTTATATTTTTTATATGTATTTATGTATAAATCACCCAATATTGATGCCATGTTTATGATTATATCGAATAAATGAAACAAACCTCGATCTACCCATGCATTCTGAAAGAATATACTTGAACAATTCATCAAGAGAGGGATGTCCACAACACTTGAAAACAGAACGAAAATATCAAACTTCATTTGCACGGACTAGCCAATCCGAATAATACTTGGTAGACCCATAAACGTATATTATATGGACGGAGCATGTGAAAGAGGGGCAAAACAGTGAGGATGCGCAAACCCACGACGCATCTACTTGCAATATGGGTTAGTGCATTTGTGCACCCTCACTATTTTATTTCTCTCTTAGGCCGGCGTCCCATGGAGCGGAAAAGCGTAACGCGGAACGCATGAAATTGGTTGATTCCTAGTTTTATTCGAAAATACCTAGGACTCAACCAATCTCATGCGTTCTGCGTTGCGCTATTCCGCTCCATGGGACGGCACCCTTACATACGCGGTCCATATATCACTGGTCCATGGATAGACCACGATTATCCCGAAATTTTGAATCCCGGATGAGAATAATTCCGGAATATAACTGCACTAGTCACATGCGAATGAGATGAAATGTCACCAAAATTTTGTCGTGATTCCAAGTATCAGACCTACGCTGCTTTGGACTAACTCACACAGCACAGAAAGAATTCTTGAGAACTCACATTGAATTCTTTTAACCCCAATTGAGTTCTTCATTAACTCTTCCTGAACTGGTGTGCTGTATAAGAACACTTCTTCGAGATAATCGCATTTTATCCAATACTTAACGGTGAAGTATCATAATACGACTGCGTATGATACCGAATGATCATAACTCTGAATATTCTAATCCCGAATCGTCATAATCTTGAATGTGCATACATGGAAAAAAATGTCGCTGGAAAATATATGAATTTTTCTCATTTTTTTCAGTAAACTAAAAAGAAGAAGGTTTGTCAAATGAATTTTTATATGAAAATACGAAGAATTACGAATATTGTAGGAAAAGTATATGGGTAGGATTCAAATTTGAAACGCTGAATATCCAAATTGTATTATACGCTTTATAGAATTTTGCACACAGTGTTGGAAAAAAACATATTTTTCGCTGTTACGTAACGTTGCTCTAGAACTCCCCCTCCCCCCCGTGTAACAGCTTGATAACACCAAGTCCTAGCCCCCCTCTCCCCCAAATAGCGTTACGTAATATATGGATGCTCCCATATCATTTGGATAACCAAATGTACTTGGCAGCTCATATTGATTTCACATCTTTTTTTTCAGAGGGAGCATATCCTGTCGTATTTCATTGAAATTTTTAATGTAGGGAAATTCTTGTTTAGAATATGTTTTTACATTTTTTTGTTTAGTCTAACATATTTTTTGGACGTTTACGACAATTACTTAGAGTTTGCTCGAAGCAAGCAGTGGTGAAATTCCCCAGATTTCCCTAGAGTGCTACGAGCAATCATTCTGCCGTCTCACAAGTGATCGTAGCAAGCAGTATCAAGCACCATCAAATCCAACGGAATTATTGAGCCGGTAAACAATTTGGATTTTTTCATTTAATTAATCTAATAATTGATGTTTGAAATGTGAAAAATCGTTATCCACCCGTGCTATCCTTTTTCTTGTTGAAATGATTCAATAGCATATATAATATGTCGAATAAATAATGAAAAGTGGTAAATTAACCTCAACCTTCAATTTCTCATTCAGATGAAAATTATCGATGTTCAATATTGAGATAATCGAATTGTATTTTGCAAGTCCTTTGTGTAATTATTGTAAATTTTTAATCATTTTAAACCATCAGTTTCCTCATTTAGAAAATCTACGTTGTGAATCATTCGAAGTAAAAACTCTATAGAGTTATAACCTCAAATACTTCATGTCCTGTAATATTTCAATTCCACTTCAAATGGATGAGAATGTAGATTTTTTAAATGAGAAAACTGATGGTTTAAAATGATTAAAAATTTACAATAATTACACAAAGGACTTGCAAAATACAATTCGATTATCTCAATATTGAACATCGATAATTTTCATCTGAATGAGAAATTGAAGGTTGAGGTTAATTTACCACTTTTCATTATTTATTCGACATATTATATATGCTATTGAATCATTTCAACAAGAAAAAGGATAGCACAGGTGGATGATGATTTTTCACATTTCAAACATCAATTATTAGATCAATTAAATGGAGTAATCCAAATTGTTTACCGGCTCAATAATTCCGTTGGATTGGATGGTGCTTGATACTGCTTGCTACGATCACTTGTGAGACAGCAGAATGATTGCTCGTAGCACTCTAGGGAAATCTGGGGAATTTCACCACTGCTTGCTTCGAGCAAACTCCAAGTAATTGTCGTAAACGTCCTTTATTTAGATGGAGCATATCCTGTTTTATCTCATCGAAATTTCGAGTACAGAACGATTTCCATTTAAAATGTTTTGAATTTTTGTTGTTGTTTGATTTTACATCTTCATGTACTTGGCGTTATTTTTTACTTTTTTGAAGTTTGAAGAAGTGATAGATTTTATTCCAACAATCGAACGCAATCCTATCAGCACATGACGAAATTCATCGTAATATGTTCAAGTTTGAAGCAAATCTCACATTCTTCGGACAAAAATGCAACGAAAATGACCGCGTATCAAACTGCTGAAATAAATGATCTGATTCATTTTCGATTCAATACATTGGAGCTGGAATGTTCTCTGAAATCCAAAGCTCTGAAAAAGAAGAAAAGGAAAATTCAAAAAGATGGAATTTGAAGAATCTCAAACAAAAACAAACACATGAGGCATTCAGAGTGATGTTGAATGAAAAATTGGAGGATCAACAAGAGAAAGACTTGGAAATAGAGAGTAAATGGAAAAACATAAACGGGAACATAGAACAATGTGTGAATCAAATTTTGAAGAACGATAGAGTAGAACCTAAGAAACCATGGATAACGGAAGAAATTCTCGATTTAATTAATGAAAAGAGGAAATACAAGAATAAGAGTATCGAACAAGACCAGCAGACATACAAGGTACTGAGGAATGAAATAATAAGAGAATCAAGGAAAGCAAAAACCAATGGTTAGAAGAAAAATGTCAGGATACAGAAGTACTACTGTGGGCAGAAAATAGTAAGACTTTTTAATTTAAATTTCGCGCGAAAACCCATTCGTCGAAATACTTTTTTTTCTAGGTTGGTATGACTGTCAGTGACATTTTTGCCAAATGTCACATCAAAATAATCATGTAGTGTTTAGTATACGCTTGTCTTTCTGAAGTACAAGAAGTACATTCGGCGATTTTTACAATGAATGAAATTATTCAACAAAGAAGTTCCATTAAATTTTGTGTGTGGAATCAAATTTCTGGTGCCGAAACGTTCAGAATGTTGCAAAAGGCCTTCGGTGATAATTGTTTGTTGCGAGCAAGTGTTTTTGATTGGTAGAAATTATTCAAAGAGGGTCGAGAACGCGCTGACGACAAACCACGTCCAGGACGGCCATCAACATCAACTGATGATCAACACATCAATAATATTAAGGAATGGGTGCTTGAGAAGCGACGATTAACAGTCGAAGACCTAACTGGCTTCGTTGGAATATCGAAAGGATCAGTGAGAACCATTTTGAAAGATCATTTGGGCCTAAGAAAAGTAAAAGCACGATTGGTTCCAAAATCACTCAATTTTTTCAAAAAACAGCGTCGCGTTGACGTCTGTGAAACAATGCTTTCCTACTACCAGGATATCATGAAACGTATTATTACTGGCGATGAGTCTTGGATTTATGCTTACGACCCGGAAACAGACGATCAATCGACCGAATACCGTGCGAAAGGTGAGCCGAAGCCGAAAAAACCACGTCAAAGCAGGTCACAAATCAAGGTTATGTTGACAGTTTTCTTCGGTTATCGAGGTGTGGTGCACTCCGAATTCCTTCCGACCGGCCAAACTGTCAACAAGATATACTATTTGAGTGTTATGCGTCGTTTGCGCAGAACTATTCGTGAAAAGAGGTCGGAATTATGGGCAGACAACTCTTGGTTTTTGCACCACGATAATGCACCTTCGCATACTGCATTGATTCTCCGTGAGTTTTTTGTCAAATTTTCAACCAATATCGTGCCGCATCCACCGTATTCGCCTGACTTAGCTCCGTGTGACTTCTAGCTATTCAGCAAACTCAAACGACTGCTCCGGGGAAACCGTTTTGAGTCAATTGAAGACATTAAACGTGAATCGCTACGCGCATTGAAGGCTATTTCGGGAATTGACTTCAACAACTCTTTCGAGGATTGGGAAAAAATTTGGCACAAGTGTATTGGGGCCGGGGGGATTACTTTGAGGGGGACGAAATAGATTCTGAAGAATAAATTGGAAATTTTTAAATCATGAACAGTCTTACTATTTTTTGCCCACAGTAGTAAGATTACATTTACGGAAAATAGATGAGGCATATAGGAATGTTAGGAGATTTTTTGGACAAATGAAATCTAGAAGCAATAAGATTAAAAATTCTCCAGGGATTGATAAGAACGGAGGGAAAGATAGAACAATGGATGATTCATTTAGAAGATCTGTATAAAGGAAACGATAATATAGGATTCTTAGAGAGGGAGGAAGATGTTGAAGAAGAATTGGGAGATTTGATTTTGAAATCAGAATTCAACGGGGCTCTGAAAGAATTGAGAATGATATCGGGAGTAGATGGCATAAGTGCGGACCTTATCGAAACCTACAGTCACTCACAGAACTCGTGACGCACTATTTGGATTGGTCAGACATGTGTACGAAAATGGAGAAGTACCGAAAGATTTTCAAAAGAATAAAATTGTCGTCATCCCGAAAAAATAAGGAGCAGACAAATGCGAGAACTACAGAACTATCAGTTTAACTTCACATGCCTCGAAAATACCGACAAAAATTATATACAGAGGGGTAGGAAATAAACTAGAGTGGATTAGCAGAAGATCAGTTCGGTTATAGGAAAAATAAGGAAACGCGAGAAGCAATTTGGGCACTTAGGACAGTAGTAGAGAAAAGACGAGAAAGAGGGAGAGTGTCAACATCATGAAGTAATCAGTCTTATGACTGGTTTGATGGAATCCTCCAACCCTGTCTATTATCCGCTAACCGCTTAATTTCTGCATATCTACGAAAACCCTTATCTTGTATAATTGGCTTCATATATCTTAATCTAAGTCTACCTCTTCGAGTTTCACCGTTCATTTTTCCTTCCAATATTGTTTTCAATAAGCTATCATGCCTTAATGTGTGTCCTATCAGATTACTTCTTCTCTTCACGACCTCAGAGTTCTTTTTTTATTTACCTTCTCAAGTATTTCTTCGTTTTTTACTTTAAGGAGAGTGTATATAGGTAAAGAAGAGTGTATATAGGTTTTATAGATATACAAAAAGTATTTGATGATGTTGAATGGGAGAAAATGTTTGCGATTTTGAAAGTGGTAGGAATTAATTATGAGGATAGGAGAATAAAATATGAATTATACAGGGTGGGGCATTTAAAGTGTCGCGGGCGTTTTTTCCAAAAATAAAATGAGATACGAGAAAATTTTTCGGACAAAAATTGTAGGGTATCGAGGGGGACATCCGATGGTGGCCTTGGCTTTGACCTCAAATCTCATCTTCAAGGGCATTCTGAGATCAACTCTTGTTTTTTAAATAGCATCGCATATTTTTTACTGCAGATTTGGATTCTAGGTCAAAAACCAAGAAACTTTTGTCTGAACCATTTTCCTGAAATCCGCAAAGATGGCGCTCTAATCGATATTGTTCCATACTGAATCTGACATTAGAATAACTCGGAAACGAAGGGTCTTGGAGGAGAATGTTTCGGACAAAAGTTGTCTGATTCCAAGGGGGACCCTTTGAACTGAAACGGAGGTGATGGGGTATAACAGACAAAACACAACACATTTCAATCGTCTACATCACTTGGATAATTTTAATGCAGTAGATGCTCAAAATGATGGCCTTCGACTTCAATACACATTTCAAAACGTTTTACAAAAGATTGCTGAACTCGTGCTAAAATATCTTCATTGATGCTCGCGCATGCATTGATGATTCGTTGACGCATATTCTCAGGTGTAGTCGGTGCTTGTTGATAAACTGCATCTTTTATGTATCCCCATAAAAAAAAATCTGGAGAAGTAAGATCCGGAGAACGGGCAGGCCAATGAACTAGTCCACGACGTCCTATCCATCGTCCAGGATAATCTCTGTCCAATATTTCTCGAGCTGTGACTGCATAATGGGATGGACAACCATCGTGTTGATACCACATATTCAATCGTTCCTGGATAGATATGTCTTCAAGTAATGTTGGAAGTACTTGATCTGAGAAATGTCTGTACTTCTCTCCATTTAGCGTATCTGGAATGAAGTACGGTCCAATTACTCGAGATCGAAAAATACCACACCAAACATTCACAGCCCATTGTCATTGATGCTCTACTTGACGTAACCATCTTGGATTTTCTGTCGCCCAGTAATGCAAATTATGTCGATTTACTTGACCATGATTGGTGAACGTCGACTCATCAGAAAATAATATGTTGATGAAGTCGTTATTGTGCATTTGCGCTAGACTCCATCGACAAAACTGTACACGATTTTCGAAATCATCACCGTGAAGGTCTTGATGCAAACAAATGTGATACGGATGGAATTTGTGACGTTTCAGTATTCGAAGAACACTTCTTCGAGAAATTCCCGAATGGAGTTCAATTTCACGAGAGCTCACGTGTGGATTATTGGCTACTGCAGCTAGTACATTAACTTCCGCATTTTCTCCGCTAACAGTTCTCATTCGATGTCGTTTTTCCCTTGTAACACTTCCCGTTTCTGAGAATAATTTTGTAATGCGTTGAAAATACCTAATGGATGGCGTTGTTCTTTCAGGAAATCGTTCTGCATACAAGTCATATGCTTGTCTGGGGTTCTTATGCACTTCACCGTAAATGTAGATCATATCGATCTTTTCAGAAACCGTGTATCGGATATCCATGATTTTCAATTTGTCATAAACCAAGTAATAATCAAATGTAACTGACAAACTGACTTTCAAAATCGTGAATTTTCACTGAACCCCGTCGTTTGTTTACATCGCGTGAGCTCTAAATGGTGGTAATGTAGACGATTGAAATGTGTTGTGTATTGACAACTTTTGTACGAAACATTCTTTTGCAAGACCCTTCGTTTTCGAGTTATTCGAATGTCAGATTCAAAATGGAACAATATCGATTAGAGCGCCATTTTTGCGGATTTCAGGAAAATGGTTCAGACAAAAGTTTCTTGGTTTTTGACCTAGAATCCAAATCTGCAGTAAAAAATATGAGATGCTATTTGAAAAACAAGAGTTGATCTCAGGATGCCCTTGAAGATGAGATTTGAGGTCAAAGCCAAGGCCACCATCGGATGTCCCCCTCGGTACCCTACAACTTTTGTCCGAAAAATTTTCTCGTATCTCACTTTATTTTTGGAAAAAACGCCCGCGACACTATAAATGCCCCACCCTGTATACGAATCAAACCGCAATGATAGAAATAGGTCAAGAAGGGAAAGCACGAACTCAAAGGGGGATGAGACAAGGATGCTTAATATCACCATTGATTTTCAACTTATATATAGAAGAAGCGATGAACGAAGCGAAGGAGCAAGTGTAATTGAAATTACAGATTCAGGGAGAAAAAATTTGAGCATATTGAGATTTGCAGATGACGTAGCTATATTAGCTACGAGTAATTATGAGTTAGAAAATATTCTCAACACTATGAAAACAAAATTACTAGAAAACTATTGTATCAATATAAATGAGGACAAAAGAAAATTCATGATTTGTACAACAGCGGAAACATCAAGAAGAACGAAAATCAAAATAGATGCAGGGACTATTCAGCAAGTGCAAGAATTTGAATATTTAGGGAGCATAATTAAAGAAAACGGTAAAAGCGGAAGAGATATAAGAGCAAGAATAGCACAAGGAAAACAGGCTCTTCACCAAAAGAAAAAAATTACTACCCTCAAAGAATATTAGCTCAGCAGTAAGGAAGGAATTCTTGAAGAGTTACGTTTGGAGCACAGTATTATATGGTTGCGAAACTTGGGCAATTGAAACCAGAGGGCTTCGCTTCGCTCATTTTGAATGGATCGTAGCACACATATGCTCGCATTGTGAACAATTCAGATATCCGGGGATATATGGGAAGGCACTCATCGGTTTTTCCCTCAATTGAGAAAGTTTGTAATTGTAATGTTCAGGCCTGGAACTTATTGCCTACCCTCCTTTATACCATCCCCAAATGATTCAGAAACATGTACCTGGAGAACTGTAGAATTTCAACTGTCCTGATAGGAATGGAGCCTGGAAGCGCGACATAAGCGTAAGCTAAAAGTAATTCAAGCGTAATAAGCGTAACGAAGGGTTATTTAGGCGTAATTTAGAAATGAAACCGAATATTTTCAGGCTTCATTTCTTTCAATAGCTACTTCCTTCACTTTTGGATTCTCACTAGTGCGCAGTTGTCATAACGTCAACCAGCCCGTGAAGAGTCTTCGGATGCAGTTAAGCTCACACGGGAAGATCGAAATCATTATTTTCTTTCAACATTGGAGCCCACATTTTGATTCAGCACCCTGGAAAATCCCTAGAATCCGTGTTGTTATATGTATATATCAATATAATTTTGTTCATCAGAGCCAGAATGACTATATTCGCGCGTGCCATATTGAATTCGTTTTTCGACGTCAGGTCGAAACCCCCCTCACCCTCATCCTCCAAAACCCCTAGGACCCATGTTGCATACAAATCTGTCCACAAATGCAAAGTTGACTAAATTCACATCCGCCATCTTGGATCCGCCATCTGGAACTCGTTTTTCGACGTCAGATTCGAATTCCTCACCCTCCGAAACCCCTAGAACCCATGTTTCATATAATTCTGTCCACAAATGCGAAATTGACTAGATTCACGTCCGCCATCTTGGATCCGCTACCTTGAATTCGGGATTTGACTCCAGATTCGGATTCAGCACCCTGAAAAACCCCCAGGACCCATGTGCCATAATAATTCATCGATCCGAGCCAAGATAGCGAATTTCCAAAGACTGCGAAGAAAATGAGGTATATATGTATATATATATATATATATAGCGGAGAAAATTTTCTCCGAGATCACCTATTTTTTCAGAAAAAAATAAAAAAAAAATAGAAGGACTTGTCCGAATGCAATAAAAGAAAATGGTCTCGGGGGATGGATTCGAAGAAGGTCCTCTATAAATTTCATCCAATTTGGTCCACTCGGTCCAGAGTTATCCCTAGTACAGACAGACAGATAGACAGACAGACAGACAGACAAAGAGAGAGAGAGACAGACAGACAGGTCGACCCAGATTAAGTTATTTGAAGCAAATTATACAAGATAAAGGTAAGATATGTAGAAATTAAGCGTTTAGCGGATAATAGACAGGGTTGGAGAATTTCATCAAACCAGTCACAAGACTGATTACTTCATAATGATGATGATGACATTGGTCGTATTTGAATGAGACATTCTCAATCCCATAGTCTTGAATATTGATCTCAGAAAGCCAAAGCTTGGTGGATTTTAGTGACATTTCAACTTTCAGTCTAAAATACTAGGTTTATCATCTTACATTGAAAAGGGGGAAACAGAATTTTACTATGAGTCTGTGATAATGGTGCGACGTCCCGAAAGTTCAATAGCCCAAAATTCGCTGATTGGTGAATTCCTAATAAGCTGTTGGTCAGTTACTAAAAATTGACCGATCAACGGATTTCGGTACAGGGTGCTCAGGCCTCGAATTTTACCATTTCCCCATTTTTCTCACACCAAATATGCAATTGATGCATTCCGTCAAGCTTCCCCAACCGCTGATCACCCTGATCGGCCTTTTGGGACATTGCACTTTCGGGACATAGCACCGTCGCATCAGTCTGTGTATGCGGAAAACGTTTTCAATTCATATTTGAACAAAACACACTATTCAATTGAATAGTGTATTGTGTGTGTAATCACAATTCATTCATTTTTTGTTATTCATCCACTTTCAACTCACCATCGTTGTTGGCAGCTCGTGTTGGAGACTGTGTTAGCTTCTGTATATTCCTACGAACGTTGGTCTCTTTAGCTTTAAACTGCGGTGTAGGCTGAACTATGGCAATATTTTCCATCTGCACCTGGAACAAATTCAGAAAATTATTCGAATATATTCAATTAATCATGTATACGCATATTAGTTTGTATGCATATATGGGGCATCTCATGCAAAAGTTACCGATCAAATCCTTTTATTACTTCCATCTTCTCTTAATTTTTGTAAGGTACAGTACTCACCGACAGGAATCTTACGGTAAATGTTTTCAACTGCTCAGAACTTCGCGGGAAATTGAATAGGTCGTAGGGGAGAAAGTTTTTTTCACTTTGACTTGTAAATTTTCAGCATGAAAATATCGAGCAGGAGATAAGGGAATTTAATCTGAGTCCAGATGAATTCAAACAAATTCAACAGGAATAATGTTTCAATTCCTCTTCATATTTTATTCTATTTTGAATTTTGAACTGGTTCTCGAGCTTGAGAACTTTTGTTTCCTAATTCCTTCTCGTAAGCTGCATTCAAAAACAAAAATGTCAAAAAAGAAAATCATTGACAAAAATATGAATTTTCCGCGAAGTTATGAACACACACAGAAAGAAAGTTGTCTTGATTCCACGCCCATTGTTTTATATATATAACGGAAACAGTATTTGTCTTATCCTAAGTACATTGCCCAAAAAACCGAGAGGGGGAAAAGGAACATGTTATCGAAAATTGGTATTTTACCATCGCTCGTATTTGCGTTTCTGGTTCACGACTCCATAGTAACTCCATATGAGTTTCATCCTAATCGCAGGAAAACTGTGAAAAAAATGTTCTCCTCAGTTTGCAGGAAGAAGTTTTTGTTCGTTCTATGTGACTGTTTGATTGCTACTAAACAAATATGAATTGAAGGCAAAAAGTTTCCTATTTCAAGTTACTCAAAAACATCGATATTTCGGACAACAGTAATTTTATCCTTGACATCCTGTCACACCCTCTTACATCTATCTCTTATGAATATATCAAGAATTTGGAAGTAATGTATAGTTCTCCATACCATTCATCTCCGGCAAATTTCCTATCAATATACATTAATTACAATAAATTGTATATTAACAGTTGATGTCAATGAAGGGAGCCAGTGAATTTTGTACTCTGATCTTCCTACGGACATCAGCCATTGATGTCTAACGTTAGCTGTTCCAGAATTTTATTTCCAGTGCATAACACTCAATGCGGTTTTATGAGAGTTCACCCCCGTGAATGGCTCTTACCCGACTTACTGATGACATTGGTGAAGCCATTGACCAACGAGAACGTACTATTCTATCTCCTCCGATTTTCTCAAGGTTGTTGACTCCGTTGATGACTCTAGATTACTTTCTAAATTATCTTATTCTAATATTTAGTGGCATGCAAACCTGGAATTTTTCAAACGAACCAAACCCGAAATGAGCTCCAAATTGAAGATGTTCAATATATATCAATGAGAGATGTATCGATACATCCAAATATCAAACTGAAGTGTGTCGAAATAAGCAATATCGATACGTACCGGAACCTGAATTAACCATAGATTGAACATATTGTTATATTTGAATCCGCGCTTTGATTCACAAGTTTTTCCGGTAGTATGGAATGTAACTGACAGGGTGTTCAATTGGGCTGGGGATCCCAAGCTGCACTCAGGTTATCACCTGTAGTGGTGGGCGATATTTACAAAAATATCGATATTGAGGTATCGATATTTATCGTAACTGAAATATCGATATGCGATAAATATCGGAACCGAAGTATCGATATTCTTTCGATGTTATATCGATAATATTAATAATCACATATATACATACATGAATATTGTCTAAAGAATTTGTTATGCATAAATACCATTTTTGAATTGTTATTCAAATACGGAAACAGCAGTTTGATTTGGTATGAATGATGTTTCATTGAACTGATGTTGTTTTTTTTAACAGTGAATATTTAATTAATATAAACCCTGGTGGACTTGAGGGAGGGTAAAGTGAGGCCGAAGTGATGATCGCTTTGTGCGTTTTGGCGAGGTTGAGGCGATGGTAGAGAGAGGATAGTAGAATGAGAATTTCTACGCGTTGAGTTGAGGTAGGAAGGAAAATAAAAAGATAACTCGGAAACTAGAGACCTTCATGTATTGATTGAGATATATATGAAGGAGATATTCGTTCATTAAAGTAGTAATTGGATCGAATGAAAATGAAAGATTTTTTCTGGAGAAAACTCGGTGCGATCGTATGCTGAACGTGGAAGGCAGGAGGCGGAACTCGGACGGAGAATGGAGGGGGAAGAAGCCACGCCCACAAAAATCCTCGCTCGGTGATGCTTCGGCGAGGTTGGAGCGAGGGTAAAGCATGTCTATCATCACCATGGTGAGGGTACGGCGAGGATGAACACATTTATTGATTTTCAGCTCATTTTTCGACCTTCGTCTCGTTCCCTTGATATTCACACACACTCGAAGGGTGATAAGCAACGAATATTTGTTTATTAAATCAAGACTGAATGCTCGAAACTTCTGAAATTCATAATCAACGCCTATCATAATCATGGCGATGATAGGCGTTGATTATGCATTTCAGAAGTTTCGAGCATTCAATCTCGATTGATTGAATGAATATTCGTCAATTATCACCCTTCGAGTGTGTGTGTGAATATCAGGGAAACGAGACGAAGGTCGAAAAATGAGCTGAAACACAAAAAATGTGTTGGTCCTCGCCGTATCATCGCCGTACCCTCACCATGGTGATGATAGACACGCTTTACCCCCGCTTCAAAGTCGCCGAAGAATCACCGAGCGAGAGTTTTTGTGGGCGTGGCTTCTTCTCCCTCCATTCTCTCTCCATTCGCCGTCCGTAAACCCGCCTTCACCGAAATGACTTAGAAAATTCATCCAATCAAATATGAAAGTTTAAAGTGGAATAATTTAATGAGTAAATGAGTCGTGGACCGTAAAGGAAAAGATGAGGATTCGTACGATAAGTCGATTTAGTTTAATTATTAAACTGCGAGTTTGAATCTTCTTTACATTAATCAGGAAAACGAACATATGATTCATCATCATGAAGTAATCAGTCTTACGACTGGTTTGATGAAACCCTCCACCCTGTGTATTATCCGCCAAACGTTTAATTTCTACATATCTACTACATCCCTTGTCTTGTACGATTTGCCTCATATAACTTGATCTAGGTCTACCTTTACCAGTTTTACCATTCATTTTCCCTTCCGATATTGTTTTCAATAAACTCTCATGCCGTAATGTGTGTCCTATAAGATTGCTTCTCTTTTTCACGATGTGTTTCAAAGGATTTCTTTCTTCATTTATCTGCTCGAGTACTTGTTCATTTTTGACTTTGTCTATCCATTTTATTCTGAGCATCCTCCTATAACACCACATTTCAAAAGCTTCAAGTCTTCGTTGATCAGTTTTCCCCATTGACCAAGTTTCGCAACCATATAATGCTGTGCTCCAAACGTAATTTTTCAAGAATTTCTTCCTTACTGCTAAGCTAATATTCTTTGAGCATAGTAATTTTTTCCTTTTGGCGAAGAGCCTGTTTTCCTTGTGCTATTCTTGCTCTTATATCTCTTTCGCTTTTGCCGTTTTCTGTAATTATGCTTCCTAGATATTTGAATTCTTTCACCTGTTCAATTGTCTCGGTATCTATTTTGATTTTCGTTCTTCCAGCTGTTTTCGCTGCTGTACACATCATGAATTTTGTTTTGTCTTTATTTATATTCATACAATAGTTTTCCAATAATATTGTTCTCATAGTGAGAATATTTTCTAACTCAGTACTACTCGTGGCAAATATAGCTATGTCATCCGTGAATCTCAACATACTTATATTTTCTCCCTGAATCTGTAATTTCGATTGAATTTCCTCCTTCACTCCGTTCATTGCTTCTTCTATATATGAATTGAAAATCAGTGGCGATAATGAGCATCCTTGTCTCACCCCTCGTCTTATTTGTGCTTCCCCTTCCTGACCCTCTATGTCTATTATTGCACTTTGATTCTTATACAATTCTTATATTATTCTTCTATCTTTATAATTTATTCCCACCTTCTTCAGGATCGCAATATCTTCTTCCAGTCCACATTATCGGAAGCCTGTTGTACGAGGGTGGATTGATAAGTTTCCGGCCTGACCAAGAAAAACAACGTTTTTGAGAATTTTTTTTATTTTATTTCTTAACATAATCTCCTCCAAGGCTGATACATTTCTCATAGCGGTGTTCTAGTCTAGTAATGCCATCTCTATAGACTGATTCGTCAAGCTCCCCAAAATACCCATTTACAGCTTCGATTACTTCTTCATTGTCCGCAAATCTCTTACCGCCAAGCCATTTTTTGAGGTTAGGAAACAGATAATAGTCACTCGGGGCTAGTTCTGGAGAGTAGGGAGGGTGCGGCATTAATTCAAACTTCAGATCGTTGATTTTAGCCATCGCAACGATTGACGTGTGCGCTGGTGCGTTATCGTGATGAAACAAGATTTTTTTCTTCGCCAGATGAGGTCGTTTAATTTTCACTTCGTGGCTCAAACGTTGCAATAAGTCTGCGTAGTATTGACCAGTGATAGTTTTACCCTTTTCAAGGTAATCAATGTATATAATACCTCTTGCATCCCAAAAAACAGTAGCCATAACCTTGTTCGCCGAAAAAATTGTTTTTGCCTTCTTTGGAGTTGGTTCCCCTGGTCCAATCCACTGTTTAGACTGTTCTTTGGTTTCAGGAGTGTAGTGGTGGACCCAAGTTTCGTCAACGGTTACGAATCGACGCAAAAATTTGCTTGGATTACGCTTATACAACGCCAAATTAGCGGTAGAAATGTTCTTTCGAATCAATTTTTGGTCGACTGTTAGCAAACGCGGCACCCATCTTGCACAGAGCTTTTCCATATACAAATGTTGGTGCAAAATATTTTGTACACGTTCATATGACATCTTACAGGTCTCAGCTATCTCACGAACTCTTAATCTGCGATCTTTCAGCACTATTTGATGGATTTTTTCGATCATATCTGGAGTTGTGACCTCAATGGGGCGTCCTGAGCGAGGCTCATCAGAGGTGCTCACACGACCCTTTTTCAACTCGGAAACCCACTGCTTAACGGTTGAATATGATGGGGAGGATGTCCCCAGTGTTGAGTCCATCTCTTCTTTAATTTCCTTCGGCGTCAACCCCTTCAAATAAGAGTATTTGATGACAGCACGATTTTCCAGCTTTTCCATTTTTACGAAAAACACAGAGGCGTCTTGGTCAGCGTGCTCTCAAAACTAAACTAACATGGCGATCGGACTGAAACTATAGCTACAAGCTATCTAAGGATGGTACTATAGAACGCCACCTCAAGGTAGGCCTAGTGGCGCCATCTCTTGGTCAGGCCGGAAACTTATCAATCCACCCTCGTATATCTACAAAACCTATGTACACAGATTTCTCCAGCGCTATCCTTTTCTCTATTACTGCCCTAAGTGCTAAAATTGCTTCTTGCGTTCCCCTATTTTTTCAAAAACCAAACTGATCTTCTGCCAATCTACTCTCTATTTTATTTTCCATCCTCCTGTATATAATTTGGGTCAGTATTTTCGAAGCATGTGAAGTTAAACTGATCGTTCTGTAGTTCTCGCATTTGTCTGCCCCTTGTTGTCTCGGGATAGCGACAATTTTATTCTTTTGGAAATCTTCCGGTACTTCTCCTTTTTCGTACATATCTCATATGATTAATAGATCTATAATTGAAGTACTTCACGTCCATAGGAAGTGATCACATCGTATCCCGGTGAGGTAATATCGAACGATGCATCCATAGAATCGTTGAAGAATAGAGTTCCGATCGCACTTTCGTCTTCAGGAAAAAAAACAATTAGTCGTTACCTTCACTTTGGGTATTGGAAGAACTGGTAACGATTACATTGAAAATTGAAAACGATATGTCAAATTATGACCACTAGACATACTTTAGGCACGCGTGCAACTATATGTAATACAGTCTTGAGAGTATCTGAGGAGCAAGTGTACCTGCGATTACAGGTACGAGTGAAACGAATCGGGGGGAAGATGCGCTGATAGCGCAGCGGTCCTGGTTTTGAATTTGGAGGTGTCCCATAGATGACAGGAACGTTACTTTAGAAAACGTCGTGTTCCCAAAAGTCCGAGTTCCGCCTCCTGTCTTCCACGTTCAGCGTACGATCGCACCGAGTTTTCTCCAGAAAAAATCATCCATTTTCAATCGATCCAATTACTACTTTAATGAACGAATTTTCCCTTCATATATATCTTAATCGATAGATGAAGGTCCCTAGTTTCCGAATGTTTTTCTATTTTTCTTCCTACCTCAACTCAACGCGTAGAAATTCTCATTTGACCATCCTCACTCTATCATCGCACAGTGGGCCAGAAATCTAGTTGCGTGGCCAAAAACGATTCTTTTTCAAATTGATTGAAATTAAATATAAACATCATAATTTGTTTCCATATACTTTGACACACTGAATCACAAAATATTGTTACTTTTGGTAGCTTAGGTCCCTCATAAAGGACATTTTTATTTCAAATTTATGTTGAAAAATGAATGCATTGTCATTGAGTTTACACATGCTCCGAACTCAATATCATTTCTCTAGACATTGCAGCAGTGCATATTTATCTTGTAATTGCATAATTCTAATGATAATTGTAAAGAAATAACATTTTCCATGCTATATTTTTAGTCTAATCATTTCAGTTTGTCTCATTTCATTAGGTTTTACTGCACTTCTGTACCTTTGAATTGAATCTTCCCCGAGCTTCCACTTCCAAATGGACAGAATGATATACCAAACTTTTCGTGAAAGAGTTCTCAACACTGTGGATATGCCCCTTTTTGCCCGTTTTCATTCAGAAGTCAGAAAAATCGTATTTAATGTGAATGAAAACTCGTTACGTCAATGGGACAAATATTTGAACAAGTGGTAAAAATTGAAAATTTCATTAGAACCGTCTGGATTCTGGTGTACAGAGGTTTTTAGGGTTGCTGATTATGAATCTGAGGTCAGATTTTGCAAATTCAAGATGGCGGATCCAATATGACGGAATAAAATTTGAAAATTCATCAAATTTTCTTAACCCCATAAACACCAACTGTTGCCGTTTTAATGGACCATCAATGGTCCAACGATGCTGATAGCGGCCCTTTAATGGTCCTTTGAAACGCCAGTATTTGTGTGTGTTGGGAAGGTTCTTCGCTAGTGTTGCCGCGAGCCGCAAAACGAGCCGTAACGAGCTTTAGATTTCAACTGGATTCAAATAGGACTATGAGACGTGAAAATTGTCTGAATACTTGGTTGGATGGTCCTATAGTCTCATTCAAAAGTTCATATAAACTCGTAGTTCTGTAATTTGAATTTGCAACCGATTTCTACATCCAACAGCATAGGTCCAGCTCGAGTATAGATTGATTTAAAACTTTTTGGAATAAAGATATATCACAATTTGAACCTTCAAATTCAGTTGAAGGTCTGATAAATTGGATTTTGGGGCAATTTCGTTGACTAAAGAGCAGGTCACTTTGGATTCAGATAATTTAAAACCTGGAATTCGTTACGGCTTATTTTGCGGGTCGCGTCAACATTACTCTTCGCTTATGATTCTGATGCGTTATATGCTATACAAAGATTATCGGAGAAGTTCGGTTAATGGCACTTAGTTTATCACATGAACCTCATCTTTCAGGATAAAGTGAGCATTTCATCAATATTCAGTCTTTTTCATTTTTGTAAGAGTCGATTCAATTTATAGCAGCTGGTGAATGTGGAAGTTTCGTTTCATGTGCATAAAATGAAATTCACCAAAAGAGAAACTCTTGAGTTGCTGTCAAATTCACCAAAAAAAGATTCAGTTGTTACATACATATTAAATAAGCTCAATAAAAACGTAAGTGATTTTGATAAAAAAAATATAGATTGTCTTAAGCTTGGATTATCAACTATCAAAAGAAAACGGGATATAAAATTTGAGGCTGCAAATAGAATGACTGATAGATTTCTTTTGAAAAATAAAAAACGGCTTGATTCTGAATTTATTTTACCTGATTTTATATTCAGATCCTCAGTAGCAGGTCCTGGTAGAAAATCTCTTGATTACACGGACAAGTCTGATAGATCAAAAAGACGATATGTTTCAGCTATTAGTGGTGCCAATGCTAATGATCCACAAAGACTTCTATCGGCTGCACGTCATGCAGCTAATGTATCTGGACAAAATGATGTGAAGGTAATACTAAATGAAATAACAAAAAGTCCCTCTCGTGCTTCTAAGGTGATGAAATTAATGAATATGGCACCGTCTTCAATTATAAAGAAAACTCCTTTAGAAGCTCTAGTTTTTCTATTAGATCAATCTTTATCAAAGGAGACATACAATGCTATACGTCAAGAATCTAAGAATTGCGGAGCTGACATATGGCCAGCTTACAATAACTTAAGAGAAACTAAAAATATTTTGAGACCACCAAAAGATGACATTCTGATAAATGAACATATAGCACAGGTTTCCGTTCAATCACTATTGAACCATACAAGTAAACGAATAGTCGAAATGCAAGAAGAAGTTTTACTGAGAGTGATGGATACATATGCATTAACAGAATCAGAATTTGTTTTAACATGTTCTTGGGGATTCGATGGTAGCAGTGGTCATTCAAGGTATAAGCAACGTTTTAATATTGGTTCAGATAATGTCGGCTCAAATGATGAAAATATTTTTGCAACCACACTGATTCCTTTACAATTAACATGCCAAAATGGAGAGGTAATTTGGTACAATAATGCTTCACAATCTCCAAGATTTTGTCGTCCTATTAAATTAGAATTTATCAAAGAATCAGCGGAAGTGATTCTGTCCCAAAAATTGGAAATTCAAAATCAGATTGATCAATTAAATACCTTGAGTATCGTGATGAGCAGTGGCCATGAAATGAGAATCCATTTTTCTATGCATTTAACTTTGATTGATGGAAAGGTATTGCAAATCTTAACAAACACCAAATCCTCACAGAGCTGCCCTATTTGCAAATCTACTCCAAAACAATTTAATATTATAGAGAATATTCTTGGGCAAACAAACACTTTCCTTCCTGATCAGAACTCACTTCAGTATGGTGTTAGTCCGTTACATGCATGGATTAGATTGTTCGAATGTTGTTTGCACATAGCCTATCGAATGAATATTAAAAAGTGGCAGCTCAGAACTTATGAGCAGAAAAAGCTGTTTGCAGAACAAAAAGCTCAAATACAAAAATCCTTACATGATAAATTAGGTCTGATAGTCGATAAACCAAAATCAGGTGGTAGTGGTAGTACGAACGATGGAAACACGGCGCGTAGAGCATTCCAAAATGCAGATGTTTTCGCTGACTGCTTGAACATTGATTATCAGTTGGTGCATAACTTTAAAATTATTCTCATTTTTCTTTCTTGCCAACTCCCTGTCAACGTAAAAAAATTCCAAGAGTTCTGTATGGATACAGCGAAATTATATATTCCCCTCTATCCATGGTACCCTATGCCATCCACAGTTCATAAGATATTAGTTCATGCTGGAGACATAATGAAATACTGTGTTCTACCAGTAGGTATGTTTGGGGAAGAGGCATCTGAATCTCGTAATAAAGACTATAAAAGTTTTAGACTCAACCATAGTAAACATTGTAGCAGGGAAGCGAATTTGGAAGATTTGTTTTATCGCATAATGGATTCCTCTGATCTAATTGTATCCAACATGAGTATGATATCTCGAATTCGCAGAAGAAAACGATTGCCATTACCAGTGGAAGTCAGACAGCTACTTTCGATAGATGACAGAGATAGTGATGATGATGATAATGATGAGTGCAAAACAGGAGATGTGGAACAGACTGAATTTAATTCTTTCGATGAATTGTTAGATGGGGTAGAATTATCTGATGAAGAAATCAGTGATAATGATTGAATAAATATTAATTATAAATGATTGAAAAATGTTAACAAAACCACAAAAAAAAACAAAAAAAAAGACAAAAAAAATACAAAAAATAAGTGATAGAAAAAATACAAAAAAAAGTAAATAAAAAAAATACGGGATGTAAATTCGGACTAGGAGCCTCCTTGTGGCACATCCTGGGTGCATAACTGCAGCGAATCTTAGCCGTGAATCAAGTTGTATAACTGAATTGCCGTTGCTTCAAAAAAGTAAAGTGTGTGTATTTGGAAGGTATCTTATAGAATTTTTTCTGTAAGAAAAAGACAACTTTCGACCAAAAGTTCATTAATAATTCGTAATTAGCAGCCTAAAAAACTCTAAATGACATTGTTCTCGCACACTTCATGAATTTCAATAATTTTGGATATCATATCGATTCCATCATCTTGAATTTCAAATTTTGTACCTAATGTGTAGAATTAACAACCTTGGCCACCACCAAACACAGGATTTTATTTCAAATCTTCGGAAATCATGTAGGTCTCACAATTTTAAATGAGGAATTTTGACATCGAATTCGAAACCAGCGATCCCCAAAAACCTCTTAGTGACACAGTAGAAAATTTTTCGTCATTGTGTAAAGTGTTAAAATTTGTGTGTCAAATATTCCACATTTGCGAGTGTTGATTCAACACAATCATTGTGTTAACACAAATGGATTCAACACAATCGTTTGTGTCAACACAACGATCGTGTTGAATCAACACTCTAGAATGTTAAATATTCAACACACAAATTTTAACACTTTACACAATGACGAAAAATTTTTTACTGTGGAAGAGCCAAAGGGAATTCAATGGATTTGAAAATGAAAATCCGTCGTGTTGGAACCGCTATATGGAATTTTCCAAATCTGAATACAGATTTGAAATCAGTGACCTTGAAAACCCCTCAGGAAAAAATTTTCAGGAAATTCGGTGAATTTGAGCATTTAAACTCGCCATATCAAATCCGTCATGTTGAATTCCCGAAATCTGGCAACAGATCCGTGATCAGCGACCCTGGAAACCCCTGGAAAAGAATTTTCAAGGAATTCGGAGAATTTCAACATTTGAGCCCGCCATATTGGATTCGCCATGTTGAATTTTCCCAATCTGACTGTAGATTCGGAATCAGCGACCTCAAAAACTCTTATATGCCAGGTTTAGAACAATTCCGACGACATTTTTAATTTTGGCCACTTTTCCAGCTACCTGGCTCACTGTGCATCGCCTCAACCTCGCCAAAACGCACAAAGCGATCATCGCCGTGATCTACCAGGGAACGCAATTCTCATTTACTTACAGGAAATAAATGTGAGTTGATCAAAATCAAATTTGGTTATATTGAAAAAAAATCAATTCGCGCCATTCAAGAAAACATTTAGTAAATATAATTAAATTATTTTCTCAGTGCCCCTACCAGCATGGGAATGTGGCTAGATAATAGATCCTTTCGATATTCGTACAAAATGTCCAAATTCAATAAGAAGAAAAAGAACGCGAATATTGAACTTGAGATTTTCTTGAATGTCGAAAATCTAAATATCACCGTCGAAATTGAAAAAGTGAATACACAATTCATAATTTAATGTATTAAATGTATGAGTGACGCTATGCTCGAGGCATAGCGTCGCGACTCGTGAGTGAAATTTTGCGCGGCATTATACCTAGATTTGAACACTAGGGAAGATTGCGGAGATTGCATCAGATAACATAGCCTTCAATAGAGACTTCCCTTACCATCGAAGTTTCCAGTCTTGTATATCCATGCTTCCGATAGGCGTTTTGAGTAAACAAGAGTCGATATAACCAATTCTAAAATTGTTCAATTTTTTTTATTGGCCATTCTATTCAATTAAATATTCTGATGAATTGATCTGAGGGAGAAAGTGCATAAATTATGCACAGCTGGTCACTCTGAGAAGGAAAAATTTTCCAAGCTAATGAAAAATTAAAAAATATTTTATTCTTCTGATCAGTTGAAAATTTTCATGAATCCATCACCAAAAAGTATATATCGAATTTCGATATTTTCAAGGTAAAATATATCGATAACGATATATATCGGACAGAAGAATATCGATATATCAATCATTGACCTGTTCAGGTCAAAAAGCAGTCGGGCTTCGCCTACGGTTAGACTCATTGGACGTTTACGACAATTACTTGGAGTTTGCTCGAAGCAAGCAGTGGTGAAATTCCCCAGATTTCCCTAGAGTGCTACGAGCAATCATTCTGCTGTCTCACAAGTGATCGTAGCAAGCAGTATCAAGCACCATCCAATCCAACGGAATTATTGAGCCGGTAAACAATTTGGATTTTTCCATTTAATTGATCTAATAATTGATGTTTGGAATGTGAAAAATCATTATCCACCTGTGCTATCCTTTTTCTTGTTGAAATGATTCAATAGCATATATAATATGTCGAATAAATAATGAAAAGTGGTAAATTAACCTCAACCTTCAATTTTTCATTCAGATGAAAATTATCGATGTTCAATATTGAGATAATCGAATTGTATTTTGCAAGTCCTTTGTGTAATTATTGTAAATTTTTAATCATTTTAAACCATCAGTTTTCTCATTTAAAAAATCTACATTCTCATCCATTTGAAGTGGAATTGAAATGTTACAGGACATGAAGTATTTGAGGTTATAACTCTATAGAGTTTTTACTTCGAATGATTCACAACGTAGATTTTCTAAATGAGGAAACTGATGGTTTAAAATGATTAAAAATTTACAATAATTACACAAAGGACTTGCAAAATACAATTCGATTATCTCAATATTGAACATCGATAATTTTCATCCGAATGAGAAATTGAAGGTTGAGGTTAATTTACCACTTTTCCTTATTTATTCGACATATTATATATGCTATTGAATCATTTCAACAAGAAAAAGGATAGCACGGGTGGATAACGATTTTTCACATTTCAAACATCAATTATTAGATTAATTAAATGAAAAAATCCAAATTGTTTACCGGCTCAATAATTCCGTTGGATTTGATGGTGCTTGATACTGCTTGCTACGATCACTTGTGAGACGGCAGAATGATTGCTCGTAGCACTCTGGGGAAATCTGGGGAATTTCACCACTGCTTGCTTCGAGCAAACTCCAAGTAATTGTCGTAAACGTCCATTGTTGGATGGGTACATTGCATAGTACCACATATCCTCGACAGTCACTAGGGATACGTACCAAAACTCAACCACCATGCTCGAAGTACCAACTTGAAATATCAGTAACTGTTCCGTATGGGAATGCAACCCTCCCCAATACACAGAAAAAACAAAGGGGATCGATACTTCCCTTCATGAAAGTACAGCTTTGGAACACACCTTGAATCAGGGTTAAGCATTTGACTTACCGACTGGAGTTTTCGACGTATAATACATATTCTATAAACAGCTGTGTGTTGTCTAACGAATGTTTTGAACGTATAAAAATTGATCACTAGTAATTATTAGAAGATTTCCTGATGGAACTGACGGCAAAACAAAAAATGTATTCTTCATTTCTATATTCGTAAGGAACTGCATTCTTACATATCTGTATTATCAAAGGAAGGTCTCCTCGAAGAACTGTATTCTTGAACATCAGTATTCTCCAAGAAATGTCTCTCTAAAGCACTGTATTTTTCATTTCTGCAATCGTGAAGAACTCTTTCCCTAAATATCGGTATCTTCAAAGAACTTTATTCTTAAATATGTGTATTCTCGCAGAACTGTTTTCCCTTAAAAACGCTGTATTTTAATACCTATGTTCAGGCGGATATCTATGGAGAAATTTTTAATAGTTGCCATTGAACTGTATAATTATTGTTGCAATACGCGATGCTTGTCAGCGATTTTCATTTTATCAACAACACTTCTTCAATAGTCATTCGCCGGAATGTAAGTATTAAGAATACAGTTCTTTAGGGAGACAGTTCTTGGAGAATACGGATATTCAACAAGACACACCTAAGAAATAATGCTTTCTGAAAACTTAGAAAATGTAACTAATTTTTTGAACCCACTTTTTTCTGAATTTTCAGATAAATTTTACTAAATTCCAAGGAACTTCAACTAAAGGTTGGAGCGTCCCCTGAGAATTCAGTCAAATTTATAAAAATTCGGCAAAATTTTTCTGAAAATTCCAAAGAAAGTGGCTGTAAAAAATCAGTCAGATTTTCTGAATGTCCAGAAGGAATTTCTTCAAAGTGCAGTTCTTCAACAATACAGATATTTAGGAACAGAATTCTTCAGGGAGACAGTTTTTGGGGAATACAGATACTTGAGAATGGGGATATTTGAAAATAAACTCCTTTGAGAAGGCGGTTTCTTGAGAATGGAAATATTCAAGAATAAAAAAAAGTTTCATTTAGGTGTAAAAAGAGAACTGTTAAAATTCGAGCTCATAATATTAATGTTAAGATGGTCCGCATCTCATTTTTCGATTTCTCATAAGAATAACGTGGGAAAGATCATTTTCACGTCTGCTTCTTATAACTTGCAAACCACCGATCACACAGAGAATCTCTATACATACACTGCGGTGCATAACTTTAGCACCCCCCATATTTTTCGAGGTTCCGGAATATAAAATACAATTTTAATCAAATGCATTGCAGGAGTCAAAGCACAACCATAAATAATGAATTTCATAACACATTGCGTTGAGAACCCTCGTTTACATAGATCGATATAATCGAAAGTGTGATTTTCGATTGTTTCACAACTATAGCACCATACGTATTACGACAAGTTCATTGCGTTTGTATGGATTAAACCACCTCTTAACCTCATTACGTGTATTCTCCGCTTATTGAGAACTGAATTCAATCCAAAAGTTGTTTCACTAGTCACACAAACCATGCCACGAGGTAAATATTTAACCGAACAAGAAAAAGGTAAAATTCTCGCGTACAGAGAGGAAAATGTGGGTATACGAGAAATCGCTCGAAGACTAGGACGATCCCATGAAGTTTTTTTGAACTTCCTGCGGGATCCGAACACTTACGGCAAGAATAAAAAGGGTGGACTGAAGAAAAAATTGACCCCTCGTACCAAACGAATGATTGTGAACACCACGAGCAACACATTGAAGAGCTGCAATCAAATAAAAAAAAGAGTTGAATCTTGATGTTTCACGGTGGACTATTCACAGTGCTCTAGTAGAAGATCCTCGCATTTGTCGACAGAAATTGAAGGGGGCACCCAATCTCCAACCACGTCATGAAACTGCGAGACTTGAATATGCTCGAGCGAATATGGATCGGAATTGGAAACGCGTAAGTTGATTCCACACGTTCGAATGTCTTAACATCAAACAATTTCGATGTTGTTTTATCACTAATTAGGTTATTTTCTCGGACGAGAAAAAATTCAATCTCGACGGACCTGACGGTTATAATTTTTATTGGCGAGATCTGCGAAAAGAACCCCAGTATTTTTCCAAAAGAAATTTTGGTGGAGGGAGTGTTATGGTTTGGGGAGCTGTTTGTATTGATGGCATGCTCGAGCTGGCATTCCCCTCAAAACGTATGAACAGTGATGAATACATAGGTATCCTACAAAATAATTTATTACCGTTTCTAGAAGAAAACGATACAGTCGAATGGGTTTATCAACAAGATAATGCGAGTATCCACGGCAGCAAAAAAACAATGGACTGGTTTCAAACAAATGGAATCGATGTTCTGAAATGGCCAGCATGTTCCCCCGATCAGAATCCCATGGAAAACATTTGGGCCATCATCGTGAGGATGATTTACGCAGAAAATAAACAATATGGAAACGTTTCAAAGCTGAAAGCCGCACTATTGAAGGCAAGCGGAGAAATCCGTGAGAAAATTTTCTGTAACTTAATTAATAGCATGCCCAATCGAGTTTTCCAAATAATACTGAAAAAAGGTGGTCCTACAGATTATTAAAATTATTTATTTTCATTATTTCTTACGTTTATTGATGTGGTTCCATAGTTATGCAACAATAAAAAATGTATTTTCCTTCTATATGTTCTGATATAAATGAAAAAATCTAATGAAACTTGTTTACCATGAGTAATTGGGCATACTCCTGCCACCACTGGTGCGGGATTTAGTTATCCCCATTATAAACCGTGACAGAGGCAAAAATGTAGGTGGTGCTGAAGTTATGCAACACAGTGTATTTTTGTACAGAATTGAACGCTCTACAAAAAAGGTTCTCAGTCATTTTTTGCTAGGTCCACTGATTCAAAAGTTATTCAATGTCAAAGTTTAATTTTTCATAAATTCGACCGATTTTTGTTTATTACATTGTAACAATTAGTTTTATTGACGAAATAGGGATTAAATTCAACGTCAAACGTGAATTGAACTCTTGAAGAATGTCAATCAATAGTTTCTTTTTAATAATAGAAAAAAAAATAGATTTTAGGAGATTTTTTAGCAGAATTCAGCTTAGAAATTTTAATTGTTTTCTGTGATAAGGGTAAAAAATGATTATTGCGTAATTTTAATAACTTACGCACGATATGAACCAAGAAATGACAAATTTTATTTAATTAAGTTGTTCACCTATCTTGGATTCATATTTTGTTACAGATTTTTCTTATGGCAATTCGAACAACGTTGCCGATGGTCGCGAACTGATTGTAATGGATATTGCAGGTGCTGTTCGTCTTTGGTGAGGTAATTCAGGGTCCGGATGCAAGATCCCGACGATACGCTCGAAAAGTGATAGAAGTATTGTCCAAGCCATGATGTCACATGTCAAAATCAAAAGTTGGAATTTCGGAAATTGAAAAATACAGGGTGATAGGTATTGAAAAATCAATCCGAGTCTCCTTTTACGATTTTTTTCTATGATCGATAGTTTTCGAGGAAAAAAATAAAAACTGCCTGTTATTTCACACCAAAAATCAATGTTTTTGAACATTAAACTCATTCTGACTCGGCCATTTTTCAATGTATCGAAATAAATCTTACAATTCTGATTGGCGAGACTTTTTCGAAGACGACAATGTTGAAAAAATGTGTAAAAATCAATAAAAAATTGATAAATTTCCAATTCGAAGTAAAAACTACGCTTTTCATGCTCCGCGCTGAAAAAGTGGTGAAGGAAATATGAGCTACAAAAAACTTCCAGTGACAAAGTTGTTCGTTAGTCTATGGACAAACTTTATGGAAAATTTCAGATCGATTGGTCTGTTAATTTGTAAAATACAGCGATTTATTTATGAACGCGCAACGGAAATTTTTCATGATTTTGCGACGTTTACCGTCTGAATATTGAAATACGTAAGAGAGACTGTATTCGTTCAATTTCTCAATCAAAAACGTTATGAACCATGAAATTGTTTATAAAACAAAATGGACAATGAATCTCCCAAAAATAGTTTGATATTCGAATTCTCTGACTCAATAAACATAAACCTACCTTCACCGAGAGAAAAGGCATGCTCTAAACGCAAAGGAGCACTCCACGCTTCTAACGCATTTGTTACAACGTGCGTTGAACGCATGAGCCCATGCTTTTTGGATATGAGTCCCATGCCTTCTAAGCATGTTGCCATGCGTTAAAAGCACGTTATAACCACAGCATTGGAAATGCGAAGGGCTCCCTTGCGTTTGGAGCATGCTTTTTCTCTCGGTGAAGGTAGGTTTATGTTTTTTGAGTGAGAGAATTCGAATATCAAACTATTTTTGCAAGATTCGTTGTCTGGATTTGATAATTCCATCTTGTTTCATGAACAATTGAATTGTTCATAACGTTTTTATGATTAAACGATTGATTTTGGAGAGAAATTGCCCTGAACAAACAAGTTTCTCGTCTTGCGAGGAAGAAGTTTTGAATCCAAAATCAGACTATTTTTGCAAGGTTCCTCATCCAATTTTCAAATGAACAATTCATTTGTTAAGAACGATTTTATCTACAAAATATTGGTCTCAATATCACGAGAAAGTACTAAAAAATATATTGATCACGTGCGATTAAAAATATTGAACGTTATTTTTGAAATTTTTCATACAATGTCAGTTGATTTGCCGGTATATTAAGAGTTGAATTGAATGGTTAACAAATTTTTGAACTTCCAGCCGTTTGGTTCCCGCGCATTTTTAAGAGGGCTTGCGAGCATGTTTTAAGCAAAATCGTCCTTCACGAAAAACCTCATAACTTTTGAACTTTCAAAGATATCAAAATGATTGAAGAGCCATTTTGTCCAGGAAGAAACGAAGGTAATTTTTGGTACCAAGCATTTCTTCCCAACCCATGAAAAATTGTTCAAAATTGACTCCAAAAACTTCCCTTTATCTCACAAAAAGTTCCATGTTCGACCCCAAAATTTCATTGGAACGAAATAAGACTCAGGTGTATAATTTTTACCATGAATAGATATCTTGTAGAACTACTTCCAGTCGCAGTATCAAATCCCAAAAGCTTGTCCTTTTTTTATGCAGTTCACCAAACATGCCAACTCCACGTAAAACTGCAAAATTTGAAGCTGAATAACTCAAAAGGGACTGATTGAAAAATTATGAAATTTTCACAGAATAATCCTCTTATAGGTGGAAACTTACGGTATGAATTTCATCAATGATATCGAAACGGTTTTGGAGATACAGGGTCTTGAAGTTGGCTTGAAAATCGTGTTTATTCACATGCATTTCCGCAATGAAAATTAGACTTTTTCGGCATATTTCATCCATGTCATGAGTCAAAAAATTTCGAAAATTTATCAATATGATCTGAGAAATATTGTGGCAATAACTCAATATTTTTCTAAAATAAACATGCCCATATATATGGGATGGTATCTAGCCGCGACTTTCGTTATTTCCAGCAACAACATGAATCCGCCTAAGAAACATCAGTTCGAAATCCTCCAATTATTCCGATTTCAATTTGAAAATCGGTTTTTTACACTGCAGTACTTCCAAAAATAAAGTCGCGACTGGCAAAGTCGCGGCTAGATACCATCCCATCCCATATATATGTGTTACATGATATGGGAAATTATACATAAAGTATTCATCAAATGCTCAATTCATTTTAACATTTCGGATGCACTCTTAAAAAATTTGCCAATATTTACAATTAACTTGAATATCATATTTATTGATTATACCATTATCATCTTTTCATTTTATCACATTTATTTTTTAAATATTCCGTATTGTAGGCAAGAAACACAAATAAAACACATCCCGCTTTTTCAATTAACAATTATTTTCCCACATGAACTTTTTCAAATATAAATTCACTTTCTGCACATAGAATTATAAATTTCGGAAATTCCATTGCACACCTTGTCACTTATATTGTAGGTACGTCCAGTGATAGTAGTGAACTCCAGTGGAGTTAGTTTTCAAAGCACTTCACTCATTGGTACCCAACTTACATCATTTTTGGACAGTTGGAAAGATGTTCTAGGTCCAAATGGATGGAAGAAATGAATTGACAAATCATTGTTTTCTTCACTCAGCTGACGAACTTTTCCAATCCACCACTTTCTGTCATAGACACATGCCAGATAATCATTCTTACAAAATGATACTGAACTTTCCCAAATGTTAGAAACATTATGGTCATAATATTGTTCGCACGTAGATGTTACAAAACATCTAATCACTGTTTCGTTGAGTGGTATGAATCGGTGATATCCTCGTGTACCAGGAATCGTATACTTTTGATATCATTAATTAAGTGCTGTTGGAATGTATGAACTGTGACTGTGTCATGCACCAAATGGTTGCTTATTATACAAAGATTTCTGCAACAAATTTTGTCATCAATTTTATAATAATACACGAACGGATGTATGGTAGCCTGCTGATTATTCCAATAATAACTTTGTATTTCATCTTGAACTTTAAACGTATAATTTTCAGCGGAATCTGCGAGAACGATACATTCGTCCTGAGTTAATTTCTCTTTCAACTGCTTCAAGTATCCGGACTGAGTTTTAGCAGTAGAATGATGAGTTTTCAAAGCCATTAATTTCTCTACCAAGGATTGGAAAAACTCATCAGTTGGCTTTATTTATGTAATGAGTTCTGATCAAGCAGAAAATAAAATAAGTCTCTTTTGCTTGTAAACTCGTTCATCGTTTAGTTTTCCCATTGAAACACAATCTTTTTGCCCTGGACATAATCTGCTATTGATATCTTCTTGATATAATTCAATTACACAGTTTACAACCTCTTGGTTCAACTTGTGACCTTCTCGTTTTGATAAATTGGGTAAAATACCTTGTTCCTTGACCAAGTCTCGAGTGAGCCGTACAAGATATTCAGATGTGTTGAATTCCTTGCTTATTCTATCACGAGACCAAGAATCAGGTAACAGACTGATAATTTTCACGTTTTCATCTTTACTGGCTATTTTACATTTTTCTTTAAGTGCATGTATCAGTTTTTCATATTCATTTTCCAATGTATTACGAGTATTACGAGAATACAGTTTTTCATAAAAAGATTATTGAGAATGGTTTGAGGAAGATTCTTTTAAGACTTTTAAGGTTTGAGGAAGAGACTTAGTCAAGGAACAAGGTATTTTACCCAATTTATCAAAACGAGAAGGTCACAAGTTGAACCAAGAGGTTGTAAACTGTGTAATTGAATTTTATCAAGAAGATATCAATAGCAGATTATGTCCAGGGCAAAAAGATTGTGTTTCAATGGGAAAACTAACTGATGAACGAGTTTACAAGCAAAAGAGACTTATTTTATTTTCTTTGAACGAATTACATGTGCTGTTTAAACAAAAGTATCCTGAAATTAAAATTGGGAGATCCATGTTTTGTTCTCTAAGACCTAAATGGTGTGTGCTTCCTGGATCTTCTGGCACACATAATGTTTGTGTTTGTAAGTACCATCAAAATACAAAATTGATGATTGACGCTGCCAAAATGAATACCACTTATAAAGACTGTTTGGGTGTTCTTGTTTGTGATATTCACAATGAAACATGTATGTTCAATCAGTGCTCCAAGTGTCCTGGCCCACAGGCACTGCTTGATCAGAACTCATTACATAAATAAAGCCAACTGATGAGTTTTTCCAATCCTTGGTAGAGAAATTAATGGCTTTGAAAACTCATCATTCTACTGCTAAAACTCAGTCCGGATACTTGAAGCAGTTGAAAGAGAAATTAACTCAGGACGAATGTATCGTTCTCGCAGATTCCGCTGAAAATTATACGTTTAAAGTTCAAGATGAAATACAAAGTTATTATTGGAATAATCAGCAGGCTACCATACATCCGTTCGTGTATTATTATAAAATTGATGACAAAATTTGTTGCAGAAATCTTTGTATAATAAGCAACCATTTGGTGCATGACACAGTCACAGTTCATACATTCCAACAGCACTTAATTAATGATATCAAAAGTATACGATTCCTGGTACACGAGGATATCACCGATTCATACCACTCAACGAAACAGTGATTAGATGTTTTGTAACATCTACGTGCGAACAATATTATGACCATAATGTTTCTAACATTTGGGAAAGTTCAGTATCATTTTGTAAGAATGATTATCTTGCATGTGTCTATGACAGAAAGTGGTGGATTGGAAAAGTTCGTCAGCTGAGTGAAGAAAACAATGATTTGTCAATTCATTTCTTCCATCCATTTGGACCTAGAACATCTTTCCAACTGTCCAAAAATGATGTAAGTTGGGTACCAATGAGTGAAGTGCTTCGAAAACTAACTCCACTGGAGTTCACTACTATCACTGGACGTACCTACAATATAAGTGACAAGGTGTGCAATGGAATTTCCGAAATTTATAATTCTATGTGCAGAAAGTGAATTTATATTTGAAAAAGTTCATGTGGGAAAATAATTGTTAATTGAAAAAGCGGGATGTGTTTTATTTGTGTTTCTAAAATTTTTTAAGAGTGCATCCGAAATGTTAAAATGAATTGAGCATTTGATGAATACTTTATGTATAATTTCCCATATCATGTAACACATATATATGGGATGGGATGGTATCTAGCCGCGACTTTGCCAGTCGCGACTTTATTTTTGGAAGTACTGCAGTGTAAAAAACCGATTTTCAAATTGAAATCGGAATAATTGGAGGATTTCGAACTGATGTTTCTTAGGCGGATTCATGTTGTTGCTGGAAATAACGAAAGTCGCGGCTAGATACCATCCCATATATATGGGCATGTTTATTTTAGAAAAATATTGAGTTATTGCCACAATATTTCTCAGATCATATTGATAAATTTTCGAAATTTTTTGACTCATGACATGGATGAAATATGCCGAAAAAGTCTAATTTTCATTGCGGAAATGCATGTGAATAAACACGATTTTCAAGCCAACTTCAAGACCCTGTATCTCCAAAACCGTTTCGATATCATTGATGAAATTCATACCGTAAGTTTCCACCTATAAGAGGATTATTCTGTGAAAATTTCATAATTTTTCAATCAGTCCCTTTTGAGTTATTCAGCTTCAAATTTTGCAGTTTTACGTGGAGTTGGCATGTTTGGTGAACTGCATAAAAAAAGGACAAGCTTTTGGGATTTGATACTGCGACTGGAAGTAGTTCTACAAGATATCTATTCATGGTAAAAATTATACACCTGAGTCTTATTTCGTTCCAATGAAATTTTGGGGTCGAACATGGAACTTTTTGTGAGATAAAGGGAAGTTTTTGGAGTCAATTTTGAACAATTTTTCATGGGTTGGGAAGAAATGCTTGGTACCAAAAATTACCTTCGTTTCTTCCTGGACAAAATGGCTCTTCAATCATTTTGATATCTTTGAAAGTTCAAAAGTTATGAGGTTTTTCGTGAAGGACGATTTTGCTTAAAACATGCTCGCAAGCCCTCTTAAAAATGCGCGGGAACCAAACGGCTGGAAGTTCAAAAATTTGTTAACCATTCAATTCAACTCTTAATATACCGGCAAATCAACTGACAATGTATGAAAAATTTCAAAAATATTGAGCGACTCACTCTGGATGATTTGACATGGATTGACCCGAATGGGCAATGTTACAGTATCAATTGTAAAAAGACATCTCAAAACATAAATCAAGTTTGTCACCCGTGTTATAAACGGTATTTTGAGTTTATGTGTTCTTATCGGATATGAATAAATCATTAAATATAAACTTGATACATTTCAATTAAGTACCCCACATTTTCTGACAATGCTCTTCAGAAATCAAATTCATGTTCATACATGTCCATTCCTTGCTCAAACATTTTTTTTTCAACTATTGAAAAAACGAATAGTTTTTGGTGAGGGCTTTGAATCGGTACTGTCGACTTTTTACATGTCCAACCTTGGGGGTGCAGGGAAATATAATTTTCAGAATCTTCGGACTCCTACTATAATATAGGGATGTGAGCAGCCCCGTTTAAAGTGTCAGTTAATCACAGATTCAATTCTGATCTGTTTCTATTCTTTTTAATATGGTTTTTGTCACATGCTAAAATTTCCAGATAAGAACGTATTGGAGTTGGACCTGCCTCTATCCATTTCCATACGGTTTTTGTCCACGGTCAAACAGGGACAGCAGTACAGGGAATGCAATAGCTGTCTTGAATTGTCTACCAGAATAAAGTGCGTAGAATAGACACGCATCGTTAATAACTAACGTGAAAACGTGAATACAATTTTTTTCACTAATATTTTCCCTCCTTGTATATTGTATTATCTATACTCATAAATTAATTAATAATCATCATTCTCTTCTCCAATGACTCATTATCATCATCATGAAGTAATCAGTCTGATGACTGGTTTGGTGAATTCCTCCAATTCTATCTATTATCCGCTAAACTTAATTTCTACATATCTACAACAACCCTGATCTTGTATAATTTGCTTCATATAACTTAATCTAGATCTACTTTTATAAGTCATACCATTCATTTTTTCTTCTGATATTGTTTTCAATGAACTATCATTCCTTGACGTGTGTCCTATCAGATTACTTCTTCTTTCAACGACATGTTTCAAAAGATTTCTTGGTTCATTTAACCTCTCCAGTACTTTTTCATTTTTTGCTTTCTCTATCTACTTTATTCGGAACATCCGTCTATAACACCACATTTCAGAAGGTTTAAGTTTTCGTTGGTCAGTCTTTCTAATTGTCCAAGTTTCGCAACCATGTAATGCTGTGCTGCAAACGTAACTCTTCAAGAATTTCTTCCTTACTGCTAAGCTAATATTCTTTGAGCATAATAACTGTTTCTTTTGGTGGAGAGCCTGTTTTCTTTGTGCTATTTTTGCTCTTATATCTCTTCCGTTTTCACCGTTTTCTGTAATTATTCTTCCTGGATATTTGAATTGTTTCACTTGTTGAATTGTCTCGGCATCTATTTTGATTTTCATTCTTTTTAATGTTTTTGCTGTTGCACAAATCATGAATTTTTTATAGTCCTTATTCATATTCATACAATAGTTTTCTAGTAATATTGTTTTCGTAGTGTTAAGAATATTTTCTAACTCATAATTACTCGTACAGGGTCCAGACAACTTTTGTTTTATCAATTTCCCTGAGTTTTCCCTGTGATGTCCCTGAGTAAAATCCCAATTTCCAAGAATCGTCAAATCATGAATGTCGATATTACAATCTCATAGTAAATTGATTTTCAATCCTTGCAGAAATAGTGAACTTTCAAACAGATTCAGTCGACCCAACCACAGTGGAGTGAAATACGGAGAAAGTCGATATGCGATTCAATTAATTTTTGTACAGGGTAGATTGAATCACTGCACAACAAGTTTTGCCGTATACAACCTCGTTGTAATTGAATTAATGAAATATTTTTTCCAATAGAAAAATGAAAAATCTATTATAAAATAACTTGATGTCTAAATAACATCATCGTGTTAAGTAAAGTGTTATTTTATATAACACCTTATATATTATCTATTCAAGAGCACTGGTATAAAACATTCTAGTTCCTATTTTGGTGCAAACAAGGCACAAGTGAGGCATTCTACGTAACTTTTCTCTGCGTGTAGTATTAAGGTCCACTCTTACGCCAAAGGTACGCCTGGAATGATTTCTACTGAGGTTAGTTGGTTATTGGAGAACATATTTGTAATGATTAGTTCGCCAGAAGCATCTCCAGGTACTTCATTTTTCTGGAAGTTTTTATCATAAAACTGTTATTAAATGTATTTCTACTAGGATACAATGAAATAAAATGAATTATGTTTCTCTAACAATTCCTTAATAGGTCAGTATCAGAAAATCACAATGATTAAATGGATTGTCAAATACAGATATTCACTGAATAATAATTACTTCATAAATATAAAAACTTATAAGTATTTATTTTAATCAACTTCCCAAATCTAGCAGTTCAAAATTAATAAGATTTTTAAATAAATAAAAAATTTTTTGTTAAAACATTGTTTTGCCACCACTGGATTATAACCGTGATATTGTATCTAAAATTATAGAAACCAAACTTTGCTTTTATAAATTATAATTATGATACTCCATGTTTCACTACTACCAAGTGAAATGAATAATAAATTTGAGAAACCAAGATTATAAAGCAGTGGTCGGAGTTTACCCGTGCTGATTTTTCGGCCAGATTCTAACCATTTTCATGAAGCTGAAACTGGCAGCCGTAAAGCCAGCAGTCGATTGTAGTGTTTACTAAACATCGACGATAATAACATCGCCTGACATCGATGTTTTACATCGTTTAACGATGTAACATCAACCTGGTTGATGTTCCAATGTTTTTTGTAAGAAACATTGAAACATCAAGACATAAAATAAGAACAATTGAATGGGATTATGCTGAATTTGAAATGGCGCTAGATCCCAAAATTTTTATTGGTAAAATAACAACCAATCAGGTTCTAGCAGCATCGATGTTCGCGATGTCAAACATCGATACCCGTTTATTGGATGACACATCGATGTGCCATCGATGTTTAGTGAACACTAGTCGATTGTCATAATTTCTTACATAACATTTTTATCAAAGATTTAAGTATCTGAAACGTTTAGTGGGATGTGACTTAATCAATTCCTGATATAAACGAAGCTTGAACAATGTTTAATCAAAAGTTACAAGAACTGGCTGCTAGTTTCAGCTTCAGGCCATTTTCAAGGGTTATACAAAAATCATAACAGCCAAGATGTTTCATATTTCATCTACAAACCCATCATTAATTGGATAAGATGATATCAAAATAAAAATTGTTGAATGTAGTGCTCGAATATTTTGTTCAATAAGTAAAGAAACCTAGTACATGGAAAAATATTCCATTGGAAAAAAATTAAAAATAAATTTAGTGATTACGATTTCTTCGTATTTGATCATTTGAAACATAAGGTCAGAATTCATTCCAATTACTAATTCCTTTTCATTTCCATCTAACAATTTGAAATTTTAGAAGTGTGAAACCTAATTTCCAATTTTTTTCAACGCCTACGGTGTGATAGGTTGAAGGGAATTTTTTCCTCAATGTATGATATCTAAGATTTCACCAGTACCAATTCCGAAAATATGTTGTACAGAATTAAAAATAGAACTGACGAAGAAATTTTAATAATTTCCCTGAGATTTCCAGGCTTTTGAGAATTCTTGATGACTTCCCTGAGAATTCCCGGAGTTTTGAGTCAAATTTTCATTTCCCTGAGTTTTCCCGAATTTTCCGGAATTCCAGATCTGTCTGAACCCTGTCGTAGCTAATATAGCTATGTCATCTGCAAATTTCAATATGCTTAAATTTTCTCCCTGAATCTGTAATTTTGATTGCACTTGCTTCTTCCCTTGTTCATCGTTTCTTCTATATAAAAATTAAAAATCAATGATGATAGCGAGCATCCTTGTCTCACCCTTCTTTTAATTTGTGCTTCCCCTTCCTGACCTATTTCGATTATTTTGGTTTGATTCTTATATAATTCATACATTATTGTCCTATTCTCAGAATAATTCCTCTTATAAAATCGCGAACATTTTCTCTCAATCAATATTATCGAATACTTTTTGTATATCTACAAAACCTATATACACAGACTTTTTCAACTCTAATCTTTTCTCTGCCACTGCTCTGAATGTTCAAATTGCTTCTCGCGTTCCCCTATTTTGCCTGAAACCGAACTGATCTTCTGCTAATCTACTCTCTATTTTTCTTCTAATGACTTATTACATTTTCATATTATTGTAACTATACTCATTTCTACTGCGGACAACTCAAGAGGTTTTAAGAAGAAAAACCTACTTACTCATACTTATACTTTGGTGAAGGCAATCTTCAACACTCGGTTGAGGGATCAGGACAATTAAGGAACGGTCACACAATGAGAGTCGACTGTAATCTACTATAATCTGTAATCTTGAATCAGTAATCCACTATTAATATATAGTTTTCAATAGTATGTGTAGTTTTTAATGAGAGAAAAAAGATAATATAATCATAATTTGTAATAGTATGAAAATTCACTATATCAGGGTGTCTAATGCCTGAAAAATTCCATGCGTCTCATTGGTCATGCTGTTCAACAAGAATTTGTGGTTGATTGATTCCATCAGAATTTCCAGGCAGTAGACATCCTGTGTAAGCAAGTATTGAAAATGAAACATATTATTAAAAAATATTAAGAACTATTGCCATCGAAAATGTATACTCTTATTCAAAACCAAACAAAGTGTTGAAAACTACAAGTTCAATAGTGAATTAGAGATTCAAGACATTCTTTAAAAACTAATGGAAAACTAGTAAATTGTAATATTTTCCATCATGAGACAAAGTTTCATAATTGTCCATAAATATTAGAACTATGAGAGAAGATCTCATAATTGTTATTGAACTTTGCAAAAGATGAAAACTCACGCAGATCTGAATTTTATAAAACCAACCAAATTATATCAAGCAAGTTGGGTGAGATTAAGTTAAGCACAGAGTTTAAAATATCCGAAATTACATTGAATACCTATAAAAATACATAACTTGACAACACCTTACCTATGATATTTTGAGTTGATTTATAATTGAAAACTATTTGGGTTCTCATATATCCTTAACATACAACAGACACACAAGAATTTAATATTAATGACTCACTTCTGAATTGTCAGTCACATTTCCAAGAACTCCAGTAAAGGTTAATGATTTTCTGGTATCTCTATTTCTCTCAAGACTCCCTTGTGAATCATCAAGATCAGAGTTCAAAATGATTGAGGAACTCTTAGATTCCTCTTGAGGATTAACAGCCATATAGTCTGATGGTAAACAAGATATTCCATTGTTCCGAACACCATAGGGTACTCGTGTTCCTAATATATTAGGATTTTTGTTTCCTTCTGGTGATGAACGTCTCAAAATGAGTTGAACTTCATTAGAGTATTCTCCCCATTTCATCAGAATCTGTAGATTAAAATGAATTCAACTGATATAAAAAATTTTCCTTAATAAAAAGAAACTGTTGAACATTTCCACAAAAAAAAATATATATAAGAGAATACCTTGAGTGGATTCTCACATGGAGCTAAAAGACGTTCATTACTTCGCCAGCGCTCAATGAGTGTAAATCTTCCAGTCTGAGCTGTAGCATGTGCAAGTGCATAAACTATATCCTTAAATGAAAAATTTTTGAATAAAACTTCAGACCAAATCCATAGGACAAAGATATTACACAAACAATGCAAACCTGACAAGTAGTGGTTTCTGTAACCCCACATACAATCCTTTGTATGCCTTCAACCCATACTTTCAACTCCATCATGTCAATATTGTAATCTTATTTCCATTTCAGAGGAAAACATTGGGAACGATGACTTTTCATTCTAAAATAATCAATTATATTCGAAAACTCATATTTTGATTTGATACTTTAATAGGTTTATTTATGTACAGAATCCATGACTTAATATCATTGAAATTCGTCTCGATTGATTTACAATGATATAATTTTCACATTTTTCAAGTAATCATGAAGAATGATGAGATTCAAAATATTTATAACCTGTGATTATCAACAATATCACAGATTAATATCTATGGTAAAACAAAAAACATCAGAGCACATCTTGACGTAGTGGACTACTCCTTCACCAAATTGCTGCGAATCCTCAATATTTATAACTGAGCCTGGGATGCAGTTCCTGCTTTTTTCAACTTTCGTCATTGCCTCAACCATTCATCAGCTGTACGTGATACGCTGATCCATCGGAAAAAAGCAGTAGGCTCGCAACAGGGTCCCAAGCCAACAATGTTCGCCATCTGAAACTGTAGAGGGCAATACTATAGCCACGAACACATACCAGCACTGATATATATAATGGTCTGTCTGCATAGACAGAAAAAACGGAGAACGTAAACGTAAACGGCTGCGCACAACTCATATACTGTTTGTGCGCATCCGTTCTTACGTTTACATTGGTTAGGTAGACAAACCATTAAATGGATGTTGCATCGACCAGAAGGACCAGAAATGGTGGTCCTACACTGGGAAAAAAGAACCAATGATGCGCTATTGGTTGCATCACTCTTGTCAACCAATATAACCTTATCAAGAGTTTATCACGATGGGTAGAAATTGTAAAATACTCTTGACAACCAATAGAGTGTTTCAAGAGTGGATTACTATTGGTAAAGATACTAAAAACACTGCATTTCACTGTTTCTACCAATAGTAATCCACTCTTGAAACACTCTATCAGTTGTCAAGAGTATTTTACAATTTCTACCCATCGTGATATACTCTTGGTAAGGTTATTGGTTGGTTATTGGTTATAAATGGCTCAGGCACAATAAGGCCGGCGTCACATGGAGCTGAAAAAGAGCGGAAAGCGGAATGCGGAACCCTTGGTTGAAGAGAGAAGTGAGTATTTGTCCCTCTCTTCAACCAAAGATGCCGCAAACCGCTTTCCGCCCTTTTTCAGCTCCATGTGACACCGGCCTAAGAATGCCTATACGCCAATTTTAGATTGGTAAGGTTATATTGGTTGACAAGAGTGATGCACTTCACAACCAATAGCGCATCATTGGTACTTTTTTCCCAGTGTAGTATGAAGGATAGAATACGCTAATAGCGCTGACTACATAGTGTACCGGGTACTAATTTTTTGTATGGGGGCTATATCTGTATATATTTTATACGGAATATATATAGATGTAGTTCCCGTGTAAAAAATTAGTACCCGGTACACTATGTGGTCGGCGCTGTTGGCTTATTCTGATCCTCCACGCTGGGACCAAAATTTGGGCAAAAATCATAGGTGATGCGATATCCATTTTATATATATCAGTGCATGCCAGTAATGCCAGGAAAAACGGTGCGGACCGAAAAATCAGCCCCTCCATTGTTCACACAATGACACGTTCGTATCAGTGATGTTCCTCAGTAGTAAAGACTATGGTAGACCGCGATTATCCCGAAAGCGTGTTGGCCCGAAAGTCGAAATCCTGAATAAGAGTAATCCCGAAAGATAACTATATTTCACTAGTCACGCACTAATGAGATAAAATATCACCAAAATTTTTTCGGGATTTCAACTTTCGGGCCAACACACTTTCGGGATAATCGCGGTCTACCAAAGACTATGCAATAAATTACAAAAGCTTCGTTCGTTCAAGGGTGTTCTAAGTTGCTCCAACGTGCTCCAGATATTTGTGATTGGCTCTTCTAGTTATAAACATGAATTGATTGGTTTGGTGCAAGTTGGGGCAACTTAGAACACCTTAGAACGAACGAAGCTAATGTGAGATAGTACTGATTCGTACTAACTAGAGGCGCCAGATGTACTAACATTGTACCGACAATGTTTTTAGCGGGAAATTCAAATCATATATCTATTTTCCTCTTTATAGAAAAATTATTTGAAAATATTGGATATCCTTGAAATGAATATTGATTATTATTATTTCTCGAACTAATTATGGAATAAAAATCTAAACATAGATTTTTTTATTTCAAACATTACAAATTTATTGAAAAATGCTAGTTTTTGTCAATTACAAATGCAACTAATTCAAATGAAAAATCTTTTAAATTTCTGAAAATTTCAAAAAAGGAAGTATAAACGATTTTTCATATTTCAACAGTTTTGTGGATAAACAGTTATAACTAGTGACTCAATGATTTCTTGTATTTCTTTTTCAACTTCCTTCTCATCGTCAACATTGAGAATCTTATTCATATCCTTCATTGGAAGAGAATCATAATTTATTACGCCGTGTTTTAATCCATCCGTGATTGATAAAGTAGCTGCAGTGGTTAATATTGCCAAACGATTTCTCATTTTATTTTTTATCAAATTCCGCTGAGAAAATAAACGTTCGGCAGCAGCCGAGGAATGTGGCAAAATCATAATATATTTGACGACTTTCATCAGATTCGAAAACATTTCCTCTCCAGCCGCATTTTTGTCCGATTTACCATGTACCAAAAATCAACGAGATCAAATGAACGGTATGTGGCTAATGGAAACGTATGATATAGATTTTGCGCCCCAGACAGCACCGAAAGTTCTCGGGACGTTTTAGAAACGTGTCCATAGTTTTCGAGATTTGATTCTGAAAACATCATGTTCTAGATGTTTTGAAAACGTTTTTTTTTCATGCATTCCGCAAGATTTTGAAAATGTTATTCTCATGTTCTTAGGTCATTTTTGAAACGTTTCTGAAATATTAAACCAAATGGGTATTCGTAATATGTTTGCATAATACTTTGAAATGAGACTGGAAACATCAACTTCAATATAATTTATGCACAATTATATTTAATCAAATCATCATAGAGAATTGAAGGATTGTTTTGAAAATTTTATAATTTCCTCTATTTCTTTAACATGTATAAATAATGAATCTTTCAAAAATAATAAAAATCATGGATTTGAGCATTTTGATGTGTTAGTGCGTCTATGATTTTAATATATTTTCCTCGCCCTATAAGATGCACAATCATTTATAAATTGTCCATATCCAGCGTAGGTAACTTTATTATCTCAGTGAGAAATTCTCATCATTTCAATGTATTTCCTCAGAACTGTTGGATCTACAGCGATTGTACTATTGTTCTTATTTAGTGTATATATATACTGCTGCATTTTATATACAGGGTGGGGCATTTAAAGTGTCGCGGGCGTTTTTTCCAAAAATAAAATGAGATACGAGAAAATTTTTCGGACAAAAATTGTAGGGTATCGAGGGGGACATCCGATGGTGGCCTTGGCTTTGACCTCAAATCTCATCTTCAAGGGCATTCTGAGGTCAACTCTTGTTTTTTAAATAGCATCTCATATTTTTTACTGCAAATTTGGATTCTAGGTCAAAAACCAAGAAACTTTTGTCTGAACCATTTTCCTGAAATCCGCAAAGATGGCGCTCTAATCGATATTGTTCCATACTGAATCTGACATTAGAATAACTCGAAAACGAAGGGTCTTGGAGGAGAATGTTTCGGACAAAAGTTGTCTGATTCCAAGGGGGACCCCTTGAACTGAAACGGAGGTGATGGGGTATAACAGACAAAACACAACACATTTCAATCGTCTACATCACTTGGATAATTTTAATGCAGTAGATGCTCAAAATGATGGCCTTCGACTTCAATACACATTTCAAAACGTTTTACAAAAGATTGCTGAACTCGTGCTAAAATATCTTCATTGATGCTGGCGCATGCATTGATGATTCGTTGATGCATATTCTCAGGTGTAGTCGGTGCTTGTTAATAAACTGTATCTTTTATGTATCCCCATAAAAAAAAAATCTGGAGAAGTAAGATCCGGAGAACGGGCAGGCCAATGAACTGGTCCACGACGTCCTATCCATCGTCCAGGATAATCTCTGTCCAATATTTCTCGAGCTGTGACTGCATAATGGGATGGACAACCATCGTGTTGATACCACATATTCAATCGTTCCTGAATAGGTATGTCTTCAAGTAATGTTTGAAGTACTTGATCTAAGAAATGTCTGTACTTCTCTCCATTTAGCGTATCTGCAATGAAGTACGGTCCAATTACTCGAGATCGAAAAATACCACACCAAACATTCACAGCCCATTGTCTTTGGTGCTCTACTTGACGTAACCATCTTGGATTTTCTGTCGCCCAGTAATGCATATTATGTCGATTTACTTGACCATGATTGGTGAACGTCGACTCATCAGAAAATAATATGTTCATGAAGTTGTTATTGTGCATTTGCGCTAGACCTCATCGACAAAACTGTACACGATTTTCGAAATCATCACCGTGAAGGTCTTGATGCAAACAAATGTGATACGGATGGAATTTGTAACGTTTCAGTATTCGAAGAACACTTCTTCGAGAAATTCCCGAATGGAGTTCAATTTCACGAGAGCTCACGTGTGGATTATTGGCTACTGCAGCTAGTACATTAACTTCCGCATTTTCTCCGCTAACAGTTCTCATTCGATGTCGTTTTTCCCTTGTAACACTTCCCGTTTCTGAGAATAATTTTGTAATGCGTTGAAAATACCTAATGGATGGCGTTGTTCTTTCAGGAAATCGTTCTGCATACAAGTCATATGCTTGTCTGGGGTTCTTATGCACTTCACCGTAAATGTAGATCATATCGATCTTTTCAGAAACCGTGTATCGGATATCCATGATTTTCAATTTGTCATAAACCAAGTAATAATCAAATGTAACTGACAAACTAACTTTCAAAATCGTGAATTTTCACTGAACCCCGTCGTTTGTTTACATCGCGTGAGCTCTGAATGGTGGTAATGTAGACGATTGAAATGTGTTGTGTATTGAAAACTTTTGTACGAAACATTCTTTTGCAAGACCCTTCGTTTTCGAGTTATTCGAATGTCAGATTCAAAATGGAACAATATCGATTAGAGCGCCATTTTTGCGGATTTCAGGAAAATGGTTCAGACAAAAGTTTCTTGGTTTTTGACCTAGAATCCAAATCTGCAGTAAAAAATATGAGATGCTATTTAAAAAACAAGAGTTGATCTCAGAATGCCCTTGAAGATGAGATTTGAGGTCAAAGCCAAGGCCACCATCGGATGTCCCCCTCGGTACCCTACAATTCTTGTCCGAAAAATTTTCTCGTATCTCACTTTATTTTTGGAAAAAATGCCCGCGACACTTTAAATGCCCCACCCTGTATACAATCGCTGTAGATCTAACAAATCTGAGGAAATATATTGGAATGATGAAAATTTTTCACTGAGACAATAAAGTGACCTACGCTGGATATGAACAATTTATAAATGATTGTGCATCTTACAGGGCAAGGAAAATATATCAAAATCATAGAAGCCCTATGACGAGGGCTATATATATAACCTTATTATCTGAGCATGGGCTTTTCATCATCTTCACGTATTTCTCTTACATTGAGTAAAGCATATTCACGAATTGTTGCGAGAGAGCATGTTCTAAAGGCCTTTTTAATCACATAATCATCTCAATAGAATTTCGAAAGTAATCATTCAACATGTCCTAACCTAAATTTGAAAATTCACATACTTCGCTTGGTTATCAACTGATGTGAAATTCATTTTTATTACATAGAAAATATAAAATCCATGCAATTCCTTTCATTTGAAAGATTTAATTACACATATTTACATAACATGAAATTTTTATATCCAAATTGACAAATCGAATGCCATAACCAAGAATTTAATTTGATCAAAACTGCACTTTATTCAATAAAAAATCAGCTCACTTTCACTTAAACTCGCTCAACATTCAAATATTTCACGTAAACAGTTCAATATCATTAAATTCTCACGTTCCGAATGATATCATTGCAGGACTTTTTTGTGGACATCTTTGTGACACATCGCTATGTTTTGAAAATGTGTTTGGAATATTCCAATTCTCCAAGGAATAATATGAATTTTAGTGACTGAAAAAGACGAGGAAATCATTTATGCGACGTTTTCAAAACATTCACAATAAAATGTTTCCATCACCTCCCACGAAAACGAAAATAAAACGTTCTAGGACATTTTCACGTTTTCAAAACATACATGTGACGTTTTGAAAACATCCTGGGACGTTTTTGGCATGTTTTCTATGTTACCAACCACGTTTTGAGAATGTTTTCAAAACGTCCCAGTGCTGTCTGGGGCCATTCGATGTTCACAAGTTCTATATCCACATCCAGAGATGGATATAAATTTACGAATTCCGCAATAGAAATAATATCTCCACTTAATGCATTATCTATTATGAAATTCGAAGCAAATTTTAAATGTGCATCATTGAAATCAAATCTTTTTCTGATTTGTTTGCACAGTTCAATCTAAAAAGACAATGCCCTGACACGAAAATTTCGCAATTCTTTCTGATCAATTTTCATTCCGTTTTGCTTTAATAGAGCGTCAACTTTTGCTCCAATATACATCTCTTCGAGTGGTAAAAAATTATTTGAATTTTCCAAGTCAATTTCTATCAATTTTTTCTCTTGAAGTATTCTTTTTTTCATAAAAGTTCTTAAAATAATTTCGTACAAGTTAGTCACCCTTTCCAGTAATAAGGGGATTTGGGGCTTTTCGCTCTGGAATTCCAAATTGATTGCCCAATGAACATTTGATTTCTCAAGATATGTTTTAGATATGTTCAAGATGTCTTATGCGACACTTTTAGATATCTAAAACATAACTTTTCGTATCTTGAGATATCTAAAAGTGTCGCATAAGACATCTTAAACATATCTAAAACATATCTTGAGAAATCAAATGTTTATTGGGTTGTGTCACAAGTTCCAGGACATAGGATAAAAAAAAAGAGGAAATAGATTTTATATATTATATTGTTGAGGGCACTTGAAATGTTTTTTGTAATCGGTAAACTATCTCTCTGATCTGCTTGTTCGAAGAACATAGTCAACGATTCCCAATGCCGCAGAATATTGTCAATAACAGTCTGCAAAGCAAAAATGAAACAACGATTAACTGAATAAATTTGAAACTTCATAGGCGTTGAACATTTACCGAAGCATCCCTGATTAATACAATCCATTGAGAATTGAATTCTATTGATGGATGAGATTGGATACAATTTTTTCAACAGTAAATAACCACTTGAACCAATTGGAACTCAATGGATCCTATTGATTCAATGGGTTCTAATGGGGCTAAGTGGGTTTGCTAAAAGAACACAAACCTCTAGGAACGTCTTTTAAACGTCTGTGAAAATTCGCAAAACTTCTTTGAACGTTCCTGAAGATCAATATTCTTTTGGGATTCAAATGGCCATTTACCTTTGCGGATTACTTTGATTAATGATTTTAAATAGACTACCAGAGAGGACAAGTATTGAAAATTCATTTTATACATGAAATTAAATACATATGTATGAGTGAGGTGCATTCCATTATTCTGATTCTAGTCCTAAATTTGATGGAAACCAATATATAGAACAAAGGATTGACTAAACTTAATCTCAAATTGAATTTGATCATTAGAATCTGAGGAATTGCATATGTCTTTCATTTTTCATTTCAAATATGACAACTAATTGCTTTTTAAATAATCTTACGAAAAATTGTTGAATTCCTGTTTGAAGTTTTTAAAGATGAATTTTTTCAAAAAAGAGCATTACTTATACTTACCCGAAGCGAATGCCAGCGAGTGTGGCATAATCGAAGCATTTTATGTGGCTTTTCATCTTTAAAAATTTGACATTTCCTCAATTCCTCTTGACGACAACTGCTGTTTTTAAAATACGAATATGCATCACGAGCAAATTGTTCTACCGTGCTTGGTAACTTGGTGCATGCATTGGATGCACATAGATGTGTGGAATGTGATACACAACCCTGCACCATTGGATAGGGTGCAATGTTTTTCAGTTTGGCTTGAACACCTCCTTTGTCACCCATCATTACCGAAGCATTATCAGCGCCAAAACCCACTAGATTATTGTGAGGAATTTTATTTTTGTCGAATACAAATTTTATTGCTTGATATAAAGCTTCTGCAGTTGCTTCGTGAATTTCTATCAAATCTACCCTAACAGCACACTCCGTCGCATCTCCGTGGTTTCCACGGAGATAGGTGGTATCTACGTGGAGACCACGGAGATACGAAGGAGTGTGCTGTTAGGGTAAGAAACGATCTTGAATGCCATCCCGCACAAGACACCTACGTATATGCGACGGAGAAGAATGGTGGATGATCCACGCATCATCCGGAGATATGAGGTGGAGAAACGTAGAGGCAACGGAGAAGCAGCGGAGAAATGTCCGCTCTCCGAAACATCTCTACGACGTGGACAAAGGGTGGATGATACGGAGATACGAGGTGGATGCGTTACGAAATAGAAAAATTGTAATGGCATTCACGTCTGGTGATCCACGTTGTTTCTCCGTTACCTCTACGTTCGGAACTCGCATAAATGAATTATTTTGCTATATATCAATCATTCGCGCAATCGAAGGTTTTTTCTTCACCAGTTTTTTCACATCGTATTGAAAAATATATGAATAAGGCGCAAATCTCGATGACCAATGATATGAATATTTCATATATTCATTCGCCCGCGATTTAAATCTGAATTGCAATGGACTTTAATTTACAGTGTTGAATGAGAGCATAAGTTTGAGGTAAAGCAGTGGCGTACTGGAGAATTTAGGGGCCCCCCGCAAGTGCTAGAGACGGGGCCCTTCTGATAAAAAAAAAACAAAAGAAGATCATTTTATGAAATATGATGCATGTGATTCATAGAATTTTTGTTGATACTGCTTGGGGGGCCCCTAACGACCAAGGCCCCCCCCCGCGATGCGGGGGCTTCCCCTACGCCACTGAGGTGAAGAGGATACAATTTTGAAATAAATCGATTGTAGACATTTTGTTGATGATCATACAATTTCTGTATGAGTTACATAGTTGAAACAAAATTTTTTCACACACTGTTTTTTTGTACGAATATATACATCAATCTTATGAATATTTTAATAAATACGTATACATAAAAGTTAAAAATGAAAGTAATTTTTGGTGATACAGACTAGAGGAGTTATCAGCGTACCAACCGGATAAATACTATCTCGGTGAGAATCGTTCGATCTGAATTCACGACAAGGTGTAGAATTCTCAGACAAATGATCTCGAGTACTAGTATATCTAGTGCGGCACAGAGCATAAATGTCAAATTAGGAAGAAAATATTTTTCCATCAATATTTTGGGAAATACAGTCTGTAACAAGTGGTGAAAGTGAGCACTTTGCGTTCGAAGTTGGGGAAAATATCTTTCGAAACTTCAAATTTGGGTTCTGTACAGCAATAGAGGAACTACAAACGATTATTTTCTGTGAACTTCAGACCTTTTCATGGATTCAGTTCAAAGGATGCTAACTGGGAACATGTTTACTCAATCGTTACGGTGGGATTCCCTTAAGGGTGTCAATACAATTAGACACGCCGAAGGGACGCATTCGAAAAATTTTTTTTCTTTCCATCAAGAAATTTTCAGTCGATCGTAATAAAAGTTTGTGAGTTTGTTGACATTATATGAAAGTATACAAATATACAGGGTGATTCAAAATTCCCGCACTCTTTTTTGGGAGTAGATTCCTGATGAAATTCTAAAACGATTTGTCCTTTTGCACAATGCTCTCCGACGCATAATTTCCGAGGTATAATTAATTAAAGTTGACCAATTATGAGGTGGATCCATCGGTCATTCAGGAGCGTCATAACAGAACAAGAGAGGAAGGTGCTTGCAGAGGGCGCTCATACGATCAGCTGATCGGTATAATCGATACGATTTACCAACATACAAATTGGTAAATTTTCTATGTAGAACGATTGAATTCATCGACACTGTGAAAAATTGATTATTGTCATGAATTCTTATCACGATATGCTGTAGGTGAAAGTTGTAATTTCAGTAATGATTTTTATTACGCAGACAAATGTAAAATAGTGTTATTTCGTAGGGATAGGGATTCAAGTGGGAGAAAAAAGTATAACTACTCGTTTTCAATCAGAATTTTCATGTAAAAAAGAAAACATGAGAATTTTCATTCATCCGATACCCAATTTGAACCGTTTGATTAGTAAGTTTAACACAAGAGATTGAATTCCGAATCCTGTATTCTGATTGGTCGAGAATCAATGTATGTTAGATCAATCCTCGGCCGTTTCAAATGATTCTTCTGAAGAATGTGTTTTCGACTTATCCCAACCACAACATTGAACAATGATGAATTTATTCGAATTTACCCTTTTTACATCATTCGATGATTATAAAGGGTTCATCGAACGTTAATAAAGGACGGATTTGGTTAATCTTCAAAGACAATTCTTTTTCCATTTGAAATAACAATATGCCCTTTGAAGTCATATGTGCTTTAAATGAAACTGTTTCGAGCTGTCACCTGATTGGTTGATTCGTATCACGAATGGTTGATTTAAGCCAAACAAACCGTATGTGATTACAATGTCAATCAAGTGCAATGATTGGGTCGTATATGATGTCACACCTTGTATTTTCGTCAAAATTGATGGATTCTGCAAGTTGAAGTAAGTTATTAACGTTCGATAAACCCTTTATAATCATCGAATGATGTAAAAAGGGTGAATTCGAATGAATTCATCATTGTTCAATGTTGTGGTTGGGATAAGTCGAAAACACATTCTTCAGAAGAATCATTTGAAACGGCCGAGGATTGATCTGACATACATTGATTCTCGACCAATCAGAATACAGGATTCGGAATCCAATTTCTTGTGTTAAACTTATTAATCAAACCGTTCAAATTGGGTATCGGATGAATAAAAATTCTCATGTTTTCTTTTTTACATGAAAATTCTGATTGAAAACGAGTAGTTATACTTTTTTCTCCCACTTGAATCCCTATCCCTACGAAATAACACTATTTTACATTTGTCTGCGTAATAAAAATCATTACTGAAATTACAACTGTCACCTACAGCATATCGTGATAAGAATTCATGACAATAATCAATTTTTCCACAGTGTCGACGAATTCAATCGTTCTACATAGAAGATTTACCAATTTGTATGTTGGTAAATCGTATCGATTATACCGATCAGCTGATCGTATGAGCGCCCTCTGCAAGCACCTTCCTCTCTTGTTCTGTTATGACGCTCCTGAATGACCGATGGATCCACCTCATAATTAGTCAACTTTAATTAATTATATCTCGGAAATTATGCGTCGGAGAGCATTGTGCAAAAGGACAAATCGTTTTAGAATTCCATCAGGAATCTACTCCCAAAAAAGAGTGCGGGAATTTTGAATCACCCTGTATATATATATATATATATATATTAGGGTGCTTTTTTTGCGACTATTTTTTTTTCTCGGTCCCATAGTGGAATTTTGTTGGAAATCACTGAGAAAAAATTCCCTTGAAATTTGAGCCCTGAATACAAATATTAAGTACTCGCCCTAGGCGTGGGAAGATTTCCCATATGAAATGAACGTGAAATTTGATTTTTATTCTTTAAATTCCTATATCTCAGCCGCATTTTATGGTATCATCTCGCTCAAAGATGAGATTTCCTCAAAATTGAATGCTCTACAAAAGTGTCTCGTGCGGAATAATCGTAACTCACACCGGCGAGGTGGTACGGGGCGCTAAACCTCATTTTTTCATGAAATTATCGTTTTTCTGCCACTAATTCTCGTTTTTCTCGTTAATGACAAGCGCTGAAGGAAAAATGTATATAAAAATCTTGTAGGAAATTAAATTTCCTACAAGAAGGGTCTGGAGCATCAAATCGCTGACATCGATATTTCTCGGAATATTGAGTTTCAAAGTTCTTGTAGTTTCAAATTTGTGCGAATTATCGGTCAAATTATTGAAAAATATTATTTTTTTATTACTCATCACTACTTTCTTAAGTAATTAACTTTTTTCGTGATTTGGGAGATGAGAAAAGGATGAATAATCTGAAATATATAAGTTGGAATGAAAAAAAAAGGAGGAAATTTCATAGTTGAAAAATTTTCGTAATTCATAAAATCTGAGCTGAAGTTGAAATATGTGAGGCACATAAGAACGTCAAATATACACCTGTAATAAGATATCGATCAAGCACATCATCTCCAGAGCTTTCTCATTCGTTTGGAGAATTGATAGTTTCGCGACTTCACGCTTGGAGCGCTGCCAATAGTTCTGTAGAGTTCCGCACCGAGTCTATAGGTCCTGGTACCACTCTATTAGCATTGAAACACAGAACACACTGCAATTAAACGGACAAGTTTCTGAGCTTGTTCAAGAGGTTAAAATCTAATTGTTGCGTTATAAGAACTGAAATATATGAGTTGACAATACATGATCGATATCTTATCACAGGTGTATATTTGACGTTCTTATGTGCCTCACATATTTCAACTTCGGCTCAGATTTTATGAATTACGAAAATTTTCTCATTTTTTTTTATTCTAACTTATATATTTTCAATTATTTATCCTTTTCTCATCTCCCAAATCACGGAAAGAGTTAATTACTCAAGAAAAGAGTGATGAATAATGAAAAAATAATATTTTTGAATAATTTGACCGATAATTCGCAGAAATTTGAAACTACAAGAACTTTGAAACCCAATATTTCGAGAAATATCGATGTCAGCGATCTAATGCTCCAGGCCCTTCTTGTAGGAAATTTAATTTCCTACAAGATTTTTGCATACAATCTTCCTTCAGCTCTTGTCATTAACGATAAAAACGAGAATTAGTGGCAGAAAAACGAGAATTTCATGAAAAAATGAGGTTTAGCGCCCCGTACTCCCTCGCCGGTGTGAGTTACGATTATTCCGCACGAGACACTTTTGTAGAGCATTCAATTCTGAGGGAATCCCATCTTTGAGGGAGATGATACCATAAAATGCGGCTGAGATATAGGAATTTGAAGAATAAAAATCAAATTTCACGTGTATTTCATATGGGAAATCTTCCCACGCCTAGAGCGAGTACTAAATATTTTAATTCAGGGCTCAAATTTTAAGGGAATTTTTTTTCAGTGATTTCCAACAAAATTTCACTATGGGACCGAGAAAAAAAATAGTCGCAAAAAAAAGCACCCTAATATATATCCATATCAATACTCACCCCTACCAATCGATATTGGGACAATGTTCTGACCAAATAACACCGATGATTTTTCCACCAGATGAGGTCAGACAAGTGAATTCCTCCAATGTGAATCCAGTTGAATCTCGCGAAATCCCATGGAATTTCGGACAATGTTATGCCCAGATCTCAAGAAATTCTATTTATCAGATGTACTGGGTTCCTTTAACCAGCGTACTAAACAGTTGTCAAATTGTATGAATGGGCGGAGAAAAATGCCGCTCGAAAGCAGGGCATTTTCAACAGAAAATTACGAGGAGTATTGGTTAAAATCTCAGAATATTTCTTGAAATCTATGACTTTTTCTGGAGATCATAATGAACATGAGATAGTTCGGATTCCTGTTGAATATTGCTTGAAGAATAGTGAAAAATTATCAATACTTGACAAATCATAGGAACAAATATAAGCTCCCCAAAAGTCACGCATACGCGCAAAAAAAAGTTCTCGTTGAGAAAGCAATTCCAGTAAATCTGCTTTGCTGAATTCGCAGCAGATTTGCTGTTACAGCTGAAATCTTGCCGTTTTAGGGAGATATTTGCTGATTCAATAATTCTGCTAGCAGGTATACAGACCGTAGTAAAATTGCTGAATCAGTAAATATCTTGCTAAAACAGCAAGATTCTTGCTGTCACAGCAAACCTGTTGCTGATTTAGCAAAGCAGATTTACTGAAATTGCTCTCCCAACAAGAATTTCTCCCTGCTTGTGGAATTTCACAAAGTAAATGACAAAATTGCCAAATTCCAACATCAGATTTCGAAATTTTATTATTTACTTTGTTAAATTTCATGCGCGATTTTTGGAATGTTCATATTGTTTTCTATGGTTTGTTACGTATTGATTATTTTTCATTGTTTTTCGAACAATATTCAATAGAAATTTGAACCATCACATGTTCATTACGAGCTCAAGATGAATTCTTAGAGTTTGAGAAATATTATCAAATTTTCTATTGGAGCTCTCGAGCTGCGTTTTCCTCTGTGTACATGCGTATGTTATATCCAAACATCATATATGATGGAGTGTTCGAGAATTCTTCAATTTTCTTCCTATTATTAAAGAAATGTCAACAGAACAATTGTAACGAAATTGTCATTTGCGAATTCCTGATATTTTTCTGTTGATAACCCACATAGCACAAACGTTCAGAATGAACTCCCCATACAGCAATGTATGTCTTGAAGATATCTCAAGACGAGTTTAAGGTGTCTTATGCAACACCTAAGATATAGTTTAGATGTCTTCAACAGTTCTTACTTCTAAAAGATCTCCAAAACATGCCTAAAATACATCTTTCTGAAAGACATGTTTCATATCTTCTGAAAAATATGTCTTAGACATCTTTTAAAAGCATGAACTGTTGAAGGCATATGAAAGAGATCTTTTGGCGTTGCATAAGACATCTGAAAACTTGTCTTGAGATATCTTTGAGGCATAAATTGCTATGTGGGTCATAATTTGTTACGGAATGAGCGAGACCTTCAATTTTTTTGTCGAGCTCACCGCAACCTTCACTCCTTTTGGATAAATTCATGGAATGCATCGGCCCCGAGCGGCGAGGTCGATCAAGGAATTGGACAACGGGGGAAATAAATGGAGATACACATTCTTGAAATTACTATATATAATTCCCAAGAAGGAAAGAAATGAGGGAGAAGATTTCACTCTTTCACAATGATTTCAAAATATTGGTCGTGTGTTAACTTAAACTTTAACGATTCGACGGGAGGAATAGGTTAGCGACGGGAAAAAATTCGGAAGGAAGGGGAGAAGATGGAGGACAAAAAGCGTAATGAAGGATGAACACAAAACTTACCTGTGTTTAAGGGCCTTTGATAATTTCGCAGAGAATTTGGAGAATCGTCCAAAAGTGTCTCTTTTAGGTCTCACAATAGATACACGTTTCACTACACTAACAGAGAAACGACAAAGATGGGGAACATTAGAAATTCTCACGCGCGACACGAACGAACCCCAGCTTCCTCAATCTCTTCAGGAAAACCCCCCGGAGACCATATGGAGCTCAACACGCCAAAAAAAAGTTTCGCGGATCGCATCTATTTCGCAAGCGGAAGGGCCCAGAATTCTCCCACCAGAGCAATTCATCCCTTCATGACTTGGAAAACAGATGCAAATGCACATTCCTTGTTCATTTATACAGGGGGGAACATAGACCCCTGTTGAAATCCTTTTGGCGGTTGTGGAGCGTTGGTCACCGTGGCCTCCTGAAGAGAGAGAGGAAGAGAGATATAACGCGGAAAACTTACGCGATGAAAAGTCGAGTAGAGACTGACTAACCGGGCGTTGTCGAACGATGATCCCGGGGCCTGAAGGGGGTGAGAAAAAATAAACGATGGAATAATGAAGGTGGGAGGAATATTTTTCCCGGCGTAGTCAGCACTTCAACTCAACTTCGGAATTCGGAGAAATCCGGTGTTGGGTTTCGGCGCCGATGTGTCCCACACGTGCCTTATCGCTGTCGAGGACAGATTTTTGCTGGCTTCAACATCGACGATGCACGTGTGTGACCAGCCGAGAACAATTATAGTGTCCTTGAAGGAAAGGAATGTTGGAATATTATTTGGAGGCGGGTATGGTAACATGGGTGGACTATAGGAGATGCTGGAAACCCTTCCCGAGATCGCCTCTCGACAATTCTATAAAAAGAAGGTAATGAAAGAAGAAGGTAGGGAAGAGAACAATAGAGGCCCAGTACACTCGTAACGCATGCGACGAAGAGTTGCACGCACACACGGTTAGGCGTGTATGCGTGGGACTCCAAGCAGCGCTACGTGAGAGTGTGAGGGTGGAAAAGGAAGATCTCTTTACTTCGTACGTGTAAACGCACGGGGCAGAGAGGAAGAAAGGATTCAAGATAGTGAGGTAAAGAGGGAGACGATTAAGAGAGTTGCGAAATTCTCGCTTCCGGGCTCGCGAGAACGCGTGGTCAGGAGAAAAACGGGCAAAAAGTCTTGCAATCCGCCTCAAAATGATACTCTTGATAATTCCGAGGTCGAAAAATTGCGGGACGTGACACCTCCCACCCCAGATGGAACATCATCTGAGGAGGATGCTTCCATCAGAGACGCAAGTGTGCCCGCCTCGCGCCAGACCAAACGTCCCACCCGACAGGAGATTCGAGAGAAGAGAAAAGATGGAGTTCCCGTCGGAATCCTTATTCTAAAGGCGGGGCACGGGCCCCGCCCTCGGGGCACGTTTATGGGGGAAGAAGAGAGCGTGTCCCGATGGCGGCTTCAGTGATCCGTAGTGTTCTTATTTGCTAGTTACAATGGGTCCTTAATATATAGGAAGCAGGGTGCATGGAGCGCGTCTAGAGGCCACATCCACACGCGGCAGTCTCCACGCCCATTCTCCCGCACCCCTTACAGAAGGGCACGTCGAGAGGGGTGGAGGGACAGTCGAGGTAGGAATGGCTCGGGTAACCGCAGTTCCAGCACCCCCTCCTAGGTGTCGGTCCAGTGGGCGCAGAGAAAGCGCAGGCTTCGCGCTCTGCACGGCGTTTGCGTCCTCCCCTGCGGCAGCGTCGTCTTCGGGTGGTGTTGGGAACGCTTGCGGGACCCTCCTGCGCATTGGCTGGACCGACCTGACGCTGAGTTGAGGGCTCCGGCTCGGATCGGGCAGGCGATTGAGGGCGCGGCAGGTGGAGCGGACCCGGATGGATGCTATCACCGGGCCCACCATCGGAGCGGGGCATCCTCAGGAACTCACTCAAGGTGCGGAGGCTCGGCTCATACCGGTTCTCGACGAACGCCATGTATGCGTCCCAACCATCGTCGTCGTGGGGAATAGCAGCACGCAACGCGTCGGATCTCAACGCCCCCCAGACTGCGCGCAGCTCAGCGCTCAAGGGGAGAGCGTTATTTCCCGCAGTAGCTGGGTTGCGGCAGTTGTCAGCGGGCACCGCCCGCTCATCTCGGTTTGGTTCAGCCTGGCTATGGGCCTGGACCAGGGCCGTCAAGAAACGCCACACAGCGCGCCACTTCGCAGTGGTCAAATCCATGGCTACGGCAAGACAAGGCTGAATGAGCACGGATTTGAAAGATCATAATGGTATCAAACTTGCAGGTAGGTAGAGGGAAAAAGGATCTCGGCCAACACATGCAAGAGGAAATGCTTCGCTGCATCCAATTCTTGAAATCCTTGAAATAGTCGATTTCTTGTATCTCGACGGTGGAGGGGGGTGAGGGCTCCAGACCCCTGGTCCTGCTGGCGATGAGTGAGGAGATAAACTCAAGCGCTTGAAACAGTTCTCTCGTGTCGAAAGTTGAGAGGAACCGTTGCAAGTTCATCGTTTGAGTTGCTTGTTCTCTAGTCCCTCGTTCAGGATTGGGATCCCGAAAGCGTCTGGGAGTCTGGGTACGCTAATTCGTTCCCCTGGGTCGGGCCATTGTCCGTTTGAAAACCATGGTGGGGGGAGAGCGGCGAGAATGAGATTCATTGACATTGCGGTGCCAGGTCCTGGTTCTCTGCATCGCTGAGGAGTTGTGCCTGGGAGCAGAGGTGGAAGGGCGGTCATGGCAACACCGTTCGTGCTCGCGGAGAGAACGGGTTGTCACTGGGCACTTGCAATACATGCATGGCGAAGCGTTTGATGCCATTGGGACCTGTACAAAGAGAGTTCCCAATGTTAGGTCAAATTTCTAAAGCTTCAATATATTTTGGACAGCATGCGAGGTCTCCATGCAGGGACGTTCCCATGTGTATGGCCGTTTCCGAGGGCAGGTCCTTGGGGGACGTGACCCCGCTTGACCAGGCACGAGTGCGCCTGCTCCCTCTTGAGGCACGCGAAGTAGCTCGCTTCTGTACCTCAGAGTACACGGGGCTCTCGGAACTTGTGTGAGGGGATTTGGGTTTAGTCTTGGGTGACTGGCGGGCAACGGTGACTGGTACATAACGTTTTGCTAAGGTGGTCAGCCACCCCATAACCAAAGTGCCTACTACAGTTGCCAACTCTCCGGTAGAGTAATTCAGTGTGTCCAAGTTAGCTTGTGTCCTTCGCTCGAGTTGTAAGTATTCAGCATCCTGGATAATTTCTTTAAGAGGTTGCCCTCGTTCGGGCAGGAGTAGCAGATTAGAGTTGGACGTAAGAGGGGCCTCCATTCGTTTGATGGTGTCTTGGACCTCTGTAGTTTCAGCGCATGGCACTAGATTGGTGATATTTAGGCTCAGTGGTGGAGCGAAGATGTAGACCTCACTGTGCTCGATGTCCATGGGCGCATGCAGTGACATATAGTGATTTTGAGCAGAACATCCGGGGCTCAGCTGCAACAACCCTGAATTCTTGAGTTCCGCCATCAAGGTTTGCTTCTGGGGGCAAACTATCTGTAAATTTTCTCGTTGGGTCAACGAGAACAACCATCCATTCAAAGAGTCGACCCTGGTTCAGTGTGCCTCCAAAGACGAGTCTAGTCTCACATCGCAGGCGTTCAGAGTTGACTCGACAGGATCAGTTAACAGCAGGGTCTCGCAGATTGCAGCACTCTCGACTCGATAGATTGGGCGGTTGAGATGGCAGATGTGGTTATGGCGGTACTTCCGACAATGTTGAAGATAGCCTTCGTCGGTGGTAAAGTAGCTTACTCGATCTCTAGAGACGGCCAGATATTTGGTTGAAGGGCGAATATAGGCCAACTTGTTTCCTCCATCGGCAGATTCCTGGATCACAGGGAACGGGTGTAATTCATACAGATCAAACTCTTGGCGGTCCAGCAGGGGTACCTCGATGACGAAGAGCAACCTTCCGTCCATCACCATGATATGTACTCCAGGAATAGTCATCAACTCATCGATCCGCATTTTGTGCACTAGGGTTGGGGATTCGTACCTCCGGGCGACCTGCTGAATTTCTCCGGCGATATCGGTCAGCTGGGCTGGTGCCAGTATCTGGGGGTGCACCAACCCCAGTTCGCTGAAAAGGATAGCGTTGGTCAAGGTGGTTATGGCTGCTTCGTATTCCATGACCTACAATTCCAAATGTTGTATCCAGGATAGGCCAGCGTTCATATGAGCCCGCGGATCGTCTTCCTTCTGTTCTTCAAGCACCCTTTTGAGCAAGAGATCGGTAAGGGTTCGCTCGGCAAGGGTAGCATTTCTCAACCTGTCCAGCTCGGCGTGGACTCCATGGAGTTCCGACTGCGTGATTATAGCCTGCTTTTCTAAAAGGTTGGCTACCCTCTTTTGTTCCACGTGCAATTGGTCGATCTCTTGGGAGAAAAACTGGGCGTCCTGGTGGGTTAAAGTCCCGAAGAGTGTTCTGGATATCTCTCCTATCGGGGCAAATGGTGCTTCTCGTCGATAGAAATTCCTTTCCTTATGGCCTGAGTTAGGGTCCATTCGGAATTTTTCCATAGGGTCAACGAGGTTAACCATTTGGGCCTGGCTTACGACGTTTTCCAGTTGGGCCAGGATGGATGGCTTTTGTGCTGGGAGGGCCTTGATGTTCACGTGAGGTGCTATCCTCCATTCGATGCGGATGAGCCGGATGTCCTCCAGTTGTTCGAAGTAGATGCCGGATCCATGTGGTAAGGGTGTAATGTAGTAGTCACTTTGGTTTGGGGCGGCGGGGTCCTTAGGGACAGGCGCCGAACCCATCAAGACTAACGAGAAGAGAATGCCAAGAGCGTACATGCTCGGACTGCAGGGTGAATTACAATATCAATACGCAGGTCTCAACTTATTCACATTTTTAGTAATTTGTTTCCCACATGGGACTTCGATTATGGCGTTATTTCTGTCCGTGAGTTGGATAATTCTATATGGGCCGACGTAGGGACTCTCAAGTTTCCCACGCTTGGGTTCTCTCAATACATAAACCAGATCACCGGCGTGAGATACACGAGGATTTATGCGCCGATCGTAATATTGCTTCGACTTCTGTTCCGCGTCACGGAGGTTGGCTAGGGCCATCTCGCGGATTTCGTCCATTCTTATTATGGGATCCAGCAGAAAGAAAGGACCCATAAGTTTCCAAACTGTCAGGATCCGGGAAAGAGGTGGGCGAACGGGCGAGTCTACCGAATACGAGTTCATACGGCGTGAATTTGGTTCTCTCGTGCACGGCGGTGTTGTAAGAGAACATCGCGTAGGGAACCAGATCGTCCCAATCGTGGCATTCGTCCACGAATGACCGTAGATAATTACCAAGCACGAGTGAGCCGTTAGCTTCGGGGTAGTATCCCGAGGTGGTTATATGTGAGATTTTGAAGATTTTGGCCAGTTTATGCAGCACCTTATTCACAAAGGACGTGCCGCGATCCGTCAATATCACACGAGGGCTACCATAGACGGATATAAAGTTCCGTGCGAAGGCATTTGCGATCGTGGTAGACCTTATTACTGGGATTGGGACAGCCACGCAGTACTTGGTTAGTAAGTCCTGTATGGTTAGTATGTGGCCATTTCCCCTAGCCGTGGTGTGGAGGGGCCCCACGGTGTCGAGCGCTATTTTATAAAAGGCATCCGGTGGGGTATCGGTTATTAGCATGGGCTGCCGAGTTTTTATCCTCTCCAATTCTTGGAGCTGACAAATCGGGCAGGTTTTTATAAAAGTTTGGACGTCCTCCCGCATTTTTGGCCAGTGGAAACGTTCGCGTGACCTTTTGTAAGTCTTGGTTATGCCTTCGTGTCCGCCCGTGAGACTAGCGTGACTCTCTTCTATTAGGGTATTCCTCTCTTCTTTTCCAGGCGTGACGATTTCGCCTAAATAAAGCGTTACAGATTTCCCGCTGTGATTAAAGACATCATTGAGAGAGTTCCTCAGGAAATTCCTAGTGAATTTCCTCACGCTATCTCGCAAGTCCGATATTCTCAGGGACGTCACCTCTGTTAATTCCAAGGATTTCTACAAGTTATCCAAACACGACAACACGTCGGGAGTCTCGGGTGTGCTGTAGCTCGCGGTTTTATAGAACATGGTGAAAACGCGGATTTCCCCATGTTTGGACACTACAATCTGACCCACAGTGGGCTTGCGCTGTAGGAGCTCAAAAGTGTCAATTAGTCCCAAATCAGCTAGGGCTTTGGAACTGCTTGACAAGGTATGACGATCGACAGCGAGGAAGGGCGTATAATTGCCCTTCTTGGCTGTCAGAAATTCTTTGGTAATTCTGGCGTTTCTGCCATTCTCAACGGGAGCCCCGCTCCTTCCCAGTGATGGATATAACACTGAGGGATCGAATGGCTCATCGTCAAAAATGAGGGAAGAAATGTCGGAAATAGAAGCTCCAGGTTCATTCGGTTGCCCAATTATAGGTTGAAAACGACGCGTCGTGGGACGGGGAGTCGAGCTCACGATGGGTAAGTTCGGAGGCTCATTTGGAATGGGGGGGGGGGTCAAATTCCCGTGGGAGCATTCCCGGGTCCCGAGATGATAGAGCGACGAGCTTCGATGATAGTTTCGACGGTGTCATCTGCGGAGTCGTCGGAGTCGCTATTAGATGGGAGTATGACAGTCTGATCGTTTTCCGAGCGACGTCTGGAGGATTCATCCATCGATTCTGGCTGAAATTCCAGGGTCGGTTCGAATTCATCAGAGCAGCTTTCATCTGAAGCGGCGTCATCGTGAGGTGGGGATATTCTGGCTGGTTCTGGGTCGTAATCTCCGTCTCCCGATCCTTCGCTCAAATCGGGAAGCGGCGGGGAGAGGCTAATTCGTCCCCCACTGGGGAAGACTAAAGCGAGGTTGGATTGGTCGGCGTGGAGTTGTTTGTTCTTCAACAGGGACAGCTCCAGAGAGGTTTTGATGTCGACGTTTGACTCTGGTGGAGATCGTGCTTTCGTCTAAAGCGTCAGGTGTTTTTGAGACCCTCGGAGTTACAGGAAAAATCCCAGCAGCAGATCGAGATTCCGCCGGGTTCCTAGAGAGAGCATCGGCGTTCTCATTTATTTTGCCCAGCTCATATAATACCTTATACTGATAGTCAGCGGGCTTGATGCGCCACCTCATAAGGCGAAAACTACGGTCAGAGACCGAGTGTAACCAAACTAGAGGGTTATGATCAGTCACGACCGTGAATTCGCGTGCCCATGAGTATGGCCGGAAGTGCTGCACTCCAAAAACTATCGCGAGACACTCCTTCTCGATCGTAGAATAGTTCAGCTCTGCCGCTTGGAGTACTCTAGAAGCATAAGCAATTGGGAGATCTTGGCCCAACTTACCCTGACTGAGGATGGCGCCAATTACTTCGTTGGAGGCATCTGTTGTCAAGATAAATGGCCTCTCGAAATCCGGGTATTGCAATATTGGCTGAGTGCACAGTACGTTCCGGAGATCCTCGAAGATAGCTTGCTGCTCAGGCCCCCAAACGAAATTCACTGTCTGTTTGAGGAGGTTGGACAGAAGTTTTGCTCCCTTCGATTAATGCTTAATAAAACGCCGATAGTAGCCCGTGAGGCCGAGAAATTGATAGATATTTATCTGAGATCGGGGTACGTGGAAATTCATGACTGCATGTATCTTACTAGGGTCAGGCCGTACGCCTTCGCTAGTAATGACGTGGCCTAAATAGACGACTTCACGTCTTAGGAATTGACACTTCTCCGTCTGTAGCATGATTTGGGCTTGTGATAACCGCTCCATTAGTCCCTCTACACGATCGCCATGCTCGTGGAGATCTTTGGCGAATATGACGATGTCGTCCAGATATACAAAAAGTTCGACTCCTTGCAATCCTGTGAGGACACCGTCCATGAGACGCTGAAACGTAGCTGGGGCATTTTCCAGCCCGAAAGGCATTCGCACGTACTCGTAGTTCTGCGATCAGCCGTGTAGTAAGAACGATGGGCTCTCTCGTTGTCCCTAGGTTCGTAACGCTGAACTCCGCGAGAGCACGCCCTACTTTGTAGGCCGAATTCGACTTCTTCAGCGATCGTTATCGCATCCTCCAACGTTTGAGGCCTAGTAGGAGTAACGCGCGTTTCTGATTCATGCGGGAGCACATTCAAGAAGGATCGAAGGGCGGTTGTGTCCAGGATCCTCTTCGCGTGGGCACCTGGGGCGTTGGCCCGCGCTGCGGCTGGGGGATCGCCGCCAAGGTCCTTCAGTGCATTCAATGCTCCTCGCACTCAACGATTGGCTCGAGCCGAATACCTAGACACGGTTCCGTCATGACGCGTACGTAAACTATTGCTCCGAGTGAAAATGATCAAAGTCCCGATGTGGAGCAAATTCTGATTTCAAATGTTTAATCAAAGAGTTGGCGTTTTGAAACTCCAGGCCGGCCACACTCAAGCGGTCATCACCCGTCACTTTGGCAAGTACGCTCTTGACGAAGGAGCGCTCGCTCCCGGCGGGAATTTGAGAATGGACATTCTCCACATCTTGGACGGAATTGCTCAAAGGGAGGTTTCGCCCATCGTGAGAGGGGATATGCATGGAGGCTGATTGTACACTCAGATTTTCGGTCAAGGAGCCAATGGCCCCCACGAGGGACTGATCCAAATCCTGGGCGTCGTTGTGAGCCATGTCGGGCGAATGCTTTCTGAATGACAGGCAGGAAACACTCGTAGACACATGCATACAATAAAACAAAATCAAGTATAACATCTGGTGATCTTTCTGTACGAACAACGGGGTTTTGGCTCCGATATCCTGGAAGCGTATACATAGGGTGGTATAAGCCACAATGGCTCGCGAAAGCCCATATTTTTTTTCTTCTTAGAATGGATTTTTCCGTTCACGAGCACAGCTTGGGACGACCGTCCCGAACTCGATTTCTGAGGGGTATGTCGGTTCCGCCAGGAAAAAGGGCGGCGAGGTGCCGATCTTTTGGGAAGGCTCCTCATGCGCCGAACCATTCAGCGGACATCTTATAGCTCAAGCTGAGACAACGTGGCTGGTCTGACAAACCCATGACAGGCTACCGTCACGGCCATGCCGGCTGCTACCACAGCGTGCTATGACGTGCGGTTCAGTACACATTGACTGGTTCGCCGTACAAGCAGCGGAAGAATCCACTCAATTTAGCTATCAATGAAACTTTTAATGATAACCACTTCCAGAATACTGTGGCCTCCCGTTGGTCGCCCAGTAATTTCGCCTCAAAAACCATGGAACGTCAGCCCATGGGAATGGTCACCGGAACCCGGCCGAGGCAAATCGAGGAAAACTGGATCGTGTAAGTCAATTCGTTTGAGAGCCGGTTCAATAACTTAGGTTTGGTACGGTGAACCTTTGGTTTGAAGAGAATGAATCAAAAAAATTTTTTTTCCAAAATAAATTCACTTCCAAAATTTGCCTTCAACCAAATCTCAATGGCCCTTCTGAAAAATGTATATATATGTATATATATATATATGCATATACATATATGCACATAAAATAGACGATACACACACAAACATGCGCGATAGATAGGGGTAGGAAAGAGTTACAGACATGCACTAACCTACCGTCGCACGAGGTCACTTGGTTGATTGTATGAACAAATTTTGATAATACATTCATATGCACAAACATTCTTGAATAGAGTAGCGCGAGACTCTTCAATTCAAATGGTTGTCCATAGCGAGCGGAATTTCAACAATTTTCAATTGATTTCAAAATGTCGAACAATGTTTTTTTTTTCAATTTAGGATTGAAAATTGTTGTCTCCGTCTACTATGACATATCATCGAAAAAATTTCAACCACCCTGTAAGTCAGCTGGATAACATTGTTCGAAGCTATCTTACAGTTCAGAATTCATGTGTACTAAACACATGAAGTATGAATAATATTCTAATATTACTCTTCCCAATTTACCTAATATTATCGCTTTGAATAATTGTGTGATATCGAAATGAAAAAGAAACGTCCGAACGATAAACGAATGAATTTTCCTCTTCAAAAAGATGTGCATGTTGTGTATATATATAAAACTCTATGCATTATACATAGAGCTGTTGAGAAGGGATTGTCGGTCATTATTATATATATACATATTATGTATATATGTATATATAATAATAATAATTTCGCAGAGAATTTGGAGAATCGTCCAAAAGTGTCTCTTTCAGGTTTCACAATAGATACACGTTTCACTACACTAAAAGAAAAACGACAAAGATGGGAAACATTAGAAATTCCCACGCACGACACGAACGAACCCCCTGCTTCCTCAATCTCTTCAGGAAAAACTCCCGGAGACCATATGGAGCTCAATATGCCAAAAAAAAGGTTCCGCGGATCGCATCTATTTCGCAAGCGGAAGCGCCCAGAATTCTCCCACCAGAGCAATTCATCCCTTCATGACTTGGGAAACAGATGCAAATGCACATTTCTTGTTTATTTATACAGGGGGAAACATAGACCCCTGTTGAAATCCTTTTGGCGGTTGTGAACCGTTGCACAGTGGGCCAAAACCGTGAAAAACTTTGCAAAACCCAATTTTCTGAAGTATATTCCCCAGTTCTGTGAAGTGTGAATATGTGTTCTTTATGAACTAGTGAAGAGATTCTATGAATATCAATGAGTTGAAGCTGATTAGAGGACCGTGAGGGATCGTTAAAGATAAAAAAACGTTGGAAATGCTCAAAATTTGCCGTATCTTTGCTTCCACAGTTGTTCAGTATTGCTCAAGGAAAAGTGAATGGGCATAAATTATCTCGTCGAAATGTGATATAATGAGCTGGAAAATAATTTTTCTCGATTTTTTAGACAACACTCGTCGAGAGGGGGGGGGGTATATAATCGTCAAGTTTCAATGTTTTAAGATTTCGTTAAGCCCCAGAAAATTTGTGCCTCTTTGTGACTCGCTAATTTCAACGTTGAATATTTCTTTGAGATGTATGAAAACAGACTCACTCTCAATTAGCTGCAGAAAGTTGCAGGTTTGGTCGGTATTTTGTTTTGATTGATCTCAAGTGGGAACAAAAGGGTGATTGACCATTTTCAAGTGCCTATTTTGTCATTTTCTCTACAGGAAAGAAGGAAATATTCAAGTAAAGGAACTTCCAAGCTGTATCAGACAAATATTGGAGTACATAAAAAGATTTTTATATCACAAAAAAAAATGGCGGTGCACGATCCGCTGTAACAGAACTAGTGTTTACCAGAGTCTCTCGGTGGCATGCGATAGAACTGTCATATACTTTATCCTGGACCAAAAAACAAAATAAGTTCTCTGAATATGTTACTTCCAGTAGAGGAGTACACAGGGTAAATGAAAAATTCGAAAAAAAAAATTTGAGAGACGAAACGGGAGAAAGAATTTGATTTTTCGACCATAAATTTCGACATAAGAACCGATGCATTGCCAACTATTAAATATTGGTAGGGGCTGAATTGGCCGCACAAACATTCCGCCGGATTGACATGATATGACAATCGCTAGTTACTTTTCAGTAATCACTAGAAATGACTAGCGATTGTCAAATTATGTTGATTCGGCGAAAATTTCGTTCGGCGAATTCACCCCCTACCTCAAATATTGATACATTGAATTTTAGCATCCGCTTATCGATTGCATTGCCAATCGATGAAGTGAACTTGGCTTCGTATAAAGTTATCCAATCGAATGTACAGATGTTCAGTTATGGTTATGAAATTCACAAAAATTTGTAACAATGTAATTATTGTCGTTCGGCATTTGACACCTTGATACTGCTTCTTCATTGTAAGTCTGTAAATATGTCCGTGAAGGTCAAAAATAGGGTGTTAGTGGAATTCTTACTTCAGTCGAGAAACAAAACTGTGGGTACACTATTTGATTACCTTAACCGAAAATTTTCGATTAGGCAGGAAAATCGGGAAGAAATTGAGAGGTGTTTGAATATTCAATTTCTGAATGAATTCAAGCGGAAGTGGGCCAGTTGCAATAGAATCAAACGAGATCTTCCAAAAAAAATGAATCTTGGCCAGAAGAGTGTTTCTTCGAGTGGAGTCCATCAAGATTAAACTCACAATCAACCCAAAATATTGGTGGCCGGCCACAAAAAGAATTTTCTACGTTGAGTGAAAATTCGAAAAAACGGAAAGTCAAACTCCTGTGTGATAAATACTCCGTAGAAGAGCTGCAATATGCTGTTGATATTGCATTACGAGCCTCTGGAGAAAAACATATTGCCGATGCCATTAAGAAATTGTGTCATGAACCGGATGAAGTTGCAGATTATGATTCCCCAACAATTTTCTCCAACGAAGAGGCTTTGGCATTGTATGTTGATTTAGGATTCACGAAACGTCAATATATTCGAATGCGAGGCGCAATGATAGAAAAAACATTTTCAATCCTTCCCACTTATCATAAAATCCAAGAGGCAAAACAAGCTTGTTACCCTGATGTGTTATCGGTTTCTGAAGCAGAGGTACGCACTACACTCCAAAGTCTGTTGAATTTGACAACGTCCAGATTGTTATCATTACTTTCATGTCGTGACCTCCATTCGTCGAATAGTATTTTGAGTATGTCGTGGAAATGGGGCTGTGATGGCTCCTCAAACCAAAGTACATATAAGCAGCTCTTCCATGACTCAGAATTGAGTGATGAAAGTGTGTTGATGATTCCGATCGTGCCACTCCAACTTACAGCTCACAGCGATGAAACTCGTCAACACTGGTGTAATCCTCGTCCTTCTTCAACGAGAACGTGCCGCCCGATTTGCTTCGTTTTCGCAAAAGAAACCTCAAACAGAATTTTGGAAGAAGTTAAACACCTGAAAGATGAGATTGAAAACCTCCATCCAACTTCGGTGACAATAAATGGTACAATATTCACTGTTCATTACAAACTGTACTATACAATGATAGATGGTAAGATTCGACAAGTCATAACTGAAACCAGTTCTTCGGCTTGTTGCTGTGTGTGCGGAGCAAAACCATCCGAAATGAATGATGTATTGTTAATGAGCAACAAGGCTATCAACATTGCTTCTACTGATTATGGACTGTCAACACTCCACGCATGGATACGTTTTATGGAATGCGTTCTTCATATCAGCTACCGACTTCCCTTCAAAAAGTGGTGTGTGAGGTCAGACGCGCACAAAGCTGTGATGAAGGAGAGGAAAAATCATAATCAAAGAGTTTCAAAAGATGAAGTTGGCATAGCGGTAGATGTACCAAAGCAAGGAACTGGATCATCAAACGACGGCAATACTGCTCACCGTTTCTTCAGAAACTGGCAGATTGCTGCTGAAACAACAGGTGTGAGAAGAGACCTCATCTACAGGTTTTACATAATCCTGCAGGTGCTTGCCAGTGGAGAAAGAGTTGATACTTCGAAATTCGAGGAATATTCTTTGGACACATATAAGCTGTTTATCAACTGTTATGACTGGTATTATATGCCATCTTCAATACATATGATACTATCACATGGGAGAATCCTGATAGAGTCTATACCTATGCCTATAGGGTGGATGTTTTAAGAGGCCCAAGAGGCCAGGAACAAAGATCTTCGGAAATTTAGGCTCAACAATAGCCGAAAACGCGACCGATCTTTGACCAATCAGGATATTATCAATAATCTCTTGATATCTTCTGATCCTGTCATATCATCTATGTGACCTCAGTGGCAATCAACAGTCTCGCTCGAACTGGAAAATGATGCCAAACTTTTACTCAGGCTTGAACATAGAGGAAACGCTGAATTCTTCACGGATCGAACGCATGATGGAAATCCTACAGATGCTATGGAAGCTGGTGAAATAACTTGAGTAATTCATCCCACACTTACATAATCTTTCAACCATATCGCTCCGATGTGAATTTACTGAGGTATAGTCTGATTTATTGTCATGTTTATTTCAGATCAGTGATTTGAACTGTTGCAGCCCCAACAAGCAACAATGGTGAATAGTGTTTCAAGACGACAACATTTTCAAGAACATGAATATGTCAATCTTATTTTCATTTGTTTCCATGTATTAAAACGGACCTTGAACAAATTTTCTACATTCCATGCCTAATTCCTCACTTAGTCATTCGTTTTGTGTCAATAATTCAAGAAAACCTCATAATTTTATCAGCTATAATTCCAAATAGAAATTACGAAACTCAGATTCGTAATCACCGACCCCAAAAACTCCCTCACCGCAAATTTCAAGTAACTCCAGCTGATTTTGCAATCTCAGTCAGCCATATTGGATCCGACATTCTCAATTCACCTTTTCTCACCTCAGATTCGTAGTAAGCAATCCAAAAAACCCCTCACAGCAAATTTCAAGCTACTCAAGCTGATTTTGCAGTTTAAGTCCGCCATATTAGATCCGCCAGTTTGTATTGATCATTTTTTGCGCTAGATTCGTGATCAGCGACCCCGAAAACCCCTTCATAGCAAATTTCAAGCGAATCCAGCTCGTTTTGCAATTTCAGTCCGCCATATTGGATCTGCCATTTTTAATTCACCATTTTACACTCAAGACTCTCAACCAGCGACCCTGAAAACCTCCTAGAAGCAAATTTCAAGCGGATCCAGCTGATTTTGCAACTTTAGTCCGCCATTTTAAATTGATAATTTTCGACTTCAGATTCGTGATCAGCGACCCCGAAAACCCCCGAGTACCAAATTCTGAACAAATCGGTCAGCGGCTTATAGTTTCAACCAATTTTTCGAGGTTTTGGCCCACTGTGCGTTGGTCACCGTGGCCTCCTGAAGAGAGAGAGGAAGAGAGATATAACGCAGAAAACTTACGCGATGGAAAGTCGAGTATAGACTGACTAACAGGGCGTTGTCGAACAACGATTTCGGGGCCTGAAGGGGGTGAAAAAAAAATAAATGATGGAATGAAGAAGGTGGGAGGAATATTTTTCCCGGTGTAGTCAGCACTTCAACCCAACGTCGGAATTCGAAGAAACCCGGTGTTGGATTTCGGCGCCGATGTGTCCCACACGTGCCTTATCGCTGTCGAGGACAGATTTTTGCTGGCCTCAACATCGACGATGCACGTGTGTGACCAGCCGAGAACAATTAGAGTGTTCTTAAAGGAAAGGAATGTTGGAATATTATTCGAAGTCGGGTATGGTAACATGGGTGGACTATGGGAAATGCTGGAAAACCTTCCCGAGACCGCTTCTCGACAATTCTATGAAAAAAAAAGGTGTTGAAAGAAGAAGGTAGGGAAGAGAACAATAGAGGCCCAGTACACTCGTGACGCATGCAACGAAGAGTCACACGCACACACGAATAGGCGTGTATGTGTGGGACTCCAAGCAGCGCTACGTGAGAGTGTGGGGGTGGAAAGGGAAGATCTCTCTACTTCGTACGTGTAAACGCACGGGGCAGAGAGGAAGAAAGAATTTAAGATAGTGAGGTGAAGAGGGAGACGATTAAGAGAGTTGCGAAATTCTCGCTTCCGGGCTCGCGAAAACGCGTGGTCAGGAGAAAGGCGGGCAAAAAGTCTCGCAATCTGCCTCAGAAAGATACTCTGAGAGCATCATTCCGAGGTCGAAAAATTGCGGGACGTAACAAATTCATTCTTTTTCGACTGTGAGAACCCAAAATAGATGCATCTTGGGTATTGCTGAACTGTTATGCTGTGTGGGTACTGAACAGTTTCTGAATCGTATGAATGAACTCTATATACGCTGGAATGAATACTCCCTAAATATTCCATAGTTCAGTCCGGTCAGTCACATACTTTTATTTATTGTGAATCCTCTTCTCTCGTGGATACACATATCTCGATATTTGCCGTCTCCACCGTATGAGAATCTCCATCCCTTTCCAACATACAACTCCAAATATCTCTCTCTCTCTCTCTCTCTGTATCTCACGGCACTAATCTAGTGAGTGCTCATTCCAGTATGTGTATCCAGGTGGAATTCTTCTCTAGTACCTTGAGAGGCACTAATAAGTTGACCCATCTTACTCGTGAGGCACTCATAGGGAAAACTTACGAGTAACTTAGTAGGATGTAACGCTCCACTTAACTAAATTCTAGTGATCAAAACTAGCTAGGCACTCAGTAGTAACTGACCAGGAAGTTGTAAGAAAGTAACGCCGAACTTATGACAGCAATTATATGCCATTCAAGATATGAAATCACAATAATACATCAACAATGATTATTCAGTAAAATATTGATGCTTTGGCCCAAAATTTTGGCCCTTTGCAGAGAATGATACATGGTGAACGAGATTCCACGGGAGTTGATTACAAATTAAAGAAACGGACAATAGATAAGCATCAACACTGAGAGTACCATATAAAGGCGCCGTTCCTTCCATTGGTCTCTCGTGTTGAGCATTATCTGCACAGGACCAGGTCAAACCAGATTGTTCAGCATTGCGTGAGTATAATTCCCTTGTGGTGTACAATCAATATGGATCTGGTAATATTTTGTGGAAGTACCGAATCCTGATACAAAGTGCACTGAAATCACGCCTTATGCTTGTGAATTTTTCATACTCAAAGTACACCGAAAGGTTTCGAATCAGGTGATGATGATTCTATCTGCATTCTGAAAATCCATTTTTTTATCATGAGACGGCAGCCGTTTCAAACAAAATCCGTTTCATTGATGAAACGGAACTGCTTCACCATTAGAAGGAACCGCCTCAATATAATGATTGCGCAGGGTCATGAACAGGGTGTCTGCTACTCCTTAAATATCCTTGAAACCTCCTGGTTTGAAATATCCTGGAGAATCAAAATTGCTCCCTAAATCTTGGAAAAGTCCTGGAATAATTTTTTTTATCCTGAAACAGTTCACAATTCATTTTTGCTTCAAAATTGCGTTATTTGTGTTCTCACTGCTGAAAACACCAGTCAGAACCATAAAAAAAAGTTGTCGGGCTTTCAACGGTTTTCCAGAATATCCGGTCAAAAGCTGACAAAATTTCTGCCCGATTTTGTTCGAAATTGGCAAATTGGAATATCCTGACAACGGTACCGACCGTACCAACCGTCGGAATTTTCTGCACCGTATAGGGGCTCTATTGATCGATCAAAAGTAATCGTTGTAGATTAATTTAATTATTTGATGAAATTCATTCTTTTCTCTTTATTCAGATCAATCATTTCATCCCTAAGGGATTTTGATTCAACGAAAGTCCATATAAATTTCAAAGCTCTGCTACACCGAAAAAAATTATTAGTTACCCTCACTCCAAATCAGTTCCAGCAACTAAATCCAGTTGTTGATATATGGATAACTAAAACGGTCGTTGGCTCAACCAAATTCAAATTCGATTCCTCTGATTTTGGTTGCTGTTACTAGTTTGTAGTTGCCTTGACTACAGCTCTTATTACCAACTTCTATTCCTTTATTAGTCGGAACTAATGTTCACAACTAACTCCAGTTCATTCGCCAGACAACTACCTCAAAGTGACTGAATATTGATTGGCTAGGAGCTGAGAAATTTGGCATTGCTATAACTTTGTATTGTAAAATGATGAGATACTTCAATTTTTGTCCATCAATCCGCCGTTTTCCAACTCAGCGAATGGCGTAAAACTCAAATATGTACCAGACAATGCTTTTGAGTGATTTTCATTTGATGATAAATTGTTGATTGCTCGTATTTCGAAAATCAATTCTTCAAAAAATTGGTCAAAACCGGGTATGATGGGTTTTCAGCTGCAACATATGCCTCAGAATTGCGAATCATGTTCAACACGAATCAGTTTTGAAAAACAAGGTTTTAGGAATTGAATTCTCTCATAAAGAACCAATCTTTTGAATATGTATTAGAATTGAAAGATTCGAAATCAATTTACGATGATCGAGATACGATATCGATATTGAGATAATTGACATCGATACGATATTCGGTCCCCACGATATTTCTCGATATCGATACGATATTGGTCCAAAAATCGTATCGTATCACATCGTGTGCACCCCTAAACATTTCTTTAGACACTATTCTATGGAAAATATTGCAACCGGTCTCTTTTCTCATTGTGTACAGCCCGTTAACACTGCACAGAGATGAATGGATTATACAAATTGTATTATAGAGTGTGGATACCAACTGTTAAGATCTGTATGCTTAGAGGTTTCAACCATTTCTTTATTCCTAAAATACAAGATTCTTACAGTCAAAATGTGTTTATTATGATAATAATATACTTACCGTTAAAATCTGTATTTTGATCGTAAGAATCTCTGTTACTTGCAGTAGTGTAATGGTGATTTCAAAAACGGTATTATATGGACCAACAAAATAAATAGTTACGATGAATAACAATCTCTTATTAATCATTATAATCCCCCTTTCCAACGGAAATCAAGTGCGAACCACAAGGCTCTTGAAGTATAAATCTTTTGAAGATCTGATGTTCTTTAAGTATAGCCACAATTCTTGTGTACGCAAGCGAGTGTCGGTAGCTGAGCGGTCAAGGTGACCGACTACGATGCTATTAGCCTGGGTTCATATCCCGGGGAGTTATTTTTTTTTTTCCATAATATTGTTTCGTTACTGTAAGCATCTGGAGTTAGTACTTGTAAGAATCCTATATTATAATAGGAACTAACTTTTTTTCTTGTCTTTAATGAAATGATATATTACTGGGTAAAAAATACATTCACTACCTCGAAGTAAACATCTTCATAATAAATGTATACTTATGTCTAGAATCTATATACTTGTCCTCATGCTGAGCATAAAATATTTTCGTCTTCATAATATTTCTCATACCCGTTAGAATTCATTTCTCTCCGTGTGAAAGAACGGGATATCTTAAATCTTGAAACATTTCTGGACATACGTTATTCTACAGGTGAAGGTGTGCTGCACAAAGTAACGATGATTTTTCTCATGATTATTGCAGAATATTCCATTCTCCGTCAAACATTCACTGCAACAATATGCTGGCAAGAAGGACAAATATTATTTGAAACAATCTTCCTTTTTTTCATATGAAAATAAGTAAATGCGAATGATGATCATGATTTGAAGATGAGGGCATTTTCAAGTTCAAAATGTTCGATATGTTGAAAATCAGCATTTCATTTATTGTGAATCTCTTGTACGGTTGAAGAGATACGTTTCAAATGACCATGGTAGAAGATTGAAGTTTTCATAAAACTCGTGTGAAAATGTCGAAACCGAAAGTAGTAGGCGCTTTGTCTATACGAAATAAACGTAGAATTTTATCTGAACATATGTCAGTATTGTTATCAAGTTTTGAAACATCGTGTAGAGATGAGCAAGACATATTAAGTGAACGTTCTGATAATATTGCTATCAATAATCCGAATATGTATCACAAGTGTAATATTTCTGATTTTTGTTTCAAAGACTCCAAGGGAAAAAGCAAAGGGTTTGAATCGTCAGAACGTGAAACTAGTGTGCCTCTTTGTGCTGCGGCTGGTCGTTCAAATGATACGAATAATATGAATTTTCCAGAAATTCCACATTCCACTCAAAGAAGAGATACGGTTTTTGATAGGGAACCTGAAAAACATGAATTTCATCTGCTGGCTCATGGAGCAACGGATTCAAATTCGGTAATCAGAAAACGGCTTGAGAAAGGATTTAGCTGCTTGGGCTGTTGACCGTTCAATTCCTTTATACGATTTGAAATTACTCCTCGCGGTGTTGAATAAACATCATCCAGAAGACAATTTACCGATTTGTCCCAGAACAATTTTAAATACACCAAGGCAGACACGGGTCTCTGATATGCCGCCTGGTGAATTTTGTTATTTAGGAATTCAACACGGATTAGAAGAGTATCTATCTTCCAGCGTTACACAAAAAATCGATAACATTGGAATACAAATTGGTATTGATGGAGCTCCTTCATTTTCAAGTAATAACAAAGGATTTTGGCGGATTTTGGGGAGAGTTATTGATGATTAAAATGTGTTCGTAGTCGGTTTTTATTTCGGTATAAGTAAACCACACCCAATGATTTTTTATCTCCTTTTGTCGAAGAGATATCCGGTCTGATAAAAAATGGCTTGCAGCATAACAATTCTCAAATAAGTGTGTCATTCAAATCTTCAATTTGTGATGCACCAGCCAAATCCTATGTAACGATGACCAAGGGGCATGCAGGTTATGATGCATATATGAAATGTAAAATAGAAGGTATGTGTGAGAAGGACTCAGGCAGAATATGTTTTCCACAAACTGATAGCCCAGAAAGAACTGACCAAAATTTTTACGATGAAGTAGATGATAATCATCAAAGGGGCCGAAGCATTCTCGTCGATATATCTGAATTTGGTTTGGTCACAAATATCCCCATTGATTATATGCACGCCGTTCTACTTGGGGCGATGAAAAAGCAACTAGAATTATGGAGTTACAAAGGTCCGTTGAAGGTGAGACTACTTTCGAAATATAATCAAGGAGTGACATCCGATTATATAAAGCTCATAAAAAATTACATCCCCCGCGATTTTCCGCGTAAACCCCGACCTTTGAAAAAATTCGTAAGATTCAAAGCAACAGAACTCCGATTGTTTTTTCTCTACATAAGACCTGTTGTTCTTTCTTCGATTTTGAAGGAAGACAACGCTTCACTAGATCATTTTACGATACTCGATGTAGCCATTCGTATATTATGTTCCCATAATGGATCAGAAAGTATTGAATATGCTCAAGAATTATTGGAAACATTCGTTATACAATTCGGTGAATTATATGGGAAAAAATTCATGTCTTATGACATTCATTGCTTACTCCATTTGAGTCAAGATGTCAAGAGACATGGCCCTCTGGATTCATTTAGTGCGTTTATTTCCGAGAATTTTCTAGGTGAATTGAAAGAATTAGTTCGAAAAGCAGAAAAACCATTGCAACAATCAATTAGACGGTATAGTGAAATGAAGCACGTGAATAAAAAATTTTCGTCGAACTCCACGCAGCAGCATGTCAGCACAGGAACGATGTATTACGAATTAGAACCTCGCAATCGTTTTTCTCTGAATCCGCGTTACAAAAAAATTATTTCCCCAAATTTCACATTGTCCCCTTCAATTGGAGACGGTTGTTGTTTAATGAAGAACGGTGGAATCGTACGCGTCGAAGAAATAGGGACATATAAAAAACAGATAGTCATAGTCGGTCGAAGTTTTATTGTTGTTGAGGATTTGTTCAATACACCTTGCGCGTCGTCCTTAGTAGGAGTTTGTTGAGTGAGTGAATTATCAAGTAAATCAAAAATTTGGTCGATTCATAGCGTGAAAAAAAAATTGATGCTTCTTCCCCCACCAAAAACAAAAAACACGTTTGCAGCATTGACTTTATCGCACTGCACAGTGGGCCAGAATCCACAAAAAGTGCTCAAAACCCCCTTTTCTGAAATACTCTAAAATTCAAGAATGTTGGTGTTTTCTTACAATACATTACAATACATTAGTAGTATGAAGGTATGTAACGCTGTGTCTGAAGGCGAGTTAGTTTGTGAGATATTGTTACGTAAGATACAGAAATTACTGTGAAATTCTAAAAATTCCCGAAAAATAATACAAGAGTTTTCGAAGTAATTAACGCTTGCAAGCCCTCATGATTTTGATATCTAAGGATTTTGTGGAAGGTTACATGTTGTTCCAATATAAAAATAATAAATATTGTCCAGGGGACATGAGTGTTAGGATGGAACATTGCATTTTTGAGTTGTGCGTACGAATGAAATCATCGATTTCGATATTTCATTGACGATTTTCTCAAATACTTCAAAAAACTCTCTCTGGGAGGTTTTTGCAATGTTTTCTTAGATGATTTCTACTTGCAAATCACTTTTATTTATGCTGCACAGACCTGCGCAACGAGTGGTATGTTAATTCTCATGACACAGTATCTGTAAAATTATTAGTTCTCCGGTATACACTGTTGAAAAACTTTGTGAATTGAATACACAAAATTTGGAAGCAATTAACACACATATTTGTGTTTGAAATTCACTACAGATTTTATGAGAATTCAAATCAAATTTGGTATGAAAAGCACTTTAAAATAATATTGTGTTTGAATTTCAATAAAAGTATGGGAAATTCAATAAACAAAATATGTTTCGTCAATAGCTTACAAACTTTTGTATCAAAATTAATATAAATATTCTTAAATTCCCTGGTGGAAATCCAAAAGTGAAGGAAGAGGGGATTGGAACAAATGAAACGTAAAAATGTTTCAATTCCCTCCTAAATTACTTTTAGGTGACTCTTTGTTACTCTTAGGTGACTCTTCGCTTGCGCTTTCGCCGCGCTTTCGTTGCGTTTCAACGCTTCATTTTCACCAGGGTTTGCGGTGGAAATGTTTAACAGTGATATGCAACATGCAACATTACAATAAATCACATGCAGAAAAATGATGTATCAAATATTACTACATTTACTCGTACATCAGTGCCCGTAAGTGAAATAGTATAATGTTTACAACTGAATGTAGTAAAATCTCATGCTTCATGATATGAAGTTGCACCAAATTGCACGATGTTTTGCTACATTCAGTTGTAAACATTATACTATTTCATTCACGGGCACTAATGTACGAGTGAATGCAGTAATATTTGATACATCATTCTTCTCCGTGCAAGTAAGGTTTAAGTAGAGCGTGCGGAAATTTCTAGAGTATTGGATGAATTTTATTTAATCTCCGACTACTGTCCTTTGATAGTTTGGCAACGTCATAATGTCATTCACTTCAACACGGACAGAGTTGTTTGATATCTCACGGGACGTGAAGAGTGCCTCACGTGATGCAAAAATTAATCACCTAAAAAGTTACGTCATCAATTACTTACACATAAAAGAAGATGAGGATATGAAACACATCGGACGACAGGTTACATCGTTTGGTTTAAGTATATTTGATAAGTACGATAAAGCTTCCCGAAAATTGAAGATTTTTCTCGACAGGAATGAAAAACGGCTCAACGGAATAGTCAAATTTTCAATCATTAAAATGCCCAATAAAACAAACAAGAAGGGTGGTCGTCCTACTTCATCATTCGAAAATTCGACCATCAAAACAAAACGCAGAAAAGCGAGTGAACTATGTAAAACTAAGTCAACTGCAGAATTGTCTTTGGCCTTACAAATGAAATTACGTTCTGAAGGCCGTCATACGGCAGCTAAAATAGTGCAAGAAGCTTGTTCAGTATCCGGTAATATACCACACATGGTCAAGAAGAATGTTAAAAACATAACTTCTTACACTGACGATGAAGCCTGAGCTCTGATTGTAGAGAATAAATCAACGAAGAATAAGTATCTGAATATGCGACATGGTGCGATAGAAAGAGGTGTGGATTTGTATCCTTCTTATCATAAGATATTGGACGCTAAGACTAGATGTTATCCTGGGAATGAATATATAACAGTCACTGATAGTACCGCAGAAGTAAAATTACAAGCTCTCCTCGATCATACTGCAACTCGTATAGTGAAGGTTAGTGAATCTGTTACTGGTATGCTGTCAATTGAGCAATTAGATAAACTGACGCTGTTGTCAAAATGGGGATTTGATGGGAGTTCAGGTCATTCTCAATACAAACAGAAACCTAATAGCTCCGAAAGCATGTTCAGTGATGGTAATCTATTTGTAACTTCTTTTGTTCCTTTGGAACTGAATGTCTTGCAATCTGACTTGACGAAGAAAATAATTTGGAAAAACCCACGTTCATCGTCAACGAGATTCTGTCGCCCAATAAGGATACAATTGATAAAGGAAACAACTGAAGTGACTAAAGAAGAGAAACAATACATAGAGAATCAGATCAATAATCTCGTGCTTTCCAAAGTATTATGTCCTGTGGGTGATGTGAGTGTTACTCATAAAATGGCACTGACTGTGATAGACGGAAAAGTTTGCAACGCGATCACATCAACCGCATCTGCGCAAACTTGTAATATTTGTGGTGCTACGCCCAAAAAAATGAATAATATTTAAGTAGTCTCTACAAGAACAGTCGATCAATGCAATCTTCAATTCGGATTATCTTCTCTCCATGCTTGGATAAGGTTTTTTGGATTGCCCTTGCACATTTGTTATCGTTTACCCATTCAGAAGTGGCAGATTCGAAGTGTCGCAGACAAGGATTCATCCTCCCAAAGAAAAAAAATTATACAAAATAGATTTAGGAGTGAATGGGATTGCTCATTGACATGCCTATACCTCGAGGAAGCGGAACCACCAATGATGGCAATACTGCAATTCTTCGAACACGCGTCCACATCATCTGAAATCACAGGGATGGATTTAAAAGTTATTAAAAGATTCCGCGTAATATTGCAAACAATCTCTGGTGGTTTTTCTATCAATGTTGAGGCCTTTGCTAAGTACCCAGCCAGCAAAGTGCTTCCAAATTCACGTTTCCGCTACTAGCAGTGCTAGTGGGAGCAACGTGATAGCTTTTCCATTACCGTGAGACTGCATGCTACCATAATATATATATGATTCAATTTATAACGTAGCACTACCTCAGCGCTACCAATATTATCCGGAAGCGCTACCATGTAGTGCTCCTAGTAAAAATACTACCAAGTCGCTCCTATTTCCATACATAAATGAAACCATATGTGTACACAAGATTTTTAACTGTATAAGTGAATGGTAGTCACACTGCCAGAAGCGCTGCCTTGATTTTGTTGGCTGGGTATGTACATGATACGGCTGAACTGTATGTTCATGAGTATAATTAGTATCCTATGTCAGCATCAGTCCATAAGGTGCTTGTTCATGGGTCTGGTATCATAGAACATGCTGACTTACCAATTGGTGAATTATCTGAGGAAGCCCAAGAGGCTCGGAACAAAGATTGCACATATTATAAAGAACATAATACAAGAAAATCTTCAAGACTTTTAACCAATCTAGACCTTTCACACATGCTACTGATATCATCAGATCCGTGGATTCTCTCTTTACGGAGATTGCCCCAAAAGAAGAATAAATCTTTTTGGCCAGAAGTCCTTGCACTTCTACAAGATCCGCAGACACTGTTGGCCAAGGAACATTCGAACATTGAATATGAAGGAAAATTTGTGTGAAATGATACAAGAAATGAAGAATAAAAAACCTTGAAAAAAATTTTAAAAAAGACAATAAAAAAAGAATAATTAAATAAATTTTGAAAATAAAAAAAAGTGTTTTCAAAGTCCAATTTACAATCTTCACGCGGTAAAACACGTAAGTGAATTGGAAGATCAAAAGTAATGTATCATTGGCATCATATATAATTCAGCACAAGATTTTGAAGGAAAATCTGAACCCAGATTCGTATTCGGCGGCTTCCAAAAACTGTCCGGAAACGGGTTTCAGGCAAATCGGAATCATTTTGACATTTACGTCCGTCATATTGAATTTGCCATCTTGAATTCTGAAAATCTGACTGCAGATTCGTAATCACCGATCCCCAAAACCCCTGAGTCCAGAACAATGCATGAATCAGACCACGCCTTATAGTTTTGAGCACTTTTTGTGGATTTCGACCCACTGTGGACTGCATCCATACCTGTTTTCCAGTGTCTGATCCAATCAACAGCGAAAAATAATGCTTCTACCCTGCAAGATTCAATTCGTGGAGAATGTAATAGCGATATTCTCAATTTAATTGACAATGTAGATGATAATCTTACGGACAGAGATATTTACAGATCGTTGAAGAAAGAACATAAACAATTTTCCCTTGAAGAATTACAATATAATATTGATGGTTATGCTCTGGATGGAAAATTGATAATTCCAATAGAATTCTGGACAAAATATTGGTCTGAAAAGGAAGGAACAAATATTATCCGACTCAATAAAGGATGGCAAGATACATTCAATACTCATTTCGAAAAGGATTATCCTCTTTGTGACTCATCTTACTCATGGCACAGATGTTATGACAATTTTAAAAAACGTCCCTGCTATTTGCATATTGAGGCGAAGTGCAAAAATTCTTCATGTACTGTTTTCAAATTCATTAGCGTTTTTCCAATATCTCAACCGCAGTCGAACATATCGGTGCTAATATTTATTCAGAACGAATTGAAACACGCGAAAAAGGAGACGCATCGAAGATTTATTCAAGGTGACGGACGTAAAGAAATCCGGCAATTGATGGAAGGAACTGCACCGACAACATATGTTGAAAAAAATTTGACACAAGTAGCCAAAATATATCCAGATGCCTTGAGATATGGAAATTTGAACCATGCTCCCAATGAGATGATTATGCAAAAAATTAGTAGTGAAGGGAATAGGATGAGATTCACTCTAGATAAAAATCCGGTGATCGCTTTGGTTCAATTGTCGCGTGAATATGGAAGTTCTTGGTCCGGGGAGGAATGTTCAGGGTACATTCAAGAGATCTCCATAAAACCGCTGAAAATAACATTGTTCACCGAACGGATAATAAGGTATTTGTTGACTTTGAAACGGGATCCAATTTTTTGTCATTTTGATAGCACTGGTTCTGTTATATCCCGCCCAATCACTCCCAAATCAGAAGAAAATCTATTATACACTCCGAAGAGCCAGGGCTGCGGAGTCGAAGCTTTCACACAGCCGACTCCGGACCATTCAAAATTTCCGACCCCGACTCCGGCTCTAGTGTTTATTCCCATGAATAAAAATTTCAAAAAAACCAAACTTGGACATAGGATATACATTATTCGTTATCGAGGTTTTCCGACCTGTGTTTCAATATTTTATTTATTGATATATTATTCAAGTTCAATTCGCTCAATATGTCGAGGCTAAAATGCAGACAATTAACAGACTTCCAAGTCGTAACTAATTTTGATGTTCTATTACAAAATTGTATGCATGAATTATTTCTCCCATCAACATTGTTCGACAGATATAAATATTCCAAATGTTAGGAAAAAACTTTGGCAACAACTTTTGACAAACAATGTCCTCTAAAACTTTCATTCATGAACCGTTGATCTGATGCGGTACATAAATTTGTATGTTTTTATATGCAGCAGCTTATTGAACAATTAGAACCAACAGGGTGGATGAAAAAGCACGTTTCTTGATTATTTCAAAATATAATAAACACAAGAATCAATGAATGAAAAATATTTTATTTCTGAATGTTTTCATTGTTCACTGTAAAAAATAAATGTGGGATATTTAACCAAAAATATTCCATCATGAATAGGGAACTTGACATCCTGATTTGGTAGAAATTGCCCTTACTTTTCGAAGGATTCAACGCCCAAAAAACAGAATAGTTCCTCAAAATGGAGGAACAATCCCCTATTTGTGATGGAAAAATAATTCTCCCACGACCAGGGGATGGAATCCGCCATTAAAGTGAGGATTAACTCCCCATATTTTCTCTAGTGTTTGTAAATCTGTCACATTCCTGATAACATCAGTGAATCAACACAATCTGCGAATGATTCTCAAACAACTCCAAAACGATTTCCGTTCTGGTAATAAGGATAAGTGCAATATAAATCTATTAAGCAAATTAGCATGGAGTGATAGCAAGATTCGTTGGAAACGAGCAGTATGGAGCTTTTTGAATAATTAGGTAATAATTGAGGACTTATCTTTCATTTGAAACTTGAAATTAAATGGGCGGTATTGGTGCACAGTTTACAAGCAGAACTAGGCTAGGGTTCCATCCGTAGGAATATAAGAATACGCAGGGGGAAATACATAATAAAAAAATAGAAATAACAATAGATTCATATAATAAAACCTATGAGATACATGTATACTGAAGATTATTGTATAGATTACACACTTACTTACTACACAGAAAAAAGTATTTCTTTGGATCTAACAAATTGTTATTTGAATAGGTTCAAAAAATATTTCTTTGACGGAAATGAATATTTTTTTCATCAAAAAAATGTATTATTTGATCTTTCTCCCAAGTAATAAATTTGTTCGTACTCTCTGAATCTGAATCAGTGGAATTTCACTGGATTGCAGTGATAAACATACCACTGCGAACCAGTGCATGTACACTGCGAATCAGTGAGTATTCACTGATTTTTACAGTGAAATACGACTAATTGTAATCAGTGAAAGGAACATCCAACTGCAGAATCAGCGACTATTGATGATGCAGTGGAATTCAACTGATTGAAATTAGTGGTATACTTAAAACTGTGGAATCAGTCGAATTCCACCGATTTAGATTTAGAGAGTATCAAAGAAATATTCATTTGGACGTATTCAAATAACAATTTCTTCAGTTTAAAAAAATGCTTTTTTCTGTGTATATAATGTAATGAATTTGTTTGAAGGCATAATCAGTTCAACTACATACGTGATATCTCTTACTATTTATTATAGCTATTCCTATTTGTATTATGCATGTAATAAAAACTTCTCTCAGTGTAAAGGAGGGGAGTGGATTGCAAACTTGTAATACTGATAAGAAGAGAGATAAATCCCACACAGCAAATCAGTTCAGAAAGAGTGCGAAGAGAATTCAATTTGAATTCAATATGAATTCTTAAGAATTCTTCTTCTACTCCTATGCCGTATACTTATATGGGATTTCAGTGCTGCAACAACCTCAGCTCTCCCTGCAGAAACGAAATCATTCAGAACGATTGATAGTGCAAATCTCTGATGAAAAATGATTCGAACTTATTTGTAATCATTTGAGTCTGAAACGGGAAATTTGAGTCTGAAATGAGAGATGTACTAATTCGAAATTTGTACATTTCTCATTGGAAAAATTTAATTTTGATAAGAATCAATCCAGCAAAAAATCTGGAATGGAAAAGAATTGGAAAAGAATAGGAAAATCGAATGGGGGCCAAATCAACGAAAAACCAAATCAACGAAACCGTTAGTTGGAAAGAATGCGACATCATACATCATACATCTCTTCCTTTTCAACCAATGGTTTCGTTGATTTGTCCTTTCGTTGATTCGGCCCCCATCCGGAAAATCCTATTTTGAGTTCTTTTCAATTCGAAGTTTGTATCAAAAGAATAGAAAGAAATAGAAATATTTGGATTGTAATTCTGTGTTTGGAATTCAGTTGCTATTCTTCTCTGAAGTCTTGCCCTAGAATCGAAAATCGCGATACCAGTGTCATCAACAACATATTCATTCACAACATAGCAGTTGTATTCTGAATTTGACATTAGAAACATTAAACTTGAACAGCACGTTTGGAATAAGATTTCACTTGGAATATGTTAGAATAGACAAGAATAGAATTTTTTCAAAATGAATTCTATGACATCAAAAATCGAATACAAATTCTTCAATCTCAATTCTTCTCTATTCTTTTCAATTCAAGATTTTTTGCTGGGAATTCTTTGAATGATCTCAGTTTGACGGGGACGTTACATTCCCACTTACAGATGTTCTATGACTCTCTTTCTCCATTCTCATACCTTTATATTTCCATTGATATGAAGAATTATAGCACCTTCTTACCGAACAGATCATGAAAACAAACACATCAATTCCTACTCTCATTTCTTGATTTATCTTATTTAAGTCAACAGAGAATTCCATGCATTTGATTTCGAAACATTACACTTTGAACTTCGAATCAACGTGCAGAAATACATTGTCCATAAATTCACATATGGATTCCTCGTACGTGTTGGAGAAAAATTGAAAAAATTTTTTGCATGCAAATTTCATCCCTCAACTGATGCACCTGAGATCCATAAGAGTTCATTATGGAACCACTGTTGGAATCTATTACACTGAGAAAAAAATTAGCTTAATCAGAAGAACATATTTTTTTCTTATCTCAAGAAAATGTGTACTTGGAGTAAGAAAATTTTGTCTATATCACACTGTATAGTTTCAAACTGAGTGAAGAAAGTTTTTTTCGAAGAAAATCGATCGGACTCGGTCAGACCAATATTTTCTTAGTTAAAGATTTTTTTTCTCTCAATGTAATATGAGTTTATTACAATTGAATGATCAGAAGATTGAATATGTGTATTTTCAAGAATGAGTCAAAGGGATGAAAATATATTCCAAAGAGCACACGAAGTTCTCTGAATGTTTTAGAAACATAGCCTAGGTTCTGCGAGTCTTAACCTCCAAAAGCACATATTTTTACAGCATTTTCACTTTTAATGCAGCAAAACACGTTCTGAAAACGTTCTTTTCATATACTACAGGACGTTCTCGTAATATTTTTCTAACGTACTTCCATGAAAACTAACTATTTTTATAAGGAGTCGAAAGTGGAGTCGGAGTCGATGAAATAACATTCGACTCCGACTCCCCTTTCGACTCCATCCATCATTCCACGACTCCTCGACTCCGACTCGGACTCCAAAGCCCTGCGAAGAGCAGAAGGGCTAAACCAATTTTTTATTACGCGTTGATACTGCCAGGGAGTCACAAATATGGGCCTCTACCTATCGCTGAATTCATCTCTGAAATCCATGATGTGCCTTCCATCACATCGTTCCTAATGAAATTCAATCACACCATCAAAAGTTCAACGGATCGGGTAATCATAAAAAAGATTGAAGTTGATTCCAGTTTGGCCCTGATACAAGCTTCTTTATTGGGTTTCAATAATATGAGTTCAGCCAAATATCTAGATCTCACTTACGAATTTTTAGCAAATGAAGATTCTGAAGTATCATCCAAGACACTGACCGTTATTCATATTTGTTCTACACTTTTATTACGAACAGTATTGAGGAAAATCAAATTACTATCTCCAGATGAATCAATACGGTTCCTAGCTGGCGCTGCTGTTTCCAAACTATTGCACTGTGAAACCATAAATTCAGCTGGAGTCATTATGTCAGATGTAATGAAAGTGTTTGGATTAAAAAGTGAAACTTCCGATTTTGATAACAGTTTGAAGAATTTGAGAAACACCGCTGTCATTTCATGTGGGGCGTCAGATGATGATGAGGATGAAGAAGTAAAAACTGATAATTTTCTTGATGAAGGAAGTCATTCAACAGACTACACAACTGATTAAAACCCAATATTGAGGCATGAATCACCTTTCTTTCGATACTTCAATGGGATTTACATTTCTATCTTAGAGGACATCACATCATCTAATAAAGGTAAGGTAATCCTTGGTTACAGTAAACTACGGGGTGGAAATAAAAGCATTCCTTATAACAAAAATAGAAGACTTCTTACCAGAACCCAAATAAAAAAGACGCGGAATATATTCATCCCTCCTAACAAATTAAAAAAACGACAGGTTGGGAAAATCCCGAAAAAAAGTGATTTTGAAAAGGAACAAATTTGGTACTAGCGCAAATAGACGTCAAATTATCAAACCGACACAACGGAAGATGCTGCTTGAAAACCAGCGTAGACAAAATAACGATCATTTATATCTTCAGAAATTGTCTGCTTTGAAGGAACTGATGTTACCAATGAAAAACAATATCAATCAGAAACGGAGTAATTTGCAATTAACTAAGAAAGAAAATGAGTATTATTACCAAGCGCTTTTAAACTATTTACATGGATATATTCTACCATACTTCCCTTCATGGTCAGGAACTATAATAAATCAGTTCAATATGGTACGAGATAGCAATGCACCGGTGGAAAATCTGTTTAGAATATTGAAAAAAGACGTTCTTCAAGGCAGAAAACATATGCCTCCACTGAACTTTATCGATACCTTAGAATCGATTCTGGAAGGTAGATTACTAAGACGTCAAACAGATTTATCCACAGAACGGCAAAGGAGAAGTATTGTGAAAAAACGATATACCCCTGAATTATCTGAAGAAGTCTGGGTAGATGGTAAGAAGAAAAAATACGAATCTACCAAAAGATACTTCAGAATTCCGAAGTATGAAGATAATATACCGACGTATAGTACAAAAAAAAATTTATCAATAAAATCGACGACTGAATTGAAAGAAGTTTCAATTCGAAAATATGGAGGAAACTCCAGTCTTCCCACACAAGACGGGAACAATGATTTGAAGCAGTCCTATGATATTCAACACGACGTAGAGGGAAGTGTTGACACCGCTGCGAATATGGATTCGGTGGAAATTTCCGTTACGACCGAAAACAATGATGATGATATTCTGAACTATGAGCTGGCAACGGACTCCAATATTACAGGAAATTCGAAAGAGGAATTTATACGAAAACCATGAGATAATATAAAACATTATCCGGAATATGATGAAAAGGAATCCTTTCCAATTTTCGATTTCATTATCGATAAATATACATTGAAAACGCTTCTTGGAAACCAGGAAGTTGAGAATAATGTGATTGACGCGTTTTTATCAATCATACATTACAAAAATAATGTGGAACTGATTATTTATTTTGATACAAAATTCGCAGTGCGGTTAACGAATAAACGGAGAAGAGCTGTCGGTTTCACTAGATGGGCGAGAGAAGTGAAGGCCTGGGAGTACAAATTTTGGCTAATACCAGTTTGGCATCAACGGCATCGGACATTGATGTTAATAGATTTTTCAGAACAGTTATTTGTATATATTGATTCCCTACATGGTAAACTACCGGGGGAATTTATGAATCAAATTCATGATTACATGGAAGAAGTGATGATTGATACGGATATTGAGATGAACTGGGAACGGTGGGCATTATGGACTCCAAAAGACGTGTCTCATCAAGGAGGGACTCTGGATTGTGGGATTCATCTCTTAGTTTGGAGCTACATCGATTACTGACTGGTAATCAATTTGAATTCGACAATTCTGATATGAACCAAGCGAGGAAGTGGATCATGAATGAACTTGTGGAGGATAAAAATTTAGACAAGCTGAGAGGAACTGCTTTCACGTACGATCCAGCTCCAGAAAAGAAGATCATAAAACGCGAGAAATCAAAGGTGAAACTGATCGAGACGGCTGCGGCTGCAGGGTATCATGCGGAATGTTCTAATATCTTTGATTATTGCGCTGGATTGATAAAAGGGAAGTGTGAAGCTACTTGATGTCCAATCAAATGTATTTCATTGGATTATGGAGGAGGTGGAGCAAAACATTGTTGAGCCGAATAAAAGATATTTTTTGTGGAACCGAAATTTGCGGGAAGGAGCTAGCGACGGATTGATACGACTATGAACAAAGCAACGCACTGTGACGAAAAATAGTAGGTCCAACCTCGCGGCGAGTTTAGATACGGCGAATCTCGCGATGAAGTTGACTCATATGATATACTCCGTATATTTAGTTTATATATATATATATATCATGATATTTTTCTTTTTTATAGTTCAAAACATGAGGAATACTGATCAATACAGAATATTATGTGAAATTTCTTTCCAATAATGATTTAAGAATTTCCCTTCGCAACACTATTGAATTCACTTATGAGTTACTGACCGATCATAGTTCGAATCAATGCAACGAACGGTACACTTACCGGCCACCTAAATGTCGCGCCGGGCAATAAAATGACTCAGGGTAAGCCCTGTGAATATAATAGGCCTGCGCGGCGAAAGAACTTATGTATATATATATATATACAGGGTGATTCAAAATTCCCGCACTCTTTTTTGGGAGTAGATTCCTGATGAAATTCTAAAACGATTTGTCCTTTTGCACAATGCTCTCCGACGCATAATTTCGGAGATATAATTAATTAAAGTTGACTAATTATGAGGTGGATCCATCGGTCATTCAGGAGCGTCATAACAGAACAAGAGAGGAAGGTGCTTGCAGAGGGCGCTCATACGATCAGCTGATCGGTATAATCGATACGATTGACCAACATACAAATTGGTAAATTTTCTATGTAGAACGATTGAATTCGTCGACACTGTGGAAAAATTGATTATTGTCATGAATTCTTATCACGATATGCTGTAGGTGAAAGTAGTAATTTCAGTAATGATTTTTATTACGCAGACAAATGTAAAATAGTGTTATTTCGTAGGGATAGGGATTCAAGTGGGAGAAAAAAGTATAACTACTCGTTTTCAATCAGAATTTTAATGTAAAGAAGAAAACATGAGAATTTTCATTCATCCGATACCCAATTTGAACGGTTTGATTAGTACTACTTGTTTTCAATCAGAATTTTCATGTAAAGAAGAAAACATGAGAATTTTCATTCATCCGATACCCAATTTGAACGGTTTGATTAGTACTACTAGTACTACTATATTATACTTTTTTCTCCCACTTGAATCCCTATCCCTACGAAATAACACTATTTTACATTTGTCTGCGTAATAAGAATCATTACTGAAATTACAACTTTCACCTACAGCATATCGTGATAAGAATTCATGACAATAATCAATTTTTCCACAGTGTCGACGAATTCAATCGTTCTACATAGAAAATTTACCAATTTGTATGTTGGTCAATCGTATCGATTATACTGATCAGCTGATCGTATGAGCGCCCTCTGCAAGCACCTTACTCTCTTGTTCTGTTATGACGCTCCTGAATGACCGATGGATCCACCTCATAATTAGTCAACTTTAATTAATTATATCTCCGAAATTATGCGTCGGAGAGCATTGTGCAAAAGGACAAATCGTTTTAGAATTTCATCAGGAATCTACTCCCAAAAAAGAGTGCGGGAATTTTGAATCACCCTGTATATATACGAGGTGTGTTTAAAAAGTAACGAGAATTTTCAGATCCCGCGGGTTTGGAGAGTCCGCCTGTATAAAATTTTTCTTTATTATATTGGTACACATGCCCCTGAAGTACGATGAAATTTTCAGCAATATTCATTGCTTACTTTTCAAGTGACAGCCGCTAACGTTATGACGTGTTTTTCGAGCTCGGCGATTTTCGTTTGTGAAAAAAAATGTATCAAAGAATTTGTGTTCAATTTTGCGTAAAAAATGAAATAAAGTGTAGTGAGGTTTGTGAAATGTTAACAAAGGCATATGGTGAGTCTGCTATGAGTAAAGCAAGGACTTACGAGTGGTATAAGCGTTCCTAAGATGGCCGCGAAAACGTTGAAGATGACGAACGACCCGGACGCCCAAGCACATTAACAACCGATTAAAACGTGAAACGAATGAAAGAAATGGTTATGAACGATCGCCGAATCACAATCAGAGAAGTCACCGATGATGTTGGCATATCAGTCGAAAAGCAATCCGAAAAAAACGCCCAGATTTGTGGCAAAATAATTCATGGCTTTTGCCCCACGATAATGCACCTGCTCACACTTCATTGCTTGTTCGTGAATTTTTGGCCAAAAACAAAACTGTAACGATGCCTCAGCCTCCATATTCGCCAGATATAGCTCCATGTGACTTTCTTCTATTCCCAAAAATAAAGAGAACATTAAAAGGCCGTCGTTTCACAAGCATAGATGACATTAAAAGCGAATCGCTGAAAGAGCTAAAAGCTATTACAAAGATCGAGTTTCAAAAGTGTTTCGAGGATTGGAAAAAGCGTTGGCACAAGTGTATTATATCCAAGGGGGATTATTTTGGGGGGGGGGGCAAAATGGATATTGATGAATAAATAAATATTTTCTTCATGAAACGATAATTCTCGTTATTTTTCCAACACACCTCGTATATATGTATATCGTATTTTATATTATTTGATCAATCCGCATGCGTTGATAAATAATAAGTTAAGAAGACACTATTAATAATGGACAAGTAATCAATGAACATTTCAACAATCAAAAACACGAATAATCATCATGCAAATATAAACAAAATACACACGATAAATGAACAACTGTGAACAAACAATCAACTACTAAATGTCCAAGATGAGACATGCATTTGATAACAACAAATTTGCAAACACATAACTATTCAAATTGTAAATAATAAACTCCAAACACACATACCAAGTTATTACAATTTTGAAACATAACAATCAATATCACAAACACGTCACCATTGAGGTGAAACAATCAAGACATGCAAAACTAAACGAAATACCATTGATTGATCAACAAATAACTTTGAATAAAACAAACATGCGAACATCAACACAAATAAATAGTAACAGTATAAGAATGAATCACTGTATAAATAATGAATCAACGACTACATAAACAAACAAACAAACACAATATATTACACATAAGAAACAGATAAGTCAACAATCATAACAAGATTAACAAAACAGGCACAAGCAAAAATGATTAAAAAAAAACGAATAGACAAACTTAAACATGCAAGTATCGAATTTATGTGTGACATTAGCGAACGAAGAGAATGAACGTGTGAAGAGGGAAAGAAGAGGACCCCAAAGGGTTCGAAGACACGCCACCACGTACATCGATCGGAGAATCCATCGATCGATGATCAACGACTCACATTGTACCATCCGGCGAATAAAGGAAGCAACCCCTTATAACGGAAGCACCTAAGAGCACCAATAGGAAAAATGCGTTGAGCGAAAATCAATGCATCGAACAATGCTAATTTTTGATTGGATGATCGTGGTACCCGGAAACTGCTTAAAAAGAGGGTGCACGACCAGTTTTGACACTCTTCGGCTGATCAGCCACCCAGCTTCTGCAGCTGCTCTTAAGCTCTTATGGCTCAATAGCCTCAAAACACTAAACCGCTCTAAACGTTGCCAATTAAACGCCAGGCTCTCTAGCCATCAACTTCTCCGGCTTTTTAGCCAGAATAAAGAACAACTCTTCGTTAAACACAAAAGGAGATACCATCCTGTAGTCAAATTTCTACCAGGCATACGCTAGGGGAGCGTAAACCCACGATTAGGCCAATTTGGATTGCCAATCGTTTGCCGATCTTCAGCCAACGCTCATAATTTTCGACTCTATAGTCAAACTTCTACCTGGCATACTCTAGGGAAGCATAAACCCACGATGAGGCTGAGTCGGATTGCCAATCGTTTGCTGATCTTCAGCCACCGCTCATAATTTTCGACTCTATAGTCAAACTTCTACCAGGCATACGATAGGGAAGCGTAAACCCACGATTAGGCTGATTTGGACTGCCAATCGTTTGCTGATCTTCCGCCAACGCTCATATTTTAACTCCATAGTTGAAATCAGCATCAAACATACGCTCAGGAAGCGTTCATTGACGATTTCCGATTCCCGACTGTCAGCCAACCCACAACCGAGCGGATCTACCAGACCAACAACTGTTCCTCATAAACGTGAGTATAGCCTTGAAATTTCCGTATGATTATACGGTCCCATTACAAATCAATTGCTCTTTCTGTACAGAAACCAATTATTTGTCTCTTTAAATCTACTGATGAGTAGATTCAAAGACTAGGATTCCCAATTCCCGAAACATAAACCTAGTTCACGATACCTAAAATTTGTCACCACCTAATGCAGATTTACCTGATACAGAGTTCTCTAAGTTTCGAACTAGCTGTCACTTCTTCAGTCCTCAAAAAGATTATTATTATTATTCGATCCCTATTTCTCAAGAATCATAGCATAACTTTCAAATACCAATCTTTCATTAGGAATAATGGGTTCTTTTCTCTTTTCACTATCTAGATGAAAGGAATCTCCCGTTTAGAGGAGAAAATTAGGAGAGCCAGAATCAGGCTTGCCGACAGACGCGTTGTATCCCAACTCCTACAAAAAGGGTGGGAGGAACAACACCTAAATTCAGGAAAAACCACCTGCAGGACAAAGCTAGAATATATAGGTGGTCTAATAAAATTAAAATAATTAAATGGACCCTCAGCAATCAAAATAGTTTCAAACGATGTCCAAATTGTGAAAACTTTCCTATGAAATATTATAACTGTGAAATTTGCAAACAATATGGAAAAGATTATCTCAATTTTGATGATGAACAATTATTAGAAAAGGGTTCCACACCAGAAGAAATAGTTGAATTGCAAATTAATAATAACCAATTTGTAAACCTTAGTAATACAATAAAAATTAATCTCACCTAATGTCACCGTTTCATTAATGACTTTACCTTGAGATTCACTCCTGAAAACTTCAATCCTACCCCTTCCTTTCGAAAAGATGAACAAGGGAATCACTCTGAATTGCCGTCTTGGATGGAAACATTCAGGACGTGACATAAATTTGGCGCAGTCGGTAGGACTCCAAGGATTGAGGGTTTCAAAATTTTCGAAATTCCAACTCTTCAAATTTTCACTCTTTCAAAATTTGAACTTTTCACTTTTTCAAAATTCCCAAAATTTCGACTTTTCAAATTTTCACTCTTTCAGAATTTTCAAATCTTCACTTTCTCAGAATATTCAAAATTCCAACTTCAAATCTGCACTTTCTCAAATTCCCAAATTTCCATTCGTTCAGAATTTTCAAATCATCAACTTTCAAAAATTTTCAACTCCTCAAATTTTTACTTCCCCAAATTTTCAAAAATTTCCAAAATTTCAAGTATCCAAATTTCAACAATTTTAGAAAACATTTTTCCGAATTTCAAATTCGAACTCCCATTATTAAAATGCAAACTTCAATGTTATAAATCGCAACAATAACCCTCTTGGGCAAAGAACGAACCACGAAAAAGCTAAGGACGCATTCCAAGGGTACGACTATATGAAAAGGAAGCGTGCAACCCCGAGTCACGGTCGCAAGTAAGTTAAAGTTGTTCTCAGCTCAACGATTAGGGCGATTATTAAGAAAAACGTCATGGTCCAATTTACTTCTCAAGGCAACTGAAACTTTCAAGGTAACTCTAGTTCAAAATCCAGCAAACCCAAAGGAAAATCAATCAAAATCGAATCAAATGAATGGAAATTGAATAAAGTTGAATCAAAATTGAAATAAATGGATTGAAACAAATCAAATTGAATTAAATACATGAATTGAAATAAATCAAAATTGGATCGAATGAATGAAAATTGAATAAAGTTGAATCAAAATTGAATTGGATCAAGTCAATAAGAATAAGTCAAATTAAATCGAAATAAATTCAAATCAAATCAAGGGAAACGAACGAAACCTCCAAGACGTAACTAAAAGTCGTGCTGAACCTGAACTTGAATCAGAATCTCTAATGATAATATTCCAAACGAAGCACAACAACTTCAAGATAATTCCCCATTAGACTCTACCCTCAATGAAAATTCGGCAAATGATCTTTCAGATTCACAATTAGATTCGACAGTGATTGAAAACAATCAAGATCCATTGAATCAGTCGTCCTCAGGAAGTGGAAGCTCTTCTAGCAATAACTCTGGAAACTCGGATATAGAAATTGATAAAATGGCGAATAATCTGAAAGTGCGAGATGTAGTGGGTATAATCCCAGTACTTTCGGGTTCAAAACAAGATTGCAATTTTCAAGAATTTTCTGCAGCATGTTTAGATGCTAAAAGTATGGTAGATGCAGCATTAGAAACAGATTTAACAAATATAATGAAATCACGTCTAAGGAATGGCGCTTTAGAAGTTGTCAACAATGGACAACCTACGACTATAAATGAGCTCATAAAAATATTGAAAGGGATATACGCACCACGTGAATGTACTACCGTTTTACGAGGAGTATTATCAAGGTTTTATCAAAGACCTAACGAAGACGTGGCCAGTTATTTCAACCGTACTCAAATCTTGGGAAATCAAATAATAGAGGCCCATAAATCTGAGAATGGAGACCAAATCACAAATACCGCAAAAACCAGCATTGAAAAAGATTGTTGTAAAGCCTTTGTATTAGGCCTAAAGGATTAAATTCATAACCTAATGACGGAAGAGAATGATCTGAATATAGCAGGCCCTGAAGCCATAAATATAGGAGGAGAATTGGCCATAAAAAGATCCCTCAGAAATCTATCTCTAAAAGAAATCGAGAAATGCTCAAAATGTGGAAATGATGGGGACCGAACTATTGATTGTCCAAAACTTTTCCATGAAACTTCCAGATTCTCAGAATGCCAACTATATAGCCGAGAAGGACACACTGCTAAAAATTGCCCTAATAACAATAAAACTCAAGTACAATGCCAAATCTGTACTCGAAAGGGGCATGAAGCGCGAGATTGTCGAAGTAGCAACCGTTCTAATCACTTCAAATGCCAACTTTGTGATCGTTTTGGTCACGAAGCTGAGAATTGTAGAGAAAATTCAAGTAGAAGCCGAGACATTTGTCAAATCTGTAAAAAGGTAGGGCACAGAGCCGATGAATGTCGCTATTATTCCCCCATTAGAGTCACACAACCCATTAAAATATGCCAACTTTGCAGAGGTAATGATCACGAAACCAAGGATTGTAGGACCAATAGATCATGCCCGCGATGTAATCAGACTGGACATCTAGCTGAAGATTGCAGAAATTACAATACATGTCAAATATGTAAAAACGGAGGACACATAGCAAAAACATGTCCTCAAATCAAGTGAAGATTCATTCAATGTCAATATTGCGATAAAAATGGCCATACAGCCGAAAATTGCTTTCGATTAAAAAATAATCAGCCAAACGCGTATTGTAGTTTTTGTAAACAAAATAATCACACAGTAGAAGGATGTGTAGCGCGTAGAAATTCGCAAATGCAAAGAAGTCAGGGAAACTCCTAGACCCTCCCTTCACGAGAGGGTACCGACAACAATGTTGCCTTACAACGCGTCAACTATATGAACGGGGAGTCTCTACAAATGACAGACCAAATGAACCATAAGATATATTGAATCAAACTCCTTTTAACGAAACTTATGATATGGATTATTCCTTTATTTGAGAAAAACCTTTTAATAATCCTAACTCATTGAATAACGATAATCACTCAGATGATAATAATTCGAATCGACCCATCTATTCAGGTAACGATATTTCGATTGTTTCTCATAACAACAAAATTCCAGGAATGAAAAAAACTCTGACTCCTGTAAAATTAGCATTAGAAACTGATTTACCGACAATTGAAACTGATATAATCAAACCTACAGTATTTTTAATAGATTCAGGAGCAGGACCTTGTGTCATAAAGAAACAAATGTTAAATGACGATATTCAAATTGATAGAATGAAATTCTCCATTTAATGGAAATATCACCTGGAATAGTTCCTATTATTGGAAAGGTTATATTGCCATGTTTAGGTCAACAGGTTGAATTTCATGTAGTTTCAAATCAATTCCCCATCAAACAGGATGGAATAATTGGTACCTCATTTCTTTCTGAATATCAGGCTAAAATGAATTGGGAAAAACATTGTTTAGAAGTTCAAGATAGAGTAATATCCTTCTTCAATTAAGTTAAGAATAATAGCTCAGTATATAATATTCCCCCACGAACTAGACAAATAGTAAAAATATATACTAAACAAACAGAATTGGAAGAAGGTATCATTCCTTTGACAAAATTTAGAGAAGGACTATTCATGGGTCAAGCTTCAGTACAAAATCAAAATGGCCATTTGTTTCTGCCCGTAGTGAATACCACAGAAGAAATTGTTAATATAGAAACTCCCCTCATAGAATTAGAAGAAGTAGAAAAAATAAATGAAACCATTATGAAACCTCGTGGGCGAATCTCAAATCGTAAAAAACGGAATATATTCGAAATTCAACAGAAATCAATCACTGAGGAAGAAATGGATAGATACGAGAAGGTTCATAATTTGTTGAGGTTAGATCTTTAAACAATGAAGAAAAATCAGAAGTCGAAATTCTAATAAAAGATACTTTGGATTGTTTTTATATCCCAGATGATGAACTGTTATGCACCGATTTGATAGAGCATAATATGACAACTAAAGATGAAATCCCCATAAATACAAAACAATATAGATTTCCCCCCATCTTGAAAGACGAAATAATCAGACAAGTAGACGAAATGTTAGAGAAAAATATCATACAGGAATCGCAATCTCCATATGACACCCCAGTTTGGATAGTCCCAAAGAAAGAAGACTCAGAGGGAAAGAAACGATGGAGACTGGTGTTAGATTTTCGGGCTTTGAATGAAAAAACTGTTGGGAATGCATATCCCCTCCCGAATATTGTAGGAATACTAGATCAATGAGGAGGTGCAGAATACTTCAGTACTTTTGATTTGGCCTCAGGATTCCACCAAATCAAGATGAGCGCACAAGATAGACATAAAACAGCTTTTTCGACGCCGCAAGGTCACTATGAATTCTTACGCATGCCTTTTGGTTTGAAAAATGCCCCCACGACCTTTCAGCACTCGATGAATATTGTTCTTACAGGACTGCAAGGGATAGAATTATTTGTATATCTCGACGATATACTTATATATGCCAAAACCTTATCAGAACATAGGAAAAAATATTCAAATATGATGAACCGATTGCGTAACGCCAACTCAAAATTACAACCAGATAAATGTCACTTTTTATGCAGAGAAATTACTTATTTAGGACACGACATTACGGAAAAAGGCTTGAGACCAGGTGAGGAGAAAATAGAATCCGTAGAAAATTCCCCTAGACCGGAAAATGCGAAAAATATTAAGCATTTTTTAGGTTTAGCTGGTTACTACCGGCGTTTTATCCACAATTTTTCCGAAATCACAAAGCCACTGACCAATTTATTGCAAAAAGACGTTCCCTTTACATGGAAAAACGAACAGGAAAAAGCATTCCAAATCTTCGAACAAATGTTGTGTGAGGAACCTATCCTTCAGTATCCAGACTTCAGTGAACCTTTTGTTTTAACGACCGACGCAAGTGGATATGCGATTGCTGGAATTTCGAGCCAGGGACCTATTGGCAAAGATAAACCCTGCGCGTATGTATCGAGACTCCTCAACAATACTGAACTAAAATACAGTACGTACGAAAAAGAGGCTCTCGCGATACACTATAGCGTTTCTCACTTTCGTCCATACCTATATGGTCGTGAATTCACAATTGTGACCGATCATCGACCCTTGGTTTGGATGAGAACCGCTAAGGATCCTTCGCGACTCGCTCGTTGGCGATTGAAATTAGAGGAATACGATTTTAAAATCGTTTTCAAGGCAGGAAAAACGAATGTTAACGCGAACACCCTGTCACGCAATCCAATCAAAGAATATCAGCAAGTTGAGAAAGAAAGTTTAGAAACAATAATTACTGATGTGAGAATCTTGTATCCGATAGAACCAACATTAAGGAGATCTACGAGGAACAAAACACAGACTCCTAAAGCCTCACAATACAGAGAAGAAATAATGAGACAAGAATCAGAAGAAACCAAAAAATCAAAAAAGAAATTGAAGGTTCCTTTTGAAGACGAAAAAGACGACCCTGACAGTGAATCAAGCTCGTCAGACGACGCCGAAACAATGAATAATTCCAATTTCGGAAACGAAATTGAGGAGAATAATGATCCTCCAATAATCACCACAGAAGAGGAAAGGGAAGAGGAAATAGAAGATATCAGCCAATTGAAAGATAATTTTGAGACACTTACGAAGTGTGTTCAAAAAGTAAGGTGACTTTGTATTTTTAAGAAAAAATATTTATTTATTTATCAATATTTATGTTGTCTCCTTCAAAGTAATCCCCCTCAGATACAATACACTTATGCCAACGGTTTTTTCAATCCTCAAAGCACTTCTCATAAGCACTTTTCGGTATAGCCTTGAGCTCTTCCAGCGATGCAGTCTTGATCTCTTCAATCGTTGCAAATCTCCGTCCTTTCATAGGTCTCTTTAGTTTTGGGAACAAGAAAAAGTCACATGGGGCCAAATCCGGTGAATATGGTGGCTGAGGCATGATTATGGTGTTGTTTTTGGCCAAAAAATCTCTCACAAGCAAAGATGAGTGAGCAAGGGCATTATCGTGATGCAAAAGCCATGAATTATTTTTCCACAATTCTGGACGTTTTCTTCGTATTGCTTCTCGCAAACGGCGCATAACTTCAAGATGATACTGTTTATTGACCGTACGACCATATGGTAAGAACTCCTGATGCACCACGCCATGGTAATCGAAGTAAACAGTGAGCAAAACTTTGACATTTGATCGAATTGGCGTGCTTTTTTCGGTCTTGGCTCATCTGTGGTCTTCCATTGGGACGATTGGACTTTGGTTTCGACATCATAACCATATACCCATGATTCGTCACCAGTTATGACCCTTTTGAGTAAATCTGGGTCGTCGTTGACGTCATTCAACAGTTCTTGAGCGATGCTCATGCGACGTTTCTTTTGGTCAAAATTTAGCAATTTCGGAACAAACTTCGCTGACACACGTCTCATGCCCAAAACGTTAGAAAAAATTTCATGGCACGAGCCAAGCGATAAGCCAACATCCTCAGCAACTTCTCTGATAGTGATTCGACGATTTTCCGAAACAATTTTCTTCACTGCTTGAACGTTTTCATCAGTTGTTGACGTGCTTGTGCGTCCAGAGCGAGGCTCGTCATTGGCGTCTTCCCGGCCATCTTGGAAGAGTTTGTGCCACTTGTAAACATTTTTTTTATCCAGAACAGTTTCACCGTATGCTACTGTCAACATTTTAAGTGTTTCGGAGCACTTTATTTTATTTTTTACACAAAATTTGATGCAAATCCTTCGATCCATATTCTTCGATAGCAAGAAATCGCCGAGCACGCAAAACACTTATAACCTTTACGCCTCTCACAACCAAACAAAAAATGCTATACACTTGAAACTTGGTACAGATGTTTGGGAAGAGTGTGCCAACATAACAAAACAAGAAAATCGATAATCGAAAGTACGTTGCCCGCGAAATTTGAAAAGTCACCTTACTTTTTGAACACACCTCGTATATATGATTGAATAATTTACGAAACTGGGGATCAGCTTTCCACGGAAAAAGATAATTATGTTTTCTTTTTGGACGGAAACGCACAACCCATAGATAACATAACTAAAGAAATATCCAGAATTCATGACATTAACGTATCTCAAGAAATCAAAACCGGATCAATTAAAACAGTGAGACGAAGAAATAAATGGTACATCGGAATTTGTAAAAAAACAACAGACCAATGTCAAGATAGCGGAGGAATTTTGAAATACCTTAATAATGGGATACACGAACTCTATGAATTTCTGTTAGAGGAAGATATAGACAACATTCGATTATCAAAATCCAAATATCTCAATGGAATATCATGGGATGAAATTGTACACGAATTCTATGACGTTTTTCGTAGGTCGAAAATTAAAATCACAACCTGTTCAAACCTAGTAGTACAACCTGGAATTGCAGTCAGACAACAAATAATTAGGGAAGCGCATTCATCCCCCATCGGTGGACATGGAGGAATAATTAAAACTTATCATCGTGTAAAAACCAATTATTTTTGGGAAAATATGAAAAAAGATATCCAGAACTTTATCAACCAATGTTTGCAATGTGAATTCAAAAAATTGGTTAGAACTCAAATCCCACAACCAATGACCATAACAGACACTCCGGGAACCCCTTTCGAAAAGCTAGCCTTAGATATAGTGGGACCAATTTTTCCTTCGAGATCTAACGGAAATAGGTTCATATTACTCATGCAATGCTTAATAACTAAATCCTGAAAAACCTGCCAGGACAGGTGATCCGACGACAAAAAGTCCGCGACAAAATGTCCGCGACAAATTGTCCGACGACAAAATGTCCAAAGGACAGAATGTCCGAACGACAAAATGTCCGGGCGACAAAACACCGCCACAGAAGCAATTCCCCAATTCTTGAAACACATTGATCTGCAACCATGGATACGCACTGTCACGAACAAAAATTGAAAGAATAATATTAGTTTTCTTTAACCATTAATTCTTACAATTTTAAATTCATCGACACGAGTGAAGTTGAATTGAATTCAAATGAGTATTTCTTGTTTCTTTAAAGTAATAATTTGAAGTATTGTCACATGGAAAAATGAAATTCATCGAAATGAATTCAAATGAATATTTCTTGTTTCTTGGAAATAATAATGTGTGCTATGAATCGCTCGAGAGTCTCCGTTTACCGTACCGTGTGTATTGAGGAATAATGTACATTTGAGTAGTTTATATCATGTGTGTTATGCTTCAGTGGTATGTTTACAATTAGTATATCCCCGTTATTTGTGTGATATTGTACTGTGTGTCGTGTGAGCAGTTCAGTTCATTGATAGATACCTTTTGTACGTGGTTGAAGTTGGTCCCAATATGCCACTGAAATTTGTAATTTCGCAAAAAGGTCGCAAGTCGTTGTTACATGATGGATATTTATATACAAAAAAGAGTGTGAATAATAGTAGCATAACGTGGCGTTGTGCTGGGAGGGTGAAGTATGCGTGTTCAAGCGTTATCCATACCAGCACGGATAAGAGAACAGGTAAGTTTGCAGTGTGTCATAAGTGCAGAAATGTGTGTGGAGTGTTCGTATTCATAGGTTTTTTGTTCCGTGTAGGTGAAGTCGTTGGTGAAATCCCGGTGCATGGCCATCCTGCATCTGCGGAGGATGTTGAAGCGAGGAAGGTGCTGGGTAAATTGAAGAAAATCGGATGACAATCCTGCCGTTGTCATTGGTGATGTGCTTGCGAACGCTTCAACTGCAGTAGCCGCACGGTTACCCGGTCGATCAGCATTATCTCAGGCTGTTTAACGCGCTCAAAGTAATAATGGTTTTGTGCATGTTAATCCGTCTAGTCTTGATGAACTTGACATACCGGACGTTCTCAAAACAACTACGAAAGGCGATTTATTCCTGTTGCATGATAGTGGCTGTGCTAACAGGTTTCTAATATATAGGACTGAGGCTAATTTGAAGTTATTGGCGAAGTGTGACATGTGGTTCAGTGATGGCACATTTCGATCGGTGCCTCAGATATTCGCGCAACTGTACACTGTTCACGGGATGTGGAATGGGAAAATTTTGCCGCTTGTTTATTTGTTAGCATCTAATAAGTGTTTGGGAACGTATAGGGAATTTATACGATGTCTGAAAACTGTAGAGCCGCAATTGAAGCCACGTCGGCTTGTAATTGACTTTGAAATTAGTTTTTTACGTGTGTTTCAAGAAGAATTCCCTGATGCTCATGTTTCTGGTTGTTTTTCTCATTTTGGTCAGTACTTGTGGCGAAAAGTACAAGAATGTGGTTTGCAATGCCAATATAATAATGATTCAACGTTCTCCTTGAATATACGAATGTTAATGGCGCTTGCGTTTGTGCCCATAGATAATGTCATAGATGCTTTCGAAGCTTTGACAAGCTCAGCTTATTTCGTTGATAATGAAGGAATCTTAGAACCAGTTATAGATTATTTTGAAAAGACTTGGATTGGCGCTGTGCAGAGGCGCAGGCGTCGCAATCCTTCATTTAACATTCGTGTGTGGAATTGTTATGCGGCAGTAATTGATGATGAGCCGCGTACCAATAATGCCGTGAAGGAGTGGCATCATGGGTTCAATGAGAAAATACGTGTGAATCATGCAGTGATGGGTAAATTTATTAATGTCTTGAGAAGGGAACAGAGTATCACGGAATTATTGATTGGTCGAATTAATTCAGGACGTAATGCTGTTGAAAGTAGGCCGAAGAAGTATCGGGATCACGATGCTTGTTTGAAACGAGTGGTTTTGAAGTACGATCCTGAATTTAAATTAGATTATTTGAAGAATGTCGCAATGAATTCATAATTATAAGTGATCATTGAGGTTGGAAAAGATTAATTAAAAATTGATGGTTTGTGGAAATTAATATGTATTGTTTTTTCATTTTTTTTTGGAAGTTTGAGTCTTTTCAATAAATGAGATTTCTCAGGAGGTTGACATTGTGTTTCAATGATTGTCGATCAATGTGTTTCAATGATTGGGGATTGTTTTTGTGGCAGGTGTTTTGTCGTCCGGACATTTTGTCATTGGACATTTTGTCGTTCGGACATTTTGTCGTCGGACTTTTTGTCACGGACATTTTGTCGCGGATTTTTTGTCGTCGGACCAAGTGTTACAGAACCAGCTGTCCTTCTTCCCGATGCCACAGCTGCTATGATAGCAGACGCATTTTGAAAACGTTTCATTTGCACTTTCGGTGCCCCTAAAATTGTTTTCACTGATCAGGGCACCACTTTTCTTCCAAAACTGATGAAAATGGTAGCTAAATGCTCACAAATACGCGGAGTTCAAACTACTGCATATCATCCTCAAACAAATGGATCATTGGAAAGAACACACATAACCCTGGTAGAATATTTGCGACAGTTCACTTCTGAAGACTCTGAATGGGACGAATGGATTGAATTAGCCATGTTCTCGTATAATACTAGCTTACATGGAAGTACAAAAAGGACTCCATATGAACTAATATTTGGGAAAAATGCAATTATTCCATCGGAACAACCATTACATCCTTATGAAAGATTGGAAACTTATGATGATTATTTGATTGAATTAATGGTTAGATTGGATGATTTACGAACAGAAGCACGTCGAAATTTGGAAGGAGCAAAACAAAAATCCAAATATTATTATGACAGGAAAATAAACCCCGTGACTTTTGAAGCAGGACATTTTGTATTCTTAAGAAAAGGGTTGAAAACGAATGAATTAGGAGATGTTAATGAAGGACCATATAAGATAATAGAAATTATAAATGATAAAAATGTTAGACTGAGAATTAAAAACAAGGAAAAAGTGGTGACAAATGATAGATTAATTCCTACTCATATCAATATCGATCATTTGGATTAAAATTCAATGTGCATGCGAATCAATCCATGAAATGGATTCTGATAGGTAAAAAAAACACAAACAAAAAAAAACGAAATGGAGCCCATCATGTTGCGAATAGACGTTATGATCATTCATTTTTGAACAAATATCATACCCTATTAGAAGTATTCCAACAAAATTAATAGAGACAAATCACAACGAATACGACCCTCTCACAAATTGGAGAGTACACACGAGAAGCTCCTTTGACGAAACTAAAAAACCCAGAATCATCAACAAAGAGTCCCAAATTCAAAATCTCAGACTACAAAAGTCATTACAAGAATTAGAAGCTCTAAAACAAACAAACCCAAAACCCACGAATGACTAAATACACCAATAAAAGATCCTCCCAACTCTATAACACCCAAAAGAGAATACATGGTCAACCTCACCAAACGCCTCCATCACTGATGAGTTCGAGACTTAATAAACCCCCTCAGATTAAAATTAATTTTTGTCCCAGTTGTGGTTAAGATATAAGTAAAATCAGTAATAAGTAATCAGATATAAGTAATTCAAGGTTGTAGTTTCTGTCCAAATTGTAGACAAAATTGAGGAAAATATCAATGGGAAACATTTAGTAGAATCTAATTATAGAAATTCAATTTAGGATTAATTAAGAAACCAATATAATACATTACACACCCTTATGCTTGGATGTATACATATATATATACAAGGTGTCCCATTTTAATTTTTATATCGGGATAACTCAAAAACAAGGAGTTTTGGAGGAAAATGTTTCGGACAAAAGTTGTAAGATTCCAAGGGGGACATCTGATGGTGACCTTGACTTTGGCCTCGGATCTCAACTTCAGGGTCATTCAGAGGTCAACTTTTGTTTCTTGGATGGAATCCCCTATTCTTGACTGCAGATTCAGATTTGACGTTGAAAAACAAGAAACTTGTGTCTGAATCATTTCTCCGAATTCCGCACAGATGGCGCTCTACTCGATAAAAAATGAGTTTCATGAAACACTCGTATTGCTTCCTGTGTAAAACGACATTTAACTCTCCAGTGTTTTTTTTTCAGCTTCTGAGGATTACCGTCACCATAAGAGTTACCCAATGTGCACCACGAGGAGGTTGAGCGATCGGATCTTGCACATCTTTGTGGCCCTGAGAATTTGATGAAACCCCATAAGTAAAAATCCAAAGTGGTAAGATCCGCGGACCTTGCTGGGATTTTCCATCGACCAATATTGACAATTATGTCTGTTCGTAGTACCATTACTGTGAATTGTTGCCAAACACAAGTACAAAACGATACTTGTGTTTATCATGAACAAGGAAGTTCATACTGGAGCATTGTTTACAAACATAAGTGAAACGGAATGTTCAATATCCTTCATTCATTCACAACTTCTTTTCGATATACGATTCAAACTTGAAGAAGATCTTTGATCAGTGTTGTGAAGGTCCCAATACCATGGATTACCCCTGGGGTGAAATACTTGATATTCTCCTGATACTAGGAGAATGTTGACGTAATTGCGCTGCAGCATGAAGATTGTATGGGGAGAAGTATCCAAATAGACGCCAGCCTTCACTTCAGGTGATACGCTCAATAGGAAGACGAGTTAGAAGGATGAATATCCCACGAGTCAGAAGGCGTTATGATGGAAATCGTATGGATGCACGCTTAGTAGCCTTTTTAGGAATGGTGCACCTGAATCCTCACGTTAGTACCAGAGAAATCCAGCATCAATTAGTTATCCCAAGATCAACGGCACACCGCATACTAAATCTGGTAAATATCATCCTAACCACATTACATTGGTACAAGCATTAAGTTAAGATGATCTTAGACGTAGGGTTGACTCGGTCAATGGGTCTCGGAGCAAACGCCTGGTTCTTTCAATTACGTGATGTTTAGTGATGAGGCAACATTTCGCAGTAACGGTGTTATGAACACACATAATTGTCAATATTGGTCAATTGAAAATCCCAGATGGCATCGACAAGTTGACAATCAACATCGCTGGACTCTGAATGTGTGGTGTGGGATTTTAAATGGTCAGATCATTGGTCCTTACTTCTTCCAACATACTGTTAGGGAGGAAAATTATCTGCAATTGATTCGGGACAAATTACCAAGGATGTTGGAAGATGTTGATCTCTACACACGGAACAGGATGTGGCTTCAACATGATGGGGCACCACCTCATAACGCTGCAATTGTCAGAAATTTCTCAAACACATCTTACCCACACAGATGGATTGGTCGCGGTAGATACATTGCCTGGCCGGCTAGGTCTCCGGATCTTACCCCTTCGAATTTTCACTTATGGGGTTTTATCAAAGATGTAGTTTGTGGAAGACCACCAACGACCAGAGATGACATGAAACGCCGAATACGAACTGTCTGCCGAACAATTCCACGTCATGTGCTTTTGTCGTTAGAACCACATTTTCAGAAACGAATTAGGTTATGCCAACAGGTCAACAGTGCGAATATCGAACATTTGATACGGTGAATTTTCATACATATTGCAGAGCGTTTGTCGTGAAAAATTACACACCTCTACAGTCCAGACAATCGGCCCTTTTCAGGGCCACAAAGATGTGCAAAATCCGATCGCTCAACCTCCTCGTGGTGCACATTGGGTAACTCTAATGGCAACGGTAATCCTCAGGAGCTGAAAAAAACACTGGAGAGTTAAATGTCGTTTTACACAGGAAGCAATACGAGTGTTTCATGAAACTCATTTTTTATCGAGTAGAGCGCCATCTGTGCGGAATTCGGAGAAATGATTCAGACACAAGTTTCTTGTTTTTCAACGTCAAATCTGAATCTGCAGTCAAGAATAGGGGATTCCATCCAAGAAACAAAAGTTGACCTCTGAATGACCCTGAAGTTGAGATCCGAGGCCAAAGTCAAGGTCACCATCAGATGTCCCCCTTGGAATCTTACAACTTTTGTCCGAAACATTTTCCTCCAAAACTCCTTGTTTTTGAGTTATTCCGATATAAAAATTGAAATGGGACACCCTGTATATATATACATATATTCCCAAACATAGTCAAAATAAAAAAAAACACACATATATATATATATATATATATATATATATTCACATCATGGATGGGGAAATTTGGAATGGAAGTGTTATATATACAATTATGACCTTGTTAAGTAGTTTTAAATTAAAATATGTGACACTATTTGTAGGATATAAAAAGACACTATCACCATGGGAATCATACAACGTGGACTAGTGATACTGATGACGATAACCACCATTAACGCCCTAATAGGATACGATTGTGGTACCCCAAACTCAAACATAACAACAATCTCGTAAATGGTTTGGGAAATTGTGAAATACCGGATCCTGAAGTGAAAAAAATTACAGTGTATGTGCAACTATTACAGATACGTCATTTTGGCTCAGTGAAAATCCTAGAATGCAGAATAGAAATATTCCGAGAAGTTAGGAAATGCGAAATGTTCTCACACATATCAGCAGTTTCAGGCGGAATAGCCGAATATATTCTTGAAACTACGCGCGAACAGTGTATACGACTTCATGAATCCGGTAGAATCAACCTGGGGTTGAGTACAATAGATGGTATACAGAGAAATGCCACAACAACATCCACCATTACTCTGGCTGGATCAATTTCATCAAGCGGATCATGCAGCGGTACGTACTATTCTGACCCCTATGGATCATGGGAACACGTAATAGTCCAAGGTAGAGCCGAAATCACTATCATGGACTATGAGGCTCAAACTCACCTTGACGAAAATAAGTTACACTTGAGATCAGGAACCAAGTGCACTTTAACTTCTGGAACCTGCCTGGACCTGTATGGAGGGAATGCATATGAGGACATTGCCCCAAGAGATATGTGTAAATTCGATAGATATAATGCTATCTTCGAGGGTTACGCAGACAAATTAGAAGATCAAAATCAAAAATTCACGGAAACTGTTTACACCGTAAATTCACAAGAAATAACTTTTGCCCCAGCCACTGAGAATGTGCAATTATTATGTGGATATCAACTGATAAAGACCCAACACCCAAAACTCTTCATCCTGGAAGGCCGAAGGGGAAATTTCTTCAATAAACCAACACCTATGAAGACGCAAGATTTAGACTTGTTCACATACGTAAATACAAAATTCGGATATGTGAAAAAACATGTAAGGAAACAATTCAACGCGCTATACAAAGATATTTTAACTCAACGTTGTGAATTGGAGCAAGATATATTACGGAACATACAAACCTTGGCACATATTAAACCTGAAGAATTCGCGTATAACTACAAGAAGGGACCAGGATATACAGCTATAGTCACTGGAGAAGTCGTTAGACTGATAAAATGTACACCGGTTGAAGTCAAAATGGCTAAAACCAAAGAATGTTACTAAGAATTACCGGTCACAAAAGGAGAAGAAATTCACTACTTGATGCCAAAAACTCACATCTTGGAAACACAAGGATATGAGATTCCGTGTAACACTATTTTGCCCCCAATGTATGAAGTCGATAGGCTATGGTACAAGATGTTGCCTTTTCCTTCAGAAACCAAGGAACCACAAATAATGTCACCTATTACGAAGCCAACGTGGAGCTACCAAAATCCAGGAAACTTGGCTAGGCAAGGGATATATACAGAGCAAGATATTGAGAATCTCCGGAATTATATAATGACCCCATTCGAACAACCAGCCATCATAAATAAAATAGCTAGGGCTGTAACTGGAGGAGCAGTAAATTTACATGGATTAACTTTGAATCAACTTCTAAACGAGGAGACTCTTCAGGAAATTGCAAAATCTACATGGAAAGGAATGTGGATAGGCTTCAGCAATTTTGAATTATTCAGTGCAGGCATAATTGGAGTAATCATTGTGATTAAAATAATCAAATACATTTTAGATATGGTAATAAACATTTTCACCTTACATTCAGCCTACGGCTGGTCCATTTACATGACAGGTGGGATATGGGGAGCAGCTACCAATTTACTATTACATATGGCAAAAACGAAAGGAAACGAAGTCCGAAATCATGGAGGAAATTCAACAACCGAAACAAGTCCAACGAAACTCGAGAAGGATATCCAGGTCAACGAAGAATTACTTCATCATGTAATAAGATTGGAACAAAAACTTAAGGGAAGAAGTGATGAGAAATTTGGAAATAAAACGCAATACCCAGTAAACGAATTGGATGACGCAAAAGCAATTATACAGATACAAAATGACTCAAAGGGGAATCGCCCTTATGGCCTGAATTGATTTCTTTTGTGAATCTCACTTCGCGATGATGAAAATTTCTTCTAAATTTCATCAAAAAACGGGGGAGATGTGATATACTCCGTATATTTATATATATATATATATATATATATATAGCATGATATTTTTCTTTTTTATAGTTCAAAACATAAGGAATACTGATTCAAGAGAATATTGTGTGAAATTTTTTTTCAATAATAATTTTAGAATTTCCCTTCGCAACACTATTGAATTCACTTATGAGTTACTGACCGATCATAGTTCAGATCAATGCAACGAACGGTACACTCACCGGCCACCTCAATGTCGCGCCGGGCAATAAAATGACTCAGGGTAAGCCCTGTGAATATAATACCCTAGTAGAAATTTTCTCTAGCAAATGATGAGGCACTGATCAGTTTTCCACTTTACTGATCAGGAACTGATCAGTGAACTTACAAGTTTCCGGCAAGGGGTGTAACGCTTCGACTAATGAGGAACTGATTAGAAAAACTGAGCAGATATGAGCGAATAACTGACGAGGCGCTGATCAGTAACTGATGAGTTATTCATCAGTAACTAACAAAACATTCACTACCTCAAAAATGCAGATTGTACCGATGGAAATGTGAAATTATGATGATGATTCAATGATTTTCCACTAGAATAATGATTTACGGTTTCGTTCAAAATGTTTTCAAGGATTACAGAGTGAAGTTTTAGCGAAAATATTTTTGCCATAACAAGTTACAGGATGATAACATATCTCGAAATGTTCTTGTTGAGTTCACCACGTTTAACTTCATCCATTTCATTGAGAAAGTTTTAGAGGAAATCGACGGGAATAATGTTAAAAACAATATCAGAAGGAAAAATGAAGGGTGAAACATGTAATGGTAGAACTAGATTAGGTTATATAAAACAAATTATACAAGACAGGGGCTGTTGTGGATAGGTAGAAATTATACGTCTGGTGGATAATGAACAGGGTTGGAGGATTTCATCAAACCAGTCAAAGGACCGATTATCGTATAATGATGATAAGGATGTTGAGGAATAACTGAAGATCATACAGGACTCAATGAGTCATCTTTGAATATTTTTATTTCAATGATTTTTGTTTCATGTGTCATCAATATTCACTGAATAAATCCAAACATGTGTTTTTTTACATTGGTGAAAAATATTCAAATTCACAATTTATTATTATTATTCTTATTATTATTATGATTATCATTATTATTATTATTATTGTAGCTAATAGTATTGATGCTCAATATCTGTTCTCACAGTATCAAATTTTGTATGGTTATTAAATATACATAATCATCATATCAAGTATCACAGGATTATTCAATCATCACTCTTCAGGATTATATAAAAGAAACAATCTCTGGTATCATTTATACTAATATCACATATTCATGACATAGGATGCAAGATAGGAAACTCAGTAATTTCGGTGCTATCACTATCATAAAATTTGAATATAAAATATTAGGAAAAAACAAAATAAGATCGATTTGTCAATATATGCGTCAAATAGATGACAAAATGGAACAGAAAATAAGTAAAAAGAATCATACAGAAAACATCTATTTTTCAATAATCCTGTTCTTCCGCATTCCATCCCAATCCTTACTGTTGGACAAAACAGCTGTGAGCCCTTTTTCATACATTGCCTTTGATAACGGTTCTTGTCTGTTAGCAATATATTTTGCTTCAAAGAATTCTATAAACATGATGAACGAATAATGAGAAATTCAAAACTGAAGCAATAAAATATCGAAGACCAAATGATTTTTTTGTATTCACCTTGTATGATAGAGTTGAATTTCGTTTCACAAAATATTTTCTTATCTTTAGATTGTCGTTTTGCAGTGAACTGTTGAGCCAATTCCCGAGTTATAAAATTTGTTATAATGTTTTTCAAATTTTTTGTCACATTATCATTATTATTATATATTGTCGACAAAACAAATTTCTGAAAAAGAGGCAATTCTGAATCGAATCATAATCTTGTAATCACGTATTTATGAAAATAATGATTCATAGCTCACGATTTCTGATAGTATCTCTCCTTTTTGCTTCAATTTATCATCAAAATTTTCAAATTCTTCTATGGAAGAAATAGGGAGACAATTATATTTTTCATTGAAAGTATTGACGTTCATTATTTTCATCTCAAAGTTGTTGTGTTTCCCACTCACTAGTAATAAAGCATCTAATTTGTTGTCAATTTTTTTTAGACTACCAAATATTTCATTCTTCAAACACATGCAATGTGTTGCAACAATTTTATCAATTGAACATAAATTCGATTTCCAGTCTTCTGAAATCAAAATATTTGCACATAAGTGTAGAAATTACATAACTTCATATATAATGTTTGAGAAAATAGCTTATGCAGAACATTACTCCATATTGTCAATGACTAGTGCTATTTGTCCATGAATATAAAGATAAAATGATATATTTGAATAATCTTCACCTTGGCGGCAATTTTCAATGAGTGAAAAATTTTCATCATTTCCTGGACCTAGATTTCCAGCCAATGTTATCTCTTCATCTGAAATATAATATTCCAAATGTACCTCCTGTATATATAGTAGATTAGATGTGAACGATCAATGTCAATGATAATTGAGGACAATATAGATCTTACTGATGGATGCTGAATTTATGGTATTCTTCTTCGTATTATTCAAAATTCCTTGGCGTAGATCTTGTGTTGCATGCTTCTTGTTTCCCTGGTTGAAAACTGATGAATCTGAAATCACAATCAATCATATTCCTTAAATATCTATAAAATCGTTGATTTCCTCATAAAGAACTCACCTCTCAATACACGCTTTCTTGTCTGACTTGTTGCTAGAATATAAAAGCGGATCAAAGTACATATCGAATTACATTGATTGTTATATTACTTACATTGATTTTTTTGCTTTGTTTTTTTTGGTTTGAGAATTTTCTATTGATGAATCAGAACTTCCAGAACTTTCAGAATCTAAAAATGTATAAAATTCATGATAAATTAGAAGCTTGTTTTTTGAAAATTGACAAATGAAAATCATCCAAAACATCATTATGATAATATTCTACCTTCATGGGCATATCATCTGTTCTAGTTTTTCATAACAATATTGTTTTGTTGTTTTCAAACTTGATCTATCAATCGTTTTTCATGAAATTTGATTAATACCCACAATCTCATTTGGTACAATGAAATTATTCGTCCTTCAATGATAAAATAATATCTGTTGACATTTTCGTTGGACGATTACCTCTTAGACAGTATAGATAATTCTTACAATGCTATTTTTATTGGAAAAAATTCCTCCTGTACTTGAAGACATCATGAACAATTAGGAAAAAATTGAGTTATCTATCTGCCTCAGGATATGGAAAAAAATTCACAAAATTCAGCTCGTATGTCGATCGTTAGATGAGACCCTGCTTAAATAATTGAATTATATTTTATTTCGTACAGCACAACCACCGATGCTTCACCTGAGACTTCGATGGTATGGAGGTGGAGAATTGGTGGAGAAATGACAGCCGTGGAAATAAGGGAGGAAATAGGAACATGACCAGATTTGAATACGTGAATGCACCAATATGAATTTTATTGGATATACAAGGGGCGCACATCTCCCCGTCACCTCTCCGTGCCCTCAACGGAGACTCTCCCTATTTCCTCCCTTATTTCCACGGCTCTCATTTCTCCACCAATTCTCCACCTCCATACCATCGAAGTCTCAGGTGGAGGATCGGTGGTTGTGCTGTACGGGATGCTTGTCATTGAACATCAAATTTTTTACGATTTGAAGTTGAAAATTGAAAATACAATACAGAAAATGAATTGAGTTAATTTTTCTCCAGTCTCTTAAATTACATTCCGAATGTTTTTTTGACTCGAATTACTCGGAAATTCAGTGTCAGTATGTATCATTTACAGAAATGCAGTATTAGTTTTGATGTTTCTGATACTGATGAATTTCATAAATACAATAAAATGTCGTAAAATGAAGGGATGAAAACGATACCAAATTTAATAACTCCAATACGTAGGAAACTTCAAATAAACATTATGATGTTTTGTATGAAATTTTTAAACGGCGTAGACATTCAACAACAATCGCAATCCACTGTAATAGTGCAGCAATTTGAAAATTCATTTGTTGATTAAAAAAATCGCTTACTGTGTGAAGAATATGTGTCATTTTCTTCACTACTGAATTTTTTCAGATTTTCATCAAACGCTAATGGACCTTTGGATTGAATTTTGTTTTGTTTGATCATCTCTTGCAACATTTTCACTTTTTCATCGGGTTGCACACCATCGTCAGTGAAAGCATGTGGATATTTTTCCAATCGTTTCAATTTAACCATCGCGCTCTTGTAAGTTCCTGTAACATAATCAAATTTTCTTCACAAAGGAACATTTAAACTTTGGAAATATTTTTTGTATCTACGATTTCTTATAAAGGTAACAATCAGCTGTTTCAAAATGAATGCTCATTGTCCACGATTTGAAATAAACAAGCAGAATATATTTGATAGTTTTGAAACCAAATTACTTACGAGCAGTTCCTTTGAGAATGACTTTATAAATTTCCCATTGCATGTTAGGATTCTCTAAATTTCGCACTTTTTCCTGGACAGATTCATTGTACGGCGGAGGAGGATAGAATCTTACGCATTGTCCAGTTTCTTCGTCGAATTCAAGCCATTTCGTTGGCAAACATTCTATCTCCTTCAAATTGCCATTCCTTTCATCGACATCAACGAATTCGACAAGTATGTATGGTTTACTTTCATCTTGTTTTGATATGGAAAAAAATCATGCAAAATGGACACTTGAGAATATTTATTTGTTAACCACTAATAATGTTTAGAATTAATCCCATAATGTGAATTATAATCATAAATTGTATACATAAAATCAAATATTATATAAATGAGCAATGATTATAAATCAATTTTCATAAAAAAATTAAAATTGAAAAAACCACCATAAATTACAATCATTACGAATTCATATAGAATACATTCGATATCAACATAAGAGAACAATTATAGCATTGAAAAATGTTCAATTATATGAAGAAATAGTTCTAACCTATACGATCCATCAAACTGAATGAATTGTCCAAAATCAATCACAAATAGTTCCAAAATAATTGGTATTCACGTTCTTTCTAATGCACACTGTTTGCTACCAACACTCAAATTCAACAACTAAGACGACTGTATTGGCATACACAAATTTTAATCAATTTTTCAATCAAAATGCGTCGTCGTGTGACTATGTTTGGTCTTTTGTATGCAACATAAACAAGGTTAGGTTGCATTTTAATGTACTAACGGGAGTTTCCAGCAAACCTGTGAATCTAATAGAATTGATCAATCACGCTCTCTTATGGATGGAATGACCAATCAGAGAAAGATGAAAACTTCTAGTTGGCAACAAAGACGGGAAAATTATTATAATATGTTACATTCACACATATCACGAATTCATTTCGACTACATTCGATATCAGCATATGGGAACAAACATACCATTGAACAATATTGAATTATATGAATAATTCGATAATTTGATAATTATAATAATATTGATTATATGAATATTATATAGTTCTAACCGGTGTGATCTATTCAAACTGAATGAACTTATAAAAACCCTCTGATTAGATATTATGGAATCAATAACGGAATATTCATATAAACATAACAAATTTATCAATACCTATGAAAAAATCTAAGTAATTGTTCATGAATAATGATGGAATAAAATTTCATATTATCGCGGAATAAATGTTGAAATTATAATTTTGTCCCAGATAACACAAGAAATTCTTGAAGAGTTCCTAAAGAACTCGGCATTTGTAAAAAGCATTATTCAAGAATTCTGAAGTATTCGACAAGTGTTCTTCCCAATCACGCCAAGAAGTCGTTACCCATACAGCACAAGAGTCCCCGCAAAGAGCTCTCGTCATGCGACCAAGGATGAGTTCAATATGAATCCAATGAATTCAAACTGGACTCTTGATGGACAACTAAATGTTCAGAGAGAACTCATATCGAGATTTAATAATGAATTCTCCGGGTATTCAACAATATTTCATTTTGAATTCATTATTGGTCGCATAACGGGGACTATTCAAGAGGTCTTTGAGGAGTCTTCATGAATTCAAATTGATCATTTGTGCTGGCTGGGTAATGTCCAATTAATAGAACTCTTGAGGAGCTCGGTCCATTAGTTGACAGAAGTCGTGGCGAACTTCTGAAATGAATGACTGAAGAACTCTCACGGAACTCACGTGTTTATCAAATATAAAAATTATTTTAAAATCTCAGGTGTACGTGGACAATTATGGAATGATTGGTTCATATCATCTTTATGTTCATTAAGTTTTTGTTCTTCCAACGTTCATCAAAGTATTAAAATATATCGAAGTTCAGACACTTTTTAACCATATAACCTACAAAATCGATCATACTAATAATTGAAATTTTCAGTATCAATGAATGCCAAAATGTTTGTAATATACCCGAGTGAAAAACAAAATGTATATAATTAGTTTTGTGTTCTCATTCAATATCACTTATTACATCTTTCATTTTATGAACTTGAACCAACCATCATCACTTGAGAGGCTTACCCTGGTCTCACATGCAACCGGATTGTCCGGAACGGAACGCTCATAATTGGTGGATCCCTAGTATTGTTATAGTTACATCCAAAGGAAAACTAGTATTCTACCAATTGGGATCGTTCCGTTCCGGACAATCCGGTTGCATGTGAGACCAGCCTTACGAAGTAGCTGACCGCGGTCGCTAGGTCAGCTACTTCGTAAGCGCCCTTGATCATTTCTACTAAACACTTCTTCACAATCATAGCAATAGGCGGGAATGCAACATGTACACTGAATTCGTAAGAAGTTCTTCTCTAGCGGGAACAGAGCTCCACGAGAGTTCTAACATGCGGACATTAAAGAGTCCTCCAAGCGATCTAAAAGTGTTCTTCCAACACTCTCGTAGAACCCCCAAGACATTCATTACAGAGTTGTTGAATAATTATGTTAGAATTCAAAGAACTCTTGGAGAATTCGTCAAGAGTTCGAAATAATAATTCTTTCAGAATTCAATTCAAGAACTCTTTTGAAACGGCTCACGAACTATTGTGTTATCTGGGATATAATTCTTGTTGACAATGCCGGATGAATCATTTGAAACTGTGATAGTTATTGATGTATTAATGGCATAGTGTAAAATTTCTTTTTCGAATTTTTTGTAGTGTAAAGTGTCACAAGCTTTTTATCTAAATCATTAACTGAAAATGTTATGAGTTCTGGATGTGGCGTGTCATATAGTTCTCACATGTTGATCAATGTAGAATTAAAAGGATAACGGAATATAGGTTTCTTCAACTTCATTTTCTTCCCTTGTAGTTGTATTGAGTTCACATCTGGTAGTGATTGGAAAATACGTTTGATTTCTACATAATTTCCGTTCTTCAATAACACTGTATTATTCGGATAAAATGTGGTGAGAATTGATTGTTTAAATTTCAGTTTTTTGATGATTAGCTTCTTCTTGACCTGTGAACTTTTCAAAACTTGAATCCTTCGTTCAATTATAGGAGTGTTTTCATTTGCAAAATGTTGCTCATGTAAGCGTCGACATATCTGTGCTAAAGGACGATTTCCAGATCTCAACATTCTTTTCAATTTCCCAAGAAGATTCTTAAAAGGAAACGCCGTTATTGAATTGAGACTACAATTCATGTACTTTACATCTGCTGCCACATGAATCATATTATGTACATTCAAAATGGAAAAATCCATATCATATACGCTTGGTCCCAAATCAAAGAATTTTCTTGAATAGTTATCTGCTTGTTTATTTTTTGAGATAGCTAGTTCATCATCACATAACAGTCTGAACGCTGCGTGAAGGAGTAAAAAGTGTTTATACTCGTTTTTGTTTAAGAAATTTTTGAATAATATCGGACCACTATATAACAGAATAAATCTATATTCAGTAGCTTTTAAGGAATTATTAATTAAACGCTGCGGTTTACGTGGGAATTCAATCGGGACTTGAGTTTTGAAGCTTTCCATCAGGTTGGATAACATTTTTTTTCGTTTCGCTCCTTTTTTGTAACGTATGTCATCTACCGTATACATTAGTGATTTCTTCATGACTCCTAAACATGCAAGATGCATGAAGTCCAAGACAAACACATTCATCATGTTTAATGGAGGTTTAATTTTCAGTAACGGTGTTATACTAGTATGATGCTCTGGATCTGCTTGTGAACGGAAAGAACAGTCATCTCTTGCTTCACAATTGGAAAATGGGTAGATTGTTCGTTTCTGAAATCTTATGCCTTGGATGGTACATCTTTCGCAAGCCGAATATCCTCCATGATTTTTAGTACCTTTCACAAAACACCTGGCGGGATTATCACATATAAAACATTTACATGATATTTGAAATATGAGACCATTGATTTCAACACTTCCTTCGAAACTATTTAGTTCACAAACAAATTTTTCTAAATACATATTGAGATCTTCTGGTTTCGAATCTCCACTGTAAATAGCCACTGGAAAAGGTTGATAGATATCTGGGTTGTAAAACACTTTGCACAGGATAGGCCAAAACTGTTTCGGACCTGAATCATATAAACGTAATCCATCTATATGAAACATCAATTCGATGTTGGCATGATGAAGGTTGACATTCAAGCATGACATTAAACCGTTTTTGATACCGAAGTATACAAACTCCCCATCCCCTAGTGCTTGGATTTCATATTGGGCAGTATTAGTCCGTAGAAAAGTCTTCACGGTTTTTGGTAGGTCTGGTAATATATCATCCTCTCTAAGAATGGTCAACAGCTGATCTAAATGACTATGAGGGATTTTGCAATCAATTGCCCATGTGCGTAATTTATATATCGTGTCCACTGTTCGCGTAACATTTTGGACTCCAGACTCATGACTAATTTTCTGCGCTTCTTCAAGGCTACAATCGTCACTAACCATCTTATCATTAATCATGGATTCATTATAATAATCTAGTGGGTCTGGAGTGTACGCAGATTTTGATGAACCCTCACGGGAGAGCGTAGCGCATTGAATTGTAGGGCCTGTAGGGCCAACAATATGACCATTAGTCTTTCCAGTTTGAATTTCAAAAAATTTTATGGGCATACTTGAATGCTCAGATGTTTCAGTAGAACTTGAATCTGGATGGAAATTTGTTAGTGAATCTGTAAAACAAGACATTTTGGTTATGAGGAATCCTCAAAGTATATATCATTGGAGCATGCATACAATTGCCGACTTGTCCTCTCTCCTCAGTTTTTATATAACCAATTAAGGTAATACTAACTCCATGCAATCTATTTGAATTTCGATTGAGTATTTGTAATCTTCAATACTAGAATCTTTCGGTTTAATACCCCACACCAGTGAACCCTGAATGCGGGAGCTGGCGCCCCCCACCATTTACGTCTTGGAGACTACTATAGTCTTATAAGACATTTTTTTGAAATAAGAAAAAGTACATTGTAGTCAGTGACGATACTGAACTACAGTGTAATCTTTATCACTTCACTTAGACGAGCAGTAAGCTTGAAATAGTGATAAAGGGACGGATGGTGGGGGCCGTCAGCTCCCGCATTCTGGGCTCACTGCCCCACACAGCACTACAGTCCAGAAAGAGTTCCTAAGGAATTCATTCCGAACTCTTATAATTCTCAATCAATTTATTATGAACTCTTTCTGAAATGTGGTGCTGTGGGAGACTATATCCTGAACTTTCATAAATGATTCGTTAAAAGCTATGTGCCAACTACTTATGTTTATTTTGTATTTAATTTATTAAGATGCATTTATATGAAGTTATGTGATGTATACAATAACGTGGAAATGAAATTCTTTCTTAATATAGTAAAATAATTTTCATTTCGTAAAATCAAAAGTTGAAATTTCATATTTTTTGGCACTTTCTCATGTTTAAATAATGGATACAAAATGATAGATGATATAATACTCATCAAATGGAAATTTTAGGACATAATATTTTGATATACGATTTCTAAAAAAATGTTTATACTTGCCTATTAATTTTCTCCTTCTACGATGTCTTTTGACTCGATAACGTGCTGAGGTACGTTTTTCTTTCATTGCATTGAATAACAAATACTAAATTCTCATAATACTCACTGCAGTATACAATATATAATAGTAAATATACTAGAAATGTGAGTAATTTTTGTCTCACTGAAAATACATATCATGAGGGATGGTCGATGAGTAGGATTAATACGATATTATGACATATTATTCAAGTTACAATACTTACTCGTAGAAAATAACAAAACTGTATCATCTTACAACAGGGAAGAATTCATACATATCACACGTCATCTCCTTTTATACCGTAACCTCACAAAATCTAGTAATTTCCGAGGTATATTTTCTATGTGCATATACTCTCACACATTACGGGGACGTTGTAAAGAAGTTCCGAGAAAGTTGCAACATCCCTAAGACGTTTCCAAATCGATTCAGAAATTTGATGACAAATTAGAATCATTTAGGTTATGTTTCATCTATCTGTAGCAGACGCAGGATAAAATAATTCGCACCGATTCGATTCAATTTTTTTGAAATACTTCGAATTTAGGTCAATACATATATCTCAAATCAATGCACTTCTTCAATTGAAATATATTACTTCGATAACAATCAGTATGTTCTTTGAACGGAAAATTTTTTTTATAAATGTTGACGCTATTAATGCTTCTTGTAAATAGATACGATAACTTGTCAGAATTTGATCAGTTTTATATGAATTCCAATAACCATATTGGACCAATCAGTTCCCAATCAGTAACTGATCAGTTTTCCCTGATCAGTTCTTCCTCATCAGTACCTCATCAGTAATAGGGAAAACTGATCACATTTCTACTAGGGTAGGCCTGCGCGGCCAATGAACTTACATATATATATTCGTCAATCGATCAGTTTGGGGACTCCACATGAGGTATATTTTTTATTATTGAATTTGCTTTACAAACCGTTTTCGTGGTGTACATTATAACTTCCAGCCAAATATCATGATAAATTCCTGAGATACATCGATTTCCGTATGAAATGATTATTTCGGGGACTTCAGCGCCAGTAATAGATCATTTTGGGGACTACTGCGCTAGTAATTGATCATTTTGAGGACTTCCCTAAAATATCCGTTCTATTTCAACAAATTCCGCATGTGAACCCATCAATAACTAAAAACGGAAGATTTACAAATCTCTTCTCAGTTGTATCCTGTCATCAGCAGTGAGAAATCTTGATCGGTCCATGGGAAACAGTGCATTCCAAACAATCCGACTATTTTGAGGACTTATTGGAGAGGAAATGATTATTTCAGGAACTGGAATCTACTTTCTTCATATGCATATTCTGTTCACGGTAATGAGTGAACGAAGAGGATGAAATGAAGAGTAGAGGCACGTTGAAAATTCCATTTTGATTCCACATTAGCATTTCAATTGATATGATAATAAGCATCTCATGAATTATCAGAACTATGTACATACGCAATACATAGGATAATTTAGGAGTCTAATTCTTCAGGAAATGAACACTTTGGGGACCTAGAACTATTATAAGATGCTACCCAATGAGAACAGATTGGTCAAGATGACCTCAAAATGACGTCATTTTTGACAGGTTTTTGTCAGAGCGTACTCAAGTCTGATTTCATGATTGTATCTTGACATCATCGTGACTTCAGTTTGACTCAGTGTGATTTTGAAAAATCGATATGCGAGTCTGATCTTTGTTCCCATTTCAAGAATCCTGGAGTCGACTGAGACGAGATTTGAGGGCATTTAACTTTTTCATTCTCCCAAGTCGTCCTCGAAAAATATGTCAACTGACTTGATTCTGTATCAATTTTTGTCTCTTATTCTAACTGTTCTTGTGAAATTCCCGGGAAAACAGTTGAGATTTGACTAGATCCGAATTTTGACCAGATCTGATCAGATCTAATTATGTCTGAAAAACTGCAATTTGAGCTGATATCTGTCCACTTACATGTTTAAATTTGGATTCATAGATGTGAAAATATCAGAAAACTTTTGGTAATTCAGTAATCAATGCTCATCAAAATTGAATGTGATTTTCGATTCAGAAAGAACCAGATCTGTCCAGATCTAATCAGATCTATTGAGATCTGAAGATATCTGAATCAGATCTTGTCGGCCACGATTCAGATCTGATGAGGTCTAATTATATTCAAATTTTTTTCCCCGGGATTCATAATTTCCCTTGTGGAGATATATCTACGCCCAATTACGCCAAAAAATACGGCGAAATTGTGCACAAAAAGTACAGAAAAACTATACCTAAAACTACGCGTAAGCACGCGGTTCCGAACACTTCTGTTGAAAGGCGTGAAAGACTACGGTAATTTATGCATGTTGACTAAAAATTACGTATTTACAAGCCGAATCAAATATACTCACGCCAAATAATGTTGAAAAATGGGCCGAATCACTCCCGAACTACACGGAGAGAAGGGAATGGTAATATTTGCCATGCAGCGTAGTACTGTGTGTTATTCCATCTGAAATCGTGAATATTACTATGTAATAATAGGAGTCTTTACCATTTCTCGGGTATTAATTCCTATGCAGTATAGTAATTATTACCAGAAGAACGGTAAAGAATTCTATTCTCACATAGTAACATTCACGATTTCATGTAAAATATGACCAAATACTCTGTTGGCATGGTAAATATTACCAGTCTCTTCTCTCCGTGTACTTCTAAGCCCATAGTTTCAGATATTTTCGCAGAAGGGCGGAGAAATTCATGGCTATTCTGTTGACTAAAAATTACATATACCGTAAAAAAATTCCTATGAATGATTTGAAGTAATTAACATATAAAATGGGTTAGGAATTTTCCGAATTCATTGGGAAATTTAATAAGAAGTGATGGTAAAAACCACATGTGGTGGGATTTTCATCATCATTTCTTATTCAATTTCTCAATAAGTTCGGAAAATTACTAATCCACTTTATATGTTAATTACTTCACATCATTTATGGGAATTTTCCCATAGAAATTTGGACAGTGTATTTTTGAACCATGTCAAATATATGTACGCTAAACAAGTTCGGCAGAGTTGAATTCAAATTACTCCCAAGTGCGCAATGTACAATATTTTCGTGAGAGAGCATAGAAATTCATAGTATTCTACGTGTTTCCACGCTAAAATACGCCAATCTGCATTTACTAGCAGGACTGGAATAGTGTGGCTCAAGAATACCATTGAATCCATGGATTTTCGCCAAATCTCACTTTTTCTCACCAAATTTCATTGAATCTCGGACAATGTTATGAGCGAATCTCATGAAATCTCATTTGTCAAAATCAATGAACTCTTCTAATCAGGATACGTAGAAATATTCAAAATGGCATAGACCTCAGAGTTTGTACGCTGGAGTATGGTTCACTATGTTTAGTGACCATGAGCGGGTTGACGCAACCTATGAAGGGTCGTAGGGTTTCTTACAAGTGCATAGTATTCCACATATTTCTACGCCAAAGTACGCAATTCTACAGAGGAGAATACAATTCAGTGATTATGACTCAAAAAGACGTAGCAATGCGTACAAGAACGTAGAAACGCGTAGAAAATGCGTGCTTCTACGAAGAACTACGCTGAAACAAAGTGTTGAAATGTCAAAATCCCTATAAGTTTCTGGCTTTCATGTAATTATCTGTAATTAAGTCATTATTAGTTTGGTTCCTACGCCGAACTACGTATTTCTACCCCTCCGGAGTGATTTCGCAAAGTTTTGGAACAGGAGTACGTAATTTTATCCACGTCCAATCACGTAATTCTATGCCAAGTAGCATGGCGTAACTTGCCGTGATTTATCGTAGTGTTTGGCATGGTTTGGCGTAGAAATATTCCCACGAGGGTTAGTGTATAGAATGGATCACCATCTAGCAAATACTTTGAGTTCCAGGGACGTTCTTTGTACAAAATATCAATTCCACTGCTTAGAAGAACAAAGCTCATTTTCTTGTGGCTAAGTAGCACAAGAGCTCTGAAAGAGTTCTTCGTGAACGAAACGTATTCCTTATGAACAGTTTGAGAAATTGTGTGCCAACCGGGATGTGGGAACATCATTTGGAATTGGTCCTGTGCAAATGCATCGATATCCAGATTCGTATGAGGACTCTTGATATCCTCAGGAGTTGCAAACCTTAGACATAATTCTTGATACGTTATCTATTCAAGGATTTGATGAACTTCTACGTTTCCTCACTTCCACGTGAAAATTCAATCTCCACAGTGACTAAAACTTGAGACGGTGTTCAAGGCCTCCAAACAGATCAATTCCTGTTATGATTTCACACGGGTCCTCGAACTGATCAATTGGTTGCCTAGAAGGTCTTCAAAATCATCGTTCCGTCGTGTTTGTGCGTTTATACCTAGTCTTCATATTGATCAAACCCCTTCGAGGAAGGCTATCGAGACTTATCAATTCGCAACAAGCACTTTTACGCTTTTGCGAGCTAAATACGCTGAAATTATGTGATTGATCAAGATGGAATGTAGCCATCGCAGAACCTAATTTGAATACCGGAAATTCGATAATTGACGATGTTCGGCACGGGATTCTCGTGAGGGATTCCTACTAGGTTAGCTTAGGAGTTACGATATCCCAGATAGCACAAAAGCTCTGAAAGAGTTCTTCAAGAACATATTGTATTTCTTTTAAACTCTTGTGCTATCCGGGATGTGGGGACATTATTTGGAATCGGTTCTATGAAAGTGCATTGATATCCGGATTCTTATGAGGACTCTTGGTAACTAGGGTGGACCGAAAAACCCGAATTTTCGAATTCCGGAATCTAATGGCGCGGAAAAGTTGCCTTGGAGAAATACAAATCGAACCCAAGAAGAAAAATTCAGATCGGTCAAGATGTGCCTTGGCGCATCTACTTTGAAATGTCTCAACTTTGACAATTTTCGATGAATAACATATATCTTCTCGAACATGTCTATATTTCACTTTGCAGCATCAGAAAAGAATTGTTCAGCATATAGACAGAGTATATATTGGGAGATTCTTTTTTGCCAATTGAATTTTTAAGATGCATTCACTCGAGAAAAAAAGAAACATTTTTTCGTGACGCAATCTATTAACCACCCAATAAAAATCCATCGTTGTCAATGATCATTTTTATTGCCGAGTCGTGTTATAATATGCTATTCCTAATGAAGATGCAACCCTGTCACATGAAGACTCTTGATATCCTCAGGAGTTGCAAACCTTAGACTGAATTCCTAATCCGTCATTTATTGGTGTGGTGATACACTCCCACGTTTCTAGCTTCTACGTGAAAATTGAATTTGTACAATGACTAAAACCTAAGACATTGTTCGAGGTCTCCAAACACATCGATTACTGTTATGATTATGCACAGGTCCTCGAACTGATCAATTCGTTGCTTAGAAGGTTTTCGAAATGATCGTTTCGTCGTATTTGTGAGTTCATACCAAGTCCTCGTATTGATCAATCCCCTTCAAGGAATGCTCTGGAGACTTACCTATTCGCAACGAGGACTTCCATGTATTCGCGAACCAGATAACCCAGCCAACAATACTAGAGAAGCGCTCCTAGAAGCGAGCGGTAGTAGTGCTTCCTGATGAAAATTTTTCCCTAATGGTAGCGAAATTCCAACAGTGCTATTAGAAGCGAGTGGTAGTACTGCTTTCCCACCTAAATTGGTATCTTTTGGTAGCAAGACTGTGGGAATACTCCTAGAAGTGAGTGGCAGCAACGCTCCCGTATGAAAATGTCTTTCTTATGGAAGCAAGATTGCAGAAGCGCTTCTTGGAGCGAGTGGTAGTAATGCTTTCTGATGAAAGTTTCTTTTTAATAGTAGCAAAATCCTATTAGCGCTTCTATGAGCAAGCGGTAGCAGCGCTACTTTCAGAGAAGAGGATGCGCGAAACCCAGTTAAGTGTACTTCTATGAGACAGTTTTATATGCATTATTAGTTACGCGTCAACACCAGTGATAACTTGCACGCAGTGTTCGTCGAAAAATAATAATACCAAAATAATGACCGAAAGTGATCTTTTCTTTGAGAAAAATATCGTATATTAAGGTACGTAATTATGATCATTTCAATTTATGCATGTAACATAAAATACCTTATTGCCGACCTCATCTCCTCAACCTAATTTTCCGACCGCTTCGCACTTTTTTGGATAAATATTTGTATATCCATGTAAATGAATTGAATTTAGTATAAATGTGCAGACAGATCATGTGCTCGCCCTTGTTCATGAAATACCAACGCTTATGATCATTTCTTTTTTTTCTGATGTAAATGATTATAGGATTCAGGAGAGTTATCGCAAATATATGACTATACCTTATTATAACCTCATCCATACCTCATTATAAGATGAAAGGACATCGTTTTATTTATCGGAAGTGAGATTTTCTTTACAAAATATAGTGTAACCCTTCTGTTACCTACATGACACAACGCGAGTTAGTCCTCCATTTACATGAAATTTCACATGATACATATCCATGATATGTATCACACATATCAATGAATTGAATTGATGAAGGATTGTGTTTGAACGTATCCAACTGTCTGGTGTAGTTAAACGTCTAAAATTGTCTAGATATAAATGATTTTTAAAAATTCTATAATATTACAACGTATTGAAAAAAATACTTCTTATGGCTCAAAAAAATTTTTTTCAATACGTTGTAATATTATAGAATTTTTAAAAATCATTCATATCTAGACAATTTTGGACGTTTAACTACACCAGACAGTTGGATACGTTCAAACACAATCCTTCATCAATTCAATTTGAATACAAGACTCATTCGAATACACTGAGAACCCAGTGGAGCCTTCCGAAGTAGCTGATCTGATCATCTGGTCATGATCACCTTTGATTGGTTGAGAAAGTGATCTGGTCATGACCAGATGATCAGGCCAGCTACTTCGGAAGGCTCCACTTTCTTTGACTGGAAGAAAATTTTCTTTCCTCCCAATCTAATGAACCTTGCTTTCAATGAAAAAATTCAGGTCAATGGAAACATTTTACATTTAATTGAAACTATATTTTGCAAGTTTGCAAAGGAATATATTTTACGAATTTTTCTGTTTCAATTCAATGAAGAATGTTTTTATTGAACTGAATTTTTTTCATTGAAAACCAGATTTATTAGAATGGGGGCAAAGAAAATTTTCTTCCGGTCAAATAAATTCAGTTCTCAGTGTAAGCATAGTTGAGCTAATTACCAATCTCACCGAGTCAAGGCAGGTTTATATTTGAACGTTCAACTGTGGTGCATATATGCAACTATAGTTGGGTCCGCAATTCGCTTTCTCACTCAGTGTACACTGTAAAAAACAGTTCCAAAAGAGTGGAAAAATTTTTTGTAAAATCTCAAACAATTTTCGTCAGTTGAAAAACATTCTTTGGAAAGTCACGGAAATTGTTTGAAAATTCACATGAAATGTTTCAATTTCCAAATAATCTGAAAATTTATAAATCTGTAAGTTTTTCACCATACTTTTTTCCTTGAAAATTTACAAATATTTTCAACAGTGTGAAACATTGATATCACATCTATTCAAATGTACTGAGCCTATTCAGAGGATATTCCAAATATTTAACGTTCATTCGAGCAACCTTCAATTGAAATTCCATCGACTATTCGATTACTTATGCTCTATGAATTTAGGTAGAACATATGAGGCAGTCTCAATCGTATACCCTAGTGAAAATGGGAGCATAAAAAGGATGAGAAGCGACGCGGAAGAATACATGTAACAGTATTTGAGCGCGAAATAAGCAAAAATTGAAACATTTCACGCTTCATTTGTTCCAATATTCGCTTCCGGAGCGTGGACATTTTCACCAGGGTATACATACATATGCAGCGTATGCTGTTGAAAAACACGAAATTTTCTGGTACCGTGAGTGATGTAAAACTTCTATTCATAATGCATTTCTACAGCACATTCTGGTTTCACTAGAATTTTTCATATTTGCGTCGAATTTTATGTATTTTATGTTTTAATTTCATGAATTTTTATAATTCTACAGTAATTTTTCTATACATGGAGAAAAATAATGTAGGGAAGTAGTATTATTTTGTCAAATGTCGTCGCAATTGTCTGATGGTCTCAGAGGCTTTTTTACCGAATGTAGTAAAAATTATTACAGTTGTAATTTTTTATTCCACTCGTTGAGGAGTACTTCTCAAAAGATGAGATCTAACAGTATTAATTCACTACCCTGGCGGAAAAATTTGGTTGAATTTTGTTCACTTTTGAATAAAATTCACTGAAAATCCTCAAACTTCAACAAACTTCAATGGAAGTCAACCAATTTCACTGAAAATTACTTAATTTCATGGATAATTATTGAATTTCACCGATACCTAACGATGATAAGTCATTTGTTGTGTTGCCTCTGTTACACACATGAGAGGCACCGCAAGAATATGGGATGGAACAGGCAACGATTCAGAAAACCATCGAAAACTGGTTTATACAAGCCCGTTATCGTAGAGAATTATGAAGATGTCGGCCTTTTTTCGCCTGTAAACTTGGAAGAAGCTTCTAACGATCTAGACCATTCGGAAATATTGATCAAAGGCACGAATAAGGATAAACCCGGAGTGAGAATCGAAGCTGAATGCGAAAATGAATCTGAATCCGAAGGCGAATCCGAATCCGAATCCGAATCCGAGGATGAATCCAAATCCGAATCCGATGCAAATAACAAAGAAAACCAAGACACGTTTCCTAAAAGAACATACCGTAAAAGTAAGTTACATAGTTATTTAGTGTTTTGTCAAAGTTGATTCAATCTGTAATACAATATATTTCATTTATAGATTCAATTGCTGGAGAAAGCAGTTTCAAAAATAAACCAACTGTTGCATCGAATCATGGAACCAAACCCACAAAAAGTATAACTAGGCCTCGCAAGAATATACATCCAAATGCTTATAATTCATGTGAGAGGAAATTTTTTACTTACACCGAAGTTGAATGGAAAGAAGTTGTTAATAACATCGTAAAACGTAGTATGCTATGCCGTACAAAGATTTGAAAAAATCAGAATTCAATTCTCCAAATTTAAATGCATAAATTAGGAATTTTTGTCAATTCATCTCTCATTATCTGCTGGCTAATTTATATTCCAAAAACAACTCTCTGGACAACATAGGAAGTCTCATAAACGTTTCGGAAACGTACTGTTGCTTTCGCGTGTTTTGGTCCCCATGGAGCAACTGAAACAGCACTCGAAGGTTTTTAAAGCTTGTATTACATGCAAGCGTTTGCTGCACGCGACATTACACAAAAGGAGAGGTCACATGTTTTCCTCTAGAACTTTTCTCTTTATCTAATGACATCGCATGCGGCAAACGCACGCATGTGATTTCACCTGAGAACGTTCTACACGGAGAGAACTTGCGAGATATTATATCATAACATTTTCATGATTTTTCTACTTGCGGTTAGGTGTTTTTTTTTCATCTTGGATTGCGTAGAAGAACATTACAACATCGGAGATTATAAATCTCGAATTCTGTGATATTAATTCACTGTGAAGTTGGGAATCTAAAACCAAGATGTTTGGTGATAAAACCCACCAATCGGTTGATTCCGTTTCACGTCAATTGTGGGATAAAAAATCACGGAACGGTTAGGTGATGTAATATCTTGCGAGTTATTTCTGTGTAAGAACGTCCAAAGATTTTTAAAACATCTTCAGAACGTTTTAAAAACTTCCAAGGAACTAGGTGCTGTTAGGGAACTTTTCCAAACGTATACAGTACCTTCCCTACTGATATTCCTGAATACGTTTTGAGCACATTTTTCTTACTCAATACGGGACGTTCTCACCTCCCTCCTCGCTCTTTCCCGCTCTTTCTCGCTCGTTCTCGTTCTTTCCTGGACATGCTCCCATGAAAACTAACCTTCACAAACACGAAGTCAGACGATGGATATGAATGGAACCAAACGAAACATTCGCATGTCTCTGGAACCGGTGATGCCAGAAAATCCAAGAAAAACCCCAACTTTTACCCCCTCTACACAGTCAGATTTCTTTTGTCGGTCGTTTCGTTGTGTGTGTGAGATTCCTTCACGGATAGAGCATGATGGAGAGGGCAAAACTTGGATTCCTGCATCACTGCCTGGGACATGTATGCGACGCTTTTAGAACATTCTGAAACGTTGTTTGCGCGTTCTCTGTGAAACCAAACACGTTTTTTTCGACGTTCAGAAGACCTCACGGTGCCGTATGGATTGTTTAACGTATCCAATATATCTATTCTATTCTCTTTCTTTTCTTTTCCACGTTTTCAACATCTTGAATCAAAAAATTCTGCTTTTCCTTTTTTTTTCTTAAATATTGAAAATGCACTATTCTCTTCACAGTTGAATCCACCGTCCTGGCGAATTTGTCAATAAATTCCGACAAATTGGATTATTTGACGGATGTAGCGGAATCTGTAGCACGTAAACTGAGACACATGACATCATCCGGTACGTTTGAAAATGAAGTGTGTTCGGAAGAAGTGAGACGACGATTTCCGGCGAAAGCTCCTGATGAGATCACCGATCCGGAGGCTGACTTACGTGCCAATGAGCAACTTTGTGATCAAATCGTACGTCATGTGAAGGAGTAACAACACAGATAACATACCGTTACGAAGCGACACACGTGGATAAGCTTATACAAGCAAATTGCATGCAAACCTGGGGGGAGGAGGGCTTCCAAATATTATTTGGAAAGATATTATAGGTTCTCAGTACCAGTGCCATCTTTTTTTTCACGTTACTTACATTGATCTGAACATTCATTTGGAAATTCATGTCAATTTTGCATGATAAAAATGAGTGTTCATTCAAAAGTTCTAATTATAAAAAAGTTATTTTAATCTCATATATTGATACAAAAAACACCAACTTTGGGAATTATTGAAAATCTTCATTCAATTTTAATAATAATTGATGTTCGAAGTTATTTTTTTTCAATCGACCTCTCAACAAAGATAATACTGATTAGTATTATTCAATCTCGCAGCTCTGTATAAAACACTCATTTTTATCATAGATATAATCTGAATCTTATGAATAAATAAAAAAATCCTTAAAGTAACGAGGAAAGTACCGAAAGTCGTTATTAGTTACCAAGAATTAGTAACGACGGTATCGTTATCGTTACTTGCTGGAAAATGTAACGTGTTACCAAGTAACGAATAACGTAAGGAGGAACTCCCTTACATTTCGTCCGTTACTTCCGAACCCAGCAATTCACAGATATAACTCACACGCGCAGCAGTCATCAATGAACTTGTCGCGTGCCTCTCTTTCTTCAGAATTCTTTATCTCACACCCTCATCTATTGCTTATAAGGGGACTCTGCTGTACTATAGTCAACAGCACTTGTTATAGTTTAATATATATAAAGTACTTGTTTCTCTTTTAGGTACTATTAATCAGAGAACAGGGCGGTAAAGATGTTAAAGACACAACAGAGCGGGTGCTTGCACAATTTTTTAACGATTCACTGGCAGTGAAATATTCGTGGAGAGGACGACAGAAAAAGGGAATCGGCAAATTACCACTGCAACACTTGAAACTTGTGCAGCTTATTCAAAGTAAGTCTCGTTTTCTTCATTTGTTATACAGGATGTTTCATAATTCACTGCAAAAACTCCTCAGACGTTATTCTGGAATTGAATTGCAATACTTTCTAGTTGGGAAAAAATTTTTGTTGTAAGAATTCTCCAGAGAGTTCATCAAGAATCTTCTGGGACTGTCAGAGGAACACTTGGAGCACGCTTCATGACGTCGTTAATGTACCAATCTTTGAATTCATGTAGTCTTCTGATTCTGATTCAATAGAACTCTAGAAGAATTCAGTCATGAGAGTTCAAATCATCTGGCATAATGCAAGTATAATTGAATTATTTTTCAATCATTTCCAAGGAATCTATCATATATTTAGGAATAAAAAAAATGTTAGAATTTCAAGCACACAAATATATTATTATCTTCTCATAACCGCATTTTTGTATGTGATTCAATAGTTAACATCGGAATGTGTTTGGTGGCCCTTTTGCAAATTCAGAAAACAGTTACGTAAAATTCTGTATTTATCAAATAATAGTGAGTGGCAGTGAAGGAAATATCGGGAAAAAGATAATCATACTTTTGAGTTCAAGTGAAAATCAAAGATCTGTTTCAAAAACGAAATATATCTTTCTTTCACCTCAAAAAAATATTCCAACCGTTGAATTATTCCGATTTGTAATTTCTAATAAATGAATGCGTGCCACATTATATTTTATCCAACTTCATTCTAATTATATTTGAAATGATTAACTGAACGTATGCATATGAATTATTATATCTTAGGTTTGATTATTTATGGAAAAATAGTTTTAGTTCGAAAGTCCATAAAGAAGTCTATTGGATCAAACCAGGAGCTCTTAAAGGAGTCGATCTACGGGACATTAACGACTTCTTGGAGGCATCTCAAAGAATTTTTGTCCTCGATGTGTATTTCTTATGTAAAAATATTGAACTGTTTTAATAATTTTTCAGCGGGTATTATCAAATACGTCCCAGATGCGGATCAGGCAACGATTCAGAAAACCATCAAAAACTGGTTCATACAAGCCCCAGCGCGAATAAAAACCGACTGAGAATGTGCAATTTTTTTAATTTGATTTTTGCGTTAAAAATTTATTTTGATATTTATTTGAATGTTTTTCTTCATACTAGTTTTTGCACAGTTACCCTGGTGTAAGTTCTTAATGAAAAACGATGCAAAATGATGAGTGTTTTATATTGTTCTTGATTACTTTTCTGAGTGCGAAATTGACAATGTTATACACCGAAAAGAAAGAAAAGTAAAAATGTCACCAACTTGAAAATATAGTTCGAGTTACCACAATTTCAGTGGATCCTACAACGGCGAATGTAAGAGATACACGTCAGCTGGTGTATATCGTACATTCGTCGTTGCAAAATCAACTAAAAGTGTGGTAACTCGAACTACATTTCGAAAGTTGGTGGTATTTTTACTGTCGCGCAAGTAAACTGAACAGCTGTTTTTTCTCCGTGTATGGTCATCGAACAATTCATTTATTTCATTTTATTTTATTCTCAATAACTGGTACTCAATTTATGAAGATTTTACGATGAAATCAGATTCATTGTATCAAATTCTCTAAAATATGATAAGAAACGATGAAGTTTTATGTTTCAGTAACGATACAATATTGTGAATTCCGTATTCAGTAAGTTCATTAAGAACGATAGGCAAGATGTATCGTTCCACATTTCGGAATTTAGTAGGATGGTTGAAATAATTGATTGATTATAAAATTATCGTAGAAACATTCAATGCGTATTTAAGATACTTTATATGGATTTTCTCTTTTTTGTATGGAAAAACCATAACCATGTGGAAATTTCCGAAGCATTTTAGGATATTTTATGTGATTTATAATGGTTTTTATCCACTTTGTTTTGGATATGAGATCTTATAAAATTGTTTTGGAATCAGACTTTATGTTCGAAAGAGGGTTTCAAAATTGTTCATTTCATACATTGTCGATTATCAAAAACATAACGTTCTTTGTTCATTGTATATTTCTCTGCGTACAGATCTGACAGTTCCTATGCTTTATTTTTATATGTTCTGTAATTTAAGTTGAGTGACTAGAAGAGATAAGGTCATTTTATGTTGCACTTGGATACTGTGATATTCAGCCAACGCCAACTTTGGTGTATCAAAGAGATACAACCGCCGAAACACTAGCCATATCATATTGGTCAGTTGATTTGAAAACTGCTTTATAAATTCGTGAATCAAGTTTTTAAGGGAATACTAGCGGCGTGGCAGCAGCCAAATTGTTCGTAACAAGGTACTGACAAACGGTTGAATTTAATCAGAATATCGCGCCTTACAGAACTTCTCTTGTTCAAGTAGAAATAATGTACAGAACGATAATTGGATTGAATTGGAGTGTTCGCCCGTGAGTTGTCATAAACGATTTGGCTGCTGTCACGCCACTAGTATCATCCTAGAGGTTGTTTATAACTCATGTAGTCTTCAGGAATTCAGTTTGAACAAATGTATTCAATAATTTTTAAATAAGCTCGTCAATCATAAATGGCTAGTGTCCCGACAATGATATTTTCTTAATTAACGTCAAATTATCGCATTACCTTAAATTATGATGTTTTTATTATTTTAATTTATCGTTCAATCAATGTTTAAAAGTGATAAAGAATTTTTCGATAGCAAGTTTAAACATGTGTACCACAAGTAGTTGAAAAACTGAAAATTGCGCAATCATTCGCTGTGATTAGGTAAAACATGATGATAGTTTCAATTATTTATGATAGTACATTTGTGATAAAAGGAAATGTGCGTAAGATTATGTGCTAAAATATTTCGCTAAGATCACCATGAATAATATCTGAAAAACATCCCATTTTCTCTGCAACAACTCGAAAAATCTCAGAGAAATTCTGATGTTTCGATGAAAAATCTAATACATCTGAAACATTCTGTACAAACTTTTTTCAAAGGTTGTAAGAGGTTTCTTCATATGTTTTTTAGATGAATAGGAACAGAATTGCACTCTGAACAAATTCTGACAAAACTCAGATAAATTTCTGATCATTGAAAAATAAGAAGATTCTGTAAATGGATCCATATGCTACATCCGAATATGTGAAGAAGAGGTTCGAAATTGAAGACATTTTTATCAATAATCAGAAAGATTTCAGAAATTTTCTTGGAATTTTGTCAGAATTTGTCCAGAGGTCAATTTCGTTTCTATTTGTCGGAAAAAAGGACAAGCAATTCCCATAAATTCTAAGAAAAGTATCAAAAAGAGTCTGCATAGAATGTTCCAGATGTATTAGATTTCTCATAACCATTTCAGAATTTTTCACAGTTTGTTTCAGAGAAAATGCGATATTTTCTGGATATTATTCATGTTTATTTGAGCGGAATGTTTCCATACAGGATGTTGTAAAAATTCAACTGCTGTGATTTTGAAAACCAAAAATATTTTCATTTCTTTTTTATAACTGAATTATAATTGTTAATTTAGACATATTATTATCAATTTGTTCAACAATAAAAGACATTGTGTTTCCTTTTTTTCCATTCGCACTGTTTTGCTCCGTTCCTCATCCGAAGAACACCAATGTTCCATAATTCATATCGAATATGTCCATTAAGCGGATACTAGCGACGATAAAGAACCTCTCTTTCTATTGCATAATCTGGTCTCTTTCTAAAAAAAACATGCTCGGTCGGTAAGTGTTAATGAAACTTTCAAGGTTTGTAATAGGTTCTCATGTATGGTCTATAAAGATAATACAAACATTTGCAGAACATCACAACAAAGCTATATCATACCTTCAACAAATCTTTGTCCGAATTCACCTGCTCTAACCCATATTTTTCTTGAGCTTTATCAAACCTTCGATGAACCTTCAATGAATGTTTCATCTATGTCCCTTGAAGGCACTTCGAGGCGGACATTTCAACGTTCGTAGAACATCTGTCAAACGTTTGGGAACCTAAAAATTAGCTTTTGTGAACCTTCAGTCCGATCTATTCAGATCTAATCTGAACGTTTGCTGAAGCTTCATGTTCTCTTCGGGTCGTCGATGTTTTCAATTCCCGACAACATAACAACTTCCTCTGGTGGATCAAATATTTTTGACAGATAATAATCAGAGATATTCCAGTGAGTGGAATCTGGACCGGCAAAAATTTTTGCTGCTCCAATTGAAGCACGCCGGCATTTATAGGTGAGAGAAAATCGGATTGAAATTCCAAAAATTATGAGTATTACTTTTGATGTTTTCAAACCAGATTCTTTGAACATTACCAGATCTTGGGTTTTCAAATATTTTTTCAACAGAGGTGGTACAAGTGGCAGTGCATGATCAGTATTCACTTGTTCAGATGTTGCGTGAGCAGGTTGAATAATTTCATCCTCAGAAAAGTCATCAGAGCCCCACATGAAGTTTTCAGGAGAATCCATTGTCATATCACCCCTTTCGTGAGATTCATTTGATTCCGGGGAAAAACTGCCAGAATGTTGATTTTCGGAAGGCATGCAATCTGTTAAAAAAAAAGGAGTGAGATATAATTTATTATATTTCCGGTACTTCAAAAGAGAATTTTCTCTTCAATCATCCAGCAAAAATCTTGATTGTTATATTTACCACAATGTACAATGAATTCAGAAACGAATCCTAGCAAATTAATCATTAATATGACACGAAAAATAAAAAAATGTGGTCAAACTGTCTTCAGTTGTCTGCAACTTCAATTGAGGAAAATATTATAAATTGATGAAGAAATTAATTCATAACCTCATGGCAGTTTTGATAATTCATCCTGGAGACTGTTTATCCGACCAAAAATATTCATTTGAACCAAGTGTTCGAAGATCCATTATTCCAGGATTGCAACGATTTTCCCCAACCCAAAAACAACCGTCCGGGTTTTTCAATAGAATTCAGCTATAGAAAAACCCGAAATTATCACAAAAAAAACCGATTTTCATCACCCAATGATAGACTATGTTATTGAACTCCACTATTATTTTTGTTAAAAAAAAAATCTGCCATTTTTTCCCTAATTACTTTTAGTGCAGTTATATATCATTACTGATGACATCTTGCGCTCATTTGTTTCTATGATGAGAAGATAGTGTACATTCAAGAGATTAAATATTCATGTATAGTTGATCTTAGAGCGCCTTTTTGAAAACTTCATATTTTCAAACGCGGGTTTGACAAATTTCTCATGATGCATATCAGAAAATTGAACATGTTTTTGAATCATACCAGTGCTCTAGAAATTATTCGAAGGTTCGTCATGAATATCATGAAAGATATAACTGAAAATATAATATATTTAACGTATTGAAAAATTTTGCAAATTTTTTAGTTCATCCAATGAATTCCCGATATCTGAAAGAATTCCCGTATTCTTGCTGGGTCAACAAAATTCTCGCACAATTCCTGGGTTCCCCGAATACTAGACACCCTGAATCAGCGTTACCAGTGTACGACCTTCTGAGGTTTCCTCATTGGGAGTTCCGTTCAATAGTCTCTCACGATTCGTCGAGCGTATGACCCGTACGTCGTACTCTGGCAACGCTGCCCTGAATGAATAAATAATTATTTTTTAAGCACCAATTTACGGAATTTACAATATAATCAATGAAAAACCTACCTGTTTTCTCAGCAGAAGTGGGTGAGTTATTTCCAGTGGATTTGAGCAATGATACACCAGGATCGTTGATGCTTGTTGAAATGTCACATGGAGATTTCATTATATAATCAGATGATTCTTCATATATTTTTACATCCGTATTATCTCCTTGTACATCTACACTCGCACTATCATTACTTAAATCCATTATTTCTGCAAGAATATTTTATCAACTCAATTTTACGATACTCAAACATCAATCATACAGCTAAATACAATGTGATGATACATATTCATTCATTCATGTATATAACAACCACTTACGTTCATCCAAAACAGCGTTCAATTTAGTACTCCTCCGGCGAATTGTATCTGGATGTGGTACTTTTTTGCCATCATCAAAATGCTTAAAATTCATTTCTCTTGGTAGTGACGAATCCATTATATTCTGGAATAATTTCCAGAATTTCAACGAGAATTAAAATTTTTCTCTCAATAATGAAAATGAAATTGAATGATGGAGACGTCACTCCATCTGCATATGATAAAATTGACAGGTTAGCATTGAAAAGTTAGAATTCCTAGAAATAAGATCATTTGAAAATTCATATGATGATTACAATGATGAGAATAATATTTATATGATTATAATAATAATAATATCCCAGCCAACATTCAGAAATCTTTGAGATGTCCGGCCAAAAAATCTTGAAAATATCTCATGGAATTCTGAAAGATGTCTTGAAGTTTAGTTTGTTGGTTAGGTTAGGTTGTCTTGAACTTCACAGTTTAGTACATAAATTTCATTCAGATTGTAATGATAAATTTCATGACATGAAAAATCCGTTGAGAATCGTTTGAATTTTTGAAGAATCACATCAACTATTCTTCTAGATATATGAATTGATTCTCATGTGCAAAAATAAAACATACTAGTAATCAATGAAGATGAAAAACGGTGACTTACTCACTTGAAGATATTGGAAAATTGTTTTCAGTACAAAAATATTTAACTGTATATTTATTTTTGATTGCTCTCAAAGCTCTCAGTGTCGCTGTGATGATCGAATCATCACACAGAAATTGTCTTTGTTCCTTGACAACTGTTCGCGTGTGAACTTGAGTAAAAAATGCAACAACTTGTTTAAATTGTGTTTATTCAGCATCGAGCTGTCTACGATATAAAAGGTGGACTGTATGTGAGCCTGGTCTGGCGTTGATGGCGTCTCACACGCGACTGTCTGATTCTCCCACCCATTCATCACAAGACCCGAGTAATTCTAACCGTTCACAGATGGCGGCACCATATATGCCTCAACATAACTCCCCGCCTTGAAAGGGTGGAGCGCTTTCAAATGATTTTCAATTCAATCCCGGACATTATAAGCCACCATCATCGTCACCAAGTCATTTATGTGGTTACATTTCTTGTAGTCAATAACATTGGTACATCGGGATTGAACATGTGAACATATAAGTAACATCAATAATCAAACTCTTGGAATTAACACATCAATCTGAACAAACTATGAGAATGAAACAAATCTTTTCGTACTTATTGCTTCGATAAAGAGAAAAAAAAAAGCACCAGAATAATATTTGAATTCTAGTCTGCCTTAGAGGTAGAGGATTCTTCCTTGGGTAACGGGCACAAGCGGGCCACTGCACGTCGAATCCGCCCATTCGCGGTTCGTATGGTTGCTACTCGCGCCACACCATCGGTACCAGGATGTAATTGGCTAATGCGACCCAAGCGCCATTTCATCGGAGGCAAATTATCTTCCTTTATAAGGACTAAATCCCCCTCTTTCCATTGATGGGAATTTCTTGTCCACTTCGTGCGACATTGCAGCTCCGATATATACTCTTTCGACCACCGATGCCAAAAGTGCTGCTGCATTTGCTGCAAATGTTGATGAATGGACAGTCTTGATTCTGGAATATGCCTCAAACCTGGATTAGGCACCGAAGTTGCAGATCGCCCAATCAAAAAATGCGAAGGGGTCAGAGCCGATAGATCAAGAGGGTCGGAAGACAAGGGAGTGAGTGGCCGTGAGTTCAGGATAGATTCAATTTGCACCAACAAACTGTACAGTTCTTCAAACGTTAAGGAAGTGTTGCCCACTACCCTTTTAATATGATGTTTTGAGGATTTTACGCCGGCCTCCCACAGGCCACCAAAGTGCGGAGAATAAGCCGGTATAAATCTCCATCTGAAACGTTCATTCGCCAGCTGCTCCACGATTTGATCCTGACCGCTCTTTAAAAAGTCACCCAATTCCTTCAATTCAGACGCCGCGCCAACAAAGTTGGAACCATTGTCCGACAAAATTTCGGCAGGCATCCCTCGTCGCGATGCAAATCGACGAAGTGCTAATATAAAACCCTGTGTCGACAAATCTCACACCAATTCTAAGTGAATAGCTTTCGTTGTCAGACAAATGAACAAGCACATGTAAGATTTGGTTGTCTTGCAACCACGTCCCTTTCTATCCTTCACAAAGAACGGGCCAGCATAATCCACTCCAACAGTATGGAACGGCGTGGATGGGATGACTCTCGCGGCAGGCAAGTTGCCCATCAACTGTGAAACCTCCCTAGGTTTGGCTTTAAAACAGCGAATGCAGCTATGAACTATCTTTCTCGCCAAATTTCTACCAGAAAGAGGCCAATATCTTTCGCGCACAATGGCAAGCAATGTTTGAGGCCCCACATGCAATTGTCTCAGATGTTCCCGAGAAAATATCAAACCTGTCAAACGATGATTAGACATGAGTATCATTGGATGTAATTTATCAAATTCGTATTCAGAATTGTCTAATCGGCCTCCTACGCGCAATGTACCGTCCGAATGCATGAAAGGATGTAATTTAATGATTTTACTCCCTTTTTTCAAATCCTTATTTGATGAAATAAGTGATATTTCTTCGCGAAATGACTCCTGTTGAGCTAATTTGACTAACGTGACATTTGCCTTATCGATTTCGCTTCTGATGAGGGGTCCTTTATAACGTTCTCGTTCCTGCTTTAAACAATTCTCCTTGAACCTAATACACCAAGCGACTACTCTTTCTAATCGATTCAAATTCGAAAACCTCTCAAAAGGGAACATGAAACCACTTGATTGGCTTACTACATGCATGTTCTTGGTGGATTTCATTTCTGGTACATCAATCTTAATCGTTAAATTTTGAGGCCATAACGCGTCATGACATGACAACCACGCAGGGCCCCTCCACCATAGATCACACTCCTTTAGCAATGATGGACTGATGCCTCTTGATATTAAATCTGCGGGATTATCCTGACTGCGCACGTGGCGCCATTGGGTTCTCTCAGAAGCCGAGTGAATTTCGGCTACGCGGTTACTGACGAATGTCTTGAGAACGCGTGACTCTGTGTTTATCCAACTCAAAACCACACTAGAATCGCACCAATATGTTATATGTGTGATTGGTGCGTCTATAGCCTCCTTTACCTTTTCTATTAATCGCACTAAAATTATAGCTGCGCTCAACTCCAATCGCGGAATGGTTGTAGACTTGAGAGGAGCCACCTTGGACTTGGAGCATAAAAGACGCGTAGATACATTGCCTTGTGAATTAGTTGATCTCACGTACACACATGCACCATAAGCATTTTCGCTAGCATCTGAGAATCCGTGAATTTCGAATGTAACTGGTGCGGAACAACTGACCTGTCTTGTCACCTGCAAATCATTTAATGTCCATAACTCGGAGGTGTATTTTTCCCATTTGGCATATGTTTTCGTAGGCAAAGGATCATCCCAACTCAATCCTTCTAACCACAAAGACTGCATAATTACCTTTGCCGTGATCACACATGGACTTAAAAGCCCTAATGGGTCAAAGATCTGAGCGATTACTGATAATACATGCCGCTTAGTTAACCGCCGTACATGATGGGGCACATTCATTTGATAGGTTAATTTATCTGAAACACACGACCACGAAAGACCCAACGTTTTAACCTGATCTAAAGCACCAAACTCAAGAACACGTGCAGTATTTGTCGAAAAATCCATGTCCTTTATTATTTGTGGATCATTTGAGGTCCACTTTCTCAGCTCGAATCCAGCCGATTTCAAAACCTCATCTATCCCCCTAGAAATTCGAATTGCATCTTCAATGGTATTCGCACCGCACAACAAGTCGTCCACGTACATTGAGTTTCTTATTACTCGCGCAATTTCTGGCCTTGAAGACTCGATCTGATTCGCTAATTCATAGAGACACCGTATAGCCAAGAACGAACTGGATGCGAATCCGTATGTAACCGTGTTGAGACTATATGCTTGCATTGGTTTCGATGGATCCGATCGCCAGAATATTCTTTGCAAATTACGCTGACTTGGATCGATATTTATTTGTCTGTACATCATAGTTACATCGGCGCTCACTACGTATGTTGGTATACGAAAATTTAAAATGATTGATAACAGATCTGGTTGTAACGTGGCGCCTGTCATTTGTATTTGATTTATTGAAATCCCTGTGCTAGTTGGTGCCGAAGCATCAAACACTACTCTTAACTTGGTCGTGATCTTGTTTTCTCGCAGCACGCCGTGATGAGGTACGTAATGCGTATTCAACTCATTTGGACTTTCTTCGATTTTAGACATATGCCCTAAATTTTCATACTGATTCATGAAATCCCTGTACTGTTTTGCCAAGCTGTTGTTCGATCGCAATCGTTCTTCTAAAGCAAGAAATCTTCTCAATGCATTTTCCCTCGAATCACCCGAAGACTCCACCGGTTTCTTGAAAGGTATGAATACGGTGAATCGCCCTTCGTCATTTCTACGGGTTGTTTGCTGGAAATGTGTTTCACATTCCCTTTCCTCTTGTGATAATTGTTTGGAAACATTACAATTTTCGATTTCCCAAAATCTCGTAATATCACGGTGAAGATCGACAATGCTCAAATTGCACACTCTTTTTTGTGGTCCCATATCGGGATGAAATATTCTACCTGATACCACGTAGCCTAATTTTGTTTTGTGTAAATACGGAATCTTGATATCATTTATACATAGAAGGTCCCAAAATACATCCACACCCAGCAACATGTCGATTTTCTTGGGTTTGTGGAATTCTGGGTCCGCCAAAGGTAAGTTATCTGGTATGTTCAATGAATGTAGATCTATTCGCGTATTTGGTAGATTTTCCGTAATCTGTGGCAAAATTAAGAAAGATAGTGTTAATTGTACTGAGGTATGTTTAGATCGAACCCTCGCAGTTGCAGCTTCTATGATCCGAGTTTCTGTTCGATTTATACCGGTAATCGGTATCCGTACACGCCTAGTATCAATATTCAATCGACTGCACATCTCAGCTGTGAGGAAGTTAGATTGCGAACCCGAATCTAATAGTACCGTACAATCGTGCGATATACCATTCCTGTCAAAAACTTGAATTATTGCAGTGGGCAAAACTTGTTGGAAATTTGAAGAATCTATGGTATTGCTAGATAAAGTGGCAGCTGGGTGTAATTGAGAGTTTGAACAAGGTTGTGAATCCTGTGAAATTTCGCTTGAATTGACCCCTTGTTGAGGTTCATTTATATGAAGCAACGTATTATGCGATTTGGAACATTTACGACACCGACTAGATTTACATTCATTGCTAATATGCCCTGGTCGTAAACAATTCAAACAAAGCTTGTGAGTTTTGATTTCATTGATGCGAGACTGAATCGGTAAATCGAGAAACCTTTGACAAGAATAAATAAGATGCGATTGATCACAAATAGGGCATTTGTGTTGCCTTACGTTACTGCGAGCTAGACTTGACACCCTATTATGTGGCTTGGCATTCCCATACGAATGATGTGATTGTTGGCTCGATCCTTTCGGCTGTTTATCAATTTTTTCTAATAATTGACACCTTTGTTCTATGAAATCCAACATTTCAGTTTGTGTTGGTAAGTTTTCGCGCTTCACAGCTTGTGATTCCCATTCCTTCTTTGTGTTGGGATCAAATTTATCCGTCACAATATATATTAATAAACTATCCCACGATTCAGTGGGCTGACCCATTGATTTGAGTGCTCGTAAATGATTTTGCGTAGTATCTAATAATTGTCTGAGGAATGAATATGATTCTTTAAATATTTTAGGAAATTCCATGATACCCTTAACGTGATTATGAACCATTAGCTGACTATTACGATATCTTTTTTCTAATAACGCCCATGCTGCCTCGTAATTTATAGCAGAAGTTTCTAAATTTTGAATCACCTTTGCAGCTTCACCGCTCAACGTGCTACGTAAATAGTGGAATTTTTGTATTGCTGACAAAGCATCATTTGTGTGTATAATGGAGTTAAAGGTATCGTGGAATACTGTCCATTTTTCATACGAACCATCAAATTGCGGTAACTTCAATACCGGTAATTTGATATTAGTTTCCTCGTGATCATTGCGATTCACGTTAGCAGGATGAATATTACCGTGACGAGGATATCTGTTACGAGCGGATCCTCTTCTAGAAGTTTCAGAACTACTGTTTGATTGGTTATCTAATTCCTGTTGCCGTAAATTTTTCAACATTCCCTTTGCCTCAGCCGTAATTGCAAAATAATTATTCTCGAATTCCTCTCGATCATTAAATTGTGCTTGTTCATTGTCTTCAATCAAGCTCTCGATTTCGCCTTGCATATTTTGATATTCATGAAAAACTTCCTCAACCTTGTCGACGCGTTGCTCCAACTGAATTATTTCAGCGTCTGTTATTGGCGCGTCTACTTCTACTTTTCTTTTGACTTTTTCTACGTAATTTTTAAAAACTGTCAAACGCAACTTTATTGAAGCTCGCTTGCGAATCAACGTTTTCAACTCTACTTGACTCATTTTATATAAATCTAATTTCGAACTCTCGTAATAAAATTTATCATGAATTGAAAATACTCAAATAAACATATAACGAGTTCGATACTATTACGGCTTTTGATAAATACAACAACGTTTATTTACTCCATTGTGAATTGGTTATTTCTTACAAATTCAACCGAAAATCCGCTGGTGCAAATACCTGAACAGAAACATGCAAAAAGGAACACACTCACGCCCTTTGTGTCGCGACCTCCTTCTATTTGATGCGTCGTTCCGTTTGTGGTCGGCTTCTTGCTGTCTCGCTGTTGCTATGCGTGCGATGATTGGTCGCCGTTCGGTATTTCGCTGTAATGGCCGCCGCGTCCTCCGCCGCACCAAATGAAGGAGTCTTTTCCTTTATGCTGTTCGTCACTGCTAGAATTCACCGCCGAATTCGTTTTTGCACGAAATTATTTTTCGTTTTTTGGTTAACGAATGCTTATTCGTTTCACTGAGTATATTTGTTTCAGACGCACTATTTCTGATCGTTTTGTTAACGATATCACTGCACGGTTCGTTCTGTTACTTGAATGTTTGTAGCACCAACAATGCTTATGTTTGAATGCGTAAAGATAATTGAACTCGTGTCATTCAATATTCGTATTGATCACTATTGTGACTTCACTCTTGATTTGTGAATGTACGATTTTTAATTGATTATCGATTGACATCGATCGACTTCAATTTTGTGTTTTCACTTTCGCGAATGTAACGAAAGAACGAAATGTCTCTTGACTATAAATGATGTCTGATTTCAATCCGGTTGATTGGACCATTTTGTTCGCGTGTGAACTTGAGTAAAAAATGCAACAACTTGTTTAAATTGTGTTTATTCAGCATCGAGCTGTCTACGATATAAAAGGTGGACTGTATGTGAGCCTGGTCTGGCGTTGATGGCGTCTCACACGCGACTGTCTGATTCTCCCACCCATTCATCACAAGACCCGAGTAATTCTAACCGTTCACAGATGGCGGCACCATATATGCCTCAACAACAACAATAATACATATACATGAGAGATTAATGAAGGTAAGTCAAATCGACCTTTGTTTTGATGTTGATCAAGAAACTTCACGAAAACAAAACATTGGATGTTTCCAACAGTAAGGTGACAGGCCCCATTAATGAACACCTTAACCCCCATTAGCGAACAATCGTTTATCTATTATATCTTCCCTATGGCATATGATTCTGAATTTATTTACATAACAGCGGTTGATTTAGTATCCAGTCAGTCATGCTTTGATGAAATTAAAGCACTAAATGATAAGTACTATGAATCAAAAACTAAAACGTTCATTAAAGGGGTCGCGTTCGTAAATGGGGTCATCCACCTTACGTGCGTACAGTGCTCGCCAAATCCGAGGCATACACCGTTTCTGCCCCTTCCATCGAGCTACTCTCCTTTCCCCCAACCGAACCATGCGAATCAAGTCGGGTGAGCAAGAGAGAGGATAAATTACTTTCTCTCTTGCTCACCCGATTTGATTCACATGGTTCGGTTGGGGGAAAGGAGAGTAGCTCGATGGAAGGGGCAGAAACGGTGTATGCCTCGAATCTCACAGCACTGCGTGCGTATTGTGCACATTGCGCGGAGCGGTGCTCATTAATTCAAAATTCTTATTCTCTAGACCAATGAAATAAGAGCATGAAATGATAATCGATATACGTTGAAATATTTGCTGGGATCATTGCAAAAATTGAATATTCAATTCAAAAGAAGGGAAACCCCTGTGTTTTGATTAAGAAAATTCAGTTTAAATTAATAATCTGGTCGAAAATAATGTTCGATGATTTGCTAAAAATAGTCATACATATGTAAAACATAAACAAATATCTATACACAGCCCACTCGTAATAATCATCCTTTTTTCTCAGCGTCCATTTGATCATGCGCGGAAGTAAAAGATAGACAGGTAGGTGGTTGCTAGGCAAACAACATTTGAACAACATAGCAAAGAAAATTCAGAAATATATAACACATACAGTATAAACAGTTCGAATCTTCCAGTTAATGGACTCACGCGCGAAAGCATAATTAACCAATTTTCAAGAGTCCCTTCCATTAATCATTTAATTTGCCAATCATGACCAATGACAACTTCCGAAACAATTCGTGTCACATGACTCAAATTTTTGCGGCAGTGTATTGTTTTCATTTCGTGCGCGTGTAACCGGTACGAACGGTACGTTCCCTCATGTGCATCATTTTCAACACCAACATTTTTCATATGAAAACGATTTGATTTGATGAAGTGGATAAGCGAAAAAAGTGGGTGAAGTGAATATTATATATTCCACTGGTGAAGTACGGATTTTACATTCGTATTTTTGATAGGTACGTTGTAGGAAACCATTAATGGAAACGATTTTCAATCCAATTGCAACAAGGTGAAGAAATTGTGAACATTCAGTCGACGCAAAATGTTCGCACTTGTCAAATATACGAAATCATGTCGAAATGAAGGGAAAAGACATTCAAGTACGGGAGTGATTTCTGTGGATAAAATCAAAAATCTTGATTCTGCAAAAATCGATCATAAAATATTTCGCGTCCAATGTGGGAAGTCAACATGTACTGCAACTGCTGGTCTGATCGGTGGTAAGTATATTTCAAATATTATTTCGAAAGATCTAGAAAGTTACTCCAATATTGTTTTCATATGAACTGAATATGAGGATAAATATCAACTCTCCGTATAATAGGACCTAATCAATTTTTGAACTATAGTATTGATAATTAGTGTTGACTTGAAAATTGTTGTCAAAAGCGTATATCATATCTGTTCATATAACTCGTCGACCGATTTTCAGGATACATATACATTGGAAACTTTTTTTATATGTCGATAAATGCCTTTGATTCGTTTAAGGGGTCTGTCTAGTAACTCACCTTTGGAAAATCGTTTTGGTTTCGTTTGGAAAAAGATTGGGAGAAAGTCAACTCTCCGAACAATCTGGAGGAATTTTGTACGGTCCAGGCATCGCTGACTAGGCGTGAGTAAGTTTTTCTTAAGAATTTCATGTAAAAAAAACTTCAAACGCGTTATTCTCGGAACAACGTTTTTACTCGCCTTGTTGATGGAATTTTCGAAACTACTCGACCGATCCTTATGGAATTTGAAACACATATTCTTTGAACCTATCGCTATGTCCCCTATGAATTTTTTCCAAAAATTTTGGATTTTATTTTATTTTTTTTCAAAAATCGGCGAAAAAAAACGGTTTTTTGAAATTTTTTTGTTTTTTCTTTACCATTTTTTTATTTTTTGAAATAATTGGATAAAATTCATAGGGGACATAGCTATTGTCATACCAAACCTGAAGCACTTTGATTTTTTTGTTTCAGACAACACAGCTCCGAGATTTTATCAACCAGGCGGACCTACCTACTTTTCGAGGTGTTGCGTTTGGCTGACGTTTTTGGTCATAATACATGTATAAAATAAAAGAAAAAAGTTTTTTTTATGTATTTCAAGAGTGTATTCACTAAGCCTAATAACTTTGATATCATTCCCTTTATCCAGTATCCCAAGGGATAATCACGAGAATCGCGTTTTTTTCGGCGCGAGCTACTAGACAGACCCCTTAATAAACCCAAAAAAATGGCGTGATAGCTATTTGCTGCTGTACTAGGCCAAGAAGTGAACTCAATTCTTGTTGCAAATGAGATTATTGTACCATTTAATTCAGGAAATTTCTCAGAATCATATGACATAGAACAATAATTTCCAAGAAAAATTGAGTTAACCATCTTTTTACCTGGTACAGCAATTTGGAAAAAGGTTCGCTCACGTTGTTCTAATTTCAAAAAATTTCGAATGATTCATCAAAACAAATTTGTTATCAAATATGCTAATAATTTATCATACATATTCTTACTTTGCATAGATAATTCAATCAGCATTGGTTACTGGAAGATATTGAATTTTCAGCATTGTCATTAGTTTCGTACAAGGTTTTGCAAGATTTTATCACATTCTATTTCCTACATTTATTGACTGTTGCAGAGAGTTTCACATAAAAAGCTTATTTGATATGGTTATCAATCATTGAGTTTGTTCAGCTGTATCATTTTTATAACCTTGTTCCACAGATTATCAATTATTCTGCACTTTGAAAAACATTTCCTGTAGAATACCTATATCAAGAGTGGAGAATCACAGTTACTACAGTTATCACAGTTTGTCATAAATAGCGTTTTCCATTCGTTGCACTGAGTGCGCACTGGCATATTCTCATCTTTCTCGAACTTGTGCCAGAATGAAGGATGGGAATATCCTAGTGCACACTCAGTGCAATGAATGGAAAACGCTAAAAATCAGTACTCAGCGCAGGAAAAATACATTTCAGTCATTAAAGTCCTATGCTAAGGTTCTACGCTAACATTGAGCATGAGACTTTTACAAGTGAAATGTATTCATTTTGCACAGGAAGTAGCAATTTCACAATAAACTATGATTTTCCATTTTTGATGTAGGTAATCTACAAAAATGTTTTTTTCAGTGTGTAGAACTCTTTCAAGATGGTTTTCATTCGGATTTTTGAATACTATGCATATGTGTATACATTTAATCAATCTATGAAATGATAGGAAATTGCCTGATTCTTCATAAATCCTTGTAGAAGTAAATTCTTCAAAAATGTATAATAAGCACTCATAGTAGACTATTGTCGAATTTTATGAGATCTGATGATATAAGAATTTATAAAGAATCATTAGAATCATTTCGTATGTTCTCATAAATCCGTTGCAGGGTTCTTGTTGCCAATTTCATAATTCCTCATAAAAAAATATTACATTGTAGATTTCATTCTAAATATTTACTCCGTTGAAAAAATCTCATAGAGGTCAAAATATCGCTATAGAAACCCATATATTCTCATAAGATTAACAAATTGAAGATGAAGGACAAAAAAATCTAATATAAAACTGAAGGACGAGAGAAAAATGAATCCTCAAATCCAAGCTAATAAACGAAGCAAATGTAGCGAAACCGAGGACAACATTGCTGAAGCGAGTGAAGAAAAAGATGAAAATAGAGAAGAAATCTTGAGTGAAAAAAGTCAAAACAAAGATGAAATACAACATGGAATACGAGATGAGAAGAATAAACAAAAATCGAACGTCATTGGAATTAAAATCTTGAAAAATAATGGAAAGCTCGCTGATAAAATGATCACAACTGACCGTCAAAAAGAATCAAGTGATGGAAAAGAAGAAAGTTGTATCGAGGTACGTAACTACATACACATTGTTTAAGGGGTTATACGCAGCAGCACCGTAACTAGGGTAGAGCCAATGGGGTCTGCGCTCGGGGGGTATCTTGGGAGCTGCAAAATCAGAGACCAGACTCTTTTTTTTTTTAGATATTCGGACAATTATTTAAGAATCCCTGACAAATCCATTGCTATTTGGGTACTATGATATGTTCAAGGGCACAAAAATTCCTAGTTACGGCTCTGATACACAGTAAGGATTTTCAAAGAATGGATTTCTTTTTTATTCTATTTTCGTAATGTACACATATTTAAGTACACACAGAAACTTTCAAGTCGATCCGATAAATATTTTCAAAGTTACACGGACACGTATAAAGAATTTTTAATTGTAAAATGAGCTTTTGAAATTTGTAGTAAAAATATTCTCATTTATAACGAGTTCTGTAACGCTTGATAGCCAAAAACTAAACGCTTGCAAGTACCTCATAAGGTTTAAATGAGATACTTGCAAGCACTACAAAACTCGTTATTGATTAGAACATTACATGGAATACTTCAATGGTAAAATGATAAACGTTTGTTATTAACATGAATCAGGATTTATCCTGCAGGTATCTGAATCTGAGGGCTCCGAGGATTCCGAATGAGGGAGGCCAGTGCTTTACATATGTAATAAGGTTTTTAAAAAAAAATACAAATTTCATTTTCATTTTGTAAATTGAATTCTGAGGTTTATTTTGTGCCTTGTAGCACACAAGTTAGGCATGTAGGTTTCACAGATTATCAATAGGATAATTTTATTCTCAAAATTATTTTGTAAATGAACATATATTCTTGTGCGTGACACACATATTATAGATCGGCGAGCAAGATGTGTGTTGGATAAATCAATCGAAACATTTTGTTTCCTTATTTTTTCTCAATGAAAATATATTTCAATTCATGTTCGATGTCTTATAAATCAATGGAAACGTTTTCTGTGTATTGTTTTCATTGAAGTATTATTTGAATTAATGTGATACTGTAAAGACTGTGATGCTCTATCGATAAGGAATGAAAAAAATACGATCTAATTATCCAATGCAATCATTGGTATTCATTTGATATTCATACTCAAATGCGCGTCCTGGTTTCGAGTTTTTCTTGTTTGAAATTGTTTTGATTTGAGGTGAGCTCCAGCATTTGGTGACTTGAAAAGTCGGGGCACTTGGAGTGTTCCATATTCGAATTGAATTTACTATATAAATAGAGCACCTAAAATTCTTTTTGAACTACATTGATAGATGCATCAATAAATGTTTCAATCATAGAAATATCGCGAAGAATTTTTTGCCCGGAAATATTGAAAATAATACATAATGCGTATGTTCGTAAAATATCTTTTCATGGCCTAAATTACAAGTAACATGAAATTATCATAATTTTCGATGTTTTTTTAGTCGATGACCTATGTTTTTCTTCCATCCATTCGAATGTGCTCGAAAAGAATCTGTAAGTTTTGAGATTTTTCGTTAAAGAGACACTAGCGGCGTGGCAGCAGCCACATTGTTTATGACAAACTACGGTCAAACACCTCAATTAAATCACAATATCGCTCTGTACAGCATTTCTATTGGAATCAGAGAAGTGCTGTACAGAGCGATATTTTGATTCAATCGAAACTTTTGCTGGTAGTTCGTCATAAACGATTTGGCTGTTGTTACGCCGCTAGTATCACCTCAAGATCTTATTTTTTATATTCTCGAAAATCGTTTCTAAGATTAATAATCCCATAAGATATCATGTTGGAAGTCAAATTTTCAACCTTTTATCACTGGATAATATTGTCGTTAGCGTACCTATTTCTTCACGGCAATCAATTTTTGAGTACCTCAACTATACTATATTTGATTTTTATCAAGTTATGATTTTTTATTCAAAGTCGCTGGTGCCACCTTAATGTTCAGTGAGTTATTTTGGATATGGATGAAGAACACTGGCACAACAACTATAATTACTTCTCTGTCTCTTTCTCCGTCCATTCACATGTGCGAGTTACTAAAGAATGGAGAGAAGGTCCAAAGCACCCCTTTTCCTTCCTTCACTAACTCACACGTTGAATGCACGAAGAGGAAGATAGAGAAGATAGTTGTTGCGCCAGTGATGAAGCATTCATCACAAAACCTGCATAGGTGAATACAATACCGACTTTATCAGGTTTTTAATGTCACAATCTCGAATCTACAAATTATTCGGATGTGACTGAACCGAAATGCAAAATGAAGTTCACAAACAATCTTTTGGCTATTTGAGGGGTTTCCGGCTCCTCATTCAAGTCTCAACATGGAATTCCCATCGATACGAAATTATTTCTACAGATCACTAGAAAATAAATAGCGATTGTCAAATCATATCTGTTCGGTTGAATGCTTTTTCGACTAAAAGATCCCCTTCAGGATCCACATTTAGCCGGATGCGCAAAATCACAAAATCCGCGTTGGCGCCCAAATACTACATGAATACAGGTGCAGGTCTATCCAGATTTCAATTGAAATTCCAACGAGTATCTAATTCTGAAACCAGAATAAGATTAGTATTGAACCAGTTGAAGAATCGCCGCAGGACCTGTGTACGCGCCCTTGGTGGAACCCATACAAGCAAGAATTTTGCTTTGTCTAAAAGATTTCTTTGAGATGTCTGAAAGATCTCTTATGCAACAGTTTTCACTGTCTTCAAGATGTCTCTGTTTCAGAAATAAATCTTTGTTAATATCTTTGTTCAGAAGATATCTTTAGATCTCTCTTAGATGTCTTTTGGATTTCTTAAACAAAGACATCTCAAAGACAGTGAAAACTGTTGCATAAGGAATCTTTTAGACATCTAAAAGAAATCTTTGAGACAAAGCAAAATTTTTGCTGTATGGGAAATTCCAATTTCGAGAGTTTTTCAGAGATTCTCAGAAATTCTCAGAGAAATATTTCCACCAGGGGCCCGGATAGAGGCTCGAGTGTATCCGGGTTTCATTCAAGATTTCGACCGATATTTGGTACTGGAACCCGGATAGGATCCGGATTGAACCGGATGAGAATTTACCGCAAAATGCGTATACGCGCCCGGATGCACCCGGATAGAGTACCGAGTGTATCGGAATCCATCCGGTTTCTAATCCGAGTTTCATCCGGAATTTCGACCGATAATTCGTACTCAAACCCGGATAGGGTCCGGATCGAACCGAATGACGAATCACTGCAAAACCCGTATCAGTGCCCGTATACATCCGGATAGAGTTCCGAGTGTATTGGAATCCACTCGGTTTCTAGTCCGGGTTTAATCCGGGATTTTGACCGATATTTCGTACCCGAACCCGGATAGGATCCGGATCAAACCGGATGACAAATCACCGCAAAACCCGTATCAGCGCCCGTATACACCCGGATAGAGTCCCGAGTGTTCCGGGTTTTCATCCAGATTCCATCCGGTTTTTCTACCAGGGAGATTATATGAATAATTTCAAGTGAAAATGAAATACCTGGTTCATTTTGAAGTGATTCACTCACAAAGCTTGGTCATTGGTCCCCATCGAACCAGTTGAAATTATATTTATCATTTCCCAATGTCCACCCATTGTTCTCAGAACTGAAAAGACTGATTCGCTTCAAATGTGCGTTATCCCACATACTGGCGATGTAATTAGCTCGCCGAAACTGTTGCCAAAGCTCACTCTTGCACGGTGGTAAGTTGCTGCCATCATAGTTTTCAACATTTTTCCGATTAAATTCTTCATTAACGTCAGGAACCATGTAAGTGTCGATGAATAATTGAAGTCTTTCTACGTCAATTACTCCGTGCCGTTGTAAACTCAACAGATAGATTCTTGCACTAATAAATACCTTTTGCTCTAGTTCTAAATCCCTGAATAAGTCTTTATCGCCGAATTTCAGGAATGCTTCTTGATACCCTTCAGTTTTTTTCAATATATTGAATGGTATCCGCTTTCCTTTTTCGAGAAGAGCAGGATCATAATCACAGCGAGTGATTGCATGGAATCCTGGCAAGCAACGACTCAAGGAAGGCCCTAAATGTTCATGAATCTTAGTTATGTCAATGTATCGTACTTTATTTCCGGTGCCAGTCAGTATCCAGACGTGGGAATCATGTTTTTTCAAATGACACATGTTACCGAGCATGATTGCTGCAATATCCGTGTCAGAACATCGAATAACAGAATGAGCTTCAACATCGATGTCACAGATATAATAAATAATTTTTGTGTCAGTTTCCTCATGATCAGGACAAGTCAGATTTTCATCAATATCAGTCACAACTTCGTTGTTATTGACGATCAAAAAGTGGCATTTTCTAAAATTAACAACTACCTTTTTATTGTGAATGAATGGCACCATCTCGTTAGTAGACCAATGTTTTATGAAAAAGTCAACAACAGCTTGTTTGAAGTGTATATTTTTTAATTCTTTCGCAGAATCAGATGGGCGAATCTGTTCGGGCCCAGTAATGTTAAACTCCAGTTTTTCAGATTCATTCCGCAGAGATCTTTCATAATCATTTATCGGAGGAGACAAGTATTGATCGAAAATAACGTCAAATCTAGTCGCGTGTAGTTGAGGTACCATTTATAACATTTTTTTTTAAATACTTCCGAAAGTTTTAGGAACATTCTTCATTGTATGAAGTGAATAAAATCCATCAATTATAACAATATCTATGTGAGAAGGAGCTTCATGTTCTACGCCTTTCTCCAAGAATTTCATCAAAATGGATCTCTGCGTTTTGCAAATGCCACCATCAAAATAGCACATAGACAATGGAACTGGAGTTATAGGGTACGAGAGAATTTTGGCCACGTCGATTTTATGATCTATAGATATACCCAGTATTCGCCCGAATAGATCTCTCTGAATACGTTTCCCTGAACTTTACCGCCAATTTTGGTCTTTTTTCTTTTGGCATAATCTTGAGAAAAATTTTCTGAAGGTGTCTTTTTGATACTTTTTTCATACCGATTGTCATCTTGCTCACATTCTGTAATAAATGTTTCACGTTTTGTGTCACCGTTTCCTTCAATATTGAGAAGAAATTTTTCATCTGCTTCCGAAGCTGCCTTACCGTATGAAATATTTATCAACAGATCTTTAGGTATTTCTGCGTCAAATGAGTTGATATATTGATCAAAGGTATGAATAAATGTTTGCGATTGTTCGATATTATCTTTTATATTGTGATTATTTAATTCAGCTGTTACATCTTTTTCCTTGTGTAAATCTGAATCTTTGTAAACACAGCTGATGATAGTTGATCTTATATCATGGCTGAGTGCCCATCGTTGAAGTGCTGGATGGAATTAGTCAACTGAATTATACCTGTAAGTCTCCGAGCAGCATCTGCGTTAATCGTTTGTTCCAGAGCTAAGTCAACTGGCTGTTTTGGGGAGAGTTTATTAGTTCTTTGAATACCAAAATATCCATTCTGGAACTGTTCAAATAAATCAGGGTGAGTTTCGGAAACTTCCATCGAATTATCATGGTATTTTACTGTCCAGCGAGCATAATTTGATTGATTACAACTGGAAAATAGATGAGTGATTTTTGGCACAATACATATGTGAATAATTCAAAATCACCTGTGCGGATGCTTCTGGATAACATTGAATAATATTGGACAAGATTAATATAAATTGAATAAAACTGTGGGGTTTCACCAAACTTGCCGTCCAAAGTTTCCTGCTTGTGAATATTATAGTCACTGATCGATTCATTGGGTTCCTCATTCTCTATTTCAAATGAAGATGATGAAGAAGTTCTCAGTCGCTCAGTTTCTTCGACCATTTGGTCTGTAACTACAACTTCATTAATTTCCAAGAATGATTGAAAATGCAAGATTTTCAGTCCCATAGCCATCAAAGGATGGAGTCTCTCACATCTATTAAAGTGTTTACCTTCAAGAAATGCATTAACGCAGCCCGAAGCTGATAAATTACTTTGTATCATGATATTCATTGAGCCACAGTCGATAATTACTTTGCCAACAGCTTTGAAATAAGTCATCATGATATGAAAAGGTCCCAAATGTATAAATAAATTATCGAGATCTGGCTGTTTGCTAGCTTGAATTTGTAGGGCCACTTTTGCGATTGCAAGATCATACGTAACTTGAATGGAGGACTGTTTTACTTCTCCGCAAATTTTCTGACTTTGTTTCATAGTCTCCAAAACTACAGAGCTGTTTGTAGGTGATTCGTTAATAGGAGTTAAGTAAGAAACTATTTGTTTGGGACTATCATTTTCATTGAGGAACAATTAGAACCAACCCACATCGGAACATGTGGTAACTGTAAAGCGTGGCTGATCATCCAAACTGTATCTATAGTTTTGTATAATTGTAGATTCGCAGGTTGTAAATGTTTTTTTTCATGAGTCGTCAAATTTAGAGAATGTTTCCTTTTCTTCGGGAGTGGTTCTTGTTGCAAATCCACAGATATACATTCAAAAATTCTTCGTCTCCTTTTTCCCGAATTTAACGTTGTTTCCTTGTTGACAGCAGGTGAATTAATAGATTGTGATTTATCTTGACTATCTAAATCGACATTTTGATGAATTATCTCTACAGCAGTGATGCCAGATTCGAGACCGAGACCGCTCTTACTCTCTCCATCGACCGCTTTCCCTTTCTCCCACCATGCGGAATAAGTTGGGCGAGCGAGAGAGTAATAGTCACTCTTTCTCTGTCGTGTACCCAACTCATTCCGCATGGTGGGAGGAAGGGGAAGCGGTCAATGGGGTGAGTAAAAACGGTCTCTAATCTGGCATCACTGCCCCACAGTGTCGTGTAAAGTATCTTTGCCATCTCTTGTCTCTACAAACCGATCGGAATTATCAAAAGCAACACCAGTACAAAGATTTGGTGATTTTATAATTGTTTCTGGACAGACACTTGATTTCTGTACTGAAGTATAGGTCGCTTCTGTTTCCAGCTCTTCGACGCCTGGATAACCAATGCAATGACCATACTTGTGGATAATATCAATAATTTTGCGACTACTCGTTGAACTTTTTAGAGTCATGCCCAGCATGATATGTATAGAAGTTTTGACTTTTCCATTAGGGACTCCATAGACGATGTCTTCACAATAAGATTTTACTTCTTTTCTTCAAATCATGTGTAGTTATAAGTTGTAATTTCGTTTTTTCAATCTGCAAAACGGACTTTCGTAAGAGTGAAGCAGCTTCGTGTGAAATGTCTTCGTCTTTCAAATGTTCAAATGAATCTTCATCAATACTCGCAACTTTTTCCGGAGTTGATAATTTTTTATTTTGAACAAAAAAATATTTTATCTCTTTATCAAATGCTTTTGTTATTTCAAGTTCTAAATTATGTGGTGTGAAATTCTCTTTCATGTCTTTAAAATTTCCTTCTCCACTTTCTTCTAATAATTCCATGTAAAATCGATGAAGATAAGTCAAAAAGTAGCATCGTCCTTTTTTAACTATATTTTCATTGTATAAAATCCCTCGAGCTCAATGGCGGAAAGAAAGAAAGCGAGAATTCTTCCAGAAATTGGAAGAAGCGCTGGTTGTAGGAAGTCGACTCTAGAAATTGCGGTTAGAAGAAACTATGGATGTGGAATAGCAAATGGACTGTATGGAAAGAGAAGAGTAAGGAATTGAAATAATCGCGCACAGATTCGAGGGAACACGTGGTTTTATTCGAATCATGAAAACGTGTGTCGATACGTGCGGCCGGCGTACTGCACATAAACTCTAATTATGGAACGACTCGAGACAGCACTTTTGGCAGTATGGAATCGCGCACCAAAATTCATAGATTCCTCGTAGCCGAGGGACGCGAGCAAAAATTGTGTGACTCTACCGGGAAATGCTTATCACGAGTTGCAATACGTGTGCACGGGATGAAAATTGCTAGCAAACAGAAGGGCCCTTCGAGCACTGTCGTCAAGCGACGGTACCGAATATTTGAAATCTTGATGGTGTGATCTTATCAACCAATTAGCAGGGCCGTACCCTTCGTGGGAGGTGTGGCATAGTTTTTCGTCTTAGCGAACTATACACTGGCTGATCAGTCCATAACCATCATCGATTCATAGGGCGTCCCGGAAGTTTGTACTTTCTTGAACATTCATCAATAAATGCATATAATTCTTCAAAAGCAGTTTGATGGTTCTTACGGACATCATGCCAATGAGTTTTAGGTGTTTCGTTTTTTACTGATGCTTCATATTGAAGACGTAATCGGCAAGGTTGATGAAAATAAATTTTTGAACATGGATAGTTTGCTATTTTCTCAATCCATTCTTCACAATTTCCATTTCCTTCATCAATTTTGGATAGAAAAACTTTTTTATCAGATGAATATAAAGGTAATCTTTTTGAGCGATGCTTTTTAGTTTCCTGACCGCAAAATATGCAGGTAACATTGGTTTGATCAGTACATACATTACTTTCAATCGAAGTATTAGTTCCAGAAGGTGATTCAATAATTTCCCGCTGTACTTTTTTTTCTGGTGGGTTTGATGAAAATGGCGATACCAACTCAGTTACAATCGTTGGTGTGTGTATTGTGAGGGAGTCTGATGTGAGAGTAGTTGTTAGACTTGAAACTTGTGGAATACTTGATTGTTGCTCTAAACACTGTGTATCCAACGTGCATGTCGATGAACATGCTGCTGATGGATTTTCCGGAACATTTGATGATTTTTCAGTAATTGTAGTTTTTGAGAGATAATATTTTTTCATCAGACCTGTGAATGACTTATAACAGTGTCTGTGATATCCACTATCAAATAATTCAAGCGGCGAAACAACATCTTGGAATTTTAGGTTATGTTCCTTCCTGTGTTTTAATACTGTTCGACACTTTTTTGAGGTCTCTTGTTTGAACAATATCAGATCTGCATCAGATTTTTTACAAAGAACACAGTTCGATAACTCTGACATCATATGTTTTAGAATATTACAAATATTTTTATTTTACAAGAACACGTTACACTGAAACTACAGCTATCCTGAAGAGACTAGATAACATATTGTATACCAAATGCCTAAGTATGCACACTCACACATAGATCAGGCTAGCATAGACAGTGAGTATAAGAGGCAGAATACTCACGCTCTCATATTTGGAATAAAGCCAAGAACACGAGCGCCATCTCAAACTCATAATACAACGCCAACTGTCTCCTTTTATTTTAGTTCGTGATCACGGTACAGAATTCTGAAAATTTCAACATTCTGCGCCGTAGTATTGTGCGACGCGCATGACGTCACATCAAATTACCGCTGCCGCAAACGCACATCGTGTGTTATTTCATTCTGAATATGGGAGGTTGGGTATCCTGCTATGGGAGGAAGATCGACGTGCATAGGCATCTCTCTCATGCTTACGGGGAAGTCGTGTCCTCGCGCTCATACTGAGAGAGATACTTAATGTGTGTCTGGGAGGAGGATTGGCCCTTGCGATAGGTCTAGCCATTTACATGGAATATTCAAACAGTCCCCTGAGTGTCATGTATACAAATCGAGACAGAGAATATAAGTAAACTTCCATCATTTTTTGAGAACTTTGAAGCGTCTGGGAGAGACTACCGCCGACGGGAAGTGTCTGGCAGTATGGATAATTGATTTCCCACAATATTCCTTAAAACATATATAAAAATCAGCCCTGAGAATTTGAGAAAGGTGAGTCCACTTTTTACCGACTTTCAACACCTGGTATCTGGAAATGGGTCGTCGGCCCAAGCTAGCGGGTATGCATACACTGAAAGTACATATGAACACTACTTTACCCCACGCAAATCATTGCTGAGAAAATAAGTGAGATCTGGGGACCCTGGGATCTTGGACTACAACAACTATAACTGATTCAATCATTCCTTTCCGACTCAATAATAAGTGTTTTTGATATGTATTCTGATCAATGACTAAAGAACGACCGCACATTTCACTAAAATAATTTACTTTTTTGTTTCTTAATGATAAACCTAATTATCCACATTTATGTTCTGATTTCAATAACTTAACCTCACATCTGTCAACCAAGTCAAATAATTTCATAAATCCATCATGAACTTCCAGTCGCAAATTCCATAGCTCGTCACATTCGAATATTTCATATACCCAACTATAAATTACTATTTCACCTCAACCCAGGTTCGTTTCAATGAACGATTCAAATTTCAAGAACTTCACGTCTCTAAATTTTTTTAATAACATGTACATTAATTTTACGTGTCATGTACAAAGACGTGAAATTTCAATAACATATGCACGACAAGTCATTTCAGTTGTAAAATATTGAAAATTCATGTACATGTGTACATGAAAAGTACATGAAATTTCAAGAAATTTTTAACAGTGTAGTTAATTTTGGCTTGTCGTCGCGCAGAAAGTGAAACAACGGAGATGGAACACTCCGCGTTCCAAACAAGGAATATGGTGCGATATTCACGATACCTTTCACATAATATCCAAGACATGTGAAAGATATCATTTAGAAATTGTTCCAAGATGTCTCTTAGACCATGCTTGATAGACATCTAAAAGATGTCTTTTCGGAATATCTTCGAGACATGTTTTCGAAATTTCTGAAAGATGTCTAAAAGATATCATTTCGATATATCTTGGAGATGTCTTAAGTGAAATGTCTTTGAGATATCTAAAAGACATCTTTTCGACGTTTCTAAAAGATGTCTTTCTAAAGATACCTCTTGGATGTCTTCAAGACCTGCGGTGTTTGTTGGGGAGGGACGGACTTATACGTAGAATTTAGTAGAAAGCTCGGGTTCTTATAATTTCTTACGAATTTTTACAACCGTGTGGGAACTTTGGATCTCATCTTCTAATTGACGGTCCTCGTCCACGGGTAAATAGAAAATTTTCAAGTCCCGAACGAAAACCTCCCATTTTTGGTCGAACTCTGTTTGTTGTTCCTATACCACAAGAGCGTCCTATCTTTGAGCGAAATGGAAATACACGGTACAAGCTGTTAGGGCTTGATATCAAAGCTGGCACTCAGCTCGTCTACTCTCTCTAGGGAGGTTCTGAGGCCGGAGCCTTCGTTGAAACTTACCCCCCATTTTCTCACCTGTTCCTGGATATTAGGTACTCGATTAGGGGGATTACTAAAGAAATTACGTAGGACCCGCCGTATTTCCGTATCTTCGTCAAATGTGTTAATCGTAGGGGATGGTCGGTTGTCATCCTGAATTTGGCGATGATTAGTCCTTACTCTTTCCAACTCATGAATTCTTTCTTGTAAATCCCCAACTAATGACTTGGACGCGTTTGTCTCTATTTCTAGGCGATTCTGTTCCTCCACCACGGTTCTCTCTCTCTCTCCGTCATGAACGTTCGTAGCGACTTAAATCCTCTTGCAATTCCTGTCGCACTTCCTCGCGTATTCCTTGTTCCAAGGTAGCCCTATCCTCGTTCGGCAGATTTTCGTTAATGCTTTGAACTGGCAGGGGGTCTTGGGTATCCTCAGTGTTTGTGCCATTGACCGGATGGGTCACGTTACCAGGTTCGGCCTGCGGTAGGTCAGTGGGGTCCGCGAGACTTCGCATACTGGGGGTACGGCTCGATTGATTGGATCGGCCCGCGATCACCGCATCTCGAAGCTTTGTTTTTAAGAGGCCGACTGCCTCAGCAGGGTCAAATTCTATGCCCCTCTTCGTTAATTCAGCTTCCTTCTTTAAGGACCAAATCCACGTGGTCCTGAAAGGGGCAGGCGAGTGTTGCATCTTGAGTGCCGAGACGTGACAAGAAAACTGACAAAAGGCGTCTGCTAAACAAGGATAAAGAATCGATCAATTCAACGACCCTCCACGGGTGTGAGAGAGAAAATAAAGACAGAATGGGGATGGCTAGACCGCGAAGCTCGAAGAGTAAGTTGTTCACCGGACACGAGCCGACACCCCAGTGACCAGTAAAGGATAATCAGACTCGGATCTCAAGCCAAGTGTTTCAAGATGGTTCAGATGAAGAAATTCATCTCTATACAATTTTCCCATTATTTAAAAGAGAGATTCGACCTTGTATTTGACAGAACCATTGATTGTGTGTAACAACCGACAAATTAGCTGAAACACCTGTTCAAACTATCTATTCCAGGTACTTCAACTGACAATTAAAGTCCCTATTCAGGCGCCAAATAATCTGTGACGTTTCGTTCAGACTGGAGCGCGTTGATATTTGACGATATCGATAATTCAAGAATTATCCCCCATCAATGCCTCGAGCTCGTCGGACTCCAAAGTTCGGGGTTGATTAGTTGGGGAACGCGAGTCACAGATTATTAAACGAGACCAAGTTAAATTTTAGACAATCATCTGCATTGAAACGATCGATATCCTTGTTGTTCAAGCAAGCTTGTCAAGAATACAATAAAAGCTCAACCCGAAGATAATATATACGTATATCAGACAAAGATTACAAATATAATGCCCTATCAGTCTAGACTGGATGCGCGGGAAAACGTGTGCACACGCGACGACAGTATGTGATATCTTGCTCATCAAAATCTTACCGGATCTAACGGAAATAGCGAGTTGATGATGGTTCCAACGGTACTGAACGCATCCGCGGACGTCAATTGGCCGTCTGAATCTACACGGACAACGACCAATTGAATGCCGAGTTTTTGGTTCGATTATAGAATCTTCAATGTCGGTTGTTTTCTGATTGGCTCAGATGGAGTCTAATCGGAATATTACCCTGATTCTAGAAATGATGGGTACGAGTTCAATTGTGATTAGGTAAGGGGTGATTCTAGTATCTTCTAGTGACTTTACTATGTTCTGGCCGTGAGAGATTGGCCCTAACGGAATTCCTCAAGGTCGCATCCGTGAGAGTGTGGCGTTGCGACGTATTCCCCGATGGGCTGTGCGTTGCCCGTAAGGAAGAGTAGGTAGCACCGTACTCTCCCCTTCCCCCGCCCCTAACCAGACTCTACTCTAATAAGAACTGGTGGAACCAAGTACTTCCCCTCGGCTCTGATCAACTCCCCAGCTGGGCTGTGTTGGGTGGAGCCACAACGCTGGTCTATGTTCAAGAGTGGGTCCTGAAAAGGACCAGACGTTCTCGACTTACAAAAGAAGCACTTACGATCACTTGATGTTGATCAGGCTTGCTGGGTGCGAGAAGTGACGAACGGGCCGTCTTGATCGCCTATTAAACCCTACGAACTTCTTCTCGTTCATGGGAAACGTGTCCCCCTATCGGACTCGAACTGAAGATAGTTCTCGTATGGGTATGTCCTTTTCTACTATCGTTCGCACCCGTGTTATTTTTGCTCATGCGCGTTGTGTTCGGTCGATCAACATGGCCGCATCCATCTTCGTGTTTACAATCCGTCACCTCGCGGTTCAGATTGCATTAAACTATGTCCATGGGCGTTATTCGTGCCCCGATTAATTAATAATGTTTTCACAGAATATCGCGAGTGTCGTTTACGTGTTTCTCGTGTCGCGATTCTTGTTTTCCGTGCCTACGACGGACTACGCTTCTGGGGGTTATTAAACAGGTAAAATCTTTCATTCATACTGAATATCATATCTTTTACTTACTTTACTACGTTTATTTACAGGTTTCGTGGCGCCAGACGCGAGTTCACCGGTAACTTAAGTATCGATTCACTTACACCACTGTGCACTTTTACTTGTTATTTTGTATGTTCACAGGATCAATTGGTGTGGCTTCCATACTAGTGTTCAATGCGGGATGACATGGCTCCAGCAATGCTGTTCAGGTAAATTTTTATTCCCTTCCTTGTTCTTGACTGTATTTCATGTAATCTGGTGTTATTTCAGATCTCCGAAGAAAGGATCATAAGACGACTCAAAGAGTCGTGGTGCATAACTTGGATCACCGTTACCTGTTCACCACTGCTGACGCGATGTCCCTATCTGGTGAGTATGGATACGTTTACGTATGTCAAATCGATCAGCTAAAACTATTCTTTGGTCTCAAGGTGTAATTTCATACGAGCATCAAACGTCCAGCGTCGAGCGATTTTCACATCTTCTGGGATTCAGCGTGAAAGCTAAACAGTGTTTAGCTTTGACGCCGTTCTAATCCATAATTGAGTTTCAGCATAATCCATAATTATTCAATCATTCTCAATAGTGCAGGATAAAGAAGGCACTTCAGCTCAAACAATATATATTCATATATGTTTAATATTCTTTCTTCCGCACAGAGAATAGTTAAAAGACAACTTTTAACTCTCAAATTGAGCGTCGAGGTACATCATGAAGCTTTGACGCTGAAATCTAGAACCTGGGAAAATCGCTCGTTGCTCAACGCTCGACGCTCGTGTGAAATTACAACTTCACAGGTCTTTGACGAGGGTGACTGGCATATCAATACACCCAACGTATCGTCTACTGGTACCGTCGAGGGAACACCCTAGTGGAAATGCACCATATATGGCCCACATATGACCCATATATGCCTCATATATAAACCATATATGGATCATATATGTTATGAGTAATCCAAACATATATGAACCATATATGATCCATATATGACCCATATATGGCCCATATACATAGGGGTATAAAAAAAGTCTCTCCTACGAGAATTGAACGCGGTTTGTTGGGACCGGACGCCATCCCCCTTTCACTGGAGCCACCGCCGGTCGCTTGAAAGAAGCGACTTCTTTCACGTATATGAACTCCCGCTCATTCTTGAAAACCATATATGGCTCATATATGAACTCAGAATTGGTAGATCAACAATTGTGGATGACATATAAAACATATATGAGTTATTGCAGGTCAGATTCACAATGAATTGATCAATATTTTTAGAATGATTATTTTCGAATTCTTCGTTGAAAAATATGGGATGCTTGTCACATTTGTTTGTTTGCTCTTTTTTATTTTATTGTGTTCACCGGTTCACAATGTTTCAGAGCTTTTAGTTTTGATAAATCCAGTTCTTTTTAAATGCGTGTAGCTCGAAAAGGTCTCAACACACAGAATTGCTAATAAGGCATAAAAGTTGGGATTTTTCCTGAACTTTTCAAAAATTCGAGTGAAATTTTTTTTTCCAATTTGTGTCTAGTGGAATTCCTACGGTGGAAGTAAAAATGGTGATTCATTCGAATTTGGACATTTTCGGCCCTTTGAAATCACCAGGAGTCCAAAAGGCTCTAAAGGGAGTCTGTGGTTCCGTACCCTGACGAAAATTTTTGTCATAATTTCTCATAATTTCTCATTGTCCCAATTCATGGAGAAAATATGAGAAAGAACAATGAATTCCTCATAAGCTTGCAGTGCTTGTCGTGAATTTTGATTTGTGCTGCCTTCTGTTATTGTCAAAGACACCGAGATGTAAATTTTACCGAGAAATCTGCAACAATATTTGAGAGACTACGTGAATGGCATCTGCTGCTTTGGTTTGGGGTCCGAAAGACCCTGTGTAACCTTTACGTAAGTACTTTGAAGTGTGACCTCAACGGGTTAATTTTTTTATTTAACAAACACGATCGATCTATGGTGCATGGCAATACTTTTTGTTCAGTTCTGAAAATGGTAATTTTCTACGAAATTCAAGAAATATGAATAAAACAAGACAAAAAAGATAACTCAATAACTTGAAATTATACATCAATCCATCCATGAAATGTCTCGTATCTATGCTGCATTACAAATCTTGAATAATCGAGCACGCGGAGTTCTCAGGCCGCCCTTGTTTTGTCTAGATCTCTCGAATGCTGTGGAGTAACATTTTCGAAAACGAAACGAAAATTATCGTTGTGTTCCAGAAATTAGTTTTGCTTGTGGAATTTGAAAATCAAACGTATTCGAATTTGAATGAAATACTCTTTCCACTTCTATCGTCAAATTACGGCAAAATACGTCCTTGGAGAGAAATTTTCTCTTGACTTTGTGAAAAGTTGAGGCAAAATCCTAAGTTCCATGCCTTGGTAATAATTTTTTGTATTGAAAGCTTTCCAAGATACAGGCATTTGAAGAAAAGTGGGGTTTAGAAATCAAGAACTCCGACATATGTTGTAAACCTGGAATCATAATAGAATAAGGAAAAAAGAAACAAATGATACATATCTCACATTTTTCAACAGAGAATTCGGGATAACCATTTCACAAATATTTATGAACTCTTGGAAAATCCGATATGAAATGATCCATACATAGCAAATGATTATACCAAATATGAATCATATATGGTTTGGCCGTTTCCTGCGCGCGGTACCATATATGCTTTATATTCATCACTGATGAGGCTTCGGCCACATATATGGGGCATATATGGATCATATATGGGTCATATATGGGGCATATATGCGGCATATATGGGACATATATGGGGCATATATGGGGCATATATGGGGCATATATGGGGCATATATGGTCATATATGTTTTGTGGGAATCATATATGGGTCATATATGGGCCATATATGATTCATTTCCACTAGGGCGTATACTGACAGCATTGCTTCGGAAGTGCTCCCAGGTAAGAGATCTCGTTTCAATCATGAGATAATATGCATGTATTATATTTAGTTCATTATTTTGCAGGTTTAAGAGCGACTGCGATATCACAGACCCTAATATTGAGCTAGTGACACCAGTCTGCCTTATGGCGGCTGTTATCCTTTCAGTTTGTACAAATAGACGATTGCATCACAAATGACCCGTGAATGGAAATACTCCGCTGATGTACACCAAAAAGTTGAAAAAATGATTTCAAAGTCTGATTATTAGGGAAGATCTTTTCACGGTCTTTTCGCGGTCTTTTCGCGGTCTTTTCACGGTCTTTTCAGCATCAAAGTTGATTTTCCATCATTCCACACTCGTATGATGGAAAACACCGATGTAAGCTACATCTTTCATGTTTAATAATGACCTGTGAATGGAAATATTCCGCTGATATACACCAAAGAGTTGAAAAAATGATTCAAAAGTCTGATTATTTGGGAAGATCTTTTCACGGTCTTTCCAGCGTTGAAGTCGATTTTCCATCATGTTGCACTTGTATGATGGAAAAAACCGATGTTGTCCACATCTTTTATGTTCAATAATGACCCGTGAATGGAAATATCCCGCTGATATAAACCAAAAAGTTCAAAAAATGATCTAAAAGTGTGATTATTCGTGAAGATCTTTTCACGGTCTTTTCAGCATTCAAGTCGATTTTCCAACATTCTGCACTTGTATGATGTAAAAGATAGATGTTGTTCACATCTGATATGTTCAACAATGAACCGTGAATCGACATATCTCGCTGATTTCAACAATTTAGTTTGAAAAACGACTCTCAAGCGTGATCATTTACGAGTGTTTTTCAAAGGCTCCAGAGGTTCTCCACTCGATCTTTGTGTTTCGTCTATAGTTCGTGCCGTAGGCGTTTCCCAGTCTTCTCCATTCTCTAACCATTCTTCCCCCACTCTACGCCTCGTCGCTGCTTTGCCGCATTGAATTCCTTCGATAAATTCAAGTTTTTCAAATCGTTAATTATTGCCTTTCATTCCGGAATTTCGCAATCTCGTTTGTTGTGATCGCTAGATTAAATCTCCCACTTCATGAATCTCTTTTTATTTCTCCTCCTACGTTCATTTTTCGCATTGATATTAACCTTTTTCTCAAGATCTTTTCACGGTCTTTCGCGTGCACAATGAGATGATCTTTTGACGGTCTTTTCAATGTATCCATGGTCTACTAGGGACAGGGATGTTAAAATACACAATTCTAACGGTTTTTCACATTACGCGTAGAAAAATGTAAAATACATCATGTAAATTACACCTTACATGTAAAATACTCAATTTTAGTTGGTAATTGACTTTATTGCTCATTCTCAGCAATACATAAACTTTAATACTCGATTTTCAAATGATTCAGGTTATGTGACTTACAGATTAACTCTTTCTAAATTGGTATGCTGTATGGGTACATTCCGATACTGTAGAAAAACATCCCAGATCTCAGATAGCACCAGAATTCTCTAAGAAGTCTTGAAGAATACGATTTATTCATAAAGAACTCTTTGAGAATTCTTTTAGAAAAAAAATAGAATTCTTCAGGAGCTCTTTCCGAACCAATGAATTCATCAACAGCTCTGGAAAAGGTCAATTTTCCGGACATCAAAGAGTTCTTCGATACACTGAGAGAAGACCCTGCTGAAAATGACTCATTGAATCTGATAAAAAAAAACATTATGAGTAATTGATGTGCATTTGTCCATGCAATTACTCTTAAACCCTCATAGAGAATAGGAAAATAGAGAAAAGTATATCCATGTTGCCAGTTACGTATAAAATATCATAACTGCAACATCGCCGTCTATCAGCAGTGATAGATTGGTATTTTTTCAATCAGATTCTATTATTTGACATGATTCAGCAATTTTTGAAGTTTATGAGAATTTATCCCGTTTGTATGGTGATGTTGATATGAGCATTTATCGGGCAATTCAGTTGAATTTTTATGCCTTGCTGGGTTTGTGCACTTAGGAGTAGATGCCTCCAAAAATTTTAATGGGTATCAATGACCCAAAAGACAATTGATATGAGTTTCAATTCCTTTCCATTCTTTGGTGTGTATGAGATTTTGTGTACTCCATCGAGGATTAATGATTATAAGAATATATCTGCAATTGCACTGAATTTTTCAATATTTTTTTCGAACTTTTAGGAGCAGGTTATAAAACTTCCATAAAACCGCACAGGTCGACTTGATATGTTTTGATTCAGTTTGATCAATTTTCATGAGATTGGATATATGTATTTGAAATAGTGTTTATGAGAGTTTATGGGATTCTCCAAGACTTATGAGAGTTGATGGGATTTAATCTGCATGTACAGTTCTTCTCATCAAATTCTATTGAAACAGATGAAACCTCATAGTTCATACTGTTTGATATACAATTTGGAACAAAATCCATGAGATTTTGTCTGGATTCGCCCAGATTTCACAACAGGCAATTACCTATTCCATGCCATCACGAACTGATATCCTTGGTTAAAAAATCCCACCGGACCGGTTAATTCCTATCAATTTCGATGCAGATACACAATTCAAACGAATTAATTTATTGGTTCGAAATATACTCCTGCATCGGAATCAATCGAAATTCAATGGAATTTTTTAAGCACGGATGATTATTCTATTTGCAAATTTGGGTATGTTTGCAGGACGTTTGAATATTCTAGGAACATTCGAAGAATATTCTACGCGCATTGGTGTTGCTTGGGGAGGAGCAAAACTGGCAAATTTTCGACGAGTGTGACAGTGTTGCCAGAACAGCAACACGGTTGCTAGATTTAGCACTATGAAAACATTTCTAGCCCTGAATTTTTAAGTATAGCACTTAGCACCATGGATAGCACTTAGATTAAATATCTAGCACTATTGTTTCAATATCTAGCACCGTAATAGAGCTCACTGCTTTCTTTTCATATAAGACCACTGATACAGGTAAAACTGGATATTACTATATTAGAAGAAAAAAACAACGTTATCTCTTGAACAAACCTGCATGCAGTCCATTTGGATTCTCTCTTCCGTTATTTTGATTGAATAAACAAAGATACATTCACATCTGTTTGTGTCTCTCTTTCTTTCCACGCAATTCTATCATTGCGCTCATTCCAATATATGGGTGCTTCCGCCACCGAGGGAATAGAATGGGTGAGCTTATTTTTCCACCAATCAAAAATTAGGGAATTTTCTCTGAATTTTTCAATTGGTTAAAAGATAACCTATTCTACTCTATTCCCATCGTTGAGCTCTATATATACATACTGGAGTGAGGGCAACAATATAATCGCGCGTATAGAGAGAGAGGTACAAACGGGTGTCAATGTGTCCTTGTCTATCCAATCAAAATGGCGAGAGAGGAATTCGAACGGGTGTGAATCTATGTTTTTTGTTTGTTAGAAAAAAGTCCAGTTTACAGCAGGGTTGGAAGTCATTCAATTAAAACTCATTTGAATTGACGTTCAATGAACAATAAAAATTTAATTTTCAATTGAAATTTTTCTCAATTAAAAATTAAATTAAATTCTTAATTGAAATTTTTTTGCAACAAACAATTAAATTAAATTCTCAATGGAGGTAATTTCCATTTGACAAATCAATTTAATTGATTCAAAATCAAGCAATGGTTGATCCATTTTTCTTATGTTTTCTTGTTCTTTCTCAATTAACAAATACAGAAAAACGAGAGCGCATCAGGAAAATCAATCAATCATTGCTTGATTTTAAAGCAATTACATTTATTTGATAATTGGAAACGACTCCAATTAAGAATTTAATTTAATTTTTAATTGAAGAAACTTTCAAATAAGAATTAAATTCTAATTGTTAATTGGGTGCGTCTTCAATTAACTAATTTACAACCCTGGTTTACAGTATATTGATACATGATTTTGGTCATTGAATATCGAATCAAATATCCCTGAACATCTATTTGGAGATGTGAAATGGAAAAATAAATATACAAGGTATCTCACTAAACACTCTGACCCTGCTGAATGTAAATTCCTGATATAACAAAATGTGCAAAATTCACAAATTCAAAATTCTCTATTTTTCCCGCGTTTTTTTTTAGCACTAACATTTGGCAACATCGAAAAAAATCTAGCACTGTCACCAATTCTAATTTAGCTCTGAACAGCACCGACCACCGACTGCTGCGTCATCTAGCTCTGCGAGTCTATAACCTTCTGGCAACACTGGATTTCAATTTTTTTACACAGTGTAAAGAAATCAATCAATAGCAACATTGAAATTGTTCGAAATCGTCAATTTGAAAATTTTCCACGTGTTCGGATGATTTTATTCATTTCTGTTTCAACGTGTGTACGGATTGCATAATCAATGTTTTCATCCAGGGTGATTATCATTAATATCTATGTTTGAGGTTAAATTTTAATCACATTTGTTTTTCCAGGTTACATCACTCAAACACATAACACAATTGATTAAAAATGCAAATCAACGTTCAGAAATATTCCTTGACAAATGGTTTAGTAGTATAACAGCTGCAGCTGACCAGGTATTTTCTCGATCTGATGTGCTTAAATTTCATTAAGTATTAACCATTTGTACACGTTTCATATTTATCAGGAAAATAATGTTATTTTTTATGAATTTGATGGTGGAGTATCGTAAGCCCTAAAATTATATGTCCGAATTTCAGAAGCCCGAAGTTGCATAACCCTGAATAAAAAATTATGAATTTCAGTATAGATCAATTATTAGATACTTTCATACAGTTCAAAAGTGAAATATGCTGCTGTTGATGATTTATCGATGCTTTACATTATATAAAGTATCTAATAATTGATTTATACTAAAACTCATCAAATTCATTTTATACATGGGGTTATGCAACTTTGAGCAAATGGTTTTAGGGCTTGCGATACTCTACTAAATTTGATAATCTGTTTATCACATATGCATGAATTTTCATTTCAATGATGAGATGTTCTAGAAGTTTGAATAATTTATAGAAACAAACTGAAAATTCAAACTCACAACATGTGATAAATCATCGTTTATGTTCGCGAATTAACTCCTTGGGACTGGAAGTACCATTCAAAGAATGTACCGTAAAATTTTGTGACTTCAACAGCTAATTATCCATTATTCGACCACCGATTCGTTTCAACAAACAATTCAAACTTCAGAAACATGATGACGAGAATAAAAATCAAAGAGTGGATGACAAATGCATTGTTGCAAATAACTTATCAAAATACAGAGAAATGTTTGATTATAAAAATAATGTTTTTCATCAAGGAGATATTATTATTGGGATACTAGCCATTTTGAAATGGTCATCTTAATTTAAAACTATATAAATTTGTATAACATAGGTTCCTAAAGATTCTTCATGATTCAAAATCTTCCAATATCCATTTTGAATTACTTCATTCAGTAGTTTTAAAATTAACTGACCAATATGAACAAGCTAGCATCCTACTACTACTAACCCCTTCAGAGCCCTTAAGCCCTAAAATAAACAAAAAAAACTTTGTTACATACTTTCCAATCCACTGAACGATGAATGAAAAGTTTTGAAACGTGCAGTGACCAAGCACATCACAGAAGTTGAATTCCATATATTAAGGGCACTCAAGTATCAACGAAAGCAGATAAAATTTTGCTCAATTTTGATAAATTTCAATTTAGAATCGATAATAATTGAATATACACCTAAGATTGGACTGAAAATATAAATTTAGGTTTCTTTGAGGTTCACAGATGTGGGGAAATGAAATTACAAAAAATTTTTGACAGCTGAAGGTTATTACTTTCAAAATCATCCTATACTCGCCAAAAACTCAGTAAAAAACTAAAACTAATATTCAGAGTTTAATCCTATTTTAGGTTTTATTATTATTGACTAAAAATTCCTGTTGAACTCATAATTTATGGAAAAAGTTGACGTGAAATTTGACTCACTTCTTTTAGTGCTTAATTGCCCTTGAATTGAAACTGCAAATGATTCGTAAAAACACTGATGTCAATTTAGTGACTTTTTTTTATTTCTGATTGGTCAGTCTTACTAACAAGGATAGTGATTGGAACATTCCGTTGGAAAAGTCGCTAAATTCGGGATGGGGGCCAAATTAACGAAAAACCAAATCAATGAAAAATTGGTTGAAAAGAAAGATACGTCACACTCTCTCTTTTCAAACTCTGTCAAACACTGATTTCGTTGATTTGTCTTTTCGTTGATTTGGACCCCATCCTAAATCGGCATCAGTGCCTAAAAACTATGCAAATAGTTATAAACATAATAATACATGTTTTCATATGTTTAGGGATCACTGCAGGTTTTGAACTTATATTTGAAGTAGAATCTTCGCAGTGTATTTTATCCCTATGCAGTGTTCCGATATTTGTCAAGCTGGGAAATCGCAGCTTGGTCACGTGACTACATTTCGCATTGACACATGTGAGCGCTCTTGTCGGTGAGCGGTTCACTGGTTCTATCGTAAATTCACGATACACCATCGTGAATTTTCGTTTCAGAAACCTCATTGAAACTGAAAAATTTTATTGTTGTCTGTGGGAAATTTTCAGCAGGGCACTGGTTGTACAGTTGGAAGTGTTCCTGTTCAATTGAATCAGAGATCATATTACTACTATGTGCGTTTATTGAATGTTTCATGAAAATGACTTTAAGCTGTGTTTTTTTTATAAATATCCCTACGATAATTTTCGATAATTTCAATTCCAGTCCTGATTTTGTGCATCCATTTGTTCAAGTTTCGATGATAATTCCTCTTTTTACCATCAACGAAATTTGTCAACTGATTCAAAGGTATTTAAATGATGCATGTTTCACTTTTTTCTGACTTCATTCATTCAAAAAAGATTACACTCAACGTTAGATAAAGATAGAAGAAGCATCAGTTGAATGCTTTTAGAAGATTATTTATTTGGTCAGTGGCTATTCAGATGGAAACAAATTTTCCATCTCAACCAATAAGTCATACTCCAGCCAACACTCCAACCCCAAGAGAACATGAAGCTTCAGGAACGTTCATTGAATGTTCCTGCACGGAAAAAAAAGATAAGTTAAAATAACTATGTAACTTGTAAGCGCATATGGGCCCACTTTTTTTCGTTGGAATACCAAATTAATCAATTGATTTAACCAAGTTAAAATGATTTACTAACAAAATTGGTTAAATTAACGAAAAAAAGTGGGCCCATATGCGCTTACAAGTTAAATAGTTATTTCAACTGATCTTTTTTTTCCGTGTGGACGTTCGCGAACTTTCCTTGAACTTTTTTGAAGGTTTATGTTCTCTTGGAGAATGCATACCCGAAGAAAAATAAGGAGTAATCCCTATTTCAATCGCGGTAGGTTTTACTCCAGTGCCCAGTCAATGTATGAATGACTATTCTCGGAGTAAACGTTCTTTTATCGCAGTACTGTGTTGAATGTACTGTGTACCAATGTTCCAGAAAAATTCACTTGGTGAGGAATTCGTACTAAAAATACCGTAGAAGCTACCGAAGAATTTTCACCAATTCTATGAAGTGAAATTATACTCCTTCATTTTTGTCCGTCTAATGTATTCATCAAAAACTTTCCGCGAACTCTCACAGTTCAGTATGTATTCATTATGAAATAATCCTGAGCTGTTGTGCTGCAGGGCTTTACTATTAATACTTTTATCTAGAGCTGTCAAGAATGATACGCACTCAAGCATTAAAAGAGGCGAGTAATTATGTGCCGACTTTTTTCTTAAATTATTTGATCAATAAGAATTCAAAATGCATACCGTCCACATAGCACACAGACACCTGGGAGGTATGTCAAAATATCTTGCAAATCAGAATTCTTAACTCTCATCCTGACAACACATTTTCGTATTTTTTTTTTGGACAGTGTATTTTTCTAAATATTGCATTACTAAAATCCTGAGAATATGATTCCGAATCTCATTGATTGTGCCTTCAAAAATTCACAGAGTTAGTCTGCCCTGAACTTATCATTGAAACAATGTGATTTTCATTTCTCATTCAAAGTGAGTCTCGAAGACTCTACTGTCAGGATGAGGGTTAAAGATACCCTACCGTTGTCTAGAAGATGTCCCATGCGACACAATCAGAACAATTAAAGAACTCCATTATTTCTCAAGAATGACGGAGTTCTCGAATCGTTCTGATTGTGTTGTACAAGATATCGTTTCACCCTCTAAATTACAAGGTACCTTCAAAACTTCATTGTCTGCAAGAGTATTCGTGCTGTATTGGGTAATGATTTGGGCATACCTGAAATTTAGCTCTGGATATGAATTTGAGTTTCTTCATGATCTGTTGATATGAAGAATCTAAATTATGAAAAATTTGTAACACTTGGGGGTAATTATTCTGAAAATTCTCTCATAACCACCAGAGATCACTGAAACAGAGCTAAAACTCATATTCAGGGTCTAATGCTGGTCATACGATTGATTATTATGCATGTAAAATTTCCAGTGAACGCATGATTTGTGAAAAAAACTGCATAGGATTTGACATCATTTTTCCTGATGTTCGGAAGCCTTCAAGTATTTGCGTTGCTGATCTTGTACAAATCTAGTAAATAATGTACTGTGAGAAATTTTTTTGATTAATGACTATCTTTGCCCGTAAGCCAAGGATATTGAAAAATTCCAACCACGAGTACTCTCGATTCTCAGCAATTTTCACCATCAGTAATGGTGAACTTGCTAGATGTTAGTGGTTTCATTGTATAGCGAGTTATTATCCTTCATGGTAAAAATGATTGAGAGTCGAAAGTGCTTGAGAGTCAAGTGAGCTTAAACTTGGAATTCTTCAATGTCCCTGACTGACGAAAAAAAATCGTAATTCATCAAAAAACATTTCTCTCAGTGTTGTTTACATGTTTTTTTCACAAAATAATCAATCGCTGATATGTCGGGAAAATCTTGGAGAATTCTTGAAAAAGTCGGGAATAGGTCGGGAATTTCATTTTCAAAATTTAGTAGACACCATGGTCGAGCTAAGAAGTGTTGCAATCCATTCAAAAGAACTAATCGCAATTCCATGAAGAATAAAAAATTGTTTCTGGTGATTGAGAATTGGCATGCAGTATTCAAAATATAAAATTATGTTTTTGAATATCGCATGCCACTTCTCAGTCATCAATAACAATTTTTCATTCCTTCAACAACTCTGATGAGTTCTTTCCATGTATTATAGTAAAAAAAGTTGTTGGTGTTTCTATTGCAGAACTATGCTATTTATTGAAGTATAGTATGGAACTTTTTCAGATCAAGTGATGAATATTTTTTTATCAAGTCAGTTTCTATACTGGAAGCACCTCATTTCTTCGATAGGTAATGCCTAGAAGAAAAACAATGTTAAATTGGAAATAATATGTTTTAAATATTAAACAAACATCTTTTTATCCGAATAATTATGTAACTTTATAAATATTTGGCTTAATCAAAACTTTTATAAAATAATGTAACGTCAACACCGAATCAAATTCGAATTATACAGAGTAAATCGTTATCAGGACGCTTAGAATAACTTTGAACCAATCTGTTCCACAGTTGAGACTCGAGATGGATTAATCGAGAATGTAGCATATATAATCCAATTACTAAAATAACTTATTCTTTCAAAATATAAGATATCACGTAGTGGAAGCTGAGTATTCTCGTACAAACAGCCAAAACGCAGAGGCTCATGTACTCTACGTAGAATGAGTGAGAACACTATCGTACCATTTCTAGGACAGAAAAATATGCGAATTATGCGCGTGTGTCGTGTGATTGAAGAATACTCCGAACAATGTGCATGTATCTATGTACTCAGTATCATAATATGTGTGGACCACACCCCAACATACGTGAGAAATCGTCAAAACTACTTAATAATCACGCAGATACTTACAATTATAATTCAGACTAGCGCTGAATAATGCACAAACAATTAATTATCCATGTATATCCAGGGCCCCCCCAGACATTGAAAGTCAGGGAAAGTCAGGGAATTCTTATTCAATCAGGGAAAGTCAGGGAACGTTTGCAAAATGCTCCATTAGTCAGGGAAATCCATTGAAATTTATAAAAAGTCAGGGAAAATTGGAACATTTGATTCCAGCAGAAAATTTTCAAGGTCCATTTGTGTATTTTTCACCCAGCCAGCACAAATGATCAATTTGAATTCATAAAGACTTCCCAAAGACTCTCTGAATAGTCGCCGTTATGCAACCAATAATGAATTCAATGAGAATTCAATGAAGTCAAAATCAAAATGCATTGAATGCACGCAGAATTCATTATGGAGTCTTGATACGAATTCTTTCTGAACATCAAGTTATTTATTAAGAGTTCGTTTTGAATTCAAAATATTCATAATGAATACATATTCATGAGCATAATGGGAACTCTTGTGCTGTATGGGTGGAGTATAAATTTCATTGAATTGCCTTGCGATTTTGTTTGCAAATATCATTCCTTTGGTTCGGTTCAAAACGCGATGTCAGGAGAATGAGTATTCACAATTGATCTATTGACTGTGCTTATTTTATTTCAATCCGTAGATCACCTCCAAACGTCTCAAAATACTGTAAGAAAAGCGGTGTCAGAATTAACACCGCGCGGATTCTATAAAAGTCCACTCCGGAATTCAGTGTTAAAATAATTCCAAATGGTATTAGAATGACACCATACGGTGTTGAAATAACACCGTCATGTGTTGAAACAACACCATCCGGAGTGGACTTTACCTAACACTGCCAAATTTTTTAGAGTGCAGTGTAATACCATTCAAGGGAATATCCAAAAATTTACTACCTTACTTGGAGTGAATAATAATAAATGACATGCCTAGAGTTCCACATCGCCGCTAACCTTGAATGATTAAGTGATTTCTGAAGGCTCAAAAATAAAATTGTAAAATTTTAACCTCCAAACATTAACAAATTTGAATTTTTCCGTCCCCCACTTCCTTATGCTCGAGTCCCCTCAAAGGAGGATAGTGAGTTTCTGAATACGCCCTTGATACCATTATATGGATAGGGAAGTATACATAAACGTTCTGTCAAAAAAGTACCGGGAATTGATCATTTAAAAAGTGCGACTAATGGGTTTGTCAACATTCTTTTTGTTGTTAAGTTGGTACATTCGTCCTGTATATTGACGCGGAGTTCGACTGTCATCTGTCATTCAGTTTGTTTATAGTACTCGATCTTTTCAGTTCTCTCAAGTGTGTCCCGCGATTGTCACAATGGATACAAAGATTGAATAAAGAATTTGTTTTAAATTTTGCGTTGCAAATGGAATTTCGTGTGCCGAATCGCTGAAAATGTTGGAGAAGGCTTACGGTGAGTTGACTCTATCAGAAACACGTGCATATGAGTGGTACAGTGCATTCAAAAGTGGTCGAGATGTGGTGGAAGATTTGCCTCGCTCTGGTCGTCCATCGACGTCTTTAACTGAAGTTGATATCGATAAAGTAAAGGAAATGGTGACTGAAAATCGTCACTTAAGTTTGAGAGAGATAGCAGGTGAACTTTCTGTGTCTTACGAATCAGTTCGTACTATTTCACATGATTGTTTGGACATGAAACGCGTTGCCGCTCGATTGGTTCTGGAAGACTTGAATTTTCTCCAAAAACTGAATCGCGTACAGGTCGCTGAAGACATGCTAGAACGAGTCAATTTTGACTCCACATTCATAACACGCATTATAACAGGTGATGAGACATGGGTTTACGAATATAACATGCAAACCAGTCAACAAGCTCCGGAGTAGCGGCTTCCAGCTGAGCCGAAACCGAAAAAGCCACGCCAAAGCCGACCAAAAGTTGAGGTAATGTTGACTGTGTTTTTTGATTATCGCAGTGTTGTACATTCGGAATTCTTGTCCGAAGGTCAGACGGTGAATAAAGAATATCATCTAAGCGTTATGCGGCGTTTAAGAGAGCAAATTGGTCGAAAAAGGCCAGATTTGTGGAAAGAAAATTCATGGATTTTGCATCACGATAATGCACCATCTCACAAGGCTTTCATTGTGAACCAATTTTTGGCCGAAAACTCAACAAATATCATCGAACAGCCACCGTATTCACCTGATCTGGCTCCAGCCGACTTTTTTCTGTTTCCAAATCTTGAATTCCACCTTCGAAGCACCCGTTTTGAATCGATAGAAGATATTAAAGAGAATTCGCGGCGAGAACTGAAATCGATTCCGGAAAAAGCGTATAAGAAATGTTTTGTTCGATTGTTCGTTGGCATAAATGTATCATTTCGGGAGGGGACTACTTTGAAGGCGATACAATAGATTTGGAAGAATAAAAAATATTTTGTGTTTTATTCAAGAATTCCCGGTACGGTTTTGACAGAATGTATGTACTTATCACACTCATATTCAAAAGAATTTGGTGACGATGCGATATACTGGTAAATTGTAACAATATTCCATCATAAATCATGACAATTCCACAATTCCATTTATAAGCTGAGTTTGCTTAGTGGCGTCCTAAGTTATCCCAACTTGCTCCAAGCATTTCGGATTTGCTATTTCCAGTTATAGAAACAAATTGATTGGTTTGGTACAATTTGAAGCAACTGGTGTGCTATCTGGGTATACTTATTTGAGAGTCAGGGAAAATTTTGAACATGGTCAGTGAAAGTCAGGGAAAGTCAGGGAAAATGACTCTTCAAATTTTGGGGGAACCCTGATATCATATAAATAATGAATAAGGATGTGTGGAAAAACCTTGTTAAAAGATAATGCTGATCCAGTTACACTAAGAGAAAAAATTTCCGGGAACAATAAAACATTTAGTTGAATAGTCGCCATAAAATACTTAATTGATTTGAATAAACTTTCATTGACTCAATTAAATAACTGTTTCAATTGATGAAATATTAGGTGTATAACTTTGCTTCCGCCATTTTGCAATAGATGGCTGTAGCGGTAAGTGGTAGTTGGATTAAATAGATCATAGATGTCATACAATAAGCTTAGGTATTTGTAAACATAACGCCATCGAAATATTAGTCGATTTTTGTCTGCATTATAAAGTTATTCTCGATTAAACATCTCAGCTTACGAGCCAAATTCTTTGGCTGCTATTAGTGAAAGAACGTGCCGAGAGTGGTTTCAACGCTTCAAGAACGGTGATTTTAACGTCGAAGACCAGCATGGCGGTGGAAGAGAGAAGGTTTTCGAAGATGCAGAATTGGAGGCATGACTTGATCAAGACTCGTGTCAAACGCAACAAGAATTGGCAGGATCATTGGGAGTGACGGAATCAGCCATTTCAAAACGCCTGAAAGTCATGGGAATGATTCAGAAACAAGGGAATTGAGTGCCGTACGAGTTGAAGCCGAGAGATGTTGAACGGCGTTTGTGTGTTTGTGAACAGCTGCTCGCAAGGCAAAAACGGAAGGGATTTCTGCATCGCATTGTAACTGGGGACGAAAAATGGGTTCATTACGATAATCCCAAGCGCAGAAAATCATGGGGATATCCCGGCCATGCTTCCACGTCGACGGCTAAACCGAATATTCACGGTTCCAAGGTTATGCTCAGTATTTGGTGGGACCGGCTCGGCGTAGTGTATTATGAGTTGTTGAAACTGACTGAAACAACCACAGGCGATCGTTATCGAACGCAATTAATGCGTTTGAGCCGAGCAAAGAAAGACAAATGGCCGCAATACAACAAGAGACATGACAAAGTGATTTCATAGCATGACAATGCTCGACCCCATGTTGCGAAAGTGGTCAAGACATACTTGGAAACTTTGAAATGGGAAGTCCTACCCCACCCGCCGTATTCTCCAGATGTTGCTCCCTCGGACTATCACTTGTTTCGATCAATGGCACACGGCGTAGCTGACCAGCACTTCCGGTCTTATGAAGAAGTAAAAAATTGGATCGATTCGTGGATCGCTTCAAGAGAGACCAGTTTTTTCAACGCGGGATTCGTATGCTGCCCGAAAGATGGGAGGAAGTAGTGGCCAGCGATGGACAATACTTTGAATCATAAATGTATAACCAGTTTTTTACAATACAGCCTTGAATTTCGGAAAAAACGGCGGAATCAAAGTTATACACCTAATATTTCATAGCATATTAAATATTTGTTTGATTGAATGAATATTTAATCGAGTCAATGAAAGTTCATTCAAATCAATTGAGTATTTTATGGCGACTATTCAACTAAATATTTCATTGTTCCCGGAAATTTTTTCTCTCAGTGTAGAATGTCGTCGAAGATGTAATTGTCAAGGCTCCCGAAGATGGGCGAGGTTTGTGCTGCGAAGTGTGGATGTGTTACTATAGCCAATACTTAGCGTTACCGTGATGACGTATAAAGATGACAGACGAATGGATGATAAGAGGCGAATGATAAGAGCGACGTACGAAAAGCATACTTAATGCACCAGCCTTGGGTTCCCCGCTTAGCAAAGCATCCAACAACACGCGATCGATACAAATTATAAATCATCCACCATCGACCACAGAAATAACGGCTAACTATCGTGGATAGCTCAAAAAAATTCCCGAGCCGATAGGGGCACTGAAACACAGCCGACCCCAAAAGGGCCACAAAGCAAGCAATAAAATAGTCGAAAAAGACAGAGCGAGGCTAAAGCGTGCAGGTTTATACTCACAGAGAAATAATGTATAATGATGAATGGATAAAATATTACCCCCTTGCATCCCCAGATCGATAATGACTACATTTAACTGGAGCAACTGGAAATGTAGTTCATTTTAAAATAACTGTTCCAAATCTCTTTCATCTCTCTTCAGAAAGGAAACTATAAAGAGATGTCTAATGAGAAAAGGTACGTTTAATATGATCTTATTGTTCGTGCAGAATTGTTTTAATGAAGAGTATTGAATCCAATCACAATTTCTTCGTAAACAGAATCATAATGGATACACTAAACATCCTTGCATTCAACCGAATGTTGGTAATGTATCCAGAATCGTAACCAAATGTACAGTAGACTATACAAAGTGTGTGAAGGAAATTGAACATATGAAATTATACCTTCTGTATAGAGACTAGCTTGTAACTAGTGCAGAATAATTGTAGTTCAGTTCAACCAAATTGTCTAAATTGAAATTATACAACATTTGTTGTTGCTTGATATCTTGAGCCTACTATTATGAATGCCAAGAGTGTATTTTGGCATAAACTGAAACTTAATATGATTCATACATCAGCAAGATGTTATTGTGTTGTTTCACATTCATTTATGTATTTAGGTCATTTTAACATATGCCGAGTCCCCAGTCACTTCAGTCAGACTGAAATATAGTTTACTTCAACTCATTTTTATAAAGAGAATATCGTTTCATGCTTTTGATTTTCCTTAGGGGGACTATGTAATCTGCTCCGCTTTTGTCTGCAGGTCATGAAGAAAACATCAACAGCAAAGTTCTCGACACTCAAAACTGTAGGATATCTGCCATACTTCTGTCTGTACAGAAATTGTGAATGGGGATAATGAGAGAAAAGAGTAAAAATATTGGTTGAAGAAACAGATCAGATTTCAAATAGTAGTTGTGATGGTAGTTAACAATTTATTTCTTCGAAATTTTGATTTTATAAAGGAGAGGAATAAGATCATCAGGATGAATAAACAATATCTATAAGAGTAAGTGAAATCCCCACAAAAACTCCAAAGAAGCAGGAAAAATAACGTCAAGTCCATGAAAAAATGTAAATCTCTCGTCATAACACTTGACAAAAAATTCTTGGAACAAAGACTCTACTCTGTCCAGAATTCTGCTTGAAGTGGCAAATATACAATTTCAAACAAAAATGTGAAATCAATAACAGCCACAAAATACATTTGGCGATCCAAATGGTATTGGGAGTACAAATTAGTTCGGTCCGATTTAAAAAGATGACTCTCGCTCTCATAAATGTTTCATAGTCACCACCGATTTCAATTGTTTCAGAGAGGTTAGACACCTGTGTATAATATTCAGTTGATATCACTCCGAGTTTCTTCTGGAATCCCGATTTTTACTCAGTGAAGTATGTCGAATTTCGTTTTAACTAAGCAGCATTTGCGGGAGGTGCTAGTTTTCTGTTTTAATTGAAAAAAAGTGCAGCTGAAGCCCATCGAATGCTTGTGGAAGTTTATGGTGACAATGCTCCAACTGATAAATCATGTAGGGAATAGTGTCGACATTTTGAGAATGGCGATTTCAGTGTCGAAGACAAGCCGCGCTCAAGACAACCACAAAAATTCGAAAACGAGGAATTGGAAGCTTTACTCGACGAAGATCCGAGTCAAACGCAACAGGAGCTTGCAGAATCATTAGGAGTTACGCAACAAACAGTTTCCGTACGATTACAATCCATGGGCATGATTCAAAAGCAAGGCAATTGGGTGCCTTATGACTTAAAGCCTAGAGACATTAAACGGCGATTTTTCACTTGCAAGCAGCTGATTCAAAGACAACGAAAAAAGGGGTTCTCACATCGGATTGTGACAGGGAATGGGAAAGGGATATTCTACGATACCCCCAAGAAAAGAAAATACTATGCTACGCCATCGACTTCAACATCGACACCAAAGAGGAATATTCATGGTTCAAAGATCATGCTGTGTATCTGGTGGGACCAAAAGGGTGTTATATACTATGAGTTGCTAAAACCTGATGATTCCATTACGGGTGATCGGTGTAGGCTACAATTGATTCGTTTGAGTCGTGCGTTACGAGAAGAACGTCCGGAATACAAGGAAAGACATGACAAAGTTATTCTTTTACACGATGACGCTCGGCCCCGTGTTGCAAAAGTAGTGATAAATTATCTGGAAACGTTGGAGTGGGATATTCTACCGCACACGCCGTACTCGCCGGACATTGCTCCTTCTGATTACTGGTTATTCCGACAGATGCAGCACGATTTGGCGACGACCGGTTCACTTCGTTCGAAGAAATCGAAAATTGGCTCCTAACTTGGATCGCCTCGAAAGATGAGACGTTTTTCCGTAACGGGATTCGAAAATTACCCGAAAGATGGCAAAAAGTGACAGCCAGCGATGGACAATACTTTGATTAATTTGATAATTCATGTTCTTCTGAAATAAACGCATCTTCAACTGTAAAAAAACGGACCGAATTAATTTGTACTCCCAATATGTTAACAGTTTTTGTGATATTGTAACTTTAATTTGTCAAAAATGCATTCATAGTAATTTGTAATTTCTAAAAGAAAACATCCTTATCTTGAAAACATGTATGAAGAAAAATGGAACAGAAATTGAGTTAATCCACTTCACAACACTAGAACTCCAAGTTATTCTAAACCAATGCGGAATAAGGTAAACCACCCAAATACCGTGACTTTAAGAGAAGCCACCTAAATACTTGTGGATATAAACAAAACTCCACGCTCCTTAGGAACAGTGGAGGATAATTTTTCGTTTCGCCAGTGTTTTTGGGTGATAAATTTATCAATCAGTTGATCAAAGACATGAATAATAATATTTATTTGGTTTTTCATTGATATAATCGAATTTTATGGGCTTGTAGCTCAATTCCGTGACAAGCTGCCAAAACTCCGTGAAAATTCCGCTCAAGTCCGTGAAATGTATTTCACCCTGGTTAACAAAGAAATGAAGTAGGTTCAACGTTAAGATTTATTTTTCTATTTTGAAATTCAACATCTTGTACTCTTATCAATGACAAAACGCATCGATTGATATGGGTCATAAATGAATCTGTTATATAAGTACTCCCTTAGTTTTATATGATACTACTATCACTGACCAATAATAAAATGAATTATGATGTTAATTCTCTCACGCAGAATAAAAACCTAACAGTATGAATCAAATCTTACAAATTAGGGTAAGTGTGCTAATATTGCACCAGTGGAGAACTCGCCACGCACTTCCCCTACATGCTGAATAATTTTTTATAAAATTTCCAACATTCTTAAGCTAATATTATTTCCAGTGTTGAAGCTGATTCGACGAATATATAAATTCATCCTTATAAATCAGAGGAATAGGTTTTTTGACTAACTTGAATTGAAAATTCGATATATTATTGCTTATTTTATAAATACAGAAAATTATAATACAGATACATTATTAATGTATATATATTTTTAGTAACTATAATTACATATGAGTGAAAACAAATTACAATTTGCATCTGAACTGAAATTAAAAACAATGAACCAAAAATATCATTCAGTCTCCAACTTTCACACAAAACAATAAGGAATTGAAGCTTATGAAAGAATAATTCGGATAATTATTTGCACGATTCAACTTTCAGTTGTAATCTGGAAATTTAAAATAACCCAACCTATCAAAAGTTGGCTCATTTAGAATGGTTAGAATTTTTCCAAAATCAACTTCGGTATCAGTGTCTTCTTTCTTCTCTAAAAATTTAACAGCAGCAGTACAATGATCCATATCAACATTTAGCACCTGTCCGACAAATTGTTTTTCTTCATTTCTTATGACATAGGGAACCACTACCCAGTTTCCAGGCTTGATTTTTGTTGGTCCTTTCATATTTTCAGTGACAGGCAATTCGGAATCATCTTTCTCGCTGTTTCGACCTTTGTCGCTCTTTGTAGCTTTATTTTGCTTAGTTCGCTTTGTTTTCACACTCTTAGCCTGAAACAGAATTTATTAAAGAGATAACAAGAATTTATATTTCAATTTTGTACATACACTGTTAGAAAAATCTGTTTGAAATTTAATATAAAAAGTTTGGAAGCAATTAACACACACAATTGTGTATCAATTTTCAAACATTTTTGTATCCCAAAAATAATAGACAGAATTTTGAAATTCAAGCCACAACATTATAAAAATTGATGTAAAAAAATGCATGAATTTTCAACACTATATGACTTAATTTCCAAAATTCCTTCCAAATGTTTCATTATGTTATGGTGTGAAATTAATACAAAAAATGATGTAAAGATGTGAAATTACAATAATACATCAACAATGATTATTAAGTAAAATATTTATGCTTTGGCCCAAAATGTCTTTAAAAATAAAAAACTGAATTTTAATCAAAAATCATGTTTCGGAGGAGAACACTTGCAGATTGTCGACCACGTTGTTCACTACGTTCTCATGTCATGGAGAGAAAATTGGAAACCTCGAAAAGAATCGAACCACCTAAACCAATCCCTACCTAATGTTGCGCGATCTACTATCCTAACGCCCTAACGACCTAAGCTAAACCGGTACCTACGTGGTTTATTAGAAAAGATCAATGTAAATGACATGGATATCTGATTCAATCCATCGGTTGAGTATAATAATCTATTAACTTATGTGAAAACTGCAATTCGGTTGACAGATGTGAGGTTAAGTTTATGTGATAAAAAACAATGAATGAATTATTTTTGTGAAATGTGTGGTCATTATTGTTTAATTATTATGTATTAAAAATCTTTTCAAGCGGAAGTTTAAAATAAATTTCAAAAACTTGGATTATTCACATAAAGCTCGTTGGATGGTTTTACTCTTGAAGAGTACTGTCAAAGTTGACATTTGCAAATTGGAGAAAAAAGTCTTATTTTCTGTCTTGAATTTGTTATTAGAGTGGTGATAAACTTGTAGGCAGAGTTTGAAGGTTGGTTGAAATCCATATTGATCAGGAAAGTCGAAACCGTATTGCAAAACTTGGAAAATCTGTTAACGTAGCTGACAATACTGGGGTATCGAGTCAGCTTTTCCTTACTACATGAAATCTAGGCAGGAGAAATGTATCAAAATTCAGTGAATTCAAGTTGGTGTTGAGTGAGAGAAGACAGAAATATTCATTGGATTTTATTGGTTACTATAAAAATGTCAACAAATAAGGAAAGGCTATGTAGGACTCACTGTATCGTCTTTTAATATTTTTGTTTCAATAATGTTGTATCATGCTGCTACGAATGAATGTTATTATATTTGTGAAACACGTTCAATACACTTGTTTCTTCAATTTATTAGTAAGAAAATACAAAAATGTCCACAATACAAAATTATTGAAACAAAAATAATGAAAGATGATACAGTGAGTCCTACATAGCCTTTCCTTATTTGCCAACATTTTTATAATAACCAATAAAATCCAATGAATATTTCTATCCTCTCTTACTTGACACTAACTTGAATTCACTGAATTTTGATACATTTCTCCTGCCTAGATTCCATGTAGTAAGGAAAAGCTGACTCGATACCCCAGTATTGTCAGCTACGTTAACAGATTTTCCAAGTTTTGCAATACGGTTTTGACTTTCCTGATCAATATGGATTTCACCCAACCTTCAAACTCTGCCTACAAGTTTGTCACTACTCTAATAACAAATTCAAGACAGAAAATAAGACTTTTTTCTCCAATTTGCAACTGTCAACTTTGACGGTACTCTTCAAGAGTAAAACCATCCAATGAGCTTTATGTGAATAATCCAAGTTTTTGGAAATTTATTTTAAACATTCGCTTAAAATACTTTTTATTAAATGAGTTCTTCATGACTCATATTACTACAAAAATGATTTGATCTCTGAGTTTTTTCTGAGAAATATTGATGTAAGTATTTGAATAAAACTCATTCTCACTGCATCAACAAATTATGATTTTTTACATATTACAACAGCTATGACTGATTCAATAATTCATGTTGCACTGAATAATAGATTTTTTTAATACATATTAATTAAGAACTAACGATCACGCATTTCACGAAAATAATTAATTTTTATTTTTCAATTCAAAGAAGTCAACCTCATATCCGTAAACTATATTTCAATTCTAAAATACAAACAGATTTGTTACATCTTTCTCATTTATATCACCTGTAATTATGTGTAAAAATTAATGAAAAAACCTGTTCAGCTGTTTAAAAATCTTTATTCAATACGTGCTGTATGGGTACTGACATTTCCGATATCAAGTGTGAACAATATTTTATTCATTTTAGAATTGAAAAATTCATTCTTCTCCATTTTATATATATTTTAGTAAGCACTTGTATAATTATTAGAGATGGTTTTACTCCACATTATCAATTAGTTCAACTTATTACATACTAATAAGTAGCTCACTAGTTTTGACCAACCAACGCTAGTTGGATTCAACTTATCAGTAATTGACCAGTACCTCGCTAGTTTTTTGTGCTCAGTTTTTCCTCTCTAGCGCCTCATCAGTCATAGGATAAAATTTGTGATATTTTTACCTGGGGTGATTTGATTTTACGATGAATTTCACTGATTCTTCCTTGATAATTTCAGACTGTTTCATAGTTTCAGTTCAAAGAGATCTTACAGAAAAATATTCACTCGAATGATAAGTTGGTATTTCTTGAAGCGTAATTTTCATCAATAACGCAAGCAATTCTCAAGATGCAAGGGAAATGTTTCGCATTTCTTAAATTTCCATACATGATCTTTTCAATGATATTTACTTTTGAATTCACTCATTACAGCAATGCGATAAGAATGATCCACACACCAATTATAAACCCTCTTCCTGCATGTCTCAATAAGAACATGGTCTATGGCTCAGTGGTAAATCTTTGGCTTCGACACCGAAAAGGCCCACGTTCGATTCAAACTGCAGAAGAAAAACTTTTCCATCTTGCGAGATTTTATTATTTTTTTCTTTCATATTCAATTAGATATTGAATCAGCACCATTTTTTGGAGGAGAACCACCATATATGAGGGTTTTTAGAAGTGAAAACACCATGAACACGTGTTTATATATTTTTGTCCTTGGCAAAACTCCCAGATTTTATCTAAGAAATAGTCTAGGAAAATACCTAAGAAAATGTCTAGGAAAAGTCTAGGAAAAAGCTTAGGAAAATTTTTCCTACGGGGTGTGCCTTTTTTCAATACTATGTTTTACCATTGGAGTTATCGTACATATTGAACAAGTGATAATTAGATGCGCAAAGTGTAATTGCGCATTGATTTCATGTACATTATGAAAATTCAATATGTACATTTATGAATTTTCATAAACTGTGATGAATATCAAAAACGTTGTTTGGAATTTGAGAAATATGTGATTGATTTTCCAATATTCAAATAAATACAGAAATTCAATATCTACAGTTATGAATTTTCACAAACTGTAATGAATTTCAAAACTTTTGTTTGAAATTCATGAAATATGTGATTGATTTTCCAACATCCAAATATGGAATAAAATTCATATAGCGCCCTTGAAAATTAATGTACTTTTTTCTATGAACGTATATTAAATTCACAAACATTTTTAACAGTGTATAACAGACAATTTCTGGTCGCGGTACTACTATCAAAATTTCTTATGAATACCCTTACAAATCGCCTTTTAATATACCAACTTTTTCTGCTTTGATGATTGCATTTAGTTCCCGAATTTTTTTTCTTTCTTCCTTCTCCATTTCTTTTTCCTTTTTTTCCTCTTCTATTTTCGAATAATGATTTTGCCACGCATCACTCGTAATCGCTGATAGAAATCTAACTTTACTTCGTCTTATTTTGGGAGGTTTATGTCTATCAGGTCAAAAAAGTGCTCTTTTGAATGGAGACGTTACTGTTTCTTTCAAGGTTTCTACTGGAGATAGGATATCCTTTTGAAATTGTGTATGTTGTGGTGATTTCATCAAAGTGCTTGTACTAGAGATTGTTGTTGCAGTGAAAATAGCTTGTGGTGATGTTTCTGATGTGCTCGTACTAAGGAGTGATGTGGTCAGAGTCGTACATGGTGGTGATTTTTGAGGGACACTTGAGGTAGAGATCAGTGTGGCGGGACTCAAAGATTCTAGTGATTCTTCTGAAGTGCTTGTGTGAGGAATTGATGTAGATTGATCAAAGTTTTTATCCACTAGTTGTGAAACTGGAATGTCTATTCCAAGTGGGTAGTCGGAGTGAAAATCAATGTCATAGTCCAATGTATCGTCCAAATTGAAGGCATCCATCTCGTTATAACCTATAGGTTCAGCTCTACCAATAGCCAGTACTTCAATATTATTTGATGTAACATCTTTTATCGATTCAGTTAGATCTTCAATGTGTTGTTTTGTATCCAATGCCACCAATGGAACTGCCTCAATGAAGTTTGTACTATTTTGATCTGCTTCCAGTTGTGTCTGTAATTGTCCCATATCAATTGAGTCTACGCTATTCTCATAATCCAATTGTTGTGGGTGCTGTTCGTTTTTTGTTCTGTATGTATTGACCTCATTCTCAATCCCTAACCATAATTTATACAGTGATTCGTCTCTCCGAGCCATTTTTCCTGTTCTAAACATAGCAAGTTTCCCTAGTCCAATTTTTTTTTCAAGATAGTATAGGTGACTTTCAATAGTTGTTAAATGACTGTTGGCCACAGCAGGGCTACTTTTCTGTTTGTGGGTGGACTTTACTAATTTGGTGAAATCTACATCATCAACTTTTAACGTTTGGAGCCCGGTGGATCTAAACCCATATATAATTGATTGTGGTGTTACTCCTTTTTCGATTGCTCTTTTCAATAAAGGAACAAAATCTTCTTTTTTAATTTTACCACCACCAGTGTTACTGCGATAATCTTCAATCGTTTTCTTCCAGGCCGATTTTAATGGGTGGAAAACAGAGACGTCCATTGGTTGAAGAATGTGCGTGGCGTTTGGATAAAGTGCAATTAACTCTATTCCACGAAGTGAGCAAAATTCACTCAAATGGAATGTAACGTGACTAGCATGGCCATCTACAAAAAGTACAATAGGTTTTTGAACACCCTCCTTTTCTAACCAAGGATGAAATACATTGGCGACGTACTCGTAAAAAGTTTCAGCTGCCATCCAACCTGAGTCACTTTTTCCAATACCCCAGTTTGCAGGGATACTGTTCGCTACATTCGATGGAATCCTGGCATAGGTAAATACCACCATAGGTGGAGCCATGACTCCATTTGCACTTGCTGTTATCAAAGTTGTCAAACACTCTTTCTCATCATTGCCTGATATCATATAAACATGTTTTTCGCCTTTTTGTACTAGTACCTTTTTTCCTTTTGGGCAAAGAGAGAATGATGTTCCGTCGCAGTTAAAAACCCTTGAAGGGTTCAAAAAAATATCATTCAAGTTCTTATTTGTAATGTAACTTGTTCACTTCTTTAAACCATTGTCGAATATTGCCCTCAGTTACATTTGCTCGAGAGGTTGTAAGCACTTGGCTTACTCGAGCTGATATATCTGGGTGCCTTCGTAAAAATAACTTGTACCATTTCTCTCCAGGAGCAGAATCTTGAAAAGGGTTTTCTTTATTCGAATTCTCCATCAGTCTTTGTATACTAGCGAGGAGCTGATCCTTTGTTATAGCAGAGCCGGCCTTCCCCATAGCCTTCACCCAATCTACGAGCACTTGCTCTTCATCTGGAGTGAATATAGATGGTCTTCTCATTTTGCAACTAATAGCATATTTACCGCTAATTTTATCTTTCAACGTTTGGCGGTGGATACCGAATGCTTTAGCAACAGCAGTGATAGTTGCTCCTCCATCGACGGCACTAATTGCTTTTTCAAGATCGTCTTGGGAATACGCCCTCCTATGGGCCTTCGTTGACAGGGAACGCGATATCATTCCAAAATACGGAAATCAATGATAACCTATTGAAATTTATTCGAAATTAGTTTTCTCGTGCAAGGTGCTTGATTATTGAAAGAATAAATATAAACATGAGCACTGTCAAGGATATAATTGATAGGAGTTACTCTTAATAGTATAAAATATTATTGTTTGTATTGTGGTGACAAGTTTGAAGAAATCGATTGAAATTATTTCATTATGTAGATTTTAACGTTTTGAAGTTATTTTTGACTTCATCTTACATACACAGAAAAAAAATTGTAATGGAAATTACGATTTTATTTTTGTAATGTTTATATATACTAGACCTAAAAAAAAATCACGATGTTTTCCGTATTACATACTGTAAAATAACAGAATGGCGAAGATGATTCGTTTTGTCAAATACAGAAACTATTATAATTATTTTCACATATTTCCACTTCACAAAGAAAACATCTTCGATACCTTCAAAAATCGACATGGGATGGATTATGCACATAAAAATTGTGCACTTATTTATTATGCACATAAAAAAATTGAATTAAATTTGTTCACATATTAATTTTAGTTGTTCCTAATACGTTTGATAAATGTGCACTGATAGTCGTGCACAGTGAATTGTACACATGAAAAAAAATGAAAAATATAAAATGTAAGATTATGCACCTTACATTTTGCACCTTTGGGAATATTCAATATTGTTTTTTATGCGCAAGTTTTTGTGAATAAAAATGTTGTGCATGATTACTTGCGCATAAAAAACAATATTGAATATTCCCAAAGGTGCAAAATGTAAGGTGCATAATCTTACATTTTATATTTTTCATTTTTTTTCATGTGTACAATTCACTGTGCACGACTATCAGTGCACATTTATCAAACGTATTAGGAACAACTAAAATTAATATGTGAACAAATTTAATTCAATTTTTTTATGTGCATAATAAATAAGTGCACAATTTTCATGTGCATGTTCCATCCCATGTCCAAAAACCTTCAAAATTGCAATGTACAGTATAATTTTCGCCCTATATACAATCTTATTCTTCTTTCATAATGGAAAAATGAATTAAAATGAATATCAACCAATTTTTCATCAATGTACAAATTATTTCAACGTAATTATCCATGGAATGCTTCACTTTGACATAGATTGAACGCTATCACGGAGTTTTCTTAGCCTCAAAACCAAAGTCCGTGATCAGGTCACGGATTTTGGTATACTAGGTATATTCTAAACTAAATTCCGTGATAGGTTATTTTCTTATTTTTGACAAAAAAAAAAGTGACATTATATACTATCAACGTGAAGTACAGATTCCAGACTAACAGTTAGGACACAGTGCATTGCGACAGATAATATAGAATGATTAGAAATACTCTATTCTGCTTACCTCGATTCTTACACACAACAACAACACAATTACTCATTGACCAACGGAGAATTTTCTTCAACTGACAAACGCTGTACAGCAGACAATCCAACGTCGTTTGTCAAATCGTCGTTAGATTGCATCAAATAATGTATCCAAGTAATTTCACATGCCTTCGGTTCTGTTATCTTCTATTATTCGTGTTTAAAGATGAAATTCACGGTATTTGGGTAGTTTACCTCACTTGTCGTAGCCGATGATAATTTCGTGGAAACATATTATTCAAGTTTTGATCTTGATGCCCTTGAAAAATTTGTTGGAATATAAGCTAGACTGAAAACTCCTGCTATCGACCCAGTCAAGTATTCCGCCTCGACGTGGTTTGAAATAACTCAGAGTTCTAGTGTGTGAAATGGATTAACCTAATTTCTGTTCCATTTTCCTTCATACATGTTTTCAAGATAGGGTGTTTTTCAGAAATTATAAACTACTATGAATGCATTTTTGACGAATCGAAGTTACAATATCGCAAAAACTGTTCACATACTATTTGGATCGGCCAAATGTACTTAGGGGCTATTATTGATGTCACAGCTTTTTTTTTTGAAAGCATATATTTGCCACTTCAAGCAGAATTCTGGACAGAGTGGAGTTTTTGTTCCAAGAATTTTTTGTCAATTGTTATTGTAAGAGATTTACATTTTTTTCATGAACTTGACGTTATTTTTTTCTTCACTTTTTTGGAGTTTTTGTGGGTGAAGTATATACAGAATTATAAGGAACAGGTTGGAAGAGGAAATAGAGGCCAAGAGGATTGTCCCAGAAAGTCAAACTGGCTTCAGGTAGGGCAGATCTACGATGGACAACATCTATGCGCTGAATCACAAAGAGATGTGAGTAAAGAATTGTATGCGTTATCCGTGGATCTGCAGGTTGCATTCGACTTAATCAGCAGAGAAAAGCTATGGGAGAAGTTAGAGAACGACCATGTGAGTGATTATCTGGTTGGGAAAATCAAAAGAATTTATGAGGAAACAAAAACAGTAGTAAGAATATACAGAAGAGTTTTGGGTCACCAAAAGATTGGAACAAGGATGTAGTCTGAGCTCAATATTATTTAACATATGTATATAGTACACATGGATAGAAGATTCGAAGGAAGGAAGATCACAAGGATATAGACATTAGAGTACGCAGATGACATGGTAATCCTGGCTGATAATAGTGAGGTAATGGAAGATTGAAGAGGTGCTTGAAGAAGAAGAACTTGAAGGCAAATGTAGGAAAGACTAAGATGATTTCCAACAAAAAAGGAAGAAAGGGAGGGAAAAAATGAACATGGGATAAAGAAGAAATAGAAGAGGTAAATACTTTCAAATACTTAGGATTCACATATAATAGGGGATGAAATTATAAGGATCATATCCAGGAATTGAAATCTAAAGGGAGGATGGCAGTTCATGAAATATGGGGATTAGAGGAATGGATATGTAAACGCGATTCTGTAAGAAGATGGAAACTCTTTAATTATTTAGTGAAAAGTGTAATGGCATATAGTTTTGGGATATGGGGTTGGGAAGAAAAAGAGGAACTCGAGAAAATACAAACGGATTATGTCAGATGGATTTCCAATCACCGAAATATTCAGTAAGAGAGGAACTAGATATAGAGAAACCTAGAGTTGAATGGAATATAAGAAGTATGAGATATGAAGACAGAGTCAGTAAGGCGAAAGACGAAAAATTAATTGGAAAATGTTGAGAAGAAAAGAACATGGGGGTCAAAGGAAGGTATTGTGTAAAAAGGGAAAAATTCTATGATAGGAATGGACTAGGCATTGAGGAGGTGGAAAAGAAAAATGAGAATGGGAGTTAATATAGAAACGGAAATTGGGAAGAGGGAAAATGATATAAAGAAACAAGGGGTGGAAGATGAATCGATAAAGCCAGATATAATACTAGATATAAAGATATAAATTGCGTAAGAAATCCAGAATATTTATTAAAAAAGAACGTAAATAAGAAAGGATGGTATTCAGGAATAAAAACGTTATGTAAGTTGAGATGTGGTGATATGGAGGAAAGAAATAGATATTGGTTGGACAAAGAAAAAGAGAAATGTGGATTTTGTAAGATAGAAAGAGTAAAAATGGAGCACTATGTGATTTGGGAAAATGCAAAACAATGATTTGGAGGGATAGGAAGAGATAATGAAGAGAAAATAAGATTGCTAACAAACGATGAACTGAACGAAAGCAAGGTAAAGGTCCTTAGGAAATCTCATGAAGAAAGAATGGTGAAAAAAAAAAAAACAAATTCAGGTATAGTAGGTTAAGAAACACAAAGAAAGTACAGTTAGAATGGTTGTGAAAGTAAATACATAAACACACAATACAGTGGTATGAGATTGATGACAGAACTAAGTTGTTCCATATCAGAGGACGGAAATGCTTCGTTTCTCAAGTAAAGGATGTCTTCGCATGTCTTCGTAATATCATGTACGCGCGAAAATCCCCTCGAACAAACCATTCCAATCCAGTTTCACGTGTTTCTCTCACCTATCATTCTAATTCCTATCGAAAATACATTCCGCTACCTCTTTCATCCTTCATCTTGCATAAATCTACTCCATACTTCAATCTTTGATCCAACCGCGTGGATTTATCAATCAAGTTTCGGCTGACCGGCTCCTTTCCAGCTCTTCGAGAACGTAAAGAAACTCTCAAATAAAAAATCCCTCGGAGGGCCGTTCGACTCTCATACAAAGAAGAATGAGTTTTTGAGACATGTAAACATGTAGACATGCGATTGTGAACATTGTAAAATTGTAGAACTGAATAGAAATAGACACTAATATAGATATAAGATAGAACTCAGCTAAGGTATGGGTTATATGTGGTCAAGGAATGAATGTGAACCGAGTCCACTTTCGAGCAAAACGCTGAAGTTCAAATAAAGTTTTTATTTTTATTTTATTTTTTTTTCATTTTTATAACACCGAATTCCGGCGTGGACTCCTATAGAATCCGCATTGTGTTAATTCTGACACCGAGTTTTTCTTAATGTATACAGTAAAATATACTCCTTCATTTTTCTCCGTGTGTATTCTCCTAGGCATGCCCGAGGAAGAAACATTGGATCCAATGAGATATATGTAGATTTCTTCAGATCTCAATTTTGGCGGAAATCTACAAATCTTCCGATATCTATTGATATTCAAAGATTTTTAAACTTTGGCAAAAAGCTCTGAGATTTCCTAATGTCTAACTACATCTGAAAATTCCCATTTTGGAAGGATTTCAAAATGGTAAAGAGAGGTTGAAAAAGAACTCTGGAGATCTCTTAATATCTTTTTGGATCTCTCGCAAGATGGAAATCTTGAGATATAAGTGGATATTATGAAGGAATTTATGGAGACCTCCGCCAAAATTTAGATCTGCCAAAATCTACAATCATCCCAAGAGATCTACATAGACCTCATTAGATCCAATCTTCTTTTCTCGGGTGGAAGTCAGCTTGATTAGTTATATGAAAAATAAAGAATGAAAGCATTAGGCTATTGTTATCTGGCCACTCTGGAGTGGAATGAGATCAATACTTATACACGTTATGGCACTCATATCTACACGGAGAAAAATGAAGTTTCATAAATGACTACATTCCTACTAAATTGGCAAGATACGAGAAAATATTGCTGTTATTGTTAGACAGTGTGGTGAAACTGAATGATTCGCCTAACATTCTTTAGCAAGAGCGTGCAACCTTACACATGATTGGGTACATATTTTTACTACTCTGTGTTAGAACAGCAGTGCTATTTCCTGCTATCTTGCCAATTGAGTAAGTATGTAGTGATTTTAAAAACTTTATTCTTCTCTGTGTACAATTTTCCAAACCTTTAAAATAAAGATACTTCATTCATTCATTCTCATTTTTTACAGCCTACTCCGGATAAATTGTATAAAAAAATCGAAGTTGAAGTCAAAGGTCACGACAGAGCTGTTTTAAAAAGTTATGGAGAATTTTCAGTCATGGCGGCAAACAATCTGGGGATTACTGTTGGTAGAAAGTAAGATTTTTGAAATAATCACTAACAATATAAACAATGGAAATGTATTTCATAAAGTGAAGAGTGGGGACACTTGCACCACAGGGTGACATGCGCCACAGTAGATATCTCTTGATTTTACAGAGATTTCCAAGTCGTTTTTGCACGTATCGCTAGCTGTATGGATGCCCTGACTCGACACGAGTTCACAGGAATGTGAAATGATTCTTTTTTTTATTTGTAGCAAAAGCTTTAGCACTCAAAATCGCTTCATTTTTGTATCATTTGTATTTAATTAATAATTTCAAAAAAAATGTTTATATATTGATTTAAAGACAGTGCTTATTGATCAAATTAAGGTATCAGTTATTCCCATAGAGAGAGATAGAGAGCTGATTCGCATCATGTCTCCCGTCATGTAGAGAGAGTTGCATTAATCGCAATGTTCTTTGGAGAACTCTCGTATCATCAATAGAACGTCGGATTTGACCCTGCACTCATTCGCAACTTGAAGAGGAATGATTCAGTAAGCGAAAGTTCGATCCAATTTCTATCCAAGCAAGTTTGTCGAACGAATTTATTTTACTTCCTTCGGAAAGCCGATCGACGTTTCGGATCGATACGATCCTTTTTCAAGATACAAAGTTTTAATACAATCGTAGAGGAGAGAGAACGTGGTTGAATGAAGTATCATCCGGACCCATCGACTCGGATGTGGGTAGTTTTTATTAAACTAATAGAAGTTAAATAAATTCGTTCGATAAACTTGCTTAGATAAAAATTGGATAGATCATTCGCCTACTGAATCATTGAATTCCTGCGCCAAGCAATTTCCCAACCAATAAATAAAAACTACCCACATCCGAGTCGATGGGTCCGGAGGATACCATTCAACAACGTTCTCTCTCATCTACGATTATATTGAATTTTGTATCTTGAAAAAGGATCGTATCGATCCGAAACGTCTATCGGCTTTTCGAAAGAAGTAAAATAAATTCGTTCGACAAACTTGCTTGGATAGAAATTGAATCGAACATTCGCCCACTGAATCATTGAATTCCTGCGCCAAGCACTTTCCCAACCAATTAATAAAAACTACCCACATCCGAGTCGATGGGTCCGGATGATACTTCATTCAACCACGTTCTCTCTCTCCTCTACGATTGTATTAAAATTTTGTATCTTGAAAAAGGATCGTATCGATCCGAAACGTCGATCGGCTTTTCGAAGGAAGTAAAATAAATTCGTTCGACAAACTTGCTTGGATAGAATTTGGATCGAACTTTCGCCTACTGAATCATTGAATTCCTGCGCCAAGCACTTTCCCAACCAATTAATTAATTGAAGAGGAATGTTTGCTGTATAAAAATCCCATAAATAATGTATCGAATGTACTTGACCATGAAAGTTGTAACAATGTAAAAACAAAAGTAGTGCAAGTGTCCCCACTCTCTCCTAATTATTCGTTACACTCTTATAAGATAGAGTAAAGTAGCGTTATTCATTATTACTATTCCCTGTCATATAAGACTCATTGAAATAATTCTAAATTTAGCGTGATATATATATATATATATGGAGCATTTTTTGTCGAATCCGCCACCCCACCTACACATTGCAATTTTAGAGGTAGAAATCTTGAAGGCTGGTTGAAATTTTCGTTGGAATATCTATTTTTCAATGCCCTCTGGTTTTTCAGAACATGTGCCAATATGGCGGCTCAAACGAAGAGTATGGCGATAATGATTAAAACCAGTCATAGGCGTACGAGACGTATGTGTTGGATAGCTACATTGTTTGAAACATGTGATTCGAGCGCCCCGGATCAAATCCATACGGTTAGGATTTTGAAATTGCAAATGGCGAATGCAATATAATGCGTCCGAAATTTCCAAATCGCTCTGAATTTTTCAAAATGTGAGGAGGGAGATTCTTTTGGGTCGCTGATGACGTAGCCGATCTCAGACTTTTGGAATTACAAATGGCGAATCCAATACGGCGGTCGAAAAAATTCCAAATCGCTCGAATTTGTTATGAAATTGGCATACTGGGGTTTTTGGGGTTGCTAAACATGCGAATTCAAATTTCGGGAAGTGCAAATCTTAAATCTGATATGATATTCACAAAATTCCAAGTGGCTCGGGATTGTGGACAAAATTGTTTCACTGGCGATCTTTGGACCACTGTACACGAATTCGAACTCAGATTTTCGAAATCACGGATAGTGCATCTAATATGGCGTTAAACTGAAAAAAACGTCCAGTGCTCACAAAAACGCGGTATGGTTGGGACAAGTATTCGAAAGAAACAATGAAAAGCAGTGCTGTTACAACAATAATATAGTTTGTGAAACAATCTTTCCTCCATCTACATTTCATTATTGTATCATTATGCTCTCGCTGCCACAGCAATGCGTTGTGAATAGCATAGAGATTCATAGCAAGAACGATAATTTTTTCCCTGGTGTACAGAATATTCAAAATCACTCGAATTGAGGAAACATCGTTGCACTAGGGTTTTTGGAGCCGCCGACTACGAATGTGGAGGTCTGAATATCAAAAACCATCAGCATTTGGAATTAAATCTCCTTCCAAAACAGTTTCGGCCGTTGATTACGGGTCTGAGCTGAGATTTTTGGTATGAAAATACACATACCCCATTGAATTGTCAATTCAAGCGATTTGGAATGTTTTTCTACTACCATATTGGGTTCACTATTCGTAATTTCAGAAATTTGAGTTCGACTTCATAATGAAGCCAAAAGAAGGCTCGTTAGACCTAACCTACAGCTTACATCAATCACTATTGGACTGAAATTGAGATTGAATTTGATCTGAAACTCAAAGCGAATTGATTCTAATGAATGTGATCCTCCATTGTTATTTGTTTGATTCTACTGAACATGACTTTACTCATCGATGATGAGAATTATGTTTGTGTTCATTTAACGGATGAAAAACAACTTTTCCTCCTCATGAATCATTCAACCTTACTCACGATTACGTGATTGTTCAAAACTGAGAACCTATATAACATTCTTTGGGAGATCCGAACCTACGTTCTTTACGCTGGATGATCTCGTCCTTGTCCTTTGTGTTTAATCACCACATGTGTGTCATGACAATCGTTGCTGCTATGGGGTCCATATCGCATGAGGATCAGTCCGAAATAGGCAATGATAACAGTATTTCAGACCAAGTTAGCACGATAAGAAGATATCGTCAAGCGTTATGTAACCGATGCACAGTGGGGCCAAATGCCAAAGAGCTGGACAAAATTATGAGGGGCTCTCAAATTCGCTTGCGACTTCGTACTCGGGAAGTTTATGGGGTCACTGATTACGAATCTGTTGTCAGAATTTCAAAATTCAGAATGGCGGATCCAATATGGCGGACGAAAATTGAAAGAAACCATCGGATTTTCTTCAAACTTGGTGATCAGGGGTTTTTGGGGTCGCTGATTACGAATCTGCTGTTTGAGTTCCAAAATTCAAAATGGCGAATCCAATATGGCGGACGAAAATTTTGAAAATCATCGGATTCTCCTCAAATTGGGTACCCAACGGTTTTTGGGGTCGCTGATTACGGATCCGTTGTTCTCATTTCGAAATTCAAAATGGCGGATCCAACATGGTGGACGAAAATTGGAAGAAATCATCGGATTTTTTTCAAATTTGGTGATCAGGGGTTTTCGGGGTCGCTGATTACGAATCCGCTGTCTGAGTTCCCAAATTCAGAATGGCGAATCCAATATGGCGGACGAAAATTGTAAAAATCATCGGATTCTTTTCAAATTGGGTACCCAGGGATTTTTGGGGTCGCTGATTACAAATCCGTTGTCTGCATTTCGAAATTCAAAATGGCGGATCCAATATGGTGGAATGAAATCGAGAAGATCATCGGATTTTCTTCAAACTCGGCATCCAGGAGTTTTTGGGGTCACCAATTACGAATCCGTTGTCAAAATTTTGAAATTCAGAATGGCGGATCCAATATGGCGGACGAAAATTGAAAGAAACCATCGCATTTTCTTCAAACTCGGTACTCAGGGGTTTCTGTGGTCGCTGATTACGAATCCACGGTCTGAAATTCAGAATTCAGAATAACGGACCCAATATAGCGGACGAAAATTGTAAAAATCATCGGATTCCCTTCAAACTCGGTACCCAGGGGTTTTCGGGATCGCTGATCACGAATCCGTTGTCAGAATTCCGAAATTCAGGATGGCGGATGCCAAAAATCAAAACTTCATTCATAACTTAATATTAAACAAGAACTAAACGGCCCATTTTGTTGTTCCTATTATGATCATTATTATTATTATTTCCAACATTGAATCATTATTAATATAATTATCGAATGATATTAACACACCAGATGTGTTAAATCGGAAGATATATACATTCACAATATATACAATAATATGAAAAACTGAAATCGTAATGGTTTTTACTTTTGCCACACTTTTTTTTACTCAGATCAGTCTTCTTCTTCACTCTCAGAGGAAGATAATGGGAAAGTTACGTTGTCTTTATCAAGTATATCCAGAGTTTTGATCAGGCTTAACACGTCTCTAGGGAGAAACTTTAGTTTTTTCTTGGGCAACTGTCTTTTACTCGATAACATTGGATCAGAACTCAAAAGGAACCATTTAAAAATGTCTCCATTCGTTTTTTCTCTACTGCATTCCCTGGAGTGATGCTCTCGGTACCTTTGGAAATGAATGTTGTTAAGATATTTGAATATAATTATGTATTCATCGACACCGTTAAAGCTTTTGATCTCAACATGACAAGCAAAATCAAGGAAAAACAAAAAGCAGCTGCACTTTGGGGTCATCAGTATAAAGTTTTGAATGAATCCTCTAATTCATAAGTTTACTTGATTCTCAAAATTGTTTTCTAGTCTATGTATTTATGTTTCCAGAGGATGAACAATGTGGCTTATTAATAAAAAAAAGTATATGAATATTCATAATTCCCCGAATTCTTTACCAGAACAAAACAATCTTCGCGAACATATATTCTCGTGGTTACCATAAATATATAGTTTGCCTAGTAGTCAAAAACGTATTGCGCAATGTATCAAACTGATTGCAGTACTTGAGGAGTCAAATTTTTCCCTTCAAAGTGTCGAGTCCACTGTGACAAATATAGACTATTATTAAGTGATATACATCATTTTCACCTTTTAAAATCTTTGTTACGAGCCTCTTGTGCTTCCTCAGTCAATTGGCCTATAGGTAGAAGAGCAGATGCAATGATTTCAGGTCCGTGGATCAAAAACTTGTGCATCGTAGGTGACATTGGGTACCACGGATATTTTGTCGCGTAGTAGCGTGCCGTGTCTAAAGCGTAACTCCGAAACTTTTCAACGTCTATTTCATGGCCACTTGAAACGGTAGCTAATACTACATGAAGTCGTTGTATTAGGTTGACATCCGCTCCTGTGATTTCGGCAGAAACTTCGGGTTGTGCGAAAAATCACCTAGCGGTATTCCCATCAGTTGAGTTCCCAAACCCTGGCTTAGGAACATGGACAATGAGGCCACATTTTTCTTTAAAACTTTTCTGTACAACCTTTTTTCGTTCTTCCACCAAAGCTTTATCTTGTTTTCGTGCTTGCCACTTCTGAATAGGTAGCTTATAAGACAAATGCAGGAGGCCCTAAGAAAAACGTATCCAGCCGTGTAGACAAGACAAACCAAACTGGAGGTTTCCGGTTTTGACCGGCCTGGATACTATATCATCAATTTTGTTGAATTCCTTAGATGTGGCACCACATATATAGCACTTCTGGGTATAGGTTGTCTCAGTTATGGCATTGCATACCTTCCCGTCCACCATAGAAAAAATCATCTCATGTTTCACTGAAACATGTTTTTCATCAGTTCTGAAAGAAGTAGCCCTCAGATTTTCTATTTCATTATCAACCCGTAGCTTCTCTGCAACCGAAACTTCAGTTGATTCTTTCATAAACTCTATTTTCATTGGCCTACAAAATCTGGTTGATGATGGCCTTGGATTCTGCCAAATTATTTTTGAATTGCAGGAGGCGGAGAGGCACAAGTGAAGTAATGAACACAGCGGAATCACTAGCTTCCCAACTTTGATATGCTTGTTTGTATGAGGAGTGGCCAGAGCTCCCATCAAACCCCCATTTGGAAATAAGTACCAGGTTTTGTAACTCTTCATCAGATAAAGTTGACAAAACCGAATTCTGTAGCTTTAAAATACGTGTAGCTGTGTGATCAAGAAGTGCTTGTAGTTGCACAACAGCGCAGGTTTCTGTTATTTGAATAAATTCCTTGTCAGGGAAACACATGCGTTTGGCCAGTTGAATTTTTTTATAAGGTGGAAATTTCTGCGGATCAGCTTCACGCAATAAGCAGTACTGATGTTTTGAGAGCTCGGCATCTACTAGGAGAGCTAGAGCATCTTCATCATTCAACATCTTTGGCTCATTTCGCTTGAAAGTTTGATAACCTTTCATATACATTTTGGCAAGCTCAGGATCAGAAGATGTAACATCCTTTACAATTTTTGCGGCTTCGATCTGTCCAGACGCTCTCAAACACATTTGTGTGGCGTGGGACAGCTCTGAGATAGGAGTATTTACTCTGATATTCTCCGTTTTCCTACGTTTCGTTCTTTCTGAACATTCGTTGAATTCAACAAGAGGTCTTCCCACTTGCGTGTGAACAGTTACAGAATGGGGATTCCTGAAAGTACAAAACACTACCTCTTGTTCTAACCATTCTTCATTATTTTTAAGAAATCGTTCTTCGGTCCTTTGAGAAGATTCCCATCTCTTTTTAAATACACATTTTAAAGTAGATAAAAGGTTAGAGATCTCTGTAGTTTTTTTATCCGGACAACACGTTATCTCGATGATTTTTCCTTGAAGGAAAGTGAACTTTTCATCCAACGTAGGTAGGGGACTGCTCCTTACAATATTGTACATCTCTCTCCGAGTCATAGATATTGAATCATCTCTGAAATCTACAAACGTTGTAGAATTCGATAAAATTCGCTACAGAAACCCCATGTGTTTCTAAAAATTTTCCTAATTTTCTTGGGTTGGATTCAACCCTCTTAAGCTAATTTTTTTTGCAGTCAACTGTTCAAATTAAACTACTAAGAAAATATAGGTTGTTGAAACACTCACCTATGGCAGCGGAATCCATCTCATTTGGAATTGTATGTTAACATTGAATGATTTTAAAAAACGAAAAATATTCACCAAGCTCCAAACTTGCACGCGGAGAAAAGTTTACGGTAACGATTACTAGCAAGAGTAAGAATTCGGTGACAGCTATTGCACAATTGTGATAAGCACCATTTGAAATCAGACCGATTACAACCAACTATTTACGTTGCCATGGAAACGATAGGTTAACATAAGAACGATCACCAAATCGCGAGTCATGATTCAGTTAACGAAAAGAAAAGAGATATCAATACTTGAATAACATTTATAAACATTTAGGAAAATGACGGTTACTTTAGGGAAACAGAGCATCGCTGAAGAATGTTAGCAGTGAAGTTACCAAAAATTCGTAGTAATAATACTAAATGGTGGTAGTTTTATTGTCATTTCCCATAGTGAATTTATCAACTCATAGTAAATTCACTACGAATATTCTCCAGCAATACTGTTTTTCTCTCAATGGTCCATCATCTTCCTAAATATCAATGATTTCTGGCTTTTGTGTACCCTAAGCCCGCGATGAGAAGAAAAACGAATGGTAATCAATCTCATACAGTTTTCCTCGTGCAGCAAATGTACACTGGAAATGAAACACATACTAACGTTGAGATAAAATTCAAAGCGAATCTACTGAATTCTGAGTTTTGTGTCCACCATATTGGATACGCTATCTTTGATTCTTGGAATTTGACAACTGATTCGTAATCAATGACCCCACAAAACCCTGGATACCGAATTTGAAGGAAATCTGATGATTTTTTCAATTTTTTTCTGCCAAACTGGATCCGCCATTCTGAATTCCGGAATTCAGACACCGGATTCGGAATCAGCGACCTTGAAAACCTCAGGGTACCGAGTTTGAAGGCAATCCGATGATTTTTTCAATTTTCATCCGCCATTTTGAATTTTGAAATTCAAACAACGGATTCGTAATCAGCGACCTCAGAAACCCCTGGGTAACGAATTTGAAGAAAATCCGATGATTTCTTTCAATTTTCGTCCGCCATATTGGATCCGCCATTTTGAATTCCGAAATGAAGACAACGGATTCATAATCAGCGACCCCACAAACTTCTGCATATCAAGTTTCAGACGGATCTAAGGACTCCTCATCACTCCGTCTAATTTTTTGTGATTTCCTGCACAAAAACATGGCGGAATTGCTTAGGGGCAGACATGGGCAGCCGTTTTTTTTTCTGATGTTTAGGTAAGAGTCCCATCTACAACCTCCAATAAGTTAAACGACGTAATTTCGCGTAATTCCCCACTATTCCTTCAAAAACCAAACACATTTTCTCATTTATAGATATAGAAATTACATCCAATCATTGCTCTGTGAGTATTTTCCACTCATCAAATTGATATTCTCTTAATTTTTAGTGTATTCTACATAGTTTCAGTAATAGACTCCAATTTGAAAAAGTTAAATCGGTTCATTTTTCGAGACACAGCGTCTTTTTGAACATGCTCGTTATTTTACTGTCTTTCAATCACGCGGATTATACTTCAAGGAGGGTATTTTGCAACTGGTACACAAGGGCAGGGGGAGGGGATCAGATCTTCTTATATCAGAATTCCAATACTCGGGACATCACCTTACTTATCCCAAGGGTCAAATATCCCCAACTACAAACTTCATTTTTGGGGTTTTGGCCAGCTTTTTGGCATTTGGCCCCACTGTGCGATGTTCAACATAGTGCAATCTCCTGCATTCGACCGAAGTAGTTGCATATTGCCATTCCGAAGAAATAATAAGAAAACCAATGACAGTGGAACGCATTTGTAAATATGAATTAATGAAGGAGATGCACTATTGAAAACTTGATCTCGAATTAGACATATATTTCGTTGAGGATTCTCTAGACAATGTGGCCGGAATATAACTGCTCATTGTGAATAATTGGTTATGCAGTTCAATGGAAAAGTGTGATTGGATGATTCCAGGAGAACGTATAGCTTGTTGGTGTCACTGTCACCAGAGATCATGTGCACCCTTCCACCATGGTGTTCGTTGGATCTGCGGACATCCTCCGAGTACGTATTATTCGGAAAACCGTTCGCATCTCCAAGACAACACGAAGCTCCAAAAACACGTTCCATGAACGTAGATTAATAATGTGGATATTCGAAAGTTCGATCAATCTTCATTATCAATTTGAAATCAATCTAAAATGGACTCACGATGTTTGCGTGCTTTCAGGGTATAATGGCCAACTTGGAATTAATTTTGAAAACAGAAATGCTAGCTTTGCTAGCCGTTATAGAATTTGGAAGAATGTTCCCCACTCATCGTACAGCAACATGTGAATAAGTTTCAAATTCAGAATATCAAAAGGAATTCAGAACGGGCTCGAGAAGGGCGCCAGATCATTCTCGAGGGGCACTATCAAAATCGAGAGAAGGTGAAAATTAAATAAACCGCAAAAGAAACTGGAAATGAGCCCATAATTTACCTGTAACTAACCCAGACCGTTTCGCGTTAGGGAGGAGGAACGATAGAGGACAACGTTTAGTCGAATTTTGTGAAAATCATAAGATGGTTATCACAAACACTTTATTCGAAAATCATCCAAAAAGAATCTACACTTGGAAAATGCCAGGAGATACAGCAAGATACCAAATTGATTACATATTAGTGAAACAAAGATTTAGAAACCAAGTGAAAAACTGTAAAACTTATCCCGGTGCAGATATAGATAGTGATCATAATATGTTGATGATGAAATGTTCTCTGAAATTCAAATCTCTGAAGAAGAAAAGGAAAATGCAGAAAAGATGGAATTTGAAGAACCTCAAGCAAAAACAAACACATGAGGCATTCGAGAAAATGTTGGATGAAAAATTGGGAGATCAAAAAGAGAAAGACTTGGGAATAGAGAGGAGATGGACAAAGATGAAGGGGAATATAAGAGAATGTGCGGATAAGATTTTGAAGAATGATGGAGTAGAAGCTAAAAACCCATGGATAACGGGAGAAATTTTAGAATTGATAAATGAAAGAAGAAAATACAAGAATAATGATAGCCAAGAAGGCCAGCAACGATACAAATCATTGAGAAATAAAATAATAAGAGAATCAAGGAAAGCAAAAGAACAGTGGTTAGAAGAGAAATGTCAGGAAATAGAAATAAGATTGCATTTAGGAAAAATAGATGAAGCATATAGGATTATTAAAAGATTTTTCGGACAAATGAAATCTAGAAGCAATAAGATTAGAAACTCTCTAGGACGACAAATGATAAAAACGGAAAAGAAAATAGAACAGTGGATCAATCATTTGGAAGATTTGTGTAGAGGAAACGATGATATAGCACTTTTAGAGAAGGAGGAGGATGTAGATGAGGAAGAATTGGGAGATTCGATATTGAGATCAGATTTCGACAAGGCTTTGAAAGAATTGAAAAATAATAAAGCGCCAGGCATACATGGCATAAGCGCGGACCTTATGAAAGCCTCCAGTGAAGGAACTCGTGACGCACTGTTTGAATTGATTAGAGATATGTACGAAAAAGGAGAAGTACCGGAAGATTTCCAAAAGAATAAAATTGTCGCCATCCCGAAAAAACAAGGTGCAGACAAATGCGAGAACTGCAGAACGATCAGTTTAACTTCACAACCTTTGAAAATACTGACCAAAATTATATACAGGAGGATGGAAAATAAAATAGAGAGTAGATTGGCAGAAGATCAATTTGGTTTTAGAAAAAATAGGGGAACGCGAGAAGCAATTTTGGCACTTAGGACAGTAATAGAGGAAAGGATAGCGCTGAAGAAATCTGTGTACATAGGTTTTGTAGATATACAAAAGGCTTTCGATAATGTGGACTGGGAGAAGATGTTTGCGATCCTGAAGAAGGTGGGAATAAATTATAAAGATAGAAGAATAATATACGAATTATATAAGAATCAAAGTGCAATAATAGACATAGAGGGTCAGGAAGGGGAAGCACAAATAAGAAGAGGGGTGAGACAAGGATGCTCATTATCGCCACTGATGTTCAATTTATATATAGAAGAAGCAATGAACGAAGTGAAGGAGGAAATTCAATCGAAATTACAGATTCAGGGAAAAAATATAAGTATGTTGAGATTCGCGGATGACATAGCTATATTGGCCACGAGTAGTACTGAGTTAGAAAATATTCTCAACACCATGAGAACAATATTATTGGAAAACTATTGTATGAATATAAATAAAGACAAAACAAAATTCATGATGTGTACAGCAGCGAAAACAGCTAAAAGAACGAGAATCAAAATAGATACCGAGACAATTGAACAGGTGAAAGAATTCAAATATCTAGGAAGCATAATTACAGAGAACGGCAAAAGCGAAAGAGCTATAAGAGCAAGAATAGCACAAGGGAAACAGGCTTTTCATCAAAAGAGACAGTTATTATGCTCAAAAAATATAAGCTTGGAAGTAAGGAAGAAATTCTTGAAAAGTTACGTTTGGAGCACAGCATTATATGGTTGAGAAACTTGGACAATGGGGAAAACTGATCAACGAAGACTTGAAGCTTTTGAAATGTGGTGTTATAGGAGGATGCTCAGAATAAAATGGATAGACAAAGTCAAAAATGAAGAAGTACTCGAGCAGATAAATGAAGAAAGAAATCTTTTGAAACGCATCGTGAAAAGGAGAAGCAATCTTATAGGACACACATTACGGCATGAGAGTTTATTGAAAACAATATTGGAAGGGAAAATGAATGGTAAAACTGGTAAAGGTAGACCTAGAGCAAGTTATATGAAGCAAATCGTACAAGACAAGGGATGTAGTAGATATGTAGAAATTAAACGTTTGGCGGATAATAGACAGGGGTGGAGGGTTTCATCAAACCAGTCGTAAGACTGATTACTTCATGATGATGTGATGATGATAACCCAGACCGCGTAGAGGGGGTGGGTGGAAGGAGAACGTGGAATAATGACGGGTGAGAGTGAATTTCACGAGATTTATAATATAAAAAGATTGAAACATATAATTTGAAAATAACAATTTGATGCAAAGGGTGGACCCGTTCGGTACCACGCAAGTTCAACGAAGAAAGACAGCCGGCAAACGATGACTGATTCATCAAATAAAGAAGAGACTCCACCACTCTATATAAACAAAAAAAAACCCATAAAACACCGGTCAACCAGTTGAAGTGGAAGCTGTCGGCCGCGAGCTGTCGGCCGCAGGGGTTATGTTTTGGCTGGGACTGTACCTGAACAAAACGACCGAACTATTTGGATATTTTCTCCATAAAAACATGCTAAAATGAGATGATGATGATATCTAAAGATATGAATTTGTTGTATTTGAGGCGAGGAATTCGAAAATGAAAGATTTGTCACGATACGAGGTCGTTTTCATAGGATTTTTTGCAGAGAAACGAGGAGTTATATATTGGTTCTAACGAATTTCATCACCCACTGATGAGACGACGTCCGATTCGGAGGATCAAATGCATCAATTCTTATAGGATTTTGTCTGAGGAATCCGATGGTATATGATTCATTTTGGTACGCGGCCGTTTTCATGGAGTTTTCGTCGAGAGAAGGGGAGATTTTTGTGAATTTCCACAGAATTTGCATGAATTTCGTTATTTGAAGACAAGACGACGTCCGATTCTTGGGGTAAAATCTATGGATTCTTATAAGGAATTGTCTGCAGAATCCGGCGATATACGGCTCATTCCGGTATGCGGCCGTGTTCTTGATTGTTCACGCCAAAAGCCGTTGACTGGTATTTGACGGAATTATCAATACATATGCAAATTCTTCCATCGGCTGCAGGGTTCTCGTTCGATTGGAAGAATGTGATACATCGATTCTTATAGGAAATCGTCCAAGGAATTCAATGGTGTATAGCTCATTCCGGTACGCGGCCGTTTTCATGGAGTTTTCGTCGAGAGAAGGGGAGATTTTTGTGAATTTCCACAGAATTTGCATGAATTTCGTTATTTGAAGACAAGTCGACGTCCGATTCTTGGAGTACAATCTATGGATTTTGATGAGACTTTTGGCGTGAAAAATCAAGAACACCGCAGCGTACCGGAATGAGCTGTATATCACTGGATTCCTTGGACGATGTCCTATAAGAATTGATGCATCAGATCCTCCCAATCGAACGACAACCTTGCGGCTGATGGAAGAATTCGCATATGTATTGATAATTCCCTCAAATACCAGTCAACGACTTTTCGCGTGAAAAATCAAGAACATGGCCGCGTACCGGAATGAGTCGTATATCACTGGATTCTGTAGACAATTCCTCATAAAAATCTATAGATTTTACCCCAAGAATCGGACGTCGACTTCTCTTTGAATAACGAAATTCATGCAAATTCTGTGGAAATTCACACAAATCTCCCCTTCTGTCGACGAAAACTCCATGAAAACGGCCGCGTACCGGAATCACCCATACACCATTGAATTCCTTGGACAATTTACTATAAGAATTGATGCATCTCATTCTTCCAATCGAACTAGAACCCTGCAGCCGATGGAAGAATTTGCATATGTATTGATAATTCCGTCAAATACCAGCCAACGACTTTTGGCGTGGAAAATCAAGAGCACGGCCGCGTACCAGAATGAGCCGTATATCACTGGATTCTGCACATCATTCCTCATAGGAATCCATAGATTTCATTCCAAGAATCGGACGTCGTCTTGTCTTCAAATAACGAAATTCATGCAAATTCTGTGGAAATTCACAAAAATCTCCCCTTCTCTCGACGCAAACTCCATGAAAACGGCCGCGTACCGGAATGAGCTATACACCATTGAATTCCTTGGACGATTTCCTATAAGAATCGATGTATCACATTCTTCCAATCGAACGAGAACCCTGCAGCCGATGGAAGAATTTGCATATGTATTGATAATTCCGTCAAATACCAGTCAACGACTTTTGGCGTGAACAATCAAGAACACGGCCGCATACCGGAATGAGCCGTATATCGCCGGATTCTGCAGACAATTCCTTATAAGAATCCATAGATTTTACCCCAAGAATCGGACGTCGTCTTGTCTTCAAATAACGAAATTCATGCAAATTCTGTGGAAATTCACAAAAATCTCCCCTTCTCTCGACGAAAACTCCATGAAAACGGCCGCGTACCAAAATGAATCATATACCATCGGATTCCTCAGACAAAATCCTATAAGAATTGATGCATTTGATCCTCCGAATCGGACGTCGTCTCATCAGTGGGTGATGAAATTCGTTAGAACCAATATATAACTCCCTGTTTCTCTGCGAAAAATCTTATGAAAACGACCTCGTATCGTGACAAATCTTCCATTTTCGAATTCCTCGTCTCAAATACTACAAATTAATATCTTTAGATATCATCATCATCTCATTTCAGCATGTTTTTATGGAGAAAATATCCAAATAGTTCGGTCGTTTTGTTCAGGTACAGTCCCAGCCAAAACATAACCCCTGCGGCCGACAGCTCGCGGCCGACAGCTTCCACTTCATGTCAACCAGTGCAGCAGAAAAACCTACATGCACTGAGAGATCAGTCTCGCGCTTTCCTTCATCCTTTCTATGCAACTTGGCAGGAACTTCGGCGTCCCGCACAAGAGAAATTCAAAATACGAAGGCAAGGAGGAATTCGCCCCAACAAAGTCTCATATAACGAAATACTATTAATGGAGGGAACTCACCGGCTCGCGAACAAAAATCCAATAGACAAAGTGATTCCGTAATGGTACGTGATACAATCACTAATGAACTCTTAGTTAACAGACGAATAGTAGTTTGAAACAAAACAAGCTGACGCGAATGCCGCCGAGAACGAGACTGATTGATTTGCAAATGTCACGAGAGCCGGTGAGCAAAATTCCATGCCCAAATTCCAAAGGATTTCATCCACAAACTGGTGATGATTGCCTTTTCATATCTGTTTTCCATTGAGGAAATCCCATCACTCAGTTTTTTTGCACGATTCATCGGAAAACATTTGCTACAACTGTGCCAATAACAGCCGTGGAATTCCCAGACGTATTTTGTTCCTGTCTTTGAATCTATAAAATACCGATCTACAAGAATACCCTCGGGTCAGCGATATTCTCGATCCCGGGTAGCGAATATAATCTTATGACCCAGGTTATGCTCAATCCACAACAACCATGCGCACGCTTTATGAGAGGAAGTTTGAGCACATCTGTACCCTTTCTTCGGAACAATACCAATTCTGTTGTCCAATAAAAAATTCTTTCGAAAAACTCTGGGACACGCTGAAGCGATTCTTATACTCTCCTCAAAAGGACAAACATTCCCACAAGTGAGAAACAGTTCGCGAAAAATAATGCAAGCTCTTCTTAAAATTTCAACATCTCTTCGACAATGCTGCACAATCTCAGTTTGAAAATCAAATACATAATCTGAATCATTCCTTTTGTCATTGTACCCAATTAAGAATTTCTGTCTCTCATCGATTTTCATGGTGTGTGGCATGTTTGTTTCGATTGGTGAGAGAGAACCTATGTAATTTTGATGTGCAAGAGTATTGAAGATATGTGGGAATGTGCCTTTATTAAATTCGTCTCCCAGACCAAACGCTTTAGGTAGAGCACTCAAAGGCATGGGAAAATAATTTGAGCTGTCAATAAATACTATGTTATCGATTCTCATTTGTAGAATCTTTGTTCCATTCATTATGACATCAGCATAAGATTTAACATTTTTACGTTCGACCAGATATTCCGGAATAAACTGTGCATCATACCCTTCAGCATTGTGTGTAATGCATATGATTTTACTGAACGATGGTCTTGGCTGTGATACCAATTCCACTGATTTTTTAATCGGATTCGACCGGGAAACGTATTCTCTGACTCCACATTGCGCACACACCTGAGATATATCATTGTCTTGTATGCAATATGTACAAATTTTCTGCACTACACAATGAGAGGGTACATGTATTCGTGTTTCTTTACCTCTTTTCACGTTTCTGTTCTGTTGTGTTTCTATATCAAAGAATGAAAAGATGAGAGGAGGTCGTGAGTCTTCTTGCTTTATAGGTCTGATGTAACATTGATGATTGAAGGGTCGATTGCTGTAACAAATCCGACAAAAACTAACGCTGAAAACGTGTTCTCGATCATATGCAAACAATTCTTACATCTTGTCAAAATCGTGCATACGTTTGATACGGGTTGTTTTGACATTCTTCCCGGATTTTTTTTACAAATGTTTGAAGTTTTTTGTGTGAGTCAAAGCAGGCCTTCCCGTAAAAATACCTGTTACAGTCTTTATCATAAACAGGGTGTCTACTACTCCTTAAATATCATTAAATCCTGAAAATATCCTGGGAAACCAGAATCCCTCCTTGAATCCTGGAAAACACCTGGAATCATTTTTTTTATTCTGGAAAAGTTGAAATTGCATTTTTAATTAAAAACTGCGATATTCATATTTTGATTGAATACCTGGAGCTTAAAACTTGATCGAATATGTTGTCCAAATGCAAAATGAAACATACCTGTTACTAATATCCATTAAAAGAAGCATTATATCAAGTTTAAATTTTATTCCACGACCATTAATTGATGAAATAAAAATTAATAAGTGAAGATTTCGTCTTTTTTCAAATAGGTGTCCTACAAAACGTATATGACGATTACTTCACTGAGAGAAAAATTTGGTTCCCATAACCATGTTTTTGACTCTGACCATGTCATATATAGTTGTCACAACCAGATTTATGTGATTTTGTTTTGAAACAAAATTATCACAGTCCTAGAAGTTTTCAATCGATTGTCCTTCTGGAAACTCCTGGAAAAGTCCTGGAATCGAAATTTCCGATAACAGTAGACACCTTGAATACATTTTTTCATTAGTTATGTCGCAGGACGGACCCCTTTTACAACTCAAACATTGTCAAATGCATCGATTTTCGACTGAGCGTCTGTAAGTGTGATGACATTGTGTACAAAAACCACGACCACCGACAATACCTCGTAAACTCAAAATGGGTTCTTAATGCATGGAATTTCAATAATATTATAATATACCACATATAGAGTGTGAATTATACGGCCAAATACATGATTAACCTTGACACGTCTGTCATAAATGGATTTCACACCTCTTCCTGAAGACTCGTATGCATAAATAATGAGTGCTATGCCTTTGAACACATAATTACTTTGAAAAAATTCAATTTCGTTCAATCCACAACCGTGTAAAGGGATAGCGACACCCGAATTCTTCACAAGCTCGTGGGCCCTTGTTCTTTGTAATTTTCTTCGCGATAGTCTGATACTATTCCACTCTGATTGCAGTGAGCCAGAACAAACCATACCTCTTCGTGCAAATACTTAAGCAGCAACGCCGCGAGCAAAGTTCATCTGTATTTTGAATTGTCAAGATCGAGCGCTTGGAAACGATATCAATATTTTTTCTACCACGCCCGGCCACTGAGCTACTCACGATACATGAATTCACGTAGCAGGAATCGTCGATTTCAAAACTTCGAGGACTCTGAACCACACTACTCACTAATTGCCACAAACTTTCCAACGCGAATTCCCTCACAAGTTTAAATGATTGCCAAACCACACCCCTTTCAAAAACATTTGACGAGAATGTCAATCCTATGTAACCATGAGACTGACAAGAACTTGTCAAATAAATGTGTATATTCTTAAAAGCGCTTTCTAACCATGTCAATGAATTCCCATCCGAATGTTGAGGTTTACAAAAATTAATTTTCATTTCGCAACCACGAGTTACAAATTTTCCAAAGTACCTAGTATGTTCCGATGATACGACGAAACGTTGACCAGGAGGTAAAACTATATACTTGTTTCCATTATCATTCTCACTTTCTTCTTCTGCATCTTCTGGGGCTCGTCTATTCTCACAGACATCGGTGCTTTCATCGCTGCTATCAACACCTGTATCATCTTCGTCGTCGTTATTACCACTTCCATCATCGTTATCGTCGTCGCTTGCATAGTCTTCAGCACGATTTTCACGACCAAAACCATACTGGGGTCTTAATGTTGAGGCTAATACAAAAAATTACCATGAAATTATGAATGATTCCGTTATTTACATCCTTTGCTATCGGCGAAACTTACGTTGTGGATGGACGGCGTTATCTGTGACCATAGGGACATCGTCATCATCATCATCAACAAGATCGATCACTGGAAAAAAGAATAAATTTTGAATTCTGTACTTAGAACTTAGTTGAGATTTTCTTTTCGAGCACCTTCTGGATGATAGTGCTGACCCTGAAGTACAGCAGTGTTGATTCCCTTGTCCTGTTCTTCGTCCATCTCTTCTTCCTCACCTTTTCGGTCGTCTTCGTCGGCGATGTTCATCAAAAGTTCTAAAAGGATGGCAGCATTCTATTATTTCAATTTCTTTCTGAGAAAGGTGAAATGAGGTGTGAGACATGTATAAGAACAATCAACCAACAACGATAATGACAGAGGGGTGCGAAGATAGATTGAACTGATCAAGTACCATCATATAAGAATTTGTAATATATACTTACCAAGGGAATTATAATAATCTGACATCAGTATTTTCATACCAGGATCCCACAATGTGAGTCAAGCTCAAAATCCTTTCAGCTACCAAATCCCTTAACACATCAAATCCGTTGAAACCGCCTTCTGCATATATTCTAGTGAATATCAAAACCTCGTTGTGTAGCACTAACTGATAAAACACTTCTTTGAGTTCACGTTGTGTTACATTCGGACGATTCAATTGACGAACGAAAAAATTCTTATTGAACAATCTCTTCGTAGAATAAATTATGTCGACGATTTGCAAGATAGTTTCACACATATCCATTTTCAAAAATTTATGGAAAACAACACTTATATGAATAATCTGGAATTCAAAGATCGTGATATTTCGAAGACCGATTGCACACTACTGAATCTGTTGATATTTCAATTCGTTTGTCTCGTTCATCTCATCACCATCATTCATCTTTGCTGATAGTAGATTCTCAATACAACAATGTATACGATAATAATTTCATCTAAAAAATCTATACGTGAGTGCACGCGTGCAACTGAAAAATTGATTACTGTATCACATTTGTTGTGTCAAAGCACAATTCTTCGATCTTTCTCGATTCGTCTCATGTCCTTTAGAAGGGCGAATAGGTTTGTGTATATATGTGTGCATTTTTAGATTATGTATTCGAAGATTAGGCGTTGTCTTTTTCGACCTTACCACGGATTAGATCATCCTCTTGATTTCTTATTCAGCAAATTTCTCCCCCTCACGTGTACAATAGGGATGATATAAATTCCTCCATCAATCATTCTCACAAAAATCGATTACATACTCTTCACCATCAAGGAATCACCTCGTGACAAAGGAAGCAAACGTGAAGCGCCCTGTTGACAATTTCGCGAGTCAAAGAGCAAAAGTCTTCGGTTTCTTAGAATGTCATCCAACGTAGAAAATATCGACATGGATACCATGAATGAATCTATGGAGGATATGAACATGCACAAATACGGAAATTATTTGTTGTTACCAACAGAGTATGTCTCAAACTCTTCGGGGACGAAGAATGTATTCATCGGCCTATCATATCGAGATGTCATACTTGAACCATGTATTCAGCTCTGAGGAAATTCTTCGTTAGGAGTGAATTTTGACGTGAACACATGGAGTAATTTGGAGAATTTTTTCCCATTGATGGATGAATACCTGGATGACAAACTTAGGCAAATACCTTCACCAGTCCCAGTACATAAGGTGAAAATCTCTTTCGCCACTGCTTATAATGATCTAGCAATCATCTTTGAAAACATCGTTGGAGATGTCAACAGGAACTCTGACGAAGGGACATTCCCAGTAGAAAAGAAACGGAGGAGTACGTATATCCCGACTATTATTATCAAAACGGAGTCAAAAATATGCACCAGTGTGCGCTCTTCAGATTAAATAGATTGGAAGGAATTGCGGATAATGTAAGTCGATGTGTTGACTCAATAAGTCGCGAGATAAAATATCGTTTACCAAGAATCATGACTGGAATCATGATGATAATTGTATCTCACGAATTCTCCATAACCAAGATTCTGATATAAAGGAAGATGTAAAATGACATTTACATAGTGATGATATGTTCCAAAATGTATACTTCGATATTGTATATCACGAAATAAAGATTCTTGATATGAACACCATTATTGAAAATCTCAAAGAAGAATGACAACGGAAAGTTTAATGTATCCCATCATCATATATACACATTACTTCGCTTTTTTATAATGTAATGGAAATAGAATAGAAATTAGTTTGGAAGCATATTGTATCAATTTGACCGGAATACGAATCATTATTATTATTTACTGCTGTATTGTAATTGCCCATCATTATTTGTTGTATTGTCATAATGATCGGAATAAAAAATACATTCATTTGAAATTTATAAACAAGTGTGCGAAGTATTCACTCCTGTTTTCCAATCCTCTTCCCATCATTTAGGGCAATGTTTTGTTGATAATGAAATATCCATATTCGTATAAGCTGAAATCTATTTTGAACTCATTGCGGCGGGAATCCATCTCTGCCTGTAGAAGGGAAGATTTTGCCCAGTTACTCAGATCTGTTGGCACGCCAAGAGAGTTCGTAGGCAACACAAAACTATGGGAAAAAGGTGATATCCGACAATCGTTATTATTGTCACCTCGTCGGAACAATCCATCGATTTTCCTGAACCGACCCCCCAGACAGAGCGATCGTGAAAATAACGATTGTGAAGATTATGACGACACCGAAGACAGTGTTTTTCTTCCGAACGCAGACGAACAAGCAGCCCTTGCTACTCAAACAGGAACATCATGGCTCCGGTTATGAACAGCAAGATGAAGAAAGTATTGGAGCGATCGTATTACGATCCTCAAAAAGAAACATCATTCACGGGTGCACAAAAATTATCACAAGCGACTCGTGGCAAAATTAAATCGAGAGAGGTTTTAGCCTGACTCGAAAAACAAAATGCTTCCAATCTTCATAAACCTGTGCGAAAACGATTTCCAAGACGAAGCTACCAGGTCCGCAATATCGATGATTTCTCGGAGGTCGTTCTCATTGATGTTCGATCGATCAAAACGTATAACGATGGGTATACATTTATCTTGGTTATCATAGATGTGTTTAGTAAACACCGTGGATTGGAATGCTACACTGTAAGAAACAATCTGAAATTTCATGTATCAGATGAATATGAAAATTCTGAAACTTGTAATTCAAATCAAGTTCAATCATGAACTCATCTGCAAGATGTATTTGAATTCATATAAAAATGCATGAAAAATCATAATTCTGTATGAGATATCATAAAATTTAATATGAAAAGTCAGAAAAGTTTTGAAACTTAATACAAAATTCATATGTTAATTGCTTCACATACATTTATATGAAATTCAGGAAGCAATTTTTTACAGTTTACCTGATGAAACATGTGAGTGTGTCACACGCGCTTTCTAACGCGTCCTCACTAAAAGCGGTAGATCCCCTGTGTATCTCCAAACCAATAGTGGAAACGAATTTTTGAGGTTAACCCAGTAAGTCCCAAAATGACATTTTTTCGTTGCGTTTTTCAACGCTTGTGCTTTCTGAGAAAAAAACTCCTGAAAAATTCTAGAATAAGCATTGTCGATGTGAAATTGACTCATCTCCCAGAATCTGCCGCCGGTTTTCCCGAAAAATGTCCCTGTGGCAAGATATCTGGGGTTTTTTTCCACAAAAACGCGAATTTTCAAACTTTTTTTTTCTCTTTATCTTACGTTTCCCCATTGAAGTCATTTTAGAATTCTTGTTGTAATTACAGAAACCACGTCAATTTATCTCAAACTTTAATTTATGCTTTTGACAATTGTGAAAATCAATGTGGAAACCATCAAAATGGCGGTCCAAACGCGGAACAAACGTCAGAAACTTCAAAGATTTTCCATTCAAGAACGATGAACTTTAGAGAAAAATGTTACTGAACAAAAAGTTCTTAGAACTAATCAAAGAACACGGTGGAATTTTTTAACGACTTTCTTGAATTTTCAAAATCCTCAAATTAAAAAATTTGTAAGTCGTTAAAAAATTCTGAAAAAATTTCAGCATTTTCTTCGATCAATTCTTAGATCTTTTTGCTCAGTAAAGATTTTTTCCAAAGTCCATTTTTTTCCAATTAAAAATCTTTGAATTTTTCGTCTCATATTCGTGGTTTTTTTTTATAGTTCGTTATTTTCCAATACTCTATTCATAATCTAGTTCACATAGAATATACCACGTTATTCTTAGTGAACCTGTTTCATTCATATATGTTCTTATTTAATAAATCTGTGATGGATTATTTAAATATTGGAAAATAACAAACTATAAAAAAAACCACGAATATGAGACGAAAAATTCAAAGATTTTTAATTAGGAAAAAATGCACTCTGGAAAAAATCTTTACTCAACAAAAAGTTCTAAGAATTGATTGAAAAATATGCTGAAATTTTTTCAGAATTTCTTAACGACTTTTAAAAATTTTTTCAATTTTGATGATTTTGAAAATTCAAAAAAGTCGTTAAAAAATTCTGCAGAAATTTCAGCGTGTTTTTTGATCAGTTGTAACAACTTTTTGTTCAGTAACATTTTTCTCTGAAGTCTATCGTTCTTGAATGAAAAATCTTTGAAGTTTCTAACGTTTGTTCCGCGTTTGAACCGCCATTTTGATGGTTTCCACATTGATTTTCACAATTGTCAAAAGCATAAATTGAAGTTTGAGATGAATTGACGTGGTTTCTGTAATCACAACAAGAATTCTAAAATGATTTCAATGTGAAAACGTGAGATGAAGAAAAAAAAATTTTTGAAAATTCGCGTTTTTTTGGCAAAAGCCCCAGATATTTCGCCACGGGGCCTTTTTTCGAAAAATCCGACGGCAGATCCTGAAAGATGAGTCAATTTTACATCGACAATGCTTATTCTAGAATTTTTCAGGTGTTTTTTCCTCAGAAAGTACAAGCGTTGAAAAACGCAACGAAAAAATGTCATTTTGGGACTTAATGGGTTAAAATTTAAAGACTTCTTGAAAAATAAAAACATCTTGTTCAGAACCGTTCGTAATCCCGATGTGAAGGCTGCCATAGTTGGAAGATTCAATCGTACTTTGGAAGAACGTTTGTGGCGTTTCTTCACACACATGAAAACCAAACGCTACGTCGATGTATTGCAAAATATTGCGCAGTCGTACAATCATACGGTCCATACGTCTATTAAGATGCGGCCTGCTGACGTGACTCTAGAAAGTGACAGAGAGCCTAAATACAAATAAGGAGACCATGTCAGGATCAATAAGTACAAAGCAGCGTTCGATACGGGTTACGAAGGTTGTTGGAGCAAAGAAATATTCGTTGTAACCCGAATTTGTGCTACGCGAGAACCATATGTGTACATGCTTCGTGATTTGAATGAGGAAATTGACGGAATCTTTTATGAACCGGAACTGAATCGTGTCGACGAAGCTGGTAAACATTTCCGCGTTGAAAAAATTCTTGAGACGAAAGGTGGTGGTGGAAACAAAAAAGCATTGGTGAGTTGGCACGGATATCCTGAAATATTTAATTCTTGGATCCCTTACACCAACGTTGAAAATTTATCATAAGCTTAGTCCTGACAATGAAGGACGAATTCTATATCGTGCTGCCTAGTAACAGCAGTATGCATTATTTCCCAAACAATACAACGACCTGTTTCACAACACGATTGCCTCAACAAATTCATTTGAACGGAGATTGGTCGTCATTTGTTTTACATAACCTTTCTTTGAATCGTAAATAACAACGCTTTATAATATATTGAACATGTCAAAATTTATACCAAATAAGGTGCTTTTGCTGGGAGTTTGACTTTATTACTTCAATAAGAAAAAAAAGAAAAGTTTCTTGCATCGAATTGTTACCGGTGATGAGAAATGAATCCATTACGACAATCCAAAGCGCAAAAAGTCATGAGTTGCCCGGCTAACCATCACAATCAGTAGCGAAGCCGAATATCCACGAGTCTAAGCTCCTGCTTTGTATTTGGTGGAATCAGATGGGTGTGATTTATTATGAACTACTGCAACCGAATGAAACCATAACTGAGGATCGTTAACGACTACAATTGATGCACTTGAGCCGCAAATTGGAAGAAAAACGGCCAGAATACTCCAAAAGACACGACAAAATCATTTTGCTGCACGACAATGCTCGCCCGCACGTCGCAAAACCGGTCAAAGCATACCTGGAAACAATCAAATGGGAAATTCTACCCCACCCGCCGTATTTTCCAGATATTGCTCCATCTGATTACCATTTGTTTTGTTCGATGGCTCATAGCTTGTCTGAGCAGAAGTTCACTTCTTACGAAGATTGCCGAAAATGGGTCGATTTGTGGATTGCAGCCAAAGATCACGCGTTCTTCCGACACGGTATTAGTTCCCTGCCCGAAATAAGGTCGGAAGTAGTAGAAAGCGATGGACAATACTTTGATCAATGTATTCTTTAATGTTCATTTGAAATGAATCACTTGTTTTCATGAAGAAAACGCTACCAATTAAATCCAATTCTTAATAAAATGATTTTCCAAATTCTCAAACAATATTCCTGTACATCAATTTCTCTAATTTCCTTCAATAAATATACTGTTTATACTTTGTGCTCCATTTGCATGAGCAATGAATTTTTTGATTGCAAGATATTTTGGATATGTTTTCTCATCATTATTAGCAATTAATTATTGTTTCCTTCCATGTTTATCTTTCCAGTACCATACTTCTCATGGCAGTCAAGTAAACTCGAGTTGGAGAGTTTGGATGATTGTGTCGTCCTATATGAGTTTTATCAAACTGATTCCGTCTTAATTTATGAATATTGCGGACAAAATGATACTTAATTCAGAGATATTCCTGTATTTCTCCTCCAACAAACATTTCAGTGAGGTCTTATATTTTGTAAGTGATATTGACGCATCAGAACAAAATCGATCTGAAGTTCAAGTAGAAGGACATGAACTTTCCAAAATTTTCAACCGGGAAATGATCTCTTATCTATCAGAGTGCATCTGGGACAAATTGAATCGTCACAGTTTGAGACTTCATCTTACCCATATTCCATTCCGCTCTGAGGGAGTGCATTGTCAACATTCGGAAAATCGTTCGACCTATATTCCATTGAACTTTGAGAGAATACCTGTTGCTGTTCGGAAAATCGTTTTCCCCATACTATATTCCGCTTTGAAAGAGTTCGTAGTTGCAATTTGGGAAATCGGCCTACCCATATTCTATTCGCTTTGAAGAAGTAGACTGTCGCAGTTTATAAAATCGTCTCGCACATACTACGTTCCTTTGTGAGAAAGTACATTGTCGCAGTTTGGGAAATCGTCTCACTACAGTATGGGAAATAGCCACTCCCATACCTTATCCGGTTTCACGGGAGTACGGGATTCCAGTATGGGAAATGGTCTCTCCCACACCTCATTCGACTTCGAGGGAGTACGGGATTTCAGTATGGGAAACGGTCAGTGGTGAGATTGCACCTGTACTATGGTATAGACGTGGGGATTGACTTCGGTCAAGACTTATGCCAGAGTCTCCCATACTGTTTTTTTTTTCCACGCGGGTGCACACAACACACAGACAGTGTTTAGGACTGTATTAATTCAAAAGGTCGAAACACAGAAAACGAAAGCATTCATCTCTTCACGGAGCGCTTTAATAACGAAATAATCCAAAAAATTGTAACCACAAAATCAATTACAAGTTTTTACATTACAAGTTTTCACGTCTGCAATCTGTTCGCTCTCTCGAACGTAACTACTCGGAGACAACGAATGTGTTCAAGAGTCCCATAATTTATTGAGGGGCAGCGTCAGTCTGTGACAGATAAGGTTATTCACTCAAATTCACTTCCAAAAGTACCATAATGAGATGTATTTCGAAAAGGAATTATGGTAGTTTGGACGGTATATTCAGGTCAATAATTTGATCCGTCACAGACTGGCGCTGTTCCTGAATACATATCGGGACTTCTTAAAACACATTTTTCTGCGTGGAACTTCTTGCATACGAGCAGTATCGAAAACCCCCGAACTTGTTCAGTCCCGGTTGGCTCGTCTCATGTAGCCGCAACAGACAGGCAGACATAAAACAAATTTTCTCTGAATTCGGAGGAACTTTTTAGCATAGAAAATTCTCATTTTGGAAACAAAAAATGTTCAGTCCTTTGAAACGATCACAAAGCTTTTCCCTAACGAAGAAGCAAAATTGATACCAACAATTTCTATGTCCGCCATTTGATTAATTTTCGACTTTTTATTGATCTTCTTGGTATTATTCTCAACAAATACATATTTCACAAAAATTTTGGTAGTTCCATTCTCCGACAATTTTCACAAGTGTAGAGTGACGATAGAATGGACATCTCTTTGAGAGTGGTTCCAAAGAGGATCAGATAGAGTGGAAGCGCTGTGTATTCGGCTAAGTAGGCCATCTGCAGTCTCAGTGGCAAACTGCTCCTATTCATCATGTGTATCTCTTCGAAATACTTAGCCACTGAAATACGAGGAGGCGCTGAAACTCGCCACGGAAAATTGTACTGTTGTGTTATGGCCGTTTCCACTCTATCTGATTCTCTTTGAGTGGTTCAAGAGGCATAAACTTGAACGCATGGGTTTGAAACGCATACGTGATGGTGCAAAGCGGTAACACACATGGACTATTGTACATAATATATGTATGCATATATACATATGTATCCATATACATACATACATATGTACATACATATATGTATGTGTTGTACATATATGTATATGTATACATACACCCAAAAAAATTAATATCAAAATAAGAGTATCCCTCTTATTCTGCAACTTCTCCTCTAATTAGGCACTCATCGGTATACGTAGTATACCAGCACGGAGCGCCTATTGCACCTGTTGTTGTACGATCTGACCGTATCTTCTAAAATATTTGAGTAATCCAATTGGAAGTTAGAAAGTTTTTCATTTCATACAATAATGATTGATAATCCGTGGGGTTGTATGTGCGTCTGTCTGTCTGTCTGTCTGTCCGTCCGTCCGTCTGTCTGTACCCGGGATAACTCTGGACCGAGTGGACCAAATTGGATGAAATTTATAGAGTCAGGGTGTCTACTGATGCTGGAAATACTGGAGATACTGGAATTATACTTGAATTTTTTATTTATACTGGAAATACTGGAATTACTTGAATTTTTCATCACATTCTGGAAAAATTTCAAAAAATATTTCTAAAAACAGTTTTTATTTTTGGTAGGTATTTCAATGGTACGAAAGGTTTGTTTGCCGGAAAATTTACTGATTGAAAGGGCATCTTATCCATTGGTAGATTCTTATAAAGGCACAAATGTGAATAGTTGATAAAAGAAGTTTTGTGCAAGATTCATTTGCTATACATGAGCTCCGTTCGTGTAAAGGTATTTCAAGTTGCTCCAACTTGCTCCGGATATTTTTGATTGGCTCTTTTAGTTATAAAATGAACTGATTGGTTTGGTGCAGACTGGGGCAACTTAGAACACCTTAGATCAAACGAAGCAGATTGATTATCAAACAAAAATCTTCAAGACGCTCAGTCATGGATTGATCAATTACTTTTTTCATCATCAATCCATGCATTTGAGGTATTCATAATGATTATAAGTTTTCCATATGATGCACTGAGATGCGATTGTTATAACATGTATTTCTCATAGATGATTTCGATAACCTGAGGGAATAAAACTTGAATGTTCTGAAAAGAGTTTGTGGCATTGACATTCTTGCCCAGACAGCACACAAGAATCCAGGATGAATTTCGGAAAAAGACCTCTTCAAAAACTCTTAGAATATAAAGAGTCCTCAAAGAGTTTCTATCCTTTATTATGATTACGGGTCAAAAAGACATAACAATAGGGCAGTTCGCACTAAGTGCAATCAGTGGAAATCGCTATGAGAATTCCAACAGAACTAGCAAATGTCTGACGAAAGGGATTCTTTTTGAAACTCTTCAAAAACTTGTTGTATTCTAAGAGAGTTCTTGAAGAGTCAATATTCGACAATTCATTTGAGATGTTTGTGTCGGTAGACCCTCACAGTCCCGAAAGTTCATTTACCCGAAGGTGCAAAATCCCGAATTTCAGATGCCCGAAAGTGCAGTAATCCAAAGGTTTGTTGTTCAGAGAGTACATTATTCCAAATTATAAATCACAGAAAATAATGTGGTTTATCGTTCAGACAACAAACCTTAAAATTAATGCACTTTCGGGCATATGAATTTCGAGACTTTGCAACTTCGGGCAAATTAACTTTCGGGACTATGAGGGTCTACCGTTTGTGTCCTGTCTGGGTGCACATTTTTGAACTAACGCCACACGTATTCATTAACCAAGTAAAAGACCAATCAGGAAACCCAGAAAACTTGGAGAGTTTGTGCCAGTACATACGTGAGAAAAAGTTTGTGACCAGAGTACGTATAATAAGAGTAGCGCCAACAGGCGCCGTATTGGGGTATGCGATTGTGTGAGTATCAAAGTAACATCAATCACGGACATACACAAATCACACATGGTACACAATCATATCCCCCAACATGGCGGTAGTCGGTAGCGGCATTTCCCTCACCACTCTCGAGTCTATTGGCGCTACTCTTATTATAGGTACTGTATGTGTGACCGCATGGCAGCGCCATCAGTGGAGTGCAACTTGATACAAAATGCACGTAACGATTCTTCACCGCTCGTTATTCCCCAATCTACCCGCAAGGGACACTGCTTGTACTATCAGAAGGTCACTGGGTACGAAATATACGAAACCAAACATCACGTGATATGTGATGCACTTCAGCTATAGACAGCATCGTTCACGCATTTCAGAAGAAGTATACTGTGGTAACAAACCGTTTCGCGATAAATTCGAATTTACTCAGGTAAGTTGCACCCTTCTGCCATAAATAATTTCCAAAACTCCATATTTGAATTGATGTTGATGATTGATGATAGATTCAAACACTATCAGCGTGACTCACAAGATCGCTCACCTCTTGTTCACTTGTATATCTTGTCCATGGAAATTCATCAATTGACCGAAAAAACGATTAACGTAATCTACCAATAAAAAAGAACAAATCAAACTGGAATTCACGGATTAATTGATGAATTAATTCCCAGACAACAATTCATCGTTTCAATCGATCAACACCTCAATCGTATAATCTTACAATGAATTGCTCAGTTTATTATCAAACATCTATGATGACCTTTGTATACCTACAATCGTTTTACAACTGGTTTCATCTCTTTAGATTCAAGTGTTTTAAGAGTTGAAATATGCAGTTTTAAAGCGCCATATGAATACTATTGTGGGTTCCAGGCAAAACGGATATTCATTTAAAAAAAAAAAAAAAACTTTTCTAAACTTTTGAGCTATTTTGATCAAGGTTTCATATGAAATATAACCTCTTAATTGTATGTTACATACATTGAATTCATTCCATGTTATAAATGGTTTTCGATCAAAATTATTTGGGTTCAAAATATCGATTCGAGTCCTCTCATTAAGTAACACGGTTCTCTTGCTATGAAAGATTGAAGTAGCATGTGACTGAAGTCCGAACTGTTTATTGAAACGAATTAGCGCGACTTATTGATCGATTGACAGAATACTCAGCTGTTAGAGATCTGAAATCTTGCATTACATTCTTCAAATGATGTTCCCAGTTTCAGGGAGCCGATTCGAAGAACTGAATAATAATAATAATAATTCGTCAGGTTTTGTAAGTTTTGATTTTCATTTCGGTCCGATGAACGATTCAAACTTCAATCGGCTGAAGTAGCTCAAGAATAATTCAGACGTGATATGGATATTATCCCTAGAACCCTCAAATGAAACTATTGAATGACGATCTTCTGAACATTCCATAGGATAATATCAAAGTCATCATGATTTCTCCTTATGCTGATTGAAAAATATGTTTATGAACCCATTAATGCGTGATGTCTCTGTTGGTGCTTACTAAATTATCTATAAAATAACACTTCTATTAGAATAGTCATCACTACAAAACAGAATCAAATATTGATAACACTAAAGATATTAAGATGAATACCATTCTTGAACTACGTAGTTCATAATAATATTCTTAAATTTTACTTCAGTTAAATTCCACGTAACCAAACATGTAACAATCAAAAAGATTTTCAAGCATTATTGATATGGGGATCGAAAACATCTCGGGAAACATAAGAATGCATAACTACATGGATCCATGATTATAAATAAAATTGAATCATTTGCACGAAATGATGTTATATCATACATACATAAGAAATAGTACATAAATGGTAAGGGCAGATTTGTTTTATCTAAGATTCAATCGTTTTTTTTATTCGGTAATTTGGATGAATTTACCAAATGAAATTCGAGTCAATTTTCGAATCCAATATGGATGGTGTTATTTCGCTGATAAGTATAACCGGAATACAAGAAAAATATGATTCCATTGACAGTTGAAATAAATCGAAAAAATCTTCAAGTTAAGCAAACTATGAACGACAAAAATTTTTCAGTGTTGAAATAAAAGTGCATTCATTGCTTTGCATTTCAATGCATTCGATTTCACTGGTCGGCAACGAAATCCTCCTTTAAATCACTGTTGAAAATTTCTTTAAATTTCATGCATTTTTCAAGTACATTTGTGAATGAAATTCCCAATTCTGGGTGATTGAATTGAGAATTCAATCCCATGGGATTGCAATCTCAATTTTTGCTATAATATATCACCCACGATAGTATAGTTTGGTGATTGAATTTTCATTCATATGTAATTGGAATTTCAAGAACTTTTTCAATCACGTGAGTGGAAATTGCTTCCATCACATCCCTAACAGTAGACTCCGTTGCATCCCCGTAGTTTCCACGTAGATACGATCTATGTCCGTGGAGACCACGGAGATGTGACGGAGTGTCCTGTTCGGGATGTGATTGCAGCTTCATGCAGAAATTTCTAACAGTGTGAAATCGCCGTTTTATGAAGTAATTCGCATCGTAGAACTCGAATTTAAAGTCAGAATTGGGCCATCACGTAAGAATTTTGAGATATTTGAGGCCGAGTCTTCGAAAAATGGGTTTTTTGGCCACTTTTGAATTTATGTACTGAGTGCACAACATACTTTTGGTCTTTCCTTGTAATTGTCTCATCTAGTACTATTTTTACTCTTCAAAATAAGCTATTGATAGGTCATCTACAATATCTTCTTGTAGAGTTAAGACTATCCAAATTTATGAAATATATCCTCAAGATTGTAATATTTCCAAGATTTCCTGAGGTTGCTGCCAGGATGAATGGGAATGAAAATTCCAATTTCCTAATATGATATTCTTACTCAGCGACCCCAAAAACTTCCAAGTACACATGTTCAAGGCAACTTTTCCACCAAAAAAAAAACGCTGCCCAACTGGCACATGGCTTCCTCGTTTGTATTGGAAAACAGTGTGGATTCCTAAAGATTCTTCTCCCAAATTTTCCAACCCACTGGGATGAAACTTATATTGGACCACTATCACCTCGGTTAGGGTGGCCCTTATTTTATATATAAAAAGTGTGTTTTCATTTTTTGTCGTAGACGAGAAAGTTTTCTGTATGTCCCATCCTTTCATTTTGTGTTACATCATGAGGGAGTGCCACGCTATTTTTCACATCATTTTCTAAAGAGATTAAGACGGCCCTCATGGGGCTTTAACGCCGCGGGGGCCGTCTTAATCTCTTTAAAAAATTCTTCAAAAAATACTGTAGCACTCCCTCATAATGTACAACACAATGAAAGAGTGGGAGATACAGAAAACTTTTCTTGTCGACAAAGAAAAATGAAATAAATTTTTCATATATAAAATAAGGGCCACCCTGACCTCGGTCCACAACTGTGATAAAAATATGATGAGTTTCGAGGAACATTTTGGTCTAAGAGGTTTTGAGTTTGGAGACAAAAATTTTCGGTCCTCGGAAACGATCACAAAGCTTCGCTCTACGGGGAAGCAATATATTCCTCAAAAGGGTGATAATGTAGGGCTCACTCTGTTGGGACAGATTTCATAACTTACCAGAACATATATAAAATATTATATAACGCATATGAAAATTCTACAAGATCTAGATGTGATAACAAAAAACTGACAACGCATTTAGAGAACGACTTGGTTGACACCACAAAATCCTATTGCTGAATACGAGCTGACTCAGTACTTTTTCAACATATCAAAATAATATGAATGAAACAAGCAAAACAAATTTATCAAAATAATTTCTTCCTTCCAGCAGAATAATAATGGTTATCGCAGTAGAATAATTTTGTCGTAAGGGCAAAATTATATGATTGAATTCTCGGGGGCGCCCGGTTCCTACAAGTTTCAATCCTACAACTTACCGATCCTACAACCATTATGTGACGTGGCTCAATCCTACAACCTGATTATCCTACAACTGGTTCATCCTACAAGTTAAAATTGTCGATTGGTTCAATCCTACAACCAGTTAATTCTACAACTGTTCGATCCTACAAGTTGAAATTGTCGATTGGTGCATTTCTACAACCAGTAGATTCTACAACTGTTTGATCCTACAAGTGACAAATGTCGCGCAGTTCAAACCTACAACCAACGGATCCTACAGGTTGAAATATTTTTGATGAACGCAGAGCTCGTTTCTACAACTGCAAGATCCTACAAGTTAGAATTGTCGATTGGTTCAATTCTACAACCAGTAGATCCTACAAGTAGAAATGTCGCGAGGTTCAGTCCTACAACGAACGGATCCTACAAGTGAAAAATGTCGCGAGGTTCAGTCCTACAACCAACGGATCCTACAAGTTAGAATTGTCGATTGGTTCAATTCTACAACCAACGGATCCTACAAGGTAGAATTGTCGATGGATTCAATCCTACAAACAACTGCCCCGTTGGCCCATAGAATTGACAAAAAATTGATCATTCAACATACGTCGATAATTGAAAATCTGAAAATGTAAAATATCATCCATTTCCTATGGTAATGTGAAAAGCTGCATTCTCCATGTCATATTAAAAAGGCAGCATTATTAATGATTCATTGTTCATTCCAAAAAAGTGTAGCGGTTAATCGATTCTTCGTCGTAATAATGATAAGATTGCCGCGATGAATTGAGGTTATTCATAACCCAATTTCGGTTTGAATTCCAACCTCGGCGCATAAAAGTATAAATCTCTGGGACTGAATGAACTGATTGAACAATATTGTAATCGAAAAGTGTGGGATTTGATCAAGATTTTTATTCAAATTAGCAATAAAGTAAATTGCAGACAATTATATGCTGTGGTAGGATGTCATAGCCCCGAATGTCCGCTGGCCCGAATGGTCATATGCCCGAATGATGGATTATAAATTATAATATAAATCAACTGGCGGATGTCTTATACGATTCAAAAGCGTTGATAAACCATTAATAGGGTTTTTCTATCGTATCAAAAGACCCAGTAGCTGATTTAAACCACGATTTATAATTTATAATTCGGGAAGATGCCCACACAGCACAGATGTCCAAGAAGAATTCTCGAGAATACAAAATGAATTCTTCGAACCCCAATTGAACTCTTCATGAACTCTTTCTGAACTACTGTGCTGTGTGGGTGACCATTCGGGCATATGGCATTCGGATCTATAACACCCTACATGCTGTTATATGCGATTCACACATAATCTTGTATGATTTTTATTTCAGAAAAAAGACTGCATCACTACATGAAAATTTTGTGAACAATAAACGGGTGAGAAAACGGGTATTTCAAAGTGATTCACCCTCCCTGGTGAAAAAACAGTGTGCATGAAGCGTGCATGGCCACCAATTCACTCTCGCCAAGTTCTTCATCTTTCTTCAAATAGACGGTCAGAAAAAGATAGATAATTCGAGAAGAATGAATTGGCGGTTATGCACGCTTTACGCACGTTGTCATTTTCACCAGGGCTTTTACAGTATATCAATACATGATAAGTTGTTGTTCAATCTTCAATCCAGAGCTGCCAGATGGGCATTGCTGTTGAGAGGAAGTGTACCCCCACTATCGTTCCACATATATAAGTTACACATGTGTTTCGGAGTATATAAATGTGTGAGTATGTATATGAATGATGGAGGGGGTACACTTCCCCTCAACGGCAATGCCCATCTGGCAGCTCTGCTTATATAGCTATATTGTCTTGCAGGACAAACCCGATCACATGTAATCGGGAAATCCAATAGCCCATAGAAATTCATTAATTATGAACTAATGCGGACATAGAAATGGGCAATCATTGACCAATCCCAGCCAATCTCATTGAGTAATAATTGACCAGTTATTCATCAGCTTTGTTTAGCTGGGTAATTTTTACTAATTCACTGAGTCCTAGATAGACTGGTACAGATGAAGCATGAAAATTAGAACTTTGAAGTAGATGCGCGACCTCTAAACTTCATCGCATTCGATCCGGCTTTTTGGCAGGGCATAATATAAGCGAAATTTAAAATTAACAGGAACATTGGATCCTCAATATTTGAGAAGAAAAAAAGGAACTGGAGTGGGGAAATTTTCAAAATTATATATACTGTTCGTTTTTACGTTTTAGAACTAACCGTTTTCTTGTAGAACCAACTTTTTGGTTAGAACTCACCCTTCATAATTATGCCCTGCTGTTTGAGCCTTTCATTTCATACCAAAAGAAAACTTTTGGGGCAGGAGGAGGGTGAGACAATGATTTTGAAGAAAAAAGTGTTTTTTGAAACGACGTAATATATATTTTACAATTTAGGAATTGGAAATTTCAATATTAATACATAAAAGATTAGGAATATACCCTTGTAACATTAGAATGTTGTATGTGGGCATTTCCACGGAAAGTGTCATATTTCGTTAAAAAAACATGAGCAAAAAAATGTTCAGGCACACCATTCAAACTTTTTACTTACGTTATATACATTTATTAAAGTTGATTTTTCAGTGTGGTGCTGAGCTCCAAGCTTGCGCTCGGTTTTGACAAATTATCTCAGTTATTGAATTTTTAGATCTTGTTTGATATTTCATTATTCAAAAATCACAAGCCATACAAACTTGTTTCCTATTCAGACATGTTCAGAATAAATTTTACGTATTTGTGAATGAGTTATATCAGTAAGAAAAATATATACCAAATCTTTTCAAGGAATAATAATTTTTTCCTTCAAAAATCAGACTGACAAGATGCCAGTGAAAATCTGTTTAACGCTGTTGAAATAAAATCTCTCAATAATTTCTGCGAAAACTGCTGAGGGTTATTTTTCGAGAAATTGAAACCTTTGGAATAAATGAATTTGTATTTACTTCCCTTCCATCCGATGGTGACGACAGATGGCGCTGAGATCGAGTTCAAGTATTTCTGAATCACGCAATCAAATTTTTCTAAATACTTCGGAAAATATATTTAAAACTTCAAATTTTCTGAAAAAGTTTCACAAAAGTTTGTTGTCTTAAACTTGAAAAATAAACGAAATTAAAAGAATAAGGATTTTTATGTAATTTCTTTACATGATTGTTTATAACTATGTGACCAATTTTCATAAGTACTGTTATAAACGAATTTATTATGCTAAAACTGTTACAATTAACATTATAAGCGAATCGCATGAAAATTTTCATGTGGATGCTTCTTGTTTGTTTTGTAAGATGAAGCCCACGAAACCATCCCTAACAGCACACCCACGTTGCATTGTCGTGGACTCTACGTGAACGTGGATACAACGTGGATGAACGCAGATCCCACGTAGAGGCAACGAAGAAGTGTCCGGGATCGGTGGATGTGCTGCACTGAAAGAAAGGATTGGTAACAGTTATCAAATATATTCTCAAATATGACCAATCAAATATTCGATAACATTGATCAAATATCAATAAAATTCATAAAATATTTGATGTTTATGAACACATATATTATATTCAATAACTGTCAACAACTATTCTATAAATATTTTTGGATATTTGATCAATGTTATCGAATATTTGATTGGTCGTATTTAAGAATATATTCGATAATTGTCACCAGCCTTTTTTTCAGTGTGTACGGGATAGAATGAAGTATAATTGAAGACAAATTTGTAATATGATGGTCGATTGGTTCAGTTGATATTTTTTTCATCAACAAGGCATAAAATATAAAGAATTTCAGAAAAATGCCTTTTTTTGTTGAAAATTTCGATATAAATAATCAGCACAAAATTTCCATGGTGGTTTTGTGGGAATTTCCTCTGATGGAATCACCTTGGAAAAAATTCCGATAGAAAACGATTGGGTGTATCAAAAACTGATCAGAAACACAATAGATTCTTTATCATTTTTAATAAGTTTTTGATACACCCTATCGTTTTCTATCGGATTTTTTACCAGGGCACGTATCGGTATCTGCGAAATGTCATTTATGTACAAAGATCAGATGAAAAACTCATTATCCCAAAAGTTATAATTTTCAAGTGGGTGTTTCTTGTCAAATTCGATCGGAAACTGTCGATGTTTGGAAGTCGAATACTTCAACAATTTTTGAAGCACACCTCTGCCCTTTATATAGTGTCTGTCCGAAGCCTAAAACTAATAGAAAATCTAAGGAAATTGACCTCCAGTGATTTTTACTAACATTGGATTACCAACACAGTGCCGTATTCATGTAATTTAAGTAGCTTGGAGTCTGGAGTATTGAGCTGATTTTCGTCAAAATTTTTTTAATCACGCGCAAGAATGTTCTGAGCAAGCAAAGTAGTCGATCTATAACGGGTTACAAGTCAAAATGTCCATTTTTCGTATTTTTTTTAATCACTATGAGTGGTATCCGTTTATGAGAACTTCTGTAATCACTGTAAGTTATTGTTCCTGTTTTGAGAAGTCTGATCACACACTTTCATGCACAGGGAATTGAATTTTATGCATGGGATCAATTATGAATGACGAGTAACAGAAAAATGACACTTCCTGTGTAAACGCCCATATATGTTATATGCGCTCATACTATATCTGAATACACTATGAACTTTCATAATATACACGTATTCGGTTGTTACTTGAATGGAATTAGGTGGAAATCTTGATTAAGATACAATGTCTTCAGTTCTATCGTAACTCTTCAAGAATGAAATATGACCTTTTATTTGAATTCAATTTGAATTGTATAATAAAGTATTTAAAAAAATCATTCTTTTCATTTTAGTTTCATTCACTAGTAATGAAAAGATATTACATACGATTTGCTCTTACACTAAACTATTTTGGTAACAAAATATATGTTACTTGAGTACTTTATATATTGTCAGTTCGTGAAAAGTAATTATTAATAGTTTGAATTCTTATCACTCTTGAAATTGGATAACTGAAACTATATAGCCCTTCAAAAGGTTTTGTAAATAATCTTATCTCTAATGTAGTGTCATCTGTGAAATTTTCTAACAAAAATCAAGGGGTAACCGTCGAAGACTTTTATTAAGAGATACTTGAACCAATCCAATTTATATAACATTCATTAGACTTTTCGAGCATACTCAACTTTCTTAGTTTTCATATAGTAATACATACCACTTATGAAAAATAATTACCTTCGATTCAATTTGAAAAGTCATCGAAATATATGTGAAGAAAATAATCTGGGACAATCACAATATTTTAATACTATCATGTAGGAAAGGACGCGGTGGCGTCTCGACGCCAAGTTACATGAAAAACCCCTGGAGAAAAAATATATATATGACATGTAAAAATGCAACTGCAGAAGTCGTGCGCTATCGTGTATCTTTACATGTAAATCGAGATAGTCAAAAAATCTTTTACCCACAATAACTCATCACACATTGAATTTCATGGAAAAATAATTGAACTTCTATGATATAATTTGGACACATACTTTCGATTAAGCACACTACGAACTCGATCAGTTCACGTGATACTGAAATATAAACGTTTTCAAATTTCCATGCGATTCAAAACATCAGGATTCTTCTCCATCATCGTCATCGGTTTTCGATTTCTTCTAATCACGATAGTTTGTCGCTATTTATAGATTTTATATCTGTCTTTTTTCCTCTTGGGATTGTGTCTGTGAAGTTGGCATATCAAATGTCAGCATCGCACAAAAAAGCACCAGTTCTAGTCGCATCCACTATAGTTCTACAGTTCTTGATAAGTTACAACAATAGTTCCGGGTAAATTTGTGAAAAAAATCGATTTTGAAAAAATGATATGCTAAGTTCTTCTACAATATGACAGCATCGCAGGGAAAATGGATGGAAATGGACTGTATCTCGGAGTTCTAGGGATGATTGGGATGCGAGGATGTCAAAACAAGGGAGTTCTAATGCTAGAAGTGCTTGGGAAATTTTTTTCAGGAATTAAATGGAATGATATGCTGAGTTCTTCTACAATATGACAGCATCGCAGGGGTAATGGAAGGAAATTGACTATATCTAGGAGTTCTAAGGATGATTGGGATGCGAGGATGTCAAAACAAGGGAGTTCTGATGCTAGGAGTGCTTAAGGAATTTTTTTCGGGAATTAAATGAAAAAACATGAGGAGTTCTTCTACGATGTAGTAGCAGCGCAGGTGGAACCGCTGGAAGTGGACTATATCTCGGAGTTCTACGGCTGATTGGCATGTGAGGATGTCAAGGAACAAGAGTTCTGATGTTGGGAGTAATCAGGGAGTCAATTGGGAGTCTCAGAGAATCAGGAGTTCCGACCAGCATATCATGGAAAATGGAGAGTTCTGACCAGCATATCATGGAAAATCGATAGTTCTGACCAGCATATCATGGAAAATGGATAGTTCTGATCGGCATATCATAGAAAATCGATAGTTCTGACCAGCATATCATAGAAAATCGACAGTTCTGACCAGCATATCATAGAAAATCGATGGTTCTGACCAGCATATCATGGAAAATGGGGAGTTCTGATGAGCATATCATAGGAAATCGATAGTTCTGACCAGCATATCATGGAAAATGTAGAGTTCTGACAAGCATATCATGGAAAATGGGGAGTTCTGATAAGCATATCATAGAAAATCGATAGTTCTGAGCAGCATATCATAGAAAATCGATAGTTCTGACCAGCATATCATAGGGAATCGATAGTTCTGACCAGCATATAATGGAAAATGGAGAGTTCTGACCAGCATATCATAGAAAATCGACAGGTCTGACCAGCATATCATAGAAAATCGATAGTTCTGACCGGCATATCATGGAAAATGGAGAGTTCTGACCAGCATAACATGGAAAATGGGGAGTTCTGATGAGCATATCAAAGAAAATCGATAGTTCTGAACAGCATCTCATGGAAAATCGATAGTTCTGACCAGCATATCATGGAGAATGGAGAGTTCTGAAGAGCATATCATAGAAAATCGATAGTTCTGACCAGCATATCATGGGAAATCAATAGTTCTGACCAGCATATCATAGAAAATCGATAGTTCTGACCAGCATATCATAGAGAATCGATAGTTCTGATCGGCATATCATAGAAAATCGATAGTTCTGACCAGCATATCATAGAAAATCGATAGTTCTGACCAGCATATCATAGAAAATCGACAGTTCTGACCAGCATCTCATGGAAAATCGATAATTCTGACCAGCATATCATAGGAAATCGATAGTTCTGACCAGCATATCATGGAGAATCGATAGTTCTGACCAGCATATCATAGAAAATCGATAGTTCTGACCAGCATATCATAGAAAATCGATAGTTCTGACCAGCATATCATAGAAAATCGACAGTTCTGACCAGCATCTCATGGAAAATCGATAATTCTGACCAGCATATCATAGGAAATCGATAGTTCTGACCAGCATATCATAGAAAATCGATAGTTCTGACCAGCATATCATGGAAAATGGAGAGTTCTGACCAGCATATCATGGAAAATCGGAAGTTCTGACCAGCATATCATGGAAAATGGAGAGTTCTGACCAGCATATCATGGAAAATCGATAGTTCTGACCAGCATATCATGGAAAATGGAGAGTTCTGACCAGCATATCATGTAGAATAGGGAGTTCTGATGAGCATATCATAGAAAATCGATAGTTCTGACCAGCATATCATAGAAAATCGAAAGTTCTGACCAGCATATCATAGAAAACCGACAGTTCTGACCAGCGTATCATAGAAAATCGATAGTTCTGACCAGCATATCATAGAAAATCGAAAGTTCTGACCAGCATATCATAGAAAATCGACAGTTCTGACCAGCGTATCATAGAAAATCGATAGTTCTGACCAGCATATCATAGAAAATCAACAGTTCTGACCAGCATATCAATGAAAATCGATAGTTCTGACCAGCATATCATGGAAAATGGAGAGTTCTGACCAGCATATCACGTAGAATGGGGAGTTCTGATGAGCATATCATAGAAAATCGAAAGTTCTGACCAGCATATCATAGAAAACCGACAGTTCTGACCAGCGTATCATAGAAAATCGATAGTTCTGACCAGCATATCATAGAAAATCGAAAGTTCTGACCAGCATATCATAGAAAATCGACAGTTCTGACCAGCGTATCATAGAAAATCGATAGTTCTGACCAGCATATCAATGAAAATCGATAGTTCTGACCAGCATATCATGGAAAATGGAGAGTTCTGACCAGCATATCACGTAGAATGGGGAGTTCTGATGAGCATATCATAGAAAATCGATAGTTCTGACCAGCATATCATGGAGAATCGATAGTTCTGACCAGCATATCATAGAAAATCGATAGTTCTGACCAGCATATCATAGAAAGTCGATAGTTCTGACCAGCATATCATAGAAAATCGATAGTTCTGACCAGCATATCATAGAAAATCGATAGTTCTGACCAGCATATCATAGAAAATCGACAGTTCTGACCAGCATCTCATGGAAAATCGATAATTCTGACCAGCATATCATAGGAAATCGATAGTTCTGACCAGCATATCATAGAAAATCGATAGTTCTGACCAGCATATCATGGAAAATGGAGAGTTCTGACCAGCATATCATGGAAAATCGGAAGTTCTGACCAGCATATCATGGAAAATGGAGAGTTCTGACCAGCATATCATGGAAAATCGATAGTTCTGACCAGCATATCATGGAAAATGGAGAGTTCTGACCAGCATATCATGTAGAATAGGGAGTTCTGATGAGCATATCATAGAAAATCGATAGTTCTGACCAGCATATCATAGAAAATCGAAAGTTCTGACCAGCATATCATAGAAAATCGACAGTTCTGACCAGCGTATCATAGAAAATCGATAGTTCTGACCAGCATATCATAGAAAATCGATAGTTCTGACCAGCATATCATGGAAAATGGAGAGTTCTGACCAGCATATCATGGAAAATGGGGAGTTCTGATGAGCATATTCAAGAAAATCGATAGTTCTGACCAGCATATCATAGAAAATCGATAGTTCTGACCAGCATATCATGGAAAATGGAGAGTTCTGACCAGCATATCATGGAAAATCGGAAGTTCTGACCAGCATATCATGGAAAATGGAGAGTTCTGACCAGCATATCATGGAAAATCAATAGTTCTGACCAGCATATCATAGAAAATCGATAGTTCTTACCAGCATATCATGGAAAATGGAGAGTTCTGACCAGCATATCATGGAAAATCGATAGTTCTGACCAGCATATCATAGGAAATCAATAGTTCTGACCAGCATATCATAGAAAATCGATAGTTCTGACCAGCATATCATGGGAAATGGAGAGTTCTGACCAGCATATCATGGTAAATCGATAGTTCTGACCAGCATATCATAGAAAATCGATAGTTCTGACCGGCATATCATGGAAAATGGAGAGTTCTGACCAGCATATCATGGAAAATGGGGAGTTCTGATGAGCATATCAAAGAAAATCGATAGTTCTGAACAGCATCTCATGGAAAATCGATAGTTCTGACCAGCATATCATGGAGAATGGAGAGTTCTGAAGAGCATATCATAGAAAATCGATAGTTCTGACCAGCATATCATGGGAAATCAATAGTTCTGACCAGCATATCATAGAAAATCGATAGTTCTGACCAGCATATCATAGAGAATCGATAGTTCTGATCGGCATATCATAGAAAATCGATAGTTCTGACCAGCATATCATAGAAAATCGACAGTTCTGACCAGCATATCAATGAAAATCGATAGTTCTGACCAGCATATCATGGAAAATGGAGAGTTCTGACCAGCATATCACGTAGAATGGGGAGTTCTGATGAGCATATCATAGAAAATCGATATTTCTGACCAGCATATCATGGAGAATCGATAGTTCTGACCAGCATATCATAGAAAATCGATAGTTCTGACCAGCATATCATGGAAAATGGAGAGTTCTGACCAGCATATCACGTAGAATGGGGAGTTCTGATGAGCATATCATAGAAAATCGATAGTTCTGACCAGCATATCATGGAGAATCGATAGTTCTGACCAGCATATCATAGAAAATCGATAGTTCTGACCAGCATATCATAGAAAATCAATAGTTCTGACCAGCATATCATAGAAAATCGACAGTTCTGACCAGCATCTCATGGAAAATCGATAATTCTGACCAGCATATCATAGGAAATCGATAGTTCTGACCAGCATATCATAGAAAATCGATAGTTCTGACCAGCATATCATGGAAAATGGAGAGTTCTGACCAGCATATCATGGAAAATCGATAGTTCTGACCAGCATATCATGGAAAATGGAGAGTTCTGACCAGCATATCATGTAGAATAGGGAGTTCTGATGAGCATATCATAGAAAATCGATAGTTCTGACCAGCATATCATAGAAAATCGAAAGTTCTGACCAGCATATCATAGAAAATCGACAGTTCTGACCAGCGTATCATAGAAAATCGATAGTTCTGACCAGCATATCATAGAAAATCGATAGTTCTGACCAGCATATCATGGAAAATGGAGAGTTCTGACCAGCATATCATGGAAAATGGGGAGTTCTGATGAGCATATTCAAGAAAATCGATAGTTCTGACCAGCATATCATAGAAAATCGATAGTTCTGACCAGCATATCATAGAAAATCGATAGTTCTGACCAGCATATCATAGAAAATCGACAGTTCTGACCAGCATATCATAGAAAATCGATAGTTCTGACCGGCATATCATAGAAAATCGATAGTTCTGACCAGCATATCATGGAAAATGGAGAGTTCTGACCAGCATATCATGGAAAATCGGAAGTTCTGACCAGCATATCATGGAAAATGGAGAGTTCTGACCAGCATATCATGGAAAATCGATAGTTCTGACCAGCATATCATGGAAAATGGAGAGTTCTGACCAGCATATCATGTAGAATGGGGAGTTCTGATGAGCATATCATAGAAAATCGATAGTTCTGACCAGCATATCATAGAAAATCGATAGTTCTGACCAGCATATCATAGAAAATCGACAGTTCTGACCAGCGTATCATAGAAAATCGATAGTTCTGACCAGCATATCATAGAAAATCGATAGTTCTGACCAGCATATCATGGAAAATGGAGAGTTCTGACCAGCATATCATGGAAAATCGGAAGTTCTGACCAGCATATCATGGAAAATG